>CM076574.1:1090523312-1091123312 GCA_034641835.2 Pinus albicaulis | reverse complement strand
ACTGATTCGGAATCAACAATGTTGCAGAATTTTTTCCGACGACAATTCGTGGATGACGGATATCTTGTCATTTTTTGCAGTTTTAAGTGTGAAATTTCATAGAAATGGTTACATATCTGAACTCCCCTTGAAAAATAACTCAATTTCAAAAAAAAATAGTCGAATCGGAGTCCAGACGTGGGAGTTATTGTTGCTTTATAATCAACAATTTTTTTTTCAGAAATTTTGTGATGCCGAGATAGTTCCGGCGCGAATCTAAGTGTCTAGAGTCTCCAGATAACGATTTAAAAAACATTGGAATATGCATAATTATAATTCTATTTACAAAAACAAGTTATAATAAATAGTATGAGTTATATTGACCGAGTTATGCCCATTTTAAATCTGGAACAACATTCGAAGCGGGTTTTCTTTGGAGACGTGTCCTCCCACCCCGCTTTAGTAGGCACCTGCTACACATTCATTAGTTTCAGCATTGAAAAATTCATCTTGGGTTATTTGGAGATGTTCCCTCCCACCCCAAACTATGTAGGCACATGCTACTTCATCAATAATCAACATCACGGTTATGGGTCAACCACACAAAATCCTTCTCATCGAAGTCCATTTGCTCGGTCGCACACTATTAGTATCACAGTTGGTCACAAACATTACAGGGTATCTCTATCTTTAGATCTTCGTTTTTCATGGTTCTGGGTCATCCACAAACCCACACTTCATCGAATTCCATTTTCTAGGCCGCACACTATCAGTATCACAGTTGGTCACAAGCATTACTGGGTATCTCTATCCGCAGATATTCGTTCATCACAGTTATGGGTTCACCACACAAAACCTTTCTCTTTAATGGATCTTCATATTCAACATGGGCTTCTCAAGAGGGAGCTTCACGCAATGGAGATCATTGTTTCTCAAGGAGGGAAGAATGATCCGAATGGAAAATGACATCCACCCATGGTATTCATCCACCCATGTTATCCATCCACCCATGGAATTTAACCATGGTATTGTAAATGGCATCAAACCATGGTATTCATCCACCCATGGTATTGTAAGTGCCATCCACCCATGGTATTGTAAATAAGATCCACCCATGGTATTCACCCACCCATGGAATTTACCTGTGGTATTGTAACAAAAAAGGTTATAAGTAACAAGTTGCATTTTGTAAAAGGACATATTGTCCACCACAATGTATCTTCTATAGTTATTCTCTGTTTTACCTGTGGGTTTTATTTTCTTTGTGTTCTCTCTTTTTTTTCTGGCATTCTAATTTTGCAAATCTTGTTACATCCATTTCAATTTTTTAGATCTTAAGGGCCTCCCTGCAAGATCTGGATCATGCAGCGACTAAATATCTATTCTACTATATACTCAGGAGTATTCATTATTTAATGCAATCTAGAAGGATATATTTCAACAATTGGAAATAAATGTTATTCAATAGTTGAAAGAGATGAAAATGATGTAAAAATTATTATTTTGACTAAGTAGTTAATCAAAACAATTGTGAGATATATATCGCATTCATTAGTATGATCATATATGAGATAAGTAACCATAGATAAACATTAGTACAAAAGTGCATTTAATATTTACCTATAATAACAACTTTCATATATAATACAGATAAAAGGTGGTTGTCAATTAAAGAAGTATAACTTAACATAACGTGTAGAAATACCATAGATACAAGGTTCTACTCTTTCAAATTGACAGTAGTATCTTCTCCTCTTCACGTCAAAGCAATTCAATGTGTAAAAATGTGTAACTTCAGTTAAATAGCTTCAATATCAAAAGAAAACAGAATTTGTTCCATTAATTCATAAAGGCATTCACAAACATACATAAGTGCATTCCTTTGCAAATATTTCTTGATAAATTTTTGGACCCCTCTCTAAATGCATGAGAGGAGTTTAAATAGTATATAATATGACTAAAATATACTATACAAAATTTAGAGGAGGTTTCAAACAACCTTCCTCTTAATAAGAAACTTAAAATCTAAATATATATAAAAAATATATTGACTCAATACTACGTGGAAGCTTCCTTGTTCGCTAGCTGAGATTGAAGTTCGCAAATATCGGCCATAGGCTTTACTTGAGGTTGGGTGTCGATTCTACTTCTGATTTGTCCTACAAATACGACTTCGGTAAGTGGTGGCATCATATTTTCTGTTGAATTTTTTAAACAATTCAACGTCATAATTTGACTGTGTGGTTTTACAAGATACTACCAATAGGCCTCCCAATCCGTCTTTGAAATATGCTTTATTGATTCCCTTTGAACTTGAGATTTCTCCTTCCAAATTTCATTTAATTGTTTTATATTTGGCAGTGTCTCTGAATCACCTTCTTTGATTAAGTTGGTGGTATTAAGTGTATGCATTATTGCCTCTGTAATATTCCTAGTTGTCCCTGCTTCTATTGTCACTGCCCGCACTACATGTTTAATCTGTACATCCCAATCAGTAAACAATATGTGTTTGGGGGTCTCCTCAATTTCAGGCAGATTTTCATTTCTTCCTTCATCTGACTCTTTTATTTCATGACCAAAATAATTGTGTGTAAAAACACCACACTGTAATGGGAAATCTGACCATAAATCTTTCTTTGAATCTTTGAGGCTCTTTGCAAGGTCGTATCCTGCTGTCTGATAAGAAATCTCCCTTGCTAGAAGTTTATTGGGGACATATAAAGGAAGAATATGAGGTTTTGGAACACTCCCGAAAACTCTAATGCAAGTAAACAATTGTTCAATAAAATACTTCCCAATTAGGAGAAAATCTACACTTGCTTCTTCAGAAAACCCTGGGGCTTTCTTGTCAAAAATAAGTTGGTGCATGGGCAACATAACACCATGAAAAATCTGGTAAAAATGAGATGTGAAATAAGAATACCATAGCTCTTTATGACTGAGGTGAATAGGGTTTGGGTCCTGACTGGTCCATTTCCAACCCATGATTAGAAATTTAGTGCAAAAACAGATAGCATCCATAATATATGTGCTCATATAGAATGGGGGAAAAATTATCATGGGGGTATTTATTTTATGACGATAGTCTAAGATAGCCATAGCTAGGTTGTTAGATAGGATGGTGGCCCAGTTCATTATAATGGAATTGACACATGCATCTATCAAAGGTACCCATTGTATTGAAAACTTGGTACTGTCAGGTTTTCCATATAACCTACATAACATAGTGGTCGCATAGTTATGAGGAGCTGATAAAGGATCAATAGGGTACATACCATTTTTTTCTTGTTTGAATTTGTTACCCCCAGACCTCCAACTCTGAATCATTTTGAATGGTTTATCGTTTTCTTTGGCAAATTGTGATAGGAATGTTGAATCATAAGTTTTATTATGCTCTGGAAGATGGTACACTTGCCTCAGGTCTTCCGCTATGAAAGATCCCATGAGTTCCATCTTTGAAGTTATGAATTGTCTTTCTGTAATGTTGACGTTATCGATTACCCATTTGACCATATTTGTGTATGGTAAAACTTTAGGCCTTGCTGCTATCCTATGTAGGAAAGATCAAGCTGCATCACTCATTTGAGTTGTCGATGGCATGGAGGAATCAATTGTTGGTTTGATTTCAGTAATTCGGGGTTGTTCATCTTCGAGGATATTTGAAATAACCTCCCATGGAATTTCTCCTACATCTTTGTTGCATGTGGTATCTGAGAACATGGGTAGCATTTATGTAGTCTCAAATTCAGTAGTACTCTGCTTCTTGTTCTTCTACACTATCTTCCTGAGAGACATTTCGCTGGAAGACTTCCTAAAATTCAGAGATGTGAGAATAGGGTGAAAAACATAGAGTAACAAGACAAAAGAATTAAAAAACCAATTAACGATAAAAAAATATTTTAAAAGATATTTTTTTTAACTCATCATAAGTGAAATTAGTTATTGATTTTCTCGAGCCACTAAAACAACGAAATTCCTTTAAGTTTCATTTAACGTTTCATTTAAGGCTTATCAATTCCGCGTACTTTACGTCTAATTGAGAAATATTGCATCACATAAATTATATTGCGCAAAATAGTTATGTTGAACATTTATGCGATTGTGAAATTTCAATATCGCATGCCAGGTTTTAACTTAGCTTTTCATTTCGGTGGTTAACCTCAGATGATTTATTGAAATATGATTGTTGTGGGGAAATCTTATTCACTACATTATGTTGTGTATTTCGTATTTCGCATTTCGCATTTGAAAATGCATTATAGTTATAAAGTCTTTCACTTTTCGCGATCTGCAATGTGCAATAGCTTATAAGCACTTTCAATATTAGCCTTATAACTAAGTTTTCTAAGGTAAATGTTTTAACCTTTATAAAAAGGGTCGGCTATCAAATTTTGGGGTTGCTTTGTGATATTTAACATTTGTTCAAAAAGGTTTGCGATATGCGATTTGCGATATTCCTAAAGTGGAAAGGGTGTTGAACTTAGTATTTCACCATTTTTCGGATTTTATGATAAGTTTTTAGAGTTAAGATTCATTTCTTTAAAGGAAAGAAAATTTAAAAGGGTCCTTATATTTTAAAAAAAATGGGGGGTGTTGTATGGTACCACATGTCCCAATTTCTAAATACAATATCCTTTTGTGACTCTTTAATTCTGGGAAGATTAGTTGTTATTCCTTTTGTGTTATCCCACTAATCTATGAAGTTAGATATTTTTTTATCAATGTATTCATAAAATTTCCTCAACTCTGACAGTTGATTGACCAAACAAGCACTGGTTTTGGATAAGTCATGAATTAAAGATAACTTATGACAGAAAATATATTGTTTCTTTGTCAAGAGGATATCCAACTCTGGTGCTTCCTTTTAGACTTCATTTATTTCATGATTATCCTTCTGTTGATAAATTCTTTGTTTTAACTCTTTTATCTGTTGATCTTTATCTTTTAATTTTTCTTCAAATTTCACTTTCATATTATCAAAATTATTTTTCAAATCAGCAAGATTCAATTACCATTGTTTCTTTATCATTTGTTTTCAACCTGGAAACTTTTCTCCAACTGAGAAATGCTTTGATGCTTTACTTTCATTAGCAATTGTACCTCAACATCTTTATCCATGGTTGCATTAGCATAAGCTCCTATGAATTTAGATAGTCGGTTTAGATCCTCCTCCGGGGAAAATTGAGCTCCTTTCCAAAGAACTTGAAATGGAGTCTCATTAGGAACTAGCACTTGAGTTTGTTCTGGTTTTCTTTTCTTCCTAGATCTTCTCATGACTACCTTGTGCTTTGGACTATAGAAAACGTCCAATGGTGAAATTTCCTCATTTTAAGAACTATCTCTGTAGTGGGAAAATAAGGACTTATTTCCATGTCTTCTGCTACACGAGAATCATTTTTCATCTCTCCACCATTGTTCTCTTCAAGTGCTTCAGTATTAACATTATTTTGGGAATACTCTGCAGTAGATGAGGTTTTCATTGTATTTTTTGGAGCTTGTGTAGTATCTCTGTTGGTTGTGACGGGCTCTGTATTTGGCTCTGTGACTGGATTTGTACTGATTATGGATGGCTCTGTAGTAACTGAAATTGGTTTTGTGTTGACCACAACTTATTCTATGCCCGCATGGCTGGAACCATTTGCAACATGGGTTTCCTCAGTCATTAAAACATTTTTGAATTCTTCCCAAACCTTGTCGAACTCTTTCTCTTCTTTAACTTTACTTTCTTGCTCAAAAACTATAGTAGATGTTTCCATATTTTGGGCACTTGGAACTTGGGAAGAGGATGTTGATGCTTCTTCATTCTCTGAATTCTTTCGGGAATATCTTACCAAAAATTCTGGTATATGAGCTATTATTTTATGACGATATTTCTTAAAATTAATCAATTCATCAAGAGTCAATCTATCAATAGCTAACCTTTCTACCATAGAATACGGGACCATTTCGAATAAATCATCAAATTTATCAGGCTCGTTTCAAAACGGCTTGAGTTTGACTTGAGTGGTGACATCTTTAGCAACTACATTTGGGTCAAACTACCGGTTTGGCACCACTGGAAAAGATAATTCTTGTTAGTAAATTATATATTACAGAGCAATGCAACACATAAAATATGCAGAAAACACATGCACACAAAACACATAAAACCAGAGAGACACAAATATACGTGGTTCACCGAGTTTGGGCTATGTCCACCCCAAACAACTAGTCCTTCCTTTCTATTATCCAGAAAAATGAAGAGACACAACCTACAACAGATCCACTGTAATATCCTCTATTCTCTCTCATAGTCTCCCTATCCGTTTCTCACTTTGAGAATACACATGCAATCACAGCTGCAATACAATACCCTCATACAAGCGTGGGGTTGCCTTCTAGGGAAAAAAAACCCTAAACTAAACATAACTTCTGTCGTCAGATCATCCGCCCAATGAATGGCCTATATTAACTAGAAATTACTATACTTTTACAAGGCAATTTTACATCTGTTTTTAGCTTCGGGGGCGCTACCCCCGAAACCCCCCGCTAGGGGGAGGCTCCATAAAGTCACAGCCACCCTCCCCCCTGGACCCCCCAGGCTGTGTTATAGCCCCATTAAGGTACAAGGGTCCAACGCTATGATAAAAAATAAACAAGATAATCAGGCTCCACACCCAACAATCTCCCACTTGGAGACTGATTGTAGCAACTCCATCGCTGCTTCATTTATTGGACAATGACTCCTCTTTGGACCTGGTTGTTTCTCATCTTCATCATCATCCTTGAAGACCAATTTAAACTAAGCATAATCTCAGTTTCTCCCTGGTTACAACTTTTGTTAGCATATCTTCAGGATTCTGGCTAGTGTGTATCTTTTCCAGCTTCAACTGTCCCTCTTCCAATATTGACCATATGAAATGGTACTTGAGCTATATGTGTTTAGTCCTAGAATGAAATGCTGATTTATTTGCAAGATGAATGGCACTTTGGCTATCATTATATAACGTGCCCATATCATTCTTCTTACCCAATTCATCCATAAACCTTTGTAACCAAATCATTTCTTTACTAGCCTCTGTAGCAGCAACATACTCTACTTCTGTTGTTGAAAGTGCAACAACACTTTGGATTTTTGAAACCAAAATAACAGTTGTTCCACCTACAGTAAATACATATCCTGTAGTGCTCCTCTTATTATCTTTGTCACCTGCCATATCTACATCAACATATCCCTATAGAGCAATGTTTGTACCACCAAAGCATAATGCCTTATTTGTGGTACCTCTCAAATATCTGAGAATCCATTTTACTGCCATCCAATTTTATTTTCCTGGATTGTTCATGTACCTGCTTACAACTCCCACTGCATGTGCAACATCAGGCCTTGTGCAGACCATTGCATACATTAAGCTTCCAACTGTTGATGCATATGGAACTTTAGACATATAGTCCATTTCTTCTTGGGTCTTGGGGCACATCTACTTACTAATTTTGAAATGGCTAGCAAAAGGTGTACTAACTGGTTTTGCATTCTGCATATTAAATATTTTCAACACCTTTTGTATGCACTCATTTTGAGACAGTGTTAATTTGCGATTTTTCCTCTCTCTAGTTATTCTCATACCAAGGATTTGTTTTGCAACTCCCAAATCCTTCATTGCAAATGAATTTGCAAATTTTCTTTTGAGCACATTTATTTCCTGCATGTTAGACCCTGCAATAAGCATGTCATCTACATACAATAACAATATAATATAGCTGCCATCATTTTTCTTTTTCAGATAAACACAATGATTAGAGTGACATCTAGTATAACCTTGTTCAGACATAAACATGTCAAATTTTAGATACCACTGCCTTGGAGCCTATTTTAAGCCATACAAGCTCTTCTTTAACTTGCACACTAATTTTTCTTTCCCTTTGACCTCATATCCTTCTGGTTGCTCCATATAGATCTCTTCCTCCAAATCTCCATGGAGAAATGTTGTCTTTACATCTAACTGTTCAAGATGTAAATCTTTTTTTCCTACAAGGCTTAAAATAGTTCTAATTGAAGTCATCTTAACAACATGAGAAAATATTTCATCAAAATCAATACCTGTCTTTTGTGAAAACCCCTTCACCACAAGTCTAGCTTTGTACCTTTGTTTTCCTCCATATTCTTCCTTTAGCCTTTAAACCCATTTATTCTGCAATGTAGTTTTACCTGCAGGCAACCTGACTAAGTCCCAAGTCTAGCTATGCATTAAGGAGTCCATCTCTTCTTCCATGGCTAGCTCCCACTTCTTCCTACTTTCAACCTGCATTGCTTCTTCATAACATTCAGGTTCACCAGAATCATTCAACAATAAATAATATAATGAAGGAGAGTATCGTTTAGGGGGTCTACTTATCTTGTAGATCTTCTAACACCACTTTCAGGTGTTTGAGGTGCTTGTTGTTGTTGTTGTGGTTGTTTATTATTATTATTTTCAGGCACCTTTACTTTTTCAGTGATCTCATCAAGAACTGTGTATTCCTTGTTTTCTTTTTCCTGTTTCTTTTCCTACAACTGATTCTTATACAAGACCTTTCCATTGAATATTACATCTCTACTCCTAATGATTTTGTGATTTTCATAATCATATAAGAGATAACCAAAATCATTAACACCATATCCAATAAAGGTAGATTTCTTTGATTTTGCCTCAAGCTTTGTTCTATTTTCTTTATTAATATGGACAAAGGCCTCACAGCCAAAAGGCTTTAAAAAAGAGTAGTTTACCTTTTTACCTATCCATGCTTCCTCTAGAATACCACCATCCAAGGAACTTGACGGCACTCTGTTTATTAGATAAAAAACTGTATCTACAACATCTGCCCAAAATTGTAAAGGCAATCCTGCATGCAATCTCATGCATCTTGCACACTCCATGATTATTCTGTTCATCCTTTCTGAAACACCATTTCCTTATGGTGTTCTTGGAACTGTATTTTCTCTGTGAATTCCATGCTCTGAACAGTACCTATCAAACTCTTTGCTGCAATATTCACATACATTTTCTGATCTGAGACACTTCAACTTCTTTCCTATCTCAATCTCAACCAAAGCTTTCCATTTCTTGAAAGTATCAAATACATTAGATTTATTCTGAATACAATAAATCCAAGTCTTTCTAGTTGCATCATCAATAAAAGTAACATAATAACGAGAGCCACCGAGAGATGATACCTGAGTAGGTCCCCATACATTTGTATGCACAAGCTCTAATTTTTCGCTCTTCTATTCTTTCCCAACTCTGAGAAATCTGACTCTCTTCTGTTTTCCATAAATGAAATTATCACAGAAATCCAAATCAACATTCTTCAAACTCGGCAACAAATTTCTTGAGTGAAGGATATTCATCCTATTCTCACTCATGTGTCCGAGCCTATGATGCCATAATGATGCATCTTCTCCTTTGGAAGTTAAAGCATTAACAGAGTTAGAAATACCATTGCATAAATACAATGTACCAACCTTTTCGCCTTTTGCTATTACCAGGGCTCCTTTGGTGACCTTCCAAGTTTTATCTGTGAAATTTGTCACACAAATTTCACCACCTAACTGCCATGTTGAAATCAACTTTTTCTTCAGATATGGAACATGCCTTACCTCCTTTAATAGCCATTGGTTTCCATTCTGTTGTTTTACAAGAACTTCAGCCATTCCAACAATTTTACAGGGTTTATCATCACCCAAACGAGCTTGTCCAAAATATCCTTGAACATATTCATGAAAATATTTCTTATCAGGTGTGGCATGGACTGAGGCCCCTAAATCTACCACCCAGGAATCAATAACATTTTCAAAAGAAAGAATCAAAGCATCTTGTAACACATCACCTGTCACATTTGCTTCATTATTTTTTTCTTGCTGTGTGTCTCCTTCTTTTCCCTTCCGAGATCTACAGTCTTTCTTTAGGTGTCCTTTCTTTCCGCATTTCCAGCACACTATTCCCGATCTGGACTTGGATATTCCTTTCCTTGATTTACTGCGATATCCCGAGCTCTTTCCTCTTTCCATTTTTCTTCCCCTAGACTCTGCACTCAAAGCATTACCCAATGTCTCACCGAAGCTTTTTCGTCGCATTTCCTCGCTAAGGATAGTACCAACAACACCATCAAACTTTAAAGTACTAGATCCAGAGATAGAGTTACTAATGGCCATAAGTAAACCATTCCAGCTTTCTAGAAATGAGCAAAAAAATAAAGAGCCCTAACTTCATCATCAAAGTTTATCCCTACATAACTTAACTGACTCGTAACTGTATTAAAATCATTTAAATGGTCTACAATAAATCCACCTTCTGACATCTTCATATTAAATCAATGTTTCATAAGAAATACCTTATTTGAGGCCGAGGGTTTTTCATATAATTTCGCCAATTCCTTAATCAAACCCTCTATTGTTGTTTCCTTCGAAATAATGAAGGCTACCGATGCTGCGAGGCATAATCGTACTGTTCTGGGTGCCTTTCTATCAAGAATCTCCCATTCTGCATCTGTCATAGTTGTCGTCTTCTTCTTTTTTCCACTCAATGGTAGGTACAGATCTTTCTGATACAGATAATCTTCCATCTGCATATTCCACAGCAGGAATTTTCGGTCGTTAAATTTATTGACCCTAAACTTACCATCTTTCGTCATTACCCCCACTCGAACCAGGAACCCTTCTTTCCTGCGAGTTTATTAGCCAAATAGACCTTCGGCTCTGATACCAGTTGTTAGTAAATTATATATTACAGAGCAATGCAACACATAAAATATGCGGAAAACACAATCACACACAACACATAAAACTAGAGAGACACAGATATACGTGGTTCACCCAGTTTGGGCTACGTCCACCCCAAACAGCCAGTCCTTCCTTTCTATTATCCAGCAAAATGAAGAGACACAACCTACAGCAGATCTATTGTAATATCCTTTTTTCTCTTTCACAGTCTCCCTATCTGTTTCTCACTCTGAGAATACACATGCAGTCACAACCACAATACAATACCCTCATACAAGCGAGGGGTTTCCTTCTAGGGAAAAAAACCCTAAACTAAACATAACTTCTACTGTCAGATCATTCGCCTAATGAATGGCCCAGAATAACTAGAAATTACTATACTTTTACAAGGAAAATTTACATCTGTTTTTAGCTTCGGGGGCACTTCCTCCAAAACCCCCTGCCAGGGGGGTGGCTCCATAAAGTCGCAGTCGCCCCCCTAGACCACCCAGGTAGCGTTTAATTACGGGCTACGTTCTCGCCCCATTAAGGTACAGGGGTCCAACACTGTGATACAAAATAAACAAGATAATCAGGCTCCACACCCAACAATTCTTTTAATTGCTCAATTTCAAGTAAAGAATGCTTGAAATTTTCAAAGGTATATGTGCTACAAGGAACAAGGAAGCATGGCCAGATGGTTTTCTTTGCATCTATGAGAACCTTAGTTAGGCCTTGCCCAACTGTTTGATAGGAAATTTCTTTAGCTAAAAAATTATCTGGAACAAACTGTGGAAAAACATGGGGATGGGCTAGGCTACCGAAAACTCGAACATAGGTAAATTTTTCTTCTCCAAACCATTTCCTTAATGGCTTCAGGTCTCTATTGGCTTTAGCAGTGAGTCTTGCGGCTTTATTACCAAAGACTTCTTGATGGATGGGAAGCATCACTTCATGGAAAATCTTATAGAAACTGGAATGGTACTTGGATTCCCATAGAATGTCAAAGTAAACATGAATAGGGGTGGTGTACTAAACATTCCATTTCCATCCCAAGGATGGAAATTCATAGGAAATTCATATGGTATCCATAATGTAGGCACTCATGAAAAAGGGAGTTGTCCTTTCCACTACATTAAGCTTTTTCTTATAATTATGAATCCGAGAACCCAAATTATTTGACAGAATATTTTCCCAGTCCATGATATAACCATCAGAGGAGGCTTCAATCAAAGGCACCCATTCTTTAGAAAACTTCTGAGTATTTGGATAAACATAAAGACGATAAAACAAGCAGAAATTTGGGAAAAAGGCCAACAAGAGAAGCCGACGAATACATACCCATGTCCTCTCGCTTGTGTTTATTTAGGTCTTTTCTCCATTATTTGATAAGTTCCGTAGGGTTCGTAATTTCATGCATGAAAGTTTGGACAAACTGTGTATAATACTTATTTTGGGGTTGTGGTAGTTGGTACAGTATTCTTAGATATTCTAGTTTGAAGGGACCATTTACTGTCTTCTTTGAAGTAATATACAGTCTTTCAGTTATTTCTACATGGTCCACGACCCACCTCACCATATCTGTGTATGGGAGAATTTAGGACGGGTAACAATTCTATGAAGAAATGAATTGGCTATATCGCTCCATGAATTTGTGTCCCTTGGTGGAGAATCATTAGTAGTAGCTTCTCGGTTCTCAATTATCATCGGAATTTTGTCTTCAAATAACTTAGAGATTCCTTTCCAGCTAGAAGAACTTGCATCTTGGGTGCATGTAGTATCTATAAACAGAGGAGAAATTTCGTGAGTTTCTTTAGGTGGCAAGACTAGTTCTTGTTGAATTACAAACTTTCTTCGTGCTTTGATTAACCTAGTCATATCTTTATGCTACTCTTTATTAGGGTTTACCTGTCAAGAAACGAACCGAGATAAGCAGAAAAATTTCTCGAAAGATGCAAGAGTCATATCAACTCAATACATGCCTTATGGAAAACTTCACATTAACTTAAAATCATTACAAATCGTTTGAAAACCTCGATATTAGAAACACATAAGGTGGTCATTTAAGTTTTAAACGTTTTTTCGCGTGACGCTAACAACTGTCGTTATATCGTAGTTTCGCTTGTTGGCATTTTTATATCGGGCATTGTGACATGCTTTAGTGAAAATGCAATGTGAAAAATAGCGAAATAGTGGAATGTTGACAGAATTCGATATCGGAATCTGTCATCTGACAGAATTTGATATCGGTGCTTTGTTAATTGACATAATTTCGACGTTTTAGCATATCTGCATTTCGGCTTTTTGGAGCTTCTACATTTCAAGATATTGAAACTTTGACATTATAGGATTTCACATTTCAACGTTTTCTTTTAAGATGTTTTCATATATTTCTGACATTCATGTCTGTTTTTTAATATGATTTTCCCTTTTGATATTTTTCTTTGTTTTCCGATGTTTTCATAAGACTTTTATTATTATAGAAAAGTGATTTTCTCCTTAAATTTTATTGTTTTATTTGGCAAGATAAGAGAAAATAAACTTAACTTATTTAAACAAAAGGAATTTATCCTAAAAATTTTAAATATTCCCCATTATTCCTTCTAATACTTCTAAGGAAAATGGGGGGTTGTTGAGTACCACAACAAAGTGTTGGTTGTATACATTGTTGTGAGTATCTTATAGAAATTTTGCACAGACTCTAAAGAAAATCCCTTAAGGTCACCTACTTGAGGCAGAATGGACATTGGACTCACCTATTTCAAGTTCATCAAATGAAAAGACATGATGTTGATTGAATTCAAACTCATGATTTGAATTTGAAAGCCGGAGAATTCATGCCTTAATTTTTATCAGATATTGTTTATAGTAATGAAGAGGTCGAGTTACTCATTAGTTTTCGAGACCAAAATTATTTTATGAAGGATGAATCATTTTTAGATTTCAATATTTTCCCTACTACAATTGTTTTAAAGAGGCATAACTACTTAATTTCAAAGGGTTGAGAGCAATCATCTCTATGAACAAAACCTATGGAATGAATTCCCTATTGACTCTGAAGGAAGTTTGGACCTTACTCATTGTTGAAGCAAGTTCTCTTGCAAGATGCCATAGAAGACATTGGAATACCACTTTCCTCCTTGAATATTTGTATCTTGGTTTAAATATTTACATCATGCTCAAATATGGAGAATTTCAAACCAAATTTTGTCAAGGAAGTGATGAGTTGGTTTGGGATACTTCTAGTGAACATTTTTTATGAGAGCTCCATCCTGTTGAAAAATGTAACTAGTGTCAGTATTCATAATTGCAGTTCAGTCATGATGTAATGCACTTATCAAAAGAAAGAAAAATCATTTTTATTATAAAATAAAAAATATTTATTAGCATGGATTTCATGCTTTATTATTTTATTTTTAGCTCAAATCCTCCATTGTAGGCTTCCGGGGTTTATGTCATGAGTCTTGGTCCTTGTCATTATTTAATAGACTCTTTCGTGGCTTTTTAAAACAAGAAAGAAATTTATTTTTGAGTGAAACGTGTCACTTGTGTCTCCTCCACCAAGTTAGCCTCAAAGAAGACAAGTCAACGTCAAAAGGCGCCAAAAACCACTATAAATAAGCATCTACTCAACTCATTTGGAAGAAACACATTCAAGTTTGATATACGGTTGTAGTAGGAAAGAAGAAGTGTGAAATAACTAAAAGAGGAAGCAAATACCCTAGGAAGGATGAAGGCACCCTAGAGAAGAAGTTGGAAGACCATTTTCTCTATCTTTTGACTCACATGTGAAAGATTTTGAAGTTGTAGGAGGGCCAAAGTTGTAGGTATAAAGTAGGGCTGTAATATTCCCAATTAGCCTCAAGCTAATTGGAATATTAATTTTTTCTTTACTTTTCTGTTCATGAATAAATGTATAAAGGAGGAACATAAAAACTCCTAAAATCAATGAATAAATCAATGCCCCATGTGAACAAGGCTAAATCTGGACTACTTTAATAAAACACCCTTATGTGTGAAAGGGGTTGAGACATTTGACTTGGTCAATAGGACCAAATCAACAACATTGTCCAGATGCAATGAACCTCCTATATGCACAACGCAATTTTAGATGGAGGCTACACATGTGAAAGGAGCTAAACCATTGAGATGGTTTAGGGTTTTGCAAAATCTCGATCTTATAAAATGAAGAGGAGGACAACAAGAGAAGGGTTGTTGATGACCATATTATTTCTGAAGAATTTTTCTATTTAGACATATCTCATTCTCTTGGCTATTTAGCAGAGAATAGTGTTGTTTAGCACAAGGATCTCCTATTTAGGAATCCTTCTCTTTCCTTGAGTAGCTCTTGGAAGAGACTTGTATTTCTTGTCCACTATCAGGATTAAGGCCATGCTTCTCCTTTCAACTACAACTCAGAGCCAGTGTTATTTGTGTTGTTGCAATCCCTTCCTTGGGCATTTTTTCAAGCTATACTAGGTGTGGGACACATGTTTACCTCACCTAGAATGAATTGTTTATAATATCCTCTTGGATTTAGGACTTAGATTGTCAGATCTAAGGGATCCAAGGGCTGGTTTGAATTTCTGTAGCATCCATTTCTGAAAAATTCATTTTTCAGACATGCATTGTTGACAACCTCATTTTGGGGATATTACAAGGGCTAAAATTCTGAGTTGAAGTTGGGTTGAAGAAATTTGAATAAGGTTGACTATTGAAGTTTGTTTATTCATCTTGAGAGGCTGACTTGGCGGATAATGAGGATATTTGTCTAGGGGTTTTTCCCTAGCTAGGGGTTTTTCCCTGGCTAGGTGCCTATATCCAGTGTTATTCATATTCACACTTTTGATTTGATGATTGTTTCATGAGAAGAAGATAAAAGAAAAACATAAAGAAAGCTAATAATAATACAAAAATATCACAAGTAATTGTCAACATAAGAAAATATTTCTGCCTTTCTGACTTTCTAACATGTGATCAGAGCAAAGTTGGAGGATAAGAATGAAAAAGGAAGCTTGAATATCCATTGAATAAGGGATATAATAAGTAAGGATGAAGGAAAGGTTTCAATACAATATCACAAGGAGAAGGGAGGTATCATTTTACAAAAACTCCACTTAAAAACTCACATATCATTAGCAAGTAATAATAATGAAGATGAAGAGAACATCACATCCAATGCATATTATGCTCATTACAAGAAAAAGGGAAGAAGTAAGAAGTTTAAAGGACCAAAGAATATTGACCTATCTAAAACAAAATTCTTTCATTTTCATAAGATGGGACACTACAAGAATTAATGTCCTGAAAATCCTAAAGTAAGAGAGACAGAACATGCTACAGTTGTAGATGAAGCTCTACCTAAGAAGAAAAAGACTAAAGAATTTGAAGTCAAAGACTTAAATTATTAAGTCTCTTACATATTCTCCTACTTGTATCATAGACTATTGTTTTAGGTTTTGTAAAGTTTTCCTTTATATTTTGATTTATAGAATTTATAGACCCAATATGTCTTCTTAGAAACTCTTGAGTTGTTTTGATAAGTTATAGGCATCCCTCAAAAGGATGGAATTGATGGAATTTTAAGAGGGAACCTCTACCATTTTACAAAAGATAAGTATCTTGTTCTTTATTTTCTCTTTTATGATTGAGTTCCTCTATACATCTAGCTTTGTTGCTAACTTATAAGTCATTCTTTATAGTTTCCTTGCCAGGAAAGGTTGTAGAAATACATAAGGATTATGTGTGATATTCCCAATTAACAGTAGCTAATTGGCAATATTAATTTTTGGCCAGTTTGATTTTATAGATTTAAGTCAATTAATAAAGTGAGTAAGAAGACACGTAACCTACACTTGAGAAATAAACATTCCCTAAAGTCACTTGAGCACATTATTATTTGATAGCATGGGGCACAAGGGTTGAAGTGGTAGCAAGAGGGATAGCATGGCCAAGAGGGACAACGTAGTTTTGGTGGGGCCTAGGTGCGAGAAAATATCTCCAAGCATAAAGAAAGGAAGAGGCTCCTCATTCATTGATTCGATTATGCATCTTCTGATTTGTGTCTTCTGACATTGAGCACACTTACACTGTTTAGTGAAGTCTGCAAGTGTTGTTCAACACGCGGGTGTCTCCGAGCAGAGATCCAAACCTCAAACCTGGGGGACTTCGAGTGCCTTCTTGGGTGAGGAGTTCCATCCATTGATTTCCAAGTGGGAGCCATAGCATTGCAGCTAGGGATTACACACCTATTTGGACAATGTAGTCCTGAGGAGAGATCACGTGGTTCTTGGAGGAGGTAGTGTCAGGGTTGGAGATTTAGCAGGGGAATAGCCCCAAGGAGCTATCCCATTCGAGAAGTTGCAGCAGTCCAGTAACAATAGTAGCATCATTTTGAAGGCATCGCAGTCACTAATAGAGCAGCCATTCCTTGATTATTTCTAAGAGAATCTCCAGCTTACCTTGTGCAAGCCAAGGTGCCATCATTTTGATCACCTTGTATCTACTATATCTTCCAGTTATATAATAAAATGGCTCAACGTTCTCCATATTTTGTATTATGTACGTGAGGTCTCTCTATTTGTTGTAGTTTCTTGTTTATGTTGCTGTGTATTACTGTTTATTTCTATTCATAATATTACAGTGGTATCAGAGCTCATAGAATTGGTTCAGCCTATGGAGCAGATTGTCTATGACACCAGCAGGAAAACCATATATCACTTTCTAGGGAAGGAAGTACAAGGACCAAAAGAATAGGCTTGAGACCACTTTTGGAGAGGGAGACTGCATTCTGGTTGTGGACGCAGAGGAGGGAGGACCGATTGTAGGTGAGAAAGATGAAGGGAGGGAGTTCAGGGAACTCCTCCTAAAATCTGTGCAGGAGCTATCGAGGAGAATATAAGAGATGGGGCAGAATTTTACTGTAGACCAGAGACAGAGTGAAACCAAAAGGGGTTTTCACATCAGAGAAAGGTCTGATACTTCCCACCAGCTACAGGAGCATCTCACAGCTACTCCCCCACGTTCCATGATATGCAAATTTCTAGATACAAGCACGAGAGAAGGAGCATCTTAGGAGCCAAAATCGGTTCATATGGGGGATTATTTTGCCGAGTATCAGTCATATGGGAAAGATTTTGGTGAGGCCCTCTCTTTCCATGATTTTTTTCAGCTCAAGAAGGATAGTAGGCCCCGTAACTAGAACATAGGGGGCATATACACATAGGATGGGGATGGACAGTGTACAGTGGGCAAATTGTTTCTGCTAACATTTGACGGATCCTCCAAATGTTCAAAAAAGGCTTGGGTGGAGAAGCTGTATATCTATTTCCAACATAATCATATGGTAGAGGGAGAGGCCATCAAGGTGAAAGCCCTGCACCTAGAGGGAGAGGCCCATGATTGGTGGTTCCACAATATGGCCATGCTGGGTCACTCAGTGATGACAGCTTATGCAGAGTTTACATAGAGATTGGTAGAGAGATTTGATCGGAGGAATCTAGAGGAGCACTTTGTTGAGCTGACCAAGCTCAAACAGACCGAGAGCCCGGACACCTACATTTCTTAGTTTTTTAGACTCTTTGTGATGGTACCCGACTTGTCTTCGGCCAGGATGATATACATGTTCATTGATGGGTTGGAAAACCACTGTGGGGGTTAGTTAGATCTATGATTCTGACCACACTTCATGATGCAGTTGGGAGGACCAGGGATTTGCAGGATGCCCTGCCTAGGACCAAAGCTCCTTTCCCCTAGAGACCAACATTTCAGCCAAAGGGGAAGGACACGAGGGTTCCACCTCCGAAGGGGAACAAAGGCTGGGGCCTTTGGACGATGAGACCCAGAGAGATCTGAAACGGAAGAAGCTATGCTTCACATTCCAGGAGCCATGAGCATTGGGACATAGTTGTACCATCGGGAAGGCGCACTACATAGAGGTCTTCTCTGATAGTGACGGGGAAGAGGATGCATATTAGGAGGTGGAGGCAGGAGGAAACATTGTAGTACAGAGAGGGGATTATCCACCACTTCCACCACCAGGAGCAGGAGGGGCAGTGTTTGCACCTACTAGGGGAGTCCTTGCTTCTTTGCGATGGGTTCCCAAATACTTGACACTTTGTGTCTGGGGTACTGTGCAGGGGAAACGTGTTTAAGTATTAGTGGACAGTGGAGCTACCCACAATTTTATTGATGCACAGTTTGTAGAGCAGAGGAGCATACTGACTGAGAGCTTTGATGGGTTTTCAATACTGGTATGAGGTGCCAGAACCATGCAGTGTGCCAGGTATGTGCCAGCCATGGCAATGACTATGGGGAATTACATTGTGAAGGATCATTTCTTTGTGGTGGAAATTCCAGACACCAACATCATACTAGAAGTGCAGTGGTTTATCACGCTGGGGAAGGTCACTATAGATTGGGAGACCTTGGAGATGGAGTGGACAAACAAGAAGACCGAGAAGCATGAGATAATTCGGGGCATGCACACTTATCTACCACAGACATTTTCAGTACACCGGATGGAGGCTGACTTCTGGAAGGGAGATATAGAGTGGGCAATAGAGCTACGTTTTTCAGGGGCAGGGTCTACATGGCAGGTCATGCACCTAGATGTTCAATCGATTTTGGACAGGTGTGCCATAGTTTTCGAATATATACCACCAGGGCAGCCGCTGAATAGGGGGTTTGAGCACACCATCGATCTGCAGCAGGGCATCTAGGCTATGATTACTACACCCTATATACATACTAAAGCCTACAGGGATGAGATTAAGAGAGCTACCCATGATCTCTTAGCGTTGGGACACATTCGACCCAACACTAGCCCATTTTCTTCTTCTATTGTACTAGTGAAGAAGAAGGATGGCACATCAAGGATGTGCATCGACTATAGGGCTCTCAACAAGAATACTATGAAGAACCGATACCCCATCCCACGGATTGATGAGTTGATGGATGAGCTGAGGGGATCGAAGTTCTTCTCGAAGATTGATTTGAGATCGAGTTACCATCAGATCCACGTGAGGGACCAAGATGTTCCCAAGACCGCTTTCAGATGTCACTACAGCCACTTCTAGTTTCTAGTGATGCCCTTTGGGCTAACCAATGCACTAGCCACCTTCTAGTCCTACATGAACCATAGCTTCCATGGTCAACTGAGGAAGTTTGTGCTGGTATTTTTCGATGACATCTTGATATACAATCGAACATGGGAGGAGCACCTGCAGCATATTGAGGCTATACTGCAAATACTAGAGGAACAAAATTTCTATGCTAAGCTCTCCAAGTGCAAATTTGGATTGATGAAGATGATCTATTTGGAGCATATCATTGGTGTTGAGGGAGTGAGAGTCCACGAGGATAAGATCTGGGCCATCCGGGATCAGCTAGAGCCGAAGAACATGACTGAACTTCGGGGATTTGTAGGCATCTGCACCTACTACTGGAAGTTAATCAAAGGATTTTCCCAACTTGCTGCACCCCTCACAGATCTTAACAAGAAGGGGGCATTCAGTTGGATGGACACAATGCAGAGGGCTTTCGACAGGCTCAAGGAGGTGATGAGCAGTTTTCCAGTTTTGGTGTTTCCAGATTCACGCAACCTTTTGTCCTTGAGTGTGATGCATCTAGAGAGGGGGTTGGTACAGTCTTGATGCAGTGGGGGCACCTCATATCTTTCGAGAGCAGGAAGTTGTCACCGCATGAGAGGTTGTATCCCATATACGGCAAGGAAATGCTGGCTATCATGCATGCACTGGCCAATTTTTGGAAGTACTTGGTGGGGAACAAATTCAGGGTGAAGACTGACCACAACAGCCTATGGTTCTTTTTAGAGAAAAAGAAATTGTAGGAGAGGAAACAAAAGTGGGTCAGCAAGATCCAGGAATATGATTTTGACATCAAGTATGTCAAGGGGAATAACAAAGTGGTGGTCAATGCTCTTTCATATAGACCGACAACGTTGTCTACAATGAGTTTAGACATGGATTGGAGGGCTCAGTTGCTGGTGGAGTACTCCAAAGATCGTTTTTCCTGCGAGATATTAGATAGACATGTCACAGATGACAGATACAGGGTGATGGATGATGTGATATATTTTAGGGATCATATCTTCCTAACTGGGAGTTCTCAGCTCAAGGAGAAGGTTGTACATACCTCACATGACTCACCAATATCAGGCCACCAGGGGTTCACCAAAACCTACAGGGCCATCAGGGAAAGGTTCTCTTTAAAGGGCCTCAAGGAGGATGTACTCTGGAATATCAGGGAGTGCAAAGTATGTCAGCAGAACAAGGGGGAGATGAGCCATCCAACAGGATTACTACAGCCACTTCCCATCCCAAAGGGGAAATGGGAGAGCATTTCTATGGATTTCATCACTGGGTTTCCCACAGTGCAGGGCAAGGATTGTATCTTTGTCGTCATTAATTGGCTAACAAAGTACACACAATTCTTCACTATATCAGCACGGTACGCAGCAACACAAGTGACGAAGTTGTTTTTTAGGGATGTTTTCAGGTTGCATGGTCTCCCAAAGACCATTGTTAGTGATTGGGACAGTTGTTTCATGGGCGAATTTTGGCGGGAGCTCTTTCATTTGGTGGGTATAGAGTTGACATCGAGTGCCAGTTATCACCCTCAGACGGATGGGAAGACAGAGATAGTGAAAAAGTGGTTGGAAGGTTACTTGCGGATCTATGTTACAGGGCAGCATAAGGCATGGTTACATTGGTTGCACTTGGGAGAGTACTGCTACAACACTACTTTCCATATGTCCATTGGTATGTCTCCATTTTATGCTTTATATGGATATCATTCTTTGTATTTTTCTGACATGAGTTTTGGTGCCAGTAAGGCCCCCAGGGCCAAGGAATGGATCCAAGAGAGTCAGGATATACTCTGGGCTCTTAAGGAAAACCTAGCTACAACACAGAACCAGCAAAAACTGTATGCTGATAGAGGAAGGGTTGAGAGGCAGTTTGAGGTAGGGGACTTGGTCTACCTACGACTTCAACCATACCGGTAGTCCACACTGAAGTAGAAGGGGGCCTAGAAGCTCAAGCCCTGCTTCTATGGGCCATACAGGGTGATACGAGGGATTGGGGAGGTTTCATATGAGCTAGAGTTACCCACAGGTAGCAGGATCCATAACATATTCCATGTATCCCGTCTGAAAAAGGAATTGGGGTAGCAAGTGACTACAACTGAGGAGCTTCCACCAACAGATGATGAGGGGCATTTGGTGTTATAGCCTGAAGCCATCATAGATACCAAGGAGAGGCAGTTGCAGAGCAGGAAGGTTAGGGAATATTTGGTGAGGTGGAGGAACTTGTCGGATGAGGATTCCACTTGGGAGAGTGAGAATATTTTGCAGCATCCATCATTGTGGTTTCTTGAGGACAAGCAATGTTTTGGCAGGGAGGACTGTAATATTTCCAATTAGCAGCAGCTAATTGGAAATATTAATTTTTGGCCAGTTTTATTTTATAGAGTTAAGTCAAAGTGGGTAAGAAGGCACTTAGCCTACACTTGGGAAATAAAAATTCCCTAAATTCACTTGAGCACATTATTATTTGATAGCGTGGGGCACAGGGGTCAAAGTGGCAGCGAGAGAGATAGCGTGGCCAAGAGGGACAACACAGTTTTGGTGGGGCCTAGGTGCAAGAAAAACTCTCCAAGCATAAAGAAAGGAAGAGGCTCCTCATTCATTGATTTGATTATGCATATTTTGATTTGTGTCTTCTGACATTAAGCACACTACACTATTTAGTGAAGTCTACAAGTGTTGTTTAGCACACGGGTGTCTCTGAGCGAAGATCCCAACCTCAGCCCTGGGGGAATTTGAGTGCCTGCTCGGGTGAGGAGTTCCATCTATTGATTTCCAAGTGGGAGCCATAGCATCACAGCTAGGGATTATGCACATATTTGGACAGTGCAGTCTTGAGGAGATATCATGCAGTTCTTACAGGAGGTATTTTCAAGGTTGGATATTTAGCAGGGGAACAACCCCAAGGAGCTATCCCATTCGAGCAGTTGAAGCAGTCCGGTAACAATAGCAACATCATTTTGAAGGCATCGCAGTCACTAATAGAGCAACCATTCCCTGAGTATTTCTGAGAGAATCTCCAGCTTGCCTTGTGCAAGCCAAGGTGTCATCATTTTTATCACCTTTGTATCTACTGTATCTTTCAATTATATAATAAAATGGCTCAGTGTTCTCCATATTTTTCATTATGTACATGAGGTCTCTCTATTTGTTGTAGTTTCTTGTTTATGTTGTTGTGTATTACTGTTTATTTCTATTCAAAATATTACATTATGGCTAGAGTCTGAGGGAGACATAAAAATAAAAGTCTTAAACAAGTTTACTACAAAGAAAAAAATACTCTACAAGGTTTGTCAAAGAACAACTCAAGGTATGTTTTGTTGCAAATATTCTTCTTACAAGAAGGTATAATTATTCGCCATCTAGAATTTATTTGCATTACTAACTCTCTTGTGTCTAGGGTTTTGAATCATAAATATTTTTTTTAGGGTGATTAATTACTAGATTGAATCTACCCTTGTCATACTATCTCTTTCCATTTTCTCATTTTGGTGAAACCCTAACCTTTAGGGTTCACTGTAAAACCTAAACCTTTTGATGCTTAGCGTATGTTTTCTATAGTAATAAGACCCTAGTTTACTTATGGTTTGTTTATAAAATTCTAAGAACATATGATTAAATCCTTTTCTATTGATGATTAGGGTTTTTTGATGTTATAGAACCTTTACCTTTTAGGGTTTGTTGATAATTTCTAGGTTATACGATAAAACCCTAGATTTTTAGGGTTTTATGAAAAAAAACCTTGTATTAATTAAATTAATATGAAACCCTAGGTGTATGAGATTCTTCATAATTGAAACCCTAGTCTTGTCAAAATTGTTGTATATCTAATTTTTGAGTTTGATGTATGTATCTAGCATTTACGATAAAATAATTAGTAAGAAATTGATATAATAAAATAATAATGAAACTTTCGATATAAAATTCTAAAATGCTAATTTTATTGCTGATATCCATGATTTAGTTTTATTGATGAAATCTAGGGTTTGTGACAAAAGCCCAGTAGAGTTTAACATGAAATAATGGAGCATAATATTGAAAATGTTATTATTGGGTTGCTAAATTGATTTAGTTCTTTATATCTGAAGCTTTAAGTCTTGATGATGGAATCTAGGGTTTGTGACAAAACCCTATCAAATTTGTTGAAGTCTAGGATATAAAAGATGTAACTCTTGTTTATTGTGAACCTAAATAAGTTTAGGTTTTGGATATCTAAAGCTTGATTGTTTTGAGGCTTGCATTGTAATGACATGATAACCGTGTTTTAATAAAGTTAACTTCATGCTCTTGTATATTTATACTTGGTTGTACTTGTTGTTGAATATTTGTAGGTACATAATCTTAAATATGTTGAATATATTCACCTACCTCATAATTGAAAATAACTTGATAATAATGATGAGCATGATGGAAAGGGGGAGTTGTAAGAATAATGATGAGATTAAATATGAATAGATAGTTTTGTTTCCATTAAAAAAATGATGTTCTTGAAGGAGTAAAGCTTTGAAAGGTTTAAGTTTCTCCGATGATATGATGATACAAATAAAAGAGCTTATCTGGCTGGAAGAAAGAGGTTTTTGTTATAAAGAAGAAGCTTGGAAAAAGAAAGAGTATTTCTACCAGTTAAGAGGGAGGACATATTGTGAAAACTATAGTAAAATACATTGAAGAAAGAAATAAATCGAACAATATATAAAGCACTCTAGATGGTTGATTGATGAAGTTATAATCAAAGTTTGGATATTTTGGATGATGTGCTGAGGCTGAATTTGGTGTTGTTGGAAAAATTGAGGAAGGAAACTTTCGATGAGATGTATATGATAACGATGACCTAAGAAACATCAAAATATTTGAAGACCACAGAGGTTTTTGCTAACTTATACATATTTTAAAAAAAATTACTAATTTGGGTTGTGATGATACTAGTATATCTCTCCGTAAGAAGGTTGAACATGTTGGAAGCATGCTTGGATAGTTGGATATATCTGACGATTTATAGATCCTGAAGAAGGGAGGGTATCATTGGTCTTGTGGAGCTCCGACCTTGGATATGATACCTAGATCCCTGGGTAGGTGTTAGAGTTGAAGCTTGATGGTACCTATAGTGGTTGCAGCTTGGAACACACCTTAGTCCTAACCAATTAGATACCTTGGTGAAGTATCTAATCTTTAGCATTTATTATGTTATGACTCTTCGTAGAACATATCATTTTTAGTTAATCCTTGTACCTATATATATGTATAATTATGAATACTTCCTTAGTTAAGAGGGAGTGTTGAAGAATGTAACTAGTGTCGATCTTCATAATTTCATTTTAGTCATGATGTAATGCACTTATCAAAAGAAAGACAAATATTTTTTATTATAATATATATATATATATATATATATATATATATATATTAGCATGGGTTTCATGCTTTATTATTTTATTTTTAGGTCCAAGCCTCCATTGTAGGCTTCTAAGGTTTATGTCATGATTTTTAGTCCTTGTCATTATTTAATAGGCCCTTCTTTGGCTTTGTAAAGCAAGAAATAAATTTATTTTTATGTCAAAAGAGTCATTTGTGTATCCTCCACCAAGTCAGCCTCAAAAGGATTCAGAAACCACTATAAATAAGCAACTAATTGACTCATTTGGAAGAAACACAATCAAGTACGATCTACAGTTGAAAGTCTGAAGTTGCAAGTCTACAGTAGGGAAGAAATTCTGAACCTGCAACATAGTGTTGAGTACCATAGCAGAGTGATAGTTGTATACATTTTTGTGAGTATCTTATATAAATTTGGAGCACACTCTAAAGAAAATCAATTGAGGGCACCTGCTTGAGGCAGAATGGACATTGGAATCACCTATTTCAATTTCATAAAATTATAAGAAATATTGTTGATTGAATTTAAACTCATGATTTGAATTTGAAAGCAAGAGAATTCATGCCTTAATTTTTATCAGATCTTGTTTACAGTAATGAAGAGGTCGAGTTACTCGTCAGTTTTCGAGACCAAAATTATTTTATGAAGGGTGAATCATTTTCATATTTGAAGACTGTCCCTACTACAATTGTTTTAAAGAGGCATCACTACTTAATTTCAAAGGGCTAAGAGAAATCATCTCTATGAACAAAACCTATGGACTGAATTCCCTATTGACTCTGAAGGAAGTTTGGACCTTACTCATTGTTGAAGGAAGTTCTCTTGTAAGATGTTATAGAGGGCATTGGAATACCATTTTCCTCCTTGAATATTTGTTTCTTGGTTTAAATATTTTCATCATGCTCAAATATGGAGAATTGAAAACCAAATTTTTTCAAGGAAGTGCTGAGTTGGATTGGGATACTTCTAATGAACATTTTTTATGAGAGCCCCATCCTGTTGAAAAATGTAACTAGAGTCAGTCTTCATAATTATATTTCAGTCGTGATGTAATGCACTTATCAAAATAAAGAAAATTATTTTTTATTATAAAAGAAAAAATATTTATTAGCATGGGTTTCAAGCTTTATTATTTTATTTTTAGATCAAATCCTTAGGCTTCTAGGGTTTATGTCATGAGTCCTAGTCCTTATCATTATTTAATAGACTGTTATTAGGATTTTTAAAACAAGAAATAAATTTATTTATGTGTCAAAAGTGTCATTTGTGTCTCCTCCACCAAGTCGGCCTCAAAGAAGACAAGTCAACGTTAAAAGGAGCCAAAAACCACTATAAATAAGCATCTACTCAACTCTTTTGGAAGACACACATTCAAGTTCGATCTACAGTTTCAGGAGAAAATAAGAAGTGTGAAATACCTAAAAGAGGAAGAAAATACCCTAGCAAAGAAGAAGGAACTCTAGTGAAGAAGTTGGAAGACCATTTTCTCTGTCTTTTGACTTACGTGAAAAATTCTGAAGTTGTATGAGGGCCAAAGTCATATGTCTGAAGTAGGGCCAAAATTCTAAGTTGAATTTGGGTTGAATAACTTTGACAAAGGCTGACTATTGAATTTTTTTTATTCATCTTGAGAGGCTAACTTGGTGGATAAAACAAGGATCTTTGTCTAGTTCTAAGGTCTTGGGTTGCCTCAATTTTATTTTGAATCTACTAGTGGAAGAGTTTGATTGGGTTTTCCCCTTCGTAGGGGTTTTCCCTTGGCTAAGTCCCAATATCTGGTGTTATTCATTTTCACACTTTTGATGTGATGATTGTTTCATTGGAAGAAGATAAAAGAAAAACATAAAGAAAGCTAATAATAATACAATAATATCACAAGTAATTGTCAACATAAGAAAATATTTTTTCCTTACTCACTTTATAACATGTGATCAAATCTAAGGTGCAGGATAAGAATGAAAAAGGCAGCTTGAAGATCCATTGAAGAAGGGATATAAGAAGTAAGGATGACGAAATGGTTTCAAGACAACATCACAAGGAAAAGATGCTTAGGAGGACATTGGGCCGGACTATGATGATTTCTAGATCTCGAAGAAGGGAGGGTATCATTGGTCTTGTGGAGATTCGACCTCGGATATGATACCTAGATCCTAGGGTGGGTGTTAGAGTTGAAGCCTGATGGTACCTATAGTGGTTGCATCTTGGAACACACCTTAGTCCCATTTTGTTAGATACCTTGGTCAAGTATGTAATCTTTAGCATTTCTTATGTTATGACTCTTCGTAGAACATATCTTTTTTAGTTCATCCTTGTACCTATATATGTGTATCATTATGAATACCTCCCTAGTTAAGAGGGAGTGTTGAAGAATGTAGCTAGTGTCAGTCTTCATAATTGTATTTGAGTCATGATGTAATGCACTTATCAAAAGAAAGAAAAATAATTTGTATTATAAAAATTATATATTTATTAGCATGGGATTCATGCTTTATTATTTTATTTTTAGGTCCAAGCCTCCATTGTAGGCTTCTAGGGTTTATGTCATGATTTTTAGTCCTTGTCATTATTTAATAGACCCTTCTCAGGCTTTGTAAAATAAGAAAGAAAATTATTTTTATGTCAAAAGTGTCATTTGTGTCTCCTCCACCAAGTCAGCCTCAAAAGTAGTCAGGAAGCACTATAAACAAGAAAATACTCGACTCATTTGGAAGAAAGACAATCAAGTATGATTTGTAGTTGCAAGTATGAAGCTGCAGGAGGGATGAAGTTGCAAGTCTGCAGTAGGTAATAATTTATAAATTTGCAGGAGGGCCGAACTTGCAATTTTGCAACAGGGAAGAAATTTTGAAGATGGAGGGCTGAAATTTTGAGTTGAAGCAGTTTGACTAAGGTTGATTATTGAAGTTTGTCTATTCATCTTGAGAATATAGCTTGGTGGATAAAAGGAGGATCTTTGTCTACATATAAGGTCTTGGATTGTCTCAATTTGATTTTTAATCTACTAGTAGAAGAGTTTGATTGGGTTTTCCCCTTCATAGGTGTTTTATCTTGGCTGAGTGCCTATATCTAGTGTTATTGACATTCATATTGTTGATTTGATTATTGATTAATGAGAAGAATATAAGAAAATAAAACAAAGAAAGATAATAAGAATAAAATAATATCATAAGTAATTGTTAACATAATAAAATATATCTGTCGTTATGATTTTCTAACACATCCATCTCTCATTGGGAAGCTATTGTTCATTGCTAAGTTATAGTATTTTCAAAACTATTTGAGGGTGTTAGGGTCCTATAAGTTATAGTGATCAATTAATGATTATCTAGTTACTTATTTTGGGAATTTGCTGGTAAATTTTAGCTTATGAATCACTAGGTGTCATAGCCTAAAGGTTTGCTTGTCCAAGGAGCCATTTAGTTCTTGAAGTCCTGTGGCCAAGACAAGTTTGAATATTTGAGAGATTTTTTTTCATATTAATTCTGGGTCAAATCATGTTGTACGTGTTTTCATGGTAAAGTTCTCATAAGCAGCTTTCCAACAATATATCTGGTGTTTCAAACCAACCTTTGGATCAAAAGATAGAGCAAGTTGAAATTTTCTCCTCAAAACCAGAAAACAAAGAAAAACGCCTGAGTGTGAAATTGTTTATTTGAATTATTAAAATTAATTCAAAAATAATTTAGAAACCGAAAATAGAACATTAGAACCACATTTAATTTCATGCGTCAGTCAACAATAAATTCTAAAGTCAAAATCCATAAAGTCAAAGTAAATTGTGGCCCCACCCCGCACTTCATGTATTAAAATTATTGGATGTTAAAATCCTCGAGATATGTGCATATTTTCATCGGAGGAACATTTTTTTTTACCATTGTGGTTTTCATAGAAGAACAAGTTAACTAATCAGTTATGTGTTGTATTGAAATGAATTTTGTGTATGATTGTGTAAATATCTTATGTACATATTGAGAGGAAAGGAGCCTAGCGCTCGAAAAGGAATTACTGAAAGTATAAGTTCCTTTATTGTATTACTAATTGTTTGAATATCTTAGTAGGGGCTAGGACAATATACACTTGGTGCATTTATTGATCATTTCTATGTTTAGATATCTAGGTGCTCTCTGAGTACTTTTAGAAGTACTAGGTGGATGTCCTTAGCAGGAGCTAAGACTCTGCACGTGATGCGGTGATTTATCATTTTTATGATTGGTGGCTTATTGCTCTCTAAGTATTTGTAAGAGTACTGTGATCAAAATATCAGTTGAAATGGCTTGAACAATTGATAGTTTAAAGTATTTCATTTGATTGAAAATGGTGTGACTAATGTGATAGAATTTGTTAGTCATACATTACAGGGTACTTGCCAAGAAGTGTTGATGGGTTTTCCAACCATTCTTAGAGTGCATGTGTAAGAGTGATCATGAATTCCAAGAGTAAATGGTAAGTAAATGTAAATTGGTATAAGAGATTCTAATTTTCTTTTATGATATTGAAAAATGACTAAGTGATTGGAAGAAGAAAATACTTATTTTGTAGCTATAAATTCTTATGTTAATTAATAAATATTATTGACCTTGCTTATTGAACATAAAAATCCTTCATTTTGAATGGGAATGATCCCCTTTTGGGTTGTTTATAATGTTATATCATGAATAAAAGATAAGTCTCAACGAGGGATGAACACTGAGGACGGTGTTTTTTTCAAGGGGGGAGTATGTAATATACCTACTCTAAATCATGTATTTACCAATGTTAAAACAAATTTAAGTAAATATATGGTTAACTGCTTCGTCGATAAGGTTGTAACTAACTAAGTTTGTTTTGTACCTTATCTTTTTCCTTCTTGGTCAAGAGGGTGGGTGGTTGGACAAGACTCTCATTGGATGATAACGGTTTATCATTCTTTCTCGGCAGTAGATCTATGCTATGGCACAAAGGGAGAATGTATTCTTATTTTAGGCCAAAACCCTATGAAATTTATAAAAAAAAAATGCTCTCTCGTATTGGATATAGATAGTACAAGTGAAATGCCAAAAGGAGAGTGATTGTGATTTCATAAAATGAACAGGGCCCCTTTAGCCCAAGAAGATTTACAGTCGGAGACTCCTTGGTCTCTTCACTTGCTTCTAGCTTCCACTTCGAAGTTCTTTCCTGTAGAATAAGTCAACGATGGTAAATTTGATGGAAAATTTGGTTGACTTAGTAAGTTCAGTTATTTTTTAGCGTTGAAAGGTATGGCCGACTACTATATTTACTTTAACATGATTTCTTTGGAAGACTTGTTGGTACAATGAAATATATTTAACTTTTTGAATTCCCTTGGAAATAATTTTGCATAGTTCATAAGCGTTACATCCTGTAAAGATGGTAAGGTTATTTCTTTGGGTTAATTTCCATGGAAGTTTCGCTTAATATTGTGCACTAATTTAAAAATATATATATCTTACATCATATTTAAAAGATGGGTTCCATGTTATCCCAGTTATTTAAAGTGAGTAATTTATGAAATATTTCATGGGTTGGGAGATAATTTAATGATTTTTTCATGGAAATAAGTCATGAAGAACCACTGTTAGATTAATTCATAATACAAAGAACTCATGCTAGTTTTCTTAGTAAATAAAATATGTTACTAATTGTAGATAAGGATTGTTGTTATGTTAACCTTTTGGAAAGAAAAAAATATCTATATGCAGTGGTAAAAAAATAAGATAAGTAACTTTGCTTGTCTTTATATATATGCATCTTATGTAAGAAAAGATAAGATGCTTTTTTCTTTTTTAAAAGGGCTTTGGTATAAGTGTATGAAATGATAAGGAAATCCAAGTTATTTTCTTGAAAATGAATATGGATTAAAGAGGGTAATTCTTGAAGATATTTCATGGGTTGGGAGATAAGTTAATGAATTTTTCTTGGAAAAGAAGTCATGAAGAACATGTTATCACCCAAAAAATGAAGCATCATTTGACAAGGTCAATTAGGTTCATGTGTCAAAAAATTTAGGTTGTAGGATTCATTTTTATGCTTGGTCAAGGGAAACATTAAATTTTTATTGTTTAAAGTTTACCCTAAGTTCTAAACCCACTTATTTTAAACTCCCTCATGTCACATCATTCATCATTTTCTCACTTATTTCAATTTCCAAGTTTTTTGTACCGAAAGTGTCAAAATAGCCAAGAAACCACAGTTTCGTAGCGAAATACACTGTGAAAAGTCACTTTTCTCTACGAAACTGCTGATATTTTCGTAGCGAAAACAGTCAAATTTACACTAAGAACACTATGAAAGCGCGGTTTCTTGTCTGTCTTGTTAGTCTAGCTATTAGGTGTCAGAAATCATTGGGAAAGGGTGAGTTAGATGTTTTTCGAGTCATGGAGGGATAAAATCAAGGTACTTGCTCAAGTCTGTAGTCATCATGGCTAGTTTAGGTAATGTATAAGTCAACATTGAGTCATGAGAGGACATTAAAACTTGAAATATTTTCGTAATTCAGTCATTCTCATTTCTTATTCCTCCCTGCGTAATATTTGAGCTCTGGAGAGCTATTATATTGAGCCAAAGCTATGGCTGGTTCTTTTCAAAGTTTTACTTTGAACATCATCAAGCGAGGCTGCAAATTCATCAAGCGAGGTTGTGCAAATCTTAGAGAAACCATGGCAGAGAAAAGAAGTACTAACAAGGGTGGCCAGTGCCTGAGATATGAACCTGCAAACATGAATTTGATCTATGAAGACCCAACAATAGTAGAAGCCTTCAAAAGAGCAGGTTGCCTACAGTTTTGTGAGAAATTACAGGGCTGTCATACACAGGTGTCCAAGGAGTTTGCTTTGAATTTTAGTGGAACAACCACTAAAGTGGGAATGCTCAAATTTTCCATCACACCAGAGATTATTGCTGCTGCTACAGAGATTCCAAGAGGTCAGGAGAACTAGTTCAAAGGTTTTAAGTTTAATATGGAGCAATGCAAAGAGTTCATGAAGCCTAAGCATACTGAAATGGACCTCACCAATGCTATTCCAAGAAGTTACATAAAAGAAAACTATTCGAAATTGATGCTCATCATCCAAAAGTACTTTACTTGTGAAGGAAGGTATCACAAAGTCTATTCATATCATTTCAAATTACTTCTGCACTTTACTGGTAAGGTTTCCATTGATCTGCCTTTCTATTTGCATAGAATTTTGTCAAAAATGGCAGATAAGGCCCAAGCAAAGTCTGAGGGGAGTGAGACTTATTTATTTCATCATGGTTTAATGAAATTACTGGTCTTAGATGAACTTCAATGGTTAGGGAGAGTTTGTTGCTCATTCTTGTTTGTTAGTGGTTTTGAGAGCTGGATGCTCTTACTCCTTCAAGAACTCCTAAGTCTAGGAAAATTCCATCACTATTAGTAACAAAACAGAGGGAATCATTGGCAGCAGAGCCAAGTGAACTTGCAAGAGCAGAAACAAGTGAATAAATTATGAAGGAGCCAGAGAAAATGCAGAGTTTTGATACACCAAGTGTCCTACCTGCAAAACAGAAGTCAAAGGTGGTCAAACCTACAAAACATAAACAAAATGTTAGCAAACAAGGAACCAAAAGGATGATTAGGAACCAAACAGTGGTTTTGGAAGAGAAGACAGTGGTTGTAGAAGACAGAGCAAAAGCTAAGGGAAATCTAGAGGATATTTTACATGCCATTAACATAGAGGAAACTACTATTGTCCAAGTTGAGTTTATAGAGGAAGGTGGGCATAAGTTAAATAAGGCTAAATTTGCAAAGAAATTAGAGTTTGAGGGAGAAGATGCAGGTTTCATGTTTCAAGCAAGAAAGCCTATGAAATATCATGATAGGAAGCTATTAGAGAGTAGTAAAGAAGTCCAACCACCCACTGATACAACTCAGCCACCTTAAGAGATTATTAACCTACCATCACCTCCAGAAAAATATACAATCAACAAATTAAAGAAGGGAAAAGAGAAGGTGATGGAAAAAGTAGAGTTGCAGCTCCTTGAAGAAAAATTGAAAGTGGCTAATCATGAAATTCCTGTTATGAAAAGGGAATCAAGGAAACACGGTGTAGAGAAGACTCAATTTGAAAGGATGAAGGCAATTTGGGAAGAACGGGTTGACACTGTCTCCAATACTTTGGACAACACATAGAAACTCATCAAATGGACAATTGCAGTAAGGAAAGAAACCAAACATGTCAGGAGGATGAACACATAGTTTAAAGCCACCAATAAAAGATTGAAAGACCAGGTTAAAGACCTTCAAGAGAAACTTGAAACGATTCATGAAGAGTTAGAGAAAAAATGGCTTAAAATGATTGTAATTGAAGAGCCAATAGCTCAACCAATTGTAAATGAGGAAGAGATGCCTCAAGGAGCATAAGGTGAGTTGGTTTATGGTTGTTTAAGGTTAATGAAATTATTAGAGATAATATTTTTGCACTTATAGACTTCAATTTTCAAAATTACACAAAAACTACAATTTCAGCACTTTTCAGCAGTTTCGTAGCGTGTCTGAGCTTGAAGGGCAGCAAAACGCTATGAAACCACTGTAGCTACTCTTTTGATTTTTTGAACCAGTTTTTATGAAATCAAGAGGTGGAATTTTTGTGGTATATATGTTTGAAGATGATTAAAATTATGCCAAATGAAAGAATTAAAAAATTTGAGGTTAAAGGCATGTTTTGCAGCGCTACGAAACTGCCTTACTTTCATAGTGTGTTGTATTTCAACCCTTTTAGTAGGTTTTGGAGCATCTTTTGACATCTGGAGATTTTTGAAGGATTAAAGACCATTACAAGAAATTAATTATCACTCAAGGTCCACGAATTGAAGACAAACTGACAGCCAAAGTATTTATGGAAAAATAAGACTATTTACCTAAAAAACAGGTTTTTGTTTCCTATTTTTGAGGAGGTCAATTAAGTGGTCATAAAGTGATGAAATCCATCACCTAAATTCAAACATGTGAAAGCTTAATTGTCAAAGAATTTAATTACTTTAGTAGATAAGTTTTTTAAAAGCAATAATAAGTAGTTTGAGTCCTATTAGGAATAGGATTTTCAAGTAGGATAGGTGTATGTTTGTCATTAAGTTGATGTTTTATGGTTATGCAAGGTGTCATTAGGCAAGAATTCAATGAATCTAGCCAGGAGGCAGATCATCAGATGATGTGACAAGTCTATTAAAGGCCATTTAGTCAACTTTGTCAAGGGTTGGAGATTTTTTGGCTAAATTGCATCTTATTGAAAATTGATTGTTTCAGCAATACAGAGATTTGTTACTTGACCAACTTGTTACTTGACCAACCTGAGATTCCAAATGAGTTTTTATTGCTTACCTATCTTATCTATATATTTTATGTATCTCATTGCAGTGGTTTTCATTTATAATACTCATAATTCATTCTTGTAATGCTCTGACTTCCTTTATAGATGAATTGACTGTGTATTTTCCCGTTTCATGTGTGTGTGACCTACTACTAAAAACTATGATCTGCCTCAACTTCCATGTCAAGTGAACTCACTGAATCATTGAAAGTGTTGACTCCATAAGCCCAATGGTTCCATACTGATATTATTTTCAACCTACACTCATCATAGGCAAGTTACTTCCTAAATAGAGTTAGCCATCTACATCTTTATTCAATATCATTAACCCTTGAGAGAGCCCTCTCAGACTGAGGAGGCTAAGCCTCATTCAAAAGATTGGTTTGAAACAGTTACATGAGATTCTCTAATTAGCAGCCTATCAGAAGAAATTTTGTGATAACATAACCCATGTTAGTTTCTCATAATTCATAATACAAAGAACTCATGCTAGTTTTCTTAGTAAATAAAATATGTTACTACTTGTAGATAAGGATTGTTGTTTTGTTAACCTTTTGGAAAGAGAAAAATATCTATCTGCAGTAGTAAAAAAATAAGATAAGTAACTTTGCTTGTCTTTATATATATGCATCTTATGTAAATATCATGTTGAATCTTGTGTGAAAATAATACTTGCTTCTTGGGAAAAGATTTTTTTTTATATATATATATGTTGTTCTTACTTGAAAAGAATAACCTCTTGAAAAGATTACATGTCTAGATGAATTATGTCAACTTCTTGATTTAGGTTTATTAAAGGTTAACTTAACATGAGATTATCTTTGGTAATTTCTTGGAAGGGAACCATGAGATTTTGCATGTAGAAATATAGATAAACAAGGTTATATTAGCTTCTTTTTGAAGAAGAAGTATGTATTTTTTTACATGAAAATAATAACTAAATGATGGTAGAATTCTAAATAAGGAAATATGTTGTGCATACATTAAAGAAGAGTTGTTATGATAAGCTCTTGCATCCACAAATAATAGCCATTGTGTTGTAGAGATATGTTCTTTGCATGGATAGAAGAAATATTGAGTTATTATGTTTCTTGAGGAAAAATTATATGTGAGTACTTTATGCTATCATAACTATTATGCTAGTTTCTTTTGGAATAAGATCATGTATATGCAGACAAGATTTTTATTAGCTTTCATTGGAAAGAATATACATATTTATATGTGGGAAAAGGTAGCATGTTGTGTTAGACTACATTGGAAAAGATTGTTAGCATAATATTTGAAAAAAAAGACATGTATTTATATGCTTTATTGCATGATTGGTTAAGCATTCCTTTGGGAAGACTCTTTTGGAAATTGTTATCACTCGGATTGATCCTAAGGCTGAAGTAGGCAATCTTGAGGTAACCTCAAACCAAAATTTGGACTTGATGTCTAGCCCTACCAAGTCAGAGAGGGATCTATCGATAAAATTACAGGCAAGAGGAATGGATTGAAAGGATTTTAGGCTAGCTAAGGAAAACAAGGGGTTTTGATTTTGATTTTAGGGTTGGGCTCACTGAACCAGAATTAGGTCAAGAGGATAAAACAGGGCCAAAAGGATGAAATTGCAATCTTCTTGATGGGGCAAGGTAGGTAAAAGGTTTAAACATTCAAAGAGGATTAAATGAGGTGAATAGACTGGTGAGGAGCTAAGGAAAGCATTTGAAATGTATTTCCTTAAATTGAAGAAATTGAACACATTATACTTAATTTCCCAAAACAGAGCATAACTAAATATGAATTCTGTCTTTAAAACTTGAAATCAAGTATATTATAGATGTGAAATGGCTTATGAATTAAAGATACATTCTAAAAAATCAATCACAGAGAAGAAACAATGTTTAAAACTCGTACCACAGGGATCCCAAGAAAATAGCTGCAATTTTCCATTAATGTTCAAGCCAGAATGATACTTGATCAATACAATATCTTCAATTGATGCCAACCATTACAAAGACTGAAAAATTACACCTTATAGACTTCAAAACCATTTCCTTTCATCCTCAAGGGTCGAATCCATGAGGCGAGGGAGTTGTTACACCAAAAACTGAACTGAATGCTAAAGCCGAGGATGAGGAAAGTGACTCATTCCTAACTTTTAGAACATATACATTTGACTTTAAATTAATGATTTACCTAATGTATCTACCTTAGGTAAAAGGTAAAACATGATAATTACAATGGTAACTTCTCATTTACCCAAGTGAAAATTAAATCAGAGGTGAAATTTAAAAATTTGAGTAAACTGGTAAAATTGTGAATTCCTTGGTAAACGCGCAGCACCATGATGGAAAATTTGACATGTTTTGTAAGCCACGTTTGGAGGCCTTCCCCTTGTCCAAATCAGCTCCATGATAGCTCATTGGAGAGGTCTCTGAGTATAGTTTCCAGATATTCTTTCACTTTCCAAAATGGTGCCCATCTTCCCTGTCAAAAATTTGTTCTCCCAAGACTGGTAAACGCGTAGCGCCAAGGTCAAAAAGAGGGCAGAAACATGTTTTTTGATGGTTTTTTACCTTTTTGAGGGACCAGTTTTGCTCCAAATCTCCTGAAACTTTCTAATGATAATTTAATCATTACTAGGAACATGAGGATGTTGACCATTTTGCATTTGGGTACCCCAAAAAAGAGCACAACGCCAATGGCACTGCGCATTTAGCCAATTTTCTGTGCTAAATTGTCAAAAATAAAAATTTGCACCAAGTGTGCCAAAATTGAAATTTTCTTGTTGATCAAGAGTTAAGAGGTATGAAGAGACACCTCAGAAAGTATGTCTAACTTCCCATTCTCCTTTTTCTTGGCTAGGGCTTCCTTCAATTTGTTCTTCAACTATCTGATCTTGGCATCTTTCTCTTGGATGATCAGTCTTGAGTTGTCATGGTCATCTAGGTCATCCAAGTCCACCAAGTCAAACTCTCTCTCTTGATCATGATGAAGGTCTTCCTCTTCTTCCATGGTTCAGTTTTGTTTTGGGTAAAACCCTTGGGAAGAAGGGGAAGGGAAAGGGAGTAGGATAGTGTGGTTAGGGAGTTGGGATGGCTAAGGGAAAATTTAGAGAAGTAAGGAAGGGAGTTAGGGAGTTGTGGGAAGTGATGGGAGGGAAAAAGGCTTAGGGATATAGGCTAGGAAATAAAATTATAGGGATTTTGTTTAGGTAGCTAGGATATGCCACCTATATTTAGGGTTTGGGGAATAGAGCTATAGAAAAGGGATTGGAGGAGTGTAAGGGAAAGGGAAGTGTCTATGGAGTGAATTAGGGTGTAAGGAAGGAAGAAATAGGGTCTAGGGAAAAAATTTAGGCATGCAGTGGTGATAATTAGGGTTTCTTAGCTCAACACTTGTGATGGTAAATGAAGAGAGTTTATGTCGTAAACTTGCAATTGTGAAATGAGAGGAGGGCATAAAAGGGTGTCACTTACTTATTTAGAGGTGAGGAGACATTGAATTTCAGGTTGGAGGAATTTCAAAGGAGCTTGGGAGGAGTTGTGAGACTCTGGCAAGAGCGCAACGCGAGTTATAGGAGCACAGCGCCACTAGGTCAAGAGTGCAACACCACCTTCAAACTTACTTTTGGATGACTTCCCGAAGTCCAAATTGGGCGCATGATAGCTCGTTTGAAATTTATTTCTGTCTACTACACAATAAACCTATTAAGAACTAAAAATGATCAAGTATAGCCCCTCAAAAATCAATTATCCCAAGACTGGTCAAAAAGTGCAGAATGAGGGTGCAGAAATGCAGCGTGGTTGTGCAGGCAAGTTTTGGAGGCATTAATCAACTCCAAATTGAGCTCATGATAGCTCATTGGAAATTGTGATCTCTCTAGTTATCATTTGAGGCATCAAGAAAGTCATTGGGACACTAAAACTAGGAGAAAACTTGATTTTCCCAAGACTGGTTCAGAAGTGTAGCAATTCTCACGTGGCACCTGTAGTTTTGACATTTCTCTACAACCATGACACATGTGTAAAATATGAAGGAGGTTTTTCTTTATTGACCTATTATGGACAAAAACCTCTCTCACATTTGTCAAATTTATCTTTGTTTGGTCAGAAATAGAATTTTAAGAAAAACTGGCCCTATGTGTGGAAATTGATTTGTCCCTTGGAATGACTTCTTGGAAAATGATGGAGGCATGATGTTTATGAGTTGGTATGACTTCATACTTGCTGAAATGACCTACCTTATGGCTCCTCTACTCATATGCCTCTTTTTCATAGCAAACCCTATCTCAGTGGGAGATGAAATTAGGGTTTAGTGCTTATGAACAATGATGACTTGGGCACGCTTGGAACAAGACAACTCCTTTTGGCATTTGATCAATTTCTGAAGTAGACAGTTTTTGTATTTTGAATTTGATGTTTTGGCATGTGGAACTCTAAGTTGGCAGCCTTGGGAGACTAAGTACTTATTACATGTGAATTGACATAAAATTACATGAATAAATAAAAATTACATCTTGGAATGAAACTCACACTTCAAATCAAAATACAACTTTGGAAACCATTTTGAAGATCATATTTACATGGTAAAGAGACATTATTGGGATCACTCTCATACTTTGCTAACCTTATGAAAATTAAATGGTGCATTTTTGGACCTTGAAAGACAAAACCCTAATGACCTAATGAGACTTTGAATGACCTGACTTCCATGAATGAGATTTTGAATTAAAAGACTTCCTGGCGAAAATAGACTTCCATAAGTGTTGTTATACCCAAGGAGACATGAGAATGAGTCAACAATGTGAATCTCGGTGGGAGAGCGAAGTTTATTTACAAGGACAACTACCAATGGAACAATTTTATATCATGACCTAATGGAATAATTGAAAATTCTTTAGAGTGGGACACCTAAGATGCAGATGAAAAATGTGTTTTGATCCCTGGTGGAAGTATGAAAATACTGACACTAACATTGGCTCCAACTGGGGATGGTAGCTCCTTGGATTTGCCAAGAACACTGTAGACCAAGTGTCTATCTGTTGGGAATGGAGTCAATAGCTAGAAACCAAACTGAATACTGAAAGAAACTTAACTCAATAAACTGAACTGACTCAGACTAAAACACAACTAACAAACTGAAAAAGATGCTCAGAATTGAGCTTATTCAACAAAACCAACTGTAATTGGTCCATACATCACCTGATCAAGTGAAATGGAACAACCAATGCAACCATGTAAGCATTCTAGTTGCTATTTGAATTCTCCGCAAGTGCTTGCTTATGAGAAAGAAGAAATAACTACTGAAAGACAACTCCCATGAAAACTTGTCAACAGATTGAATCTTGATGAAATTGCAAAGCACGAGCTCACTGACTGACCTCAAGAATGTTGCGAAAAGATATTCATAGGAATATATATTGATTTCCAACCCATCAAATACATTACTTCTCTGCTCTAGATAGTTTTCATACCTTGGTTTCAAAATTTTCCTAACACCTATGATTTCTTTCTTTGATGACTGCAGCAAGTTGAAAAAAGGATCATGAAACTCGTGAATGAATATTTTTTTCCTAATGATAAAAAAAAAACAAAAATCTTCTTCATTACTCTCCTGATATGACTGCAAATCTTGGAATGAGCTTTGTAATGAAACACCTACTGAACAAAACAATGAAGTCGGTTGTCGGATTGAGTTTATATTGAAACTCTTTTCAGGCTCACATTTAGCTAATGGAGAAGGACTTTTATTGCAGATATCATCCAATACATCAGCTATCAGGTCATGAAAAACATGAAAAGACTACTGCAACCTATTTTCCATTCGTTCTAATGAGACTGCATGACACTCTACAGACTGCTCATCCTTTTCTTTAGAGATATTATGAAAATTTTTCTTTAAAAACTAAAATGCTTCAAAACATAGTGGTACATAATCATCTTGAATCATTTGATCATGTGTTTCAGCTTCCAAGCCTTCATCTGCAATCTGACATTCAATGGCATTCGAGGCTGAAAAGCTGGAGCTAAGGAGGATTCTATGTCGCAAATGATTTCCTCAACCATTTTAGGAGAAATTTTCCCATTAAAAACTTGCTCAAGAAGTTCATTATCTACCTCAACCTCAACATCAAAATTGAAAGACTGTTGATTTCTAATATTGGAAAATTTTTCTTTCAGAAATTGAAATGAAGCAAAACATAAAGGAAAAGATACTTCACTTATTTTAAAATTTTCAAAATTTTCCTCATCTCTATCATCATAAATATGCATTGGCTGACCACCATATTCGAGCTGCTGAAACTGAACTTCCTCCCACAAACCAACTGTTGATTCCTCTACAAGATTAGCCTCTGTTTGGAGAACATAATCATCATCATATTGATCAAACTTTGGAAAATCATCAATACAAGTAATGTCACCAATCATACACATTAGATTATCATATTGTTTCTCCTCGGATTGATCTAGAAATCCATTTTCTGATCTATGGTGGCTGGGATTAGTAGGAAAATGTTTAGGGTTTGCAATCTCTTCTTTTTCTGGGATAAGTGATTCATGATAATCTTGAATGGAAATTACATCTCTCATGGTGATCTTTTGCATCATTTCCGCTATTGTACTTACCAAAATGTCGAGCTTTACCTCTGAATATGTCAGGTGCTCTGCAAGGTTCTTCTTCTCTTCTTCCTTCAGCTTTGCCCTTCTGATAAGCAGATTAGCCTCTACATCTACTACACTTTTCTGCATCTCTTCAAGTGTTGCAAGATTCCTTTCTCTCAGCTGAAACTCCATTTCCAGATCAAAGGCATCAGGGTAATGTAAAAGAGCTGAGCCAGGAGGAGGTCTTACATTAGCGGGTATAGAATAATAGACTTGATTGAATCTAGCAAAAAATTGTTGTACGGTCTCCCTTAGTTGTCTTTTCAGCTAGGCACACTCTTCTAGAATCAAGAAAGGGTTTTGTTTGACCACCCACCTGTCGAGGAAAAATTTAACGAACTGTGGGAAATATGAGATGCTCGTGGCAGGAAAGTTTTTGAACCAACTCTTGACTCTGCCTTGCAAAGAAAGAGCGAATAGCCTGATACTAACATCCTCTTCATCAACTTCAAAAAGGTTTAGGAAAGTCTCAAAATTCTGCGTATGTCTCGCAGCAGTGATGTTGTCATGTTCACCATCAAACCTCGACAGATATAGGTAATGATTTTCAGGGAAAGCATGGAGTATAGGAGGTAAGATGAGTGGTTTATATCTCTCTGGGACTATAGAAGGTGTAGGAGTAGGTACATAAATTATAGGATCAGTCTTGATCTCTTTAGGCTCATCAAAATGAAAGATGTTCATCATAAGATTTAGAAAAAAGATGTGAACCAAGATCAAAGTAAAACTCATTATTTACACTTTTAGAATAGGTAGAATCATGATTTTGATCATCTTTATCATACAACAAACTCCGGAAAACTTTCAATATAGTTTCAGGAAAATAAAAGAATTAATTTACAAGAAAGAAAATTACATCTTGAATACAATTCCATTTTGAATACTTGAGCTTTGTGTAAGATCTTAGATCGTCCCATTTTCCTGCTGGCAGGGTCGATCCTCCAGTGGAATATTTACATCAAGTTGGAGTCTCCAGGTGAAGAGTTCAACCTTTATATGCATTTGATTTTTGTCCACCATCAGCAATTAGATCTAAACTTTGTCATTTTGTCCCGGGGAAGAGATGATCTTTCGTCGTGCCCAGTATGGTCGTCAAAATGTTATCACTCAGATTGATCCTAAGGCTGAAGTAGGAAACCCTGAGGTAACCTCAAACCAAACTTTGGAATCGATATCTAGCCCTACCAAGTCAGACAGGGATCTCTCGATAAATTCATAGCCAAGAGGGCTGGATTGAAAGGATTTTAGGCTAGCTAAGGAAAACAAGGGGGTTTGATTTTTATTTTAGGGTTGGGCTCACTGAACCGGAATTAGGTCAAGAGGATAAAATAGGTCCAGAAGGATGAAATTGCAATCTTCTTGATGGGGCAAGGTAGGTAAAAGGTTTAAACATTCAAAGAGGATTAAATGAGGTGAATAGACTAGTGAGGAGCTAAGGAAAGCATTTGAAATGTATTTTCCTTAAACTGAAGAAATTGAACACATTATACTTAATTTCCAAAAATAGAGCATAACTAAATATGAAATATGTCTTTAAAACTTGAAATCAAGTATATTATAGATGTGAAATGGCTTATGAATTAACAATGCATTCTAAAAAATCAATCATAGAGAAGAAACAATGTTTAAAACTCGTACCACATGGATCCCAAGAAAATAACTGCAATTTTCCATTATTGTTCAAGCCAGAATGATACTTGATCAATACAATCTCTTCAACTGATGCCAACCATTACAAAGGCTGAAAAAGTACACCTTATAGACTTCAAAGCCACTTCCTCTCATCCTTAGGGGTCGAATCCATGAGGTGAGGGAGTTGTTGCACCAAAACCTGAACTGAATGTGTAATATGCCCAAAAGGGAACAACGACAATATTAAACAATACTGCTCAGAAAATAACGCATTTTAGCAAAGTAAGAGCAGGAGGGTAATATGGAGTCTCATTAATCACTTATACATCATAAAATTAGTTTTACAATGTGGCCCATATGATGTACAAGAGGAAAATAGAAGACTCATATGAAGAAACCCTCAAAAAGAGGTGTTGCAACAATGTATTAGACTACAAAAAGGCTTGACAACGTTATTTTAAAGAGCTACAGCAGCTGTATATTACACTCTACATCTAGAGCAGATATGTGTACCAAAGATTAGATCTATAACAGATCTGTACACTATATGAGCTCCTCTACAAATTCCCCTTGGGGTTTTGAGCAAAACATGAAATACAAAGAGTAGATCTAAGATCTAAAGTTGCAAATCTGTAGTAATATTCAGAAATTTCTAAAGTAAAATACAATAATGAGTAGATCAGATCTGAACATAACATGGATTCGATCTGAAATCCATGGATCACCATAGTGAAAAGTAGATTCCCAATACTAGAGATCACTCCTCCAAAGTTATGCCAACACCCTCCAACTGTATACTTGCAAATAATGCAGTCCTGAAAGGAAAACTGTGTTGTAGGCTCTAGTACTGGTTTTGCCTGATTCCAAGATCTGAAAATGCAGCTCCAAAGGTCTAATACTTTCTTACCAGGGGGATAGAAGACTCTCCCACTGATAAGAGGCACTAGAATGACCTAGATCTGAGTAGATCTAGCCTCCACTTGCTGCAGCTTACAAGGACAACCCAACCCTCAACAGGATCAACATTGTAGGTGTAAGATGAAGCTTGGCCAAATGCCTGATAGTGGACAAGATCAGCAAGGCTCCTCCAAGAGGCCTCTCAAGGAAGGAGGTGGGATTCCTGATCAGGAACACCCAATGCTAAATAACACTATTCTCAGCTAAACAACAAGATAATGATATATGTCTAAACAGACAATATATTCAAAAAATGTAATCACATCAACAAAATTCTACTAATGTCCTCCTCTTCCTTTTATAAGATAAAAGTATTGCAAAACCCTAAACCATCTCAATGACTTAGCTCCTTTCACATGTGTAGCATCCATCTAAAACTGCGCTGTGCATTTAGGAGGTTCACTGCATCTAGACAGCGTTGTTGACTTGGTCATGGTTGACCCAGTCAAATAGCTCAATCCCGTCCACACATAAGGGTGTTTTATTAAGATAGCCCAAATTTAACCTTTTTCACATGGGGCATTGATTTATTCACTATTTTTAGGATTTTTTTATTGTCCTCCTTTACACATTTATTCTTGCAATAATAAAATGAAACAAAATTGTATATTCCCATTAGCTTGGGCTAATTGGGAATATTACAATCCTCCCCTCCAAAATGTTGCTTGTCCTCAAACAACTGATAGGGTGAGTGCTACAACACTTCTCCTCCTCCATTGGTGACACCATCAAGGATCAAGCTTCCTTCACAAGCTAAGTGTTCACCAATCCAACCCTCCATGAATTGTTCCTCCAAAGTCATTATGAGATGTACATAATCCATCCCACAAGGAGTCAAGAACTCACATGAAACAAACATGGCTGAACCAATACTCTCCCTGAAACATGTAGCATAAGGTACATGGAGAGTCTCCATCCCATGAGGTACATACATGCTCCCCATCCTCCCTCCATACAAACCCATAAACAGTACAAGTATATCATCAATGTATGGAAGTAAAACTACATACAAGCAAACCGAAATTTGAGCATAAGGACGTGAGTCATAGTCCCACATATGGTACTAGCGCAGTGCATCTCCTGCCTGCATCAGATCAAGGTGTGGTAAGTGGTTTCCCCACCACTTACTTGCTGCACATGTCATCTCACTATGGCTGAAAGTGTGAGATATGTTTGGTGCTTTTGGGAAGCACCCATCATGAAAGTAAATCTCCCTTTGCACATCAAGGGAGTGGCCAAGTTCAGAAATTTTAGTGGCCCAATAGTTGCCATGAGATTTACATGATATATTCCTCCTTTTAGGAATCATGGCTTGCATAAAAATGGTAAAAGAACATGTACAATAAAAAAATAAAACTTTCTTTACATGAATAGATCCTTTACCAACAATGTCACTCATACACATGGAGTTGTGTATGGATCTTTCTCCTCTTTCAAAAGAAGGAAGAGATGGCTGAAATGACTCTTGCATAGAGTCACATGGCTGCCCCAACTCCACATAGTTCATGCATTCTTGAAAATGATGATATAGTTCCTCTTTCAAAAACTCCTCATGATGATGTTGTAGATCCTCATGGAATACATGTGGTTGAAACATAACTCTTTGTAGGCTCTTTGTAGTAACTTCTCCTTGAGTTTAGAAGCTCTAGACAAGAAAATTCTACCATGATGATAGATGACTCCTTCATGGACTAGATAGCCCTCTTTATGCAGTTGGTCATCAAGTATCATACAAGTGTGTAGATCTTTGGAATAATCCACCAACAATTGGGATTTCCAATACAGATCTAAATTGTCCAACAATGACAACGTTGATGATGTATCAACATAAATGTATGTCATGTTGCTGCTCTCCTCCTTGACATCTTCCATGCCAAAGGTGTGTGTTGGAAGGTCACTCCTTCCCTCCTTCTCCTCCTTGAAATTCCCCATGCCAAAGGTACATGATGGAAGGTTGGTATTCCTTCCTTGCTACCCTCTCTGCACATGCACATTCTCAAGTGAAGATGGACGATCTTGGAAGTTAGCCCTCCATGGTAGGCTATCATCTATCTAAATCCTCTTTGGCCTTGCCAAATTATGCATGTGTGGCCACCATCTTCTATCATGTATGGAAGATCTCTCTCCAAGTGAGATTATCTTCTGAGTCTTCATAGCCAAGGATATTTCTCCTTGCCCCATGATGGTGCTACCTTTTAATATTGCATCCTCTATTCTTAGCGCAATATGAGATGAGAGAGTGGAAAATGGAGATAGTGGGAAAATATTTCCCTCCTCCTTGAGCTTACCCAAATCTTCCAGCGTTGTAGCTTCATCTTCAAGTGCTCCCATCCCTACTGGATCTAACTTTGGAGCAGCAATTTGTGAGGTCTTCCCCACAAAATCTGAGTCAGGTGGCCTCCTAGGTGGTTTTCCACAAGAAAGTGAGGTTTCAGGGACCATCCTCATATGCATAATAGATGGAATCCTCATTTCCCTGCTTCCACTGCGCAAGTTCAACTCTGTTTCATGTGTGGAAGTCTCATAAAATTTGGAGACCACTCTTAGTGATGCAAGAGTGCCTCTGATTGGAGCATTTGCTCCATTCTTTCCTATGAGGAATAGTGGATCATCTTCTGCTATGTCAGCTTTGTGACCCCTCCTTTGTTCTGTCTCATTGTCTCTTAGCATAGACACATGCTACTCATGTCCTCCATATGGAAGATCTTTAGGAACTCCCTGCAAAGATGCAAGAGCCTCTCTAGTGGAAGCAATTGCTTCATCTCCATTTCCTAATAAAATTGGATCTCCTCCTGTTGTCACAACGCTAGAGGATATTTTCTGCTCTTTCTCTCCCTTATCCTCATCAATGGAGAATGCCTCATCATTAAGAGACCCTTTTCCTTGATCTCTTCCTGAAGAAGGAACCCTCATGTCTTCTCCTTGAGAAGAAATACCTTGTCATAGTGGGGCTTTTGCCTTTGGAAAATCATGTAGCAGATCTTCAACCCCCTCAACAATGTTCAGAAATGGAATTGGTTTTATGGATTCTTCCAACTCATGCAAAGATTCAGATTTATTGAGCTTGATTAGCTCTTCCCAAGAAGTTTCTGAATGTATTAAATCAAATCTTTTCACTAGTCTCCTAGTGAACTTTGCATAAGAAGAGAGATTCACACTTTTCAAGGAAGAAGACTCAAATAGCCACCAGGCATAGGCCTTACCTTGAAGATGCAGTGTTGCTGCTCTCATGGCTTCTTCTTCTAAAACTTGATGCAGCTGGAAATATGTGTCCAATTTCCTTACCCAAGACCTGGCTAAGCTCTCAGGTGATCCATCAAAAGTAGGTAGAGAGAATCTACCCAAAGTGTGATGCCTGCACCCTATTCTTCTATTGTAGCTGATGGATCTTCTTTATTCTTTAAGTTGACAGAACTCTGGAAAACTGAGACGCTCCTTGAATCTCTCTGATTGAGACTCATATTATTGGAGATAATCACCAAGAGCTTCCTCCTTTGGTGTTCCTCCTTTCCCTTCTTCCTTTGTCAAGAAAGTGGGCATGCTCCAATGTTGTAGATCAAGTTGTGTGGTTGAATGTTCACACACATAGTAAGAAGTGTTGGGGCTTCCTTGATGTAACAATCTCCTTGAGGGATCTACATGTCTTTCCCTCCTCATTCCTCGGATTTCTCCTTTCAGCTCACACATAGCTTGAGAAAGAGTTTTAGAGAACTCTTCTCCTTGCAATCTTCCAGATAAAGGGGTTTTACCCTTTTCTTCTGTGCCTTCACTGTAATCATACTGCTTTTGTCTTCTTCTTAGATACCTCTTCTCTCTGTCAGTAAGAGGCTCATCTTCTTCTGAAGACATATTGGCTTCTTAAGAAAGCAGAGCAGAGGTTGTGCCAAGATGATTGCTCCGATACCATTGTAATATCCCCAAAAGGGAACAACAACAATATTAAACAACACTGCTCAGAAAAAAATGCAGTTTAGCAAAGTAAGAACAAGAGGCCAATATGGAGGCTAATTAATCACTTATACATCAGCGAATTAGTTTTACAATGTGGCCCATACAATGTACAAGAGGAAAATAGAACACTTATATGAAGAAACCCTCAAAAAGAGGTGTTGCAACAATGTATTAAACTGCAAAAAGGCTTGACAACGTTATTTTAAAGAGCTGCAACAACTGTATATTACACTCCATATCTAGAGCAGATCTGTGTACCAAAGATTAGATCTATATCATATCTATACACTAGATGGGCTCTTCAACAAATTCCCCTTGGGGTTTTGAGCAAAACATGAAATACAAATAGTAGATCTGAGATCTAAAGTTGCAGATTTGTAGTAATATTCAGAAATTTCTGAAGTAAAATACAATAATGAGCAGATCAGATCTGAACATAACATGGATTCGATCTGAAATCCATGGATCACCACAGTGAAGGGAAAATTCCCAACACTAGAGATCACTCCTCCAAAGTTATGCCAACACCCTGCAACTGTATACTTGCAAATAACACAGTCCTAGAAGAAAAACTACGCTGTAGGCTCTAGTACTAGTTTGGCCTGATGCCAAGATCTGAAAATGCAACTCCAATGGTCTAATACTCTCTTACCAGGGGGATAGAAGACTCTCCCACTGAGAAGAGGCACTAGAATGGCCTAGATTTGAGTAGATCTAGCCTCCACTTGTTGCAGCTTACAAGGACAACCCAACCCTCAACAGGATCAGTGTTGTAGGTGTAAGGTGAAGCTTGGCCAAATGCCTGATAGTGGACAAGATCAGCAAGACTCCTCCAAGAGGCCTCTCAAGGAAGGAGGTGGGATTCCCGATCAGGAACACCCAGTGCTAAACAACACTATTATCAGCTAAACAAAAAGAGAATGATATATGTATAAACAGAAAATATATTCAGAAAATGTAATCACATCAACAACCTTCTCCTGATGTCCTCCTCTTCCTTTTATAAGATAAAAATCTTGCAAAACCCTAAACCATCTCAATGATTTAGCTCCTTTCACATGTGTAGCCTCCATCTAAAACTACACTGTGCATCTAGGAGGTTCACTGCATCTAGACAACACTATTGATTTGGTCATGGTTGACCCAGTCAAACAACTCAATCCCTTCCACACATAAGGGTGTTTTATTAAGATAGCCCAGATTTAACCTTGTTCACATGGGGCATTGATTTATTCACTATTTTTAGGAGTTTTTATTGTCCTCCTTTACACATTTATTCTTGCAATAAGAGAATGAAACAAAATTGTACATTCCCATTAGGTTAGGCTAATTGGGAATATTACAGAATGCTAAAGCCTAGGATGAGGAAAGTGACTCATTCCTAACTTTTATAATAGATACATTTGACTTCAAATTAATGATTTACCTAATGTATCTACCTTAGGTAAAAGGTAAAACATGATAATTACAATGGTAACTTCTCATTTACCCAAGTGAAAATTAAATCAGAGGTGAAATTACAAAATTTGAGTAAAATGGTAAAACTGTGAATTCTTTGGTAAACACGCAGCGCCATGACAAAAAATTTGAGTTGTTTTGTAAGCCACTTTTGGAGGCCTTCCCCTTGTCCAAATCAGCTTCATGATAGCTCATTGGAAAGGTCTCTGAGTCTAGTTTCCAGATATTCTTTCACATTCCAAAATGGTGCCCATCTGCACTGTCAAAAAGCTATTCTCCCAAGACTAGTAAACATGTAGCGCCAAGGTCAAAAAGAGGGCAGAAACATGTTTTTTTTTATGGTTTTTGACCTTTTTGAGGGACCCGTTTTGCTCCAATCTCCTGAAACTTTCTGAGGTTAATGTACTCATCAGTAGGAACATGAGGATGCTAACCATTTGGCATTTGAGTACCCCAAAAAACACTGGCGCTGCGCGTTTAGCCAATTTTCTGTGCTAAAATGTCAAAAATCAAAATTTGCACCAAGTGTGCCAAAATTGGAATTTGCTTGCTGATAAAGAATTTAGAGGTATGAAGAGATACCTTAGCAAGTATGTCTAACTTCCCCTTCTCCTTTTTCTTTGCTAGGGTTTCCTTCATTTTGTTCTTCAACTGTCTAATCTTGGCATCTTTCTCTTGGATGATCAGTCTTGAGTTGTCATGGTCATCTAGGTCATCCAAGTCCACCAAGTCAAACTCTCTCTCTTGGTCATGATGAAGGTTTTCCTTTTCTTCCATGTTTCAATTGTGTTTTGGGTAAAACCCTTGGGAAGAAGGGGAAGTGAAAGGGAGTAGGATAGTGGGGCTAGGGAGTTGGGATGGCTAAGGGAAAATTTAGAGAAGTAGGGAAGGGAGTTAGGGAGTTGTGGGAAGTGATGGGAGGGAAAAAGGCTTAGGGAGATAGGCTAGGAAATAAAATTACAGGGATTTTGATTAGGTAGCTAGGAAATGCCACCTAGATTTAGGCTTTTGGGAATAGAGCTAGAGAAAAGGGATTGGAGGAGTGTAATGGCAAGGGAAGTGTCTAGGGAGTGAACTAGGGTGTAAGGAAGGAAGAAATAGGGTCTAGGGAAACAATTTAGGCATATAGTGGTGATAAGTAGGGTTTCTTAGCTCAACACTTGTGATGGTAAATGAAGAGAGTTTATGCCATAAACTTGCAATTGTGAAATGAGAGGAGGGCATAAAAGGGTGTCACTTACTTATTTGGAGGTGAGGATACCTTGAATTGCAGGTTGGAGGACTTGTAAAGGAGCTTGGGAGGAGTTGTGAGACCCTAGTAGGAGCGCAGCGCCAGTTACAGGAGCACAACGCGACTAGGTCAGGAGCGCAATGCCACCTTCAAACTTACTTTTGGATGACTTCCCGAAGTCCAAATTGGGCGCATGATAGCTCGTTGGAAATATATTTATGTCTAATACACAATTAACCTATTAAGCACTAAAAATGATCAAGTATATCCCCTCAAAAATCAATTATCCCAAGACTGGTCAAAAAGTGCAGAATGAGGGTGTAGAAATGCAGAGTGCTAGTGTAGGCAAGTTTTGGAGGCCTTCCTCAACTCTAAATTGAGCTGATGATAGCTCATTGGAAAGCTATCTCTGTCTAGTTATCATTTAACTCATCAAGCAAGTCATTTGGACACTCCAACTAGGAGAAAACTTGATTTTCCCAAGACTAGTCCAGAAGTGTAGCAATTCTCCCGTGGCACCTGTATTTTTGACATTGCTCTAAAACAATGACACCTGTGTAAAATCTGAAGGAGGGTTTCCTTTCTTGACCTATTATGGACAAAAACCACTCTCACTTTTGTCAAGTTCATCTTTGTTTAGTCAGAAAAATATTTTGAAGAAAAACTGGCCCTATGTGTGGAAAATGATTTGTCCCTTGGAATGACTTCTTGGAAAATGATGGAGGCATGATTTTTATGAGTTGGTATGACTTCATACTTGCTAAAATGACCTACCTTATGGCTCCTCTGCTCATATGCCTCTTTTTCATAGCAAACCCTAGCTCAGTGGGAGATATAATTAGGGTTTAGTGCTTATGAACAATGATGACTTGGGCACACTTGGAACAAGACAACTCTTTTTGGCATTTGATCAATTGTTGAAGTAGACACTTTTTGTATTTGACATTTGATGTGTTGGCATGTGGAACTCTGAGTTGGCAGCCTTGGGAGACTCAGTACTTATTACATTTTAATTGACATAAAATTACATGAATAAATAAAAGTTACATCTTGGAATGAAACTCACATTTGAAATCAAAATACAACTTTGGAAACCATTTTGAAGATCATATTTACATGGTAAAGAGACATTATTGGGATCACTCTCGTACTTTACTAACCTTATGCAAATGAAATGGTGCATTTTTGGACCTTGAAAGACAAAACTCTAATGACCTAATGAGACTTTGAATAACATAACTTCCATGAATGAGATTTTGAATTAAAAGACTTCCTGGCGAAAAGAGACTTCCATAGGTGTTGTTATGCCCAAGGAGATATGAGAATGAGTCAGCAATGTGAATCTCGGAGGGAGAGTGAAGTTTATTGACAAGGACAACCACCAGTGCAGCAATTTTATATCATGACCTAATGGAATGATTGAAAATTCTTTAGAGTGGGACACCTAAGATGCACATGCAAAATGTGCTTTGATCCCTGGTGGAAGTATGCAAATACTGACACTAATAGAAACTATATGCATTTTCATGCATAGGAACAACATTTGTTGTGTTAGCTTTCTTTACATGCACTAATAGTAATAGATTAAGGGTTAGTTATTTTGATTAACCTTATGTAATTTGCATGCACAAAGATCGTTACTGGTGTATCAGTTTATTTTAAAGAAATGTTTGGTAGTTGCAGCTATTTGTCTTGCAAGAATGTGTGCTTATGCGAGGGAAATATTAGTTTATGTGGTTGTTTATAACTAGTGCACACGCAGTGCTATTAAAGGAAACATGTCACGATATTTTTCTTTCATGTCATGAATGTACATGAATATATGGAGAAGAATCATTAGTATATATTTGTGAATGGGTTGATTAATACTTTATGAATCCTGACATCAATGTATGTTGAAGACAACATTAGCAGGAAATGATGGTGACTTGTGCAAAGGATATATTATGCTTAACATGGTGGCAAGTAAATGATTAATGGTTCATGCAGATGAGTGCGAGTTGCAAGATGGTCCATTGTAGGTACAACCATGCCACCCAGATATGAAGATATGAAGATTAGTGGGTAAATGTTATCAAAATTATTCTAATGGCTTTAAGTTAGACATTTGTATTTAAACGATATTTCCTTGTAATATTATAACAATGGTTAAGGGATGGTCTCTCTTGTGTAAGCCATTGAGTGAGGGGTGAACACCCGCACGAGCATTTAATAATAAAATTAAACATTTGCTGGTTTTCACCTTACGAGGTTTCCAAGGTATAATGGTGTTCAATGATGTGACTGCTTATTGTGTCATTTTGATTATGTATATTCCTTGCATGATGTGGTGTTTAAAATGTCAGGTATGTGATTAATTAATCTTGGTAAAGGAATCATGAAATGAATGCAAGGTTACATCATACAGTTTATGTTAATAGACCACAAAAATGGTTGTTAATGGTTATGCAAATTACTATTCCTCTACTAAAGTTCATACATTCTATAAGATGATTAGTGAGGAATCTTGAATAGTGATTTGGATAGTTACCCGTGGGTAATTTGTATAAAAAATCTCTAACTTGTTGAATTTCCATGTGAGGATCCATGTGAGGATATCTGGGTATGTTACAAGGCAATTGATGAATTTGGGGGGGGGGGGGGTTCTCTTTTTTTACCTTTAAACTACCCCCTCCGAATTTTTTTTTTTACATTACTGCTTTTTACAACTGTCATCCTCTTGCTAATTTCAGATCCCCCTCCGAAAACCATAAATTGTATTGATTTGAATCTTATGATGTATGGCGGGAAGGTTAATGGTTCTGTTTGATTAATCGAATTTCTATGAAGTTGGAGCTTGGATTATGTTGAAGCTTGGGTGATACATTTATGAAATATTTTTTACGAATGAAGGCGGAGTAAAGTGCAAGTGAGGAAGGTGAACGGAGATTTTTAGGTAAAATGCGAGTGAGGAAGGTGGAAGGAGATTTTTTTCATGTCATATACTAGGTGATACATTTATGAAATAAGTTTTACCAATGATGGAAAGTTCTGATACATTTAGCTTGGATTCCGTTGAAGCTTGGGTGATACTGTCAAACCAGGAGGTAACTTCGCAAATCAGAATGTTTATTAAATGAGGAATGTGCATGTATTTATACATGGAGGTGAGGCTATTGGGATTCATCTCCCAATGACTCTTGGCCTTCCTTATTTCCTAATATTATTTATTATACAATATTACATATCCACACCCAACCCATAGGATTAGGTGTCAACATTCCCCCCTTTAATCTGAAGGGATGTTGGTGAGCCCAAGCATCGATCTGAACTTTTCAAACTTTTCTCTTCCAAGTGCTTTGGTGAAGATGTCAGCAGTTTGCTCATTTGTGGAACAATGATGTAGATGGATGGTTTTGGCCTGAACATGATGTTGAATTAGATGGTACTTTGTATTGATGTGCTTTGTTCGATCATGGAACTTTGGGTTCTTGGCCAACTTTATTGCAGAAGTGTTTTCAATCATGAGTGGAGTGGAATACATTTGTTTCATCTGAAAATCTTCCAGGATTTTCTGGAGCCACACAATTTCCTTTGTTGCTTCAACTGTTGCCACATATTCTGCCCCGGTCGTGGAATCTGCTGGAACTGACTGTTTGCGTGATCTCCATGAGACAGCTCCTAATCCAAGACTCATGGTGTAACCTGTAGTAGACACCCATGTTTCTTTGTCGCCATCAAAGTCTGAATCAGAGTATCCGATCAAGCTGAAGTCGCCTACCTGTGTATATTTGAGTCCAAAGTCTTGAGTCCCCTTCAAGTACCTTAACACTCTTTTTGCAGCAGACCAATGTCCTTCACAAGGTTTTTGCATGAACCTTGAGAGGATTCCAACAGCAAATGAAATGTCAATTCTAGTGGTGGTCAGGTAGATAAGACTTCCTATAAGCTGTCTATACTTAGTTGCATCCTCGAATTCCTTCCCTTCAATAGATGTGAGCTTCAAGTTTTGTTCCATTGGAGTGGTTAAGGGATTGCATTCATCCATGCCAAACTTGTTCAAAAGATCTCTAATGTACTTCTTTTGAGAAAGAAATATATATTTAGGATGTTTAATTACTTCAATACCCAGATAGAAATGAACATGACCCAATTCAGTCATTTCAAAACCTTTATTCAATTCTTTCTTCATGGATGCAATATAGCTCTCATTTTTCCCTGTTATCAAAAGATCATCTAAATATACCACAAGATATACAACTGTTTTTCCAACTTTCTTAACAAAGAAAGTTGCATCATCAAGATCAAAATGTTTGAAGTCAAGTTTCTGAAGATGCTCGGTTAATTTCTCATACCAGGCTCGTGGTGCTTGCTTGAGGCCATACAAGGATTTTATAAGCTTGCAAACTTTGTGTTCTTGACCCTTTACCACAAATCCTTCTGGTTGGGACATATAAACTTTATCCTTTAGATCTACATTCAAAAAGGCGGTTTTTACATCCATCTGATGGACTTTCCATCCATTCTGAGCTGCTAGGGGAAAGAGAGTCCGGATGGTGGTCCATTTTGCTGTGGGAGCAAAAGTTTCTTCATAATCGATTCCTTATTTTTGTGCAAAACCTTTTTCCACAAGCCTGGCCTTGTGCTTGTCAAGTGAGCCATCTGCTTTATACTTGTTCTTGTAGACCCACTTACAGCCAATTGGTTTTGTTCCCAAAGGCGGATCAACCAGCTTCCAAGTGCCATTCTTTATCAAGGCATCATAATCCTTTTGCATCGCTTCTTTCCATTCATCATGAGAAGCGGATTCTTTGAAGGAAGTTGGTTCATGATCTGTAGACAAACTCAATTCACAGTTATAAGCAATATCCATATCAACAGGAGAATCAGAATTATCTACATCACCTTCGATTTGTTGAGTGGAACTTCTTGTTCCTATTTTCCAACCTCATCAGGATGAACATTCTCCAGTGTCTTTGTCAGCCATTTGGGAGGACCTTTCTGAGATGGCCCAGGCTGGTCATTTGACTGAGTTGGGATTGATTCAAGATTCAATCTCCCAATTCTGTCAATCACATCATTCAATGTGTCATTCGTGGTTGTTTCTTCATGTGGGGGAGAGAGTGCTTCAGGACATGATTCCATAGTTTGATTCAATATCGGAATTCCCCCTTCAAGATGTGGAATCTCATTATCAAATTCTTGGAAAGACTTTGCATGTGTGAATCTATATAGGCGATCAAGTTGCCGCTCAACAACCTTGTCACTCTTGGAAGATTCAAGGAATATGACATCTCTTGCTATTACAAACTTCTTATTTGCTTCATCATAGAGATGATATCCTTTGGAGGTATTAGAGTACCCCAAGAATATACATTTTCGACTTCTAGCACCAAGTTTGTTCCTTTGACCCTTGGGTATCAAGGCATAACAGGTGGACCCAAAGACCCTGAAATGCTTTACCGAAGGAATGTGGCCATGCCACATTTCAAAAGGAGTTTTGTTTCTAATTGAACTTGAAGGACACCTATTCTTTATGTAAACAACACATAGAACTGCATTAGCCCAAAACATCAATTTTACATTCTTGAAAAATAACATGGAGCGAACCATATTTAAAATAGTTCTGTGCATTCTTTCAGCTACACCATTCTGTTGGGGATTATATGGCACAGTTGTTTGATGTTTGATTCCATGTTGACGAAGATAATTTTCAAATTCGTTTGAAGTGTATTCTTTTCCATTATCAGTACGTAGAGAGCCAATATGAGTTTGTGTATCATTTTCTATCCATGCATGAAAATTCTTGAATGTTTGAAAAGCATCAGACTTATTCTTCAATAAGTAAATCCAACACATTCTGGTGTAGTCATCAATAAATGTCATCATGTATTTATTTCCATTTGCAGAAGCAATAGGCATAGGGCCACATAAATCTGAATGAACAAGCTCAAGTTTTCTATGTGCTCTAGAGTGTGAATCATGAAATGGGTGTTTGCTATGCTTTACTAGAATACAAGCATCACATTCCTTAGGTTTTCTAGGAATTGTAGGCAGTCCATTAACACCATTTTTCTTCAACAAACGAAGGCTTTCACAGTTTAAGTGTCCAAATCTAGCATCCCATAAAAGACTTGATGGGAATGTACCTTCATCATGATGTGAACTGAATGCAAAGTTTTGAGCATGAGCAGATGAACCTTTTAGCTTCAAGAGTCTCCCTTCTTCTATTCCCTCCATGACAAGTGAGTGATCTGATGCTTTTTTGACCTCTGCCTTGCCATCAAACAAGTGAATGAAGTGTCCTTGATGGCGGATTTGGACCAGGGAAAGCAAGTTTCTTCTCAACTCAGGGAGGTATAGAACCTCATGTAGAATATGATCTGGAATACCAGGCAGTTTAAGCCTGACTGTGCCAAGCCCTGATGGCTTGAGTTTGGATTTATCTGCGAAATATACTGCTCCATCAACTTTGTCAGTGAATTCTTCAAAAAAATATTTTCTAAATGTCATGTGACATGTTGCTCCTGAATCTAGCAACCAATCATCTCTCCATGAAGTAAATGAAACATAAAACAAGTCTTCAGTTACTCCATTGTTACAATGTGCTAGAACATAATGAGCGGATTCAGGTGCTTTACCTTTGTCTTTGTCATTAGTTTTACCTTTGTCTTGATTTCTTTGCTGCTCAATTTTATCCCAAGGTGTCCTGCATTTGGATGCATCATGTCCATCTTTATTGCAACATGTGCAATGAAGATCGGATTTGTCAGATTGTCTTCCCCCCTTTTCTCTGAAGTTTATTCTTCCTCTTCCTCTTCTGCCACCTCTTCCTCTAGATGAATATAGAGCATGAATCTTTTCTCTATGTGTCAAGTATGCAGCCTCTTCAGAAGATGAAGGGATTGTCATCTTCCCGAAATTTTTCTCTCTTTCTACAAAATTTTTCTCAGGGGTATCAAAGGTGATATGCTCAAGGTTCCCACTTGCTTGCAAAGACTCAAGATAATGTGAGTAAGTCGGATATAATGCCTTAACATATGTTATGAGAGGTATGTCCATTTTTACACCAGTGCTATCAATATCATGCATGATAGATCTAACTTCTGAAGCTAAAGCAAGGGTATCATAATTCTTCATTTCAAGACTGAACAACTTAATCATCAATTGAACATTTTCTAATTCTGAATGTGAGTGATAGAGTTATTTTAGCTTGCTCAAGGCATCATAGGCATTTGAGAATGATGAAATATGGCGACTTACCTCTTCATTTACGGAAGCTGCAATCAAGGCATAAGCCTTGCAGTTCTTGTTTTCCCAAATGGCGAGCTCTTTGTCTGAAGTGGGCTTTGCTGGTGGATTTCCTTCTTGTCCTTCACAGATTCTTTTCCACAACTCATTAAAAATGAGTGTGTGTTGATTTTCCGGGACCATTCAAGATAGTTCTCTTTGCCGGAGAGAACCACCCCAACAATAGATATGAGAGAATGCATTAGTTTGCTGGAAAAAATCTTTTGAAGAGGAAAAATTTTGCTAGAAAATCTTCAATTCTGGAAATTTACTCAATTAAAGGGGACAAAAATTCTTTGCTAAAAAAAGACTGAATTCTGCACCAAATATATATATATATATATATTTTTTTTGTGTTTGAAGAAAAATTGTATTGAAAGTATGGTTGGGGAGGGGAGGGGGCGCTTTTGAATAATGGACAGAAGTTATGAAGGGCGGTATTGAATATTATGAAGGGCGGTATGGAATGTTATATGAGGAGGGGCGGTATTGTTAAATGGAATGTTATATGAGGAGGGGCGGGAATGTTATATATGAAAGGGGGCGTGAATGTTATATGAGGAGGGGCGGTATTGTTAAATAGAATGTTATATGAGGGGCAGTATTATTAATGAATGGTATTATATATGGATGAATGATAAAAGAGGCGGTGGTATTATATGAGTGAATGCGGCCAGAGTATTATAAATTTGCAGAGGTAATGTAGACAGCGTATTTTATACGTGGGAGGACAGATATTAATGTGGGAGCGTTGTTATGGTGGGAGGGGTGAACAATGGAGCGTTGTATGAATGGTGGGTGGACTGTATCGACAGACAGCACAGGAGGTAGGGCCGACAGGCCACGGAGAGAGTCGAGGGCGTGTTAGTTGTATGGAGCAGGTTGATGAAATGGAGTGGCGGGATATGTATGCAGAAACCACTGTATTGAATTTACTTATGCGGAGTTGTATGCATGAGTCGAGGGTATTATATGACGGTATCAAACCAGGAGTCGAGCCACGAGTTTAGTGGTATGACAACATATAATTTATGATAGCGTATAATAGGTAGCGCAGGTAGGGAGGGGAGGTGGGCAATGGGGAAGGCGTTGGGGAAGAGGGGAGATGGGAGGGGGCGGCGAGAGATAGCAGAGAGAGGAGGCGAAGTTTAGGGAGAGCAAGTAATGGGAAGCGATAGGTATGGATGAGAGATGTGTTGGAGAATGGGGGAGGCCGAAAGGCCGTTAAGAAAATCTGGAATCAGATATTTGCAGGACTGCAAAATTGCAGAGTGGCAGGTATCTGCTGGAACTGCAAATTGCAGAATTTTCAGGAGCTGCAAATGTCAGAGCTGTGCAAAAGTTGCAGAGATAAATTAAAAAAAAAAATGCAGAATTACAGTACAACAATTTAATGGAGCAGCAAAAACTAGCATAAAAATTGGCTGAGCAAAGGAATGAGGGAGTTACACCACAGGCAAAAATGCCAATAGTGGGACTGGCTCTGATACCATGTCAAACCAGGAGGTAACTCCGCAAATCAGAATGTTTATTAAATGAGGAATGTACATGTATTTATACATGGAGGTGAGGCTATTGGGATTCATCTCCCAATGACTCTTGGCCTTCCTTATTTTCTAATATTATTTATTATACAATATTACATATCCACACCCAACCCGTAGGATTAGGTGTCAACAGATACAATTATGAAATATTTTTTAAGTAAAATGTGAGTGGGGAAGGTGAAAGGAGAATTTTTCATGTCATATATTGGGTGATACATTTATGAAATAATTTTTACCAATGAAGGAAGGTTGTGATACATTTATGAAATATTTTTTTACGAATGAAGGCCGAGTCAAATGCAAGTGAGGAAGGTGAAAGAAGATTTTTTTCAGTACTGGGTGATACATTTATGAAGTAATTTTTACCAATGAAGGAAGGTTGTGATACATTTATGAAATATTTTTTAAGAATGAAGGCTGAGTCAAATGCGAGTGAGGAAGGCGAAGATTTTTTCAGGTCATATACTAGGTGATACATTTATGAAATAATTTTTACTAATGAACGTGGGTTGACTAAAATGTGAGTGAGGAACGTGAAAGGATATTTTTTTGAGGCTAAGGTGTAAAATGAAATGAATTTGCAAGTACAAGTAAAAGGAAAGGAATTTATAGGTACAAGTAAAAGGAAAGGAATTTACGCATATAGGGGAAAGGAATTTACAGGTGCAACTAAATAAAATGAGAGTGAGTAAAAACGAAATTTGACAAAATGAATTGAACCAGAGTGAAAAATCACTTATTTTATTTTAATTTATTTTCCTATATGTTGGCACAAAGGAATATTTAATTTATTTTGAAATTGAAAATAATTTTAATTAATGATATTTGACAAAATAAAATAAAATAAAATCACTTATTTTCATTTATTTTCCTATATGTTAGGACAAAGAAATATTTAAATTATTTTGAAATTGATGAAAACTCATTTTCATTTATTTTCCCGTATTTGGGCACAATGAAATATTTAAATTATTTTGAAATGGGCACAATGAAATATTTAAATTATTTTGAAATTGAAAATAATTTAAATTAACGAAAACTTATTTTCATTTACAATGGAATATTTAAATTATTTTGAAATTGAAAATAATTTTAATTAATGAAAACTTATTTTCATTTATTTTCTTGTATGTTTTTTTTTTTGGTAAGTTGTGCTATTCTATTAATTCAGAAACATATGTACATAGTTTACAGGGTTGGTAAGCTGTGCTTAACCAATCCCTACCTTTGTTACACTGATTCTGGGCTGCCGCAGGGGTGGGGGCTGGCCCAAACAAAACTTGTGAGCAAAAAACACTGCGTGCGCAAAAGCACTGATACATTTAGGAGCATGAGAGGAGGACATAAGTGTGGCCCTGTGGGCACGCATGACAAAAAATGAAAAAGAACTGAACATCAACACAAACATTACAAGCCCTCATCATCACTGCGGTGGGGAGCTTCCTCGAGGATGGCATAGGCAGGGGCCTGCGCGATGGCCATTTCCTTGGCAGCTTCCACTTCAACAATAGTGTGAATGGGGAGATTAGACGGTGCACAGAGGATGGGGGAGTCCGGATCTACTCCTTCTGAAACCTTCGTCCAAATGCCCGTTGGAATCCATGATCCAAATGTACGAGTCTTCATCTGCCTGCACAGGGCTGTTCAGAGATGCAGAGATGCTCTGCGGAGAGGAAGCCCTGGAGGTGGAGGTGGACCTCCTCCCACCAAATCTTCCTCTTGTCACTGGGTTCCTGGAAAGAGTCTGCACGCTACTCCAGACCAAAAGGATGGCTAACAGGGGGATTTGTCAAGGAGCCCTCAAGCCATTCGAGCTGATTGTCCTTGCCGCGATGGTAGCAGCCCAGGAGAGCCCCTCGTTGACCACCACAGATAGTGCAATGGCGCAACTTAGGAGCCATCGCGCACTTGGGAGGGGTGGCAAGGGGAGCATAGGGGCCAGAAAAACTGCAGAGGCTGGGGGGCAGGTGCGCAGGATGCAATGCACTAGGAAAAGAGGATCTACGCAGCTTCACTCTAGGATTTAGACTACGTAGCTGAGTGGTTTCAGCGAGCTTCCAAACCAAAGGGGCAAAGTGCAGATAATGAATGGAAGGGGCTGAGAGTGGGAGGATATACAAGAATGCGGATGAGGCATGTCAGAGGCTATGAGTGATCTGCGTGTGATGCTCCAGCTGATGGCCAAACGCAGAGGGGTGAGCAACGTTGCAATACTGATTATGCAGCATGGTCATTAATGGAGGTAAGGGTGAGGTGATGGTCTGGATCAGGTGACACCAAGCCTGTCCATTCTACGTGATCGTTGTTTCTGCAAGGATCGTGCAAGGCGATAACTGTGATTGGATCCGCAGCCGGTGGGGGATTGCCATGAGGATCTCCGTAGTCCGCATGAATTGGGCTTTGCTATCCACCCGTGTCAAGCGTGTCACCCGCATCTGGGATATTTTCCTGTATGTTGGCACAAAGGAGGAATATTTAAATTATTTTGAAATTGAAAATAATTTTAATTATTTTTAAAATCAACAACATTTTATTTTAAAATTGAAAATTATTTTAATTATTTTTAAAATCAAAACCATGGGAGCAATAATTATTTTTAAAATCAAGAATATTTTATTTTAAAATTGAAAATAATTTTAATTATTTTTAAAATCAAAACCATGGGAGAAAAACCAACAAAAATTTTACAGAGATTTATTTTACAACAATGAGGAAGAAAAATAATATTTGGATAAAAAATATTTATTTAAAAAACATAATATTTCGATAAATATTAAAGAACATAATATTTGGATAAATATTTATCTATTTTATAGGGGTAAAAGGAAAAGTGAAAACAAAAACACATGATAAACAACACATATTAAAGAACATAATATTTGGATAAATATTTATCTAAATATTTTATAGGGGTAAAAGGAAAAGTGAAAACAAAAACACATGATAAACAACACATGGTTTTAACATGGGAAGGAAAAACAAGATGTTGATTTGAAAAAAAACATGGATCTCAAACCAAGATGGTTTATTAAATCATTCATGTAATTTTAATTATGAAATTCATTTAAAATCAGGGTGAAAGGAAGCTACCTCTCCAGATTCCAAAGAAAAAGATGATCAACATTAGTTGACCAATTTCCAAATATGAAGGCTGAAGGGTAAAAGAAAAAGTGAAAACAAAAACACATGGATAAACAACACATGGTTTTAAAATCCATGGGTAGGAATAACAAGATGTGGAAAATAACATTGTGAAGAAAACTTCAACCTCTCCAGATTCCAAGGAAAAAGATCAAAAGATATTTCTAGATATCTAAAGAGTAAAAGGAAAAGTGAAAACAAAAACACATGGATAAACAACACATGGTTTTAAAATCCATGGGAAGGATAAACAACATGTGGATTTGAAAAAAAACATGAATTTTATTAAATCATTCAAATAAATATGTTGAAATTTTAATTATGAAATTCATTTACAGATTTAATCAAAATATTTGGAAATATTATATTATTTTTTCCCAGAATCGAAGTTAGCGAAGAAAACTTCAACCTCAAACCTCTCGAGATTCCAAGGAAAAAGATCAACATTTGTTGACCAATTTCCACATATGAAGGCTAAAGTTGTTCCAGCAGTTGTAGATTTCCAGTGATTGATGTTATCTTCTTCTTCTTCTTTTTTTCTTTTTTTTGTTCAGATTAATTTTCTATAAGTATGTTGTAATTAGACTTGGAAAAGAACTTTTTTTATGTAAAAGTTGTTCATTGAGCTAAAGGTGATAATTTTCAGTAATACAGAAAGTTGTTCCAAGAGCTAAAGGTGATAATTTTCAGTGATTGATGTTATCTTCTTCTTCTTCTTTTTTTCTTTTTTTTATTCAGATTAATTTTCTATAAGTATGTTGTAATTAGACTTGGAAAAGAACTTTTTTTATGTAAAAGTTGTTCATTGAGCTAAAGGTGATAATTTTCAGTAATACAGAAAGTTGTTCCAAGATTCATATGTCGATGTTTTTCCTCTTCTGTAGTTGTTATTTCTATGTTTTTCCATATGTTATTCCTATCTGTATGGTTTAAAGAAAATTAAGGGTTGGATTTGTTTAATTACACTCTGCTCTGACTTATAAACATTATCTGTGTTTTCAAACTGAAATTAAATATATAATTCATTTTTAGATGCTCTATGTTTAATTGAATCTGAATATTTTCCTCCAATTCACCCCACAGATCTCCAAAGATCCAATAGTCTACCTACCTTGCCCTGCTACACTTCATCTATTATTTTTGCACTTGATTTACTTGAGGTTTTATGACTCCATTTTCCGATGGCCTTTCCTTGGAGTTTCAACCAAGCCTTTCAAAAATCAACCTTTGAACGAAATAACTAGCCTAATACCTTTAATCAACAAATCTAAATCATAAAGAAATATCCCTATTTGAAGATGGAAGGGCTAGATCCTAGTTTACAAAGTGGTTTTGTGGTTATCTCTGGGTTTCTCTCACAACCTTCGGGAAATTACGTAGTGATAATAGAGGAAAGTCTAAATCCTAGAGCTAGACCCAAAGTATTGAAAGTTCATGACTCCATCGAACAAAGAGACCCTAACTCGTGCAAGGGAGGAAAGGAAAGAAGCATGCTAATGATGAGGATGAAGATGATGAGTTTGCAAATAAAGAGGGAGATTCCCTCAATCCTCAATTCAAAAGATAAGTACTTTATATCTCTCTTCCCTTATTATTATTTATTTACTATTAATTAGTCTCTTGTCTTTGTTTCTTTTGCTTGGTTATAACTGTTTCTTCCATGACCTCCTAGTGAGGGTTGCAGGTACATCATGAAGGCTTCCAAGGCTATGGAATCATATGGAAGTATTGGAAGAATAACGCAAATTTTTTGGCAAGAGGATTCTCACAGGACCAATTATTTGTGTTTCAGAGGGAGAAATTGTATTGACATCATCCCTTATGATAGGAAGAAATCCTAGTTCAGGGGGAACAAGAAAGCCAACAAGTTTGAAGGATGCCATGATGGAGGAAATTGTGCTGAAGAGAAGTCAGTGGTGACTTCCAAGTGGATCTACAAGATGAAGTATGCAAGGATTCTCCCAAAAAGAGGGAGAGGACTATGAGGAGAAACTTGCTCCAATTGTTAGAGGGAGCAACCAAGATTGCTACAACAAGATTTGTTTTAATGTCAGAGGGAGCATCCAGTCAGGGTGACCAAAAAGTAGTTGTTGCAGGGATATACATATTCATATTAGGCAGAGTGTTGAGTACATAAGAGCACATCAGGATGATGATTAACTTTGGATTGTACTTGGGCATAAAGCAGACATCTGTCACACTCAGGACTGTAGAGGCCAAGTATATTGTATCTAGTTTGGAGAGTTTTGAAGCAGTGGCTTCAGAAGCTATTCACAAGATTGTTTGATCAAATGTTGGAGATGACAATGATGACAAGTCGAAGCACATTGAAATCAAGTATTGGGACAAGTTAAAAATGGGAGCAATAAGACTCCAATAAATTTCTACAAACGAGCAAGATGTGACACTCTCACAAAGCCTCAGTCTCAGGCTGAAGTTTGTATACTTTAAGGACAAGCTTAGAATAGTTGAGAATGCTTCCCTCAGTTAGAGGGAGTGTTGATGTATGGGCAAACATTTTCCTTAGCTCGGGATATTGATGTAATGTGGCTAGGGATAATGGCCCAAAGAGCAATAAGGACATAAATTCTCCCTAGGTCAAAGGTATTGACCAATTGACCAGGTTGACATGTAATGTGATTAGGAAGAATGGTTTTGATATCATCAAGGCCCATAGTGCTCTATATCGCCAAGAGGTGTTTGGCTAGTGCTTGGAGTGAGTGCTTAAATGATCCAAAGAGCATCAAGGCCCATAGTGCTCCCTGGGTGGGTTGAGTGAGTTCCTTCAACATCGTGCAGTGTATTACCATTCAATTGGCATGCAAAAATGGTAATAGCCCAAGGTTTCACCATGTATCCAAGGGTGTTTGATTCAAAGTGACAACAAGTTGGTAGATTGTTGAAACAAGGATTAGTCTTGACACTGTAAGGCCAAAAGGTATTTGGCCGATGGGTGACTAAATCTATTTGCAAAGGGGATGTGTCTAGTGGGTGACTAGATTCCTTTGCATGATGTTGATGCAGGATGTTTTCCACATAGTTCTGGTATAGAACACAAGGTGGATGGATTCATCAACATAGCTAGCTCATTCAACCTTTTCTTGGTCTAGATAAAATTTTCAACAAGAGATCATCTGAAGAAGTCATTATGAATACCTCCTAGTTAAGAGGGAGTGTTGAATTTTTGTAGCTATGGCCAGTCTTCATATGAAGGAAAATGATAAATATAATTTGAATCTCAAGTTGGCTTCAATAGAGGGAAAATCAATTTTTGAAATTTGAATTATTTGTCTCTTCCAAGTCAAGTCAGCCCAGCCCAAGGGACACACCACTTGGGGGCACCTTAGCTCACTATAAATTTACACTTGTCCTCCATTTAAGAGCAATTCAGATCATCAATTGTCTATGTTCACACATGCGAGAAAAGGATATTTCTGAGGCAGAACGACAAATCTGTGGGAGACTAAGAAGGACGTTCTGAGGCAGACTTAAAGGACAAATCTTAGAGGACGAATCTGTGTTTATTCTGAGGCAAATTAGAAGGCCAAATTTCTGATTGAAGATGAAAGGAGACACTAGAAGGAACCTTTGTATCTATTGTTCATGAATGAAGGGCTGGTCTAGCCCTTGAAATTTCCAGGTTATTATATTGAACTCGGATTGTATCTCTTGTTGAATTGGACAAATTTCTCTAAACAAAGGTTGTTGGGTTTTTCCCTAGTTAGGGTTTTCCCTAGATAAATTGTGTCTCTCTTGTGTTTGGTTGTCTCTTCTGTCATTATTGTTTCACTGTTGATGATTTTCTATATATAATTGCTTAATAATGAATGTGACACAAGATAAATTAAGGAAAAAATAATTGGATGTAATTATCAGACTAGAAAATCATGAAAATTCAACAGGGCACCTTTTATTAGCTTGAAGCGACAGTCACTCTATGTCAATGGCCACTTTTGCAATCCATTTCTTATTATAGCTTAAGCGACATACTTCTAGTGCCAAACATTTAAAGGAAGACTAGTATCACTTTGAACACCCTCACTGGAAATGAAAATGCAACTGAAATATGCTCCCCTAATTCATTTTTATAAGCAAATTTTTGCCATGAGTAATGAACATGTTGAACAAATTTGGACTAATGCAAAAATTGCCCTTATACATCAACAAGCTTAGGCCTGTAATTTGCATCAAGTTGCCCATAATTGTGTCATAAAGCATTGCAGTGCTATAACAAGTGGATTGCACAAATATTAATTTGAATTGTGCACTTGAAAAGGCAAGACCATTCTGCCTCCAAATTTCCTACTTATTAAGGCTGAAGGCTCTAGACATTACTCTCTCTGATAGAAACAAAGTGGCAACTGAATGGCTGTCTCGTATGCTACATGAAAGAAAATAGAAAATATTATAGTCCCAGCAGTTCAAATCAAAGAATAAAGTAATAAACATATGGAATTGATCTGGGGTTAAGATGATAATACAAAAGGAAATTTCAATAGCAAACGGACTATATTACATTGTATTTCTGCCAGCACTTATCTTGGGTGTTGATATGCTCCATAGTAGTTGTCATGCATAGCACTGGATGCCAAACAACAAAAGCATAAATGCTTGAAAAAGATAAATTCCAGAGCAGGCGATGCAACCTTGGGGATTTGATGTGCCTGGTTATTGAGGGGCAGCTAACTGAAATTCTGAACCACAGATCAGTATCCTTTCTTTCATCAACAAGTAACCTTGTCATAATATAAATGACAGTATATTCCAGTTGATATCAATCTACCATGTTCTGAAACTCAGTTAACAATCCCTATCCCTTTTACTGCTAGAACTATTGGAGCCATATCCCAAAAACATAACTTTCAAGGCTCCATTCAATCCTGCCAAAATTACCAGTTTAAACTTTAATGTTAAAAACAAGATTTATAATACAACCCAAAAGTCATGGGAGATTGACATCTTTGCAATCAATATGGAGACATAATTGATAATTGTCAACTGTATATTTGGAAGCTGAAAATCTCATCTGTAACCCTTTCATGAACCAGTAGTTTCACTGGCAGCATATTCTGGAAACAGTATCTATGATCAACTATTCCATGGTCAACAGCAATTGTTAAAATTACACTGCAGATTTCTATTATCAACTAAAGCAATTCTCACATTTCCATGTAAATTTAGAGACACCCTCGGCTCTTATACCATAGCATTGCAAACTGAACCAAACTTTCCTTGTCATAACTTATTTCCTATTTATCAGGACAGTAATGCATAGGGGCAGCACATGCCGCTGAAGAAAAGATCATCTAGCACCTGCTTTTGCTGATGGTAAAATAAATAATATGATAGTTTCCAGGTCAAGTGACTGTCGATCATCTCTTGCATAAATATCAGCAGTTGCTATGCCATACAGAAGAAACCCTAAGAAAGAGTGCATTCATCCAGATCTGGTAGGAAACTTGTAATACTCAACATTCAATTTAAGAAAACAGCCTATTAAGCCCTGTTGACACCCGATTATGTAAAATCCAGCTGTTCATCTTCCTTGTTAAGATGTGTGAACTTAAACAAATATTGATAGATATGTAAAGGAAGCAGCTGCATCTTGTAAACTTACCTAAACAAAAATTGATTGGGCATCATTCTGGGTTCTGTTAGGAAAGAACTCTTCTTCCTTGATATGATCCTCATTTTGAACAGAAGTTTGTTCAACTCTTCCTTCACCTGAAGTTTGTTGAAGTTGTAATGTAGGATTGATCCGTGGAGGGTATGTCAAAGTTGGAAGTCCATGTTGCTTTAGGTACATATGGAGAGGCAAAGTGGCGTCATGAAGAAGATTCACCATGCTTGTTTGGCCAATCTCAGGTGATGGCTGTTCATCACACTCTTGTTGATCCAGCTCTTCCTCGCGGTCTGGTTGATTATTCAGATCAAGTTGGCCTTTGCTGACAATGTACTCTTCTTTCACACCTTTATCGTCTTTACAAAAGGAATGTAAGTTTACATCTGAAGCCAAGTTAAGTTCATTTCCTATAGAATTGCCAACTTTTGTTAACCTTTTCTTGCATGTTAGATCTGGATCTTCCTTCATCAATTCATTCTCGTTGTGAAAATCAATATCAGATAGCCTTTTCTTACCACTAATGACATCTCCCACTTCCTCCACAAAGTTATGTTTCTTCCTTGTATTTTCTGCTTCTATTTCAGATTGACGCTCTTTGCGTCTCATCATAAGTGTCTTAAACCTACGTTTCACAGTTGTACAAACATTACAGGTACATGTAGGCTTATGTTTAGGCCCCTTTCCACTAGGAGGTTGAATACAAACAATGCATGTGCAGCCAGGTCTATGTCGAGGATGTCTTGTTGTTGCAGCAATAGATGAATATGTAGTTGTCTTCTCCCCAAGAGTTGCAGCATTGGCTAAAGCATCCAGACCTGAGGAAGCATCTACACCCTTCTGCCCCTTGCCATCCTTTTTATTTGTTGGGTCTGTATAGTATTGACTCTTGAGTCAGTGGAGAATTGTAAAAGACTAGGAGGATATAAATTGCATTGAGTATGAATTATACAAAAAAAATTGAAAACATTAACTGAATTTATCCCCACCAATGATAAATATATCAAACTTCCATGCCATTTCTTCATAAACCTACCAATCAATGCCTTTCGGGAAAATTACATTAGAAAATGATGGAATTTCAGCAAAAGCCATACCTATGCTTTGATGAAGAAGATAATCAAGATCATCAGAACTCCCTTCATGAGGTACAGAACAAGAAGCCCTGCAAACATAGAGAACAATCAATAAACTTTAAATACTGTGATAATCTAACTCGACGTCAATGTTATCAGAACCAAACCAGTCATCAAACCAGTCAACCCCAAAATTGGGCATCAGACAAAAATTCCAAAAACCCAATCCGGTCCACCTAAAAAAAAAGAAAATACAAATTTTGAGAAAATAAATATGTATTCATATGCATCCATATGCAACCAAACCATTATACACATGCAAATTTTCTCATATATATATATATATATAGCAAGGGTGTAGATAACCAAAATAACACTGAGCGCAAACCATCCCTAAGCCAAAAATACATCAACAAAAAGGCTTTAGATGGCCTCTAGACTCCAAAAAAATCACGCTACAACATATACCTACATATCATCAAAATCATTGCCTATAGTGGGATTTTCATCATCAATATCACCCTCTAAGCATTAAAATAAGATACAAAAAGCTACATGTTAAATCGAGACTTTTTTTGAGTGATGGGTAGATTTTTACTAGTGTCATGACTCATGAGAGAGGAGTTCAACAATCAATGGCACCAACATCGAGGTACATAGAGGGCCTAGTTCTCTTGATTAAATGCTAATTCCAAACCCTCCTAAATGCAAGAATCCAATGGAAACTCATATAGTGTTAATCAAGGTTGTCATTGATGGCAACATGGCTTTGACTGAGATGTCAATATTCTTGAGATGCCTGGTTCTAGATGATGATGTCTTGCCCTAAGAAGTTGCCAAGTGCCTGATGAGTGATCTAGTCCCTAAGTACAAGCCCATGATGTGAAGAACGATACTTAATGAAGCCGTACTTGTGATGATGCTATACTCTTATATGACCACACTTAATGATGGTGTTTGATGAAGATTGGAAGACTAAGAGATGACATGATTGATGATTGAAAGATACCTTCCTAATGATACTGCCCATAACATATCACTGCGCCACTATATAATACACTCATTGCTGATGTCCTACCATGATGAAGGTGTTAAACAATGAAGAAGCGAAAACCATGAAGAAGCTTAACAAGAGAAGCCTATCTGCCCTACCTCAAATTCTGCACTAATTAATAACCAGTCACATTAAAAAATGTTTTTTACTATCTTAGAGGCAGCCTCTCAATTTGATACCTATGCCATCTTTTAGAGCATAATTTTGTCTTTCCAATGAGCTATTACTTGGCCCGAAACTCCAAGCGGTTTGGGAGATATGAATTTTTCAAGATAAAGAAATAAATCTGTCCTTGAGCCGACCTGTGCTAGCCTACTCATGTCGGCCTCCCACCAAGAGACGTGTCTTTTTATTAATGGTCGAAATTTTATATAAATACAAGTTGAAAGACTTCATTTCGAGCATCATTTTCGGTGATCATTTCAGAGAGGAGTTATAGAACAGCAAGGAGGTCAAGGAGATAAATGAAGAAGTCTGTTTGTGCAATTTTGTTGTTAGGATTATCTTTCAAGCTCAGATAATTAAGGCATCAGATCTGTATACTTAACCTGAAGACAATCACCTGAAGGAGGATGGCAGCAACCTGTGGGAGCCCATTACAAGATCGGATCTGTGGTAAATTTACAGTGAAAGAAGAGGGCTCAGTCATGAGTTTTAGGTTGCTGTAATATCTTTAAACGACGTGATCTGAGAAAACTTCAGACCTGTAATACCTTGGACAGCAGACAGTATTCTGAGGCTTGGAATTGTTTACAGCTAGGGCGTATATCTCTACAACTCTCTTGTGGAAGGTTTGAACCTTGAGAAAGGTTTGTAACAACCTACAATTTCGGCTCTTTGGACAACACTTCAGGCCTGCAAATTTCACACTGTGGTGTAGTATTTTCAACCTGTGACAGCAAGCACACTTTGGGACAGCATTGTTATTTAGGACTGTGTCATTGAACCTTTATCTTGATTGCAGTACAGTGACTTCCTTTGAGCTCAGATAGGACAATTTTGTGGTTGGATACATCAAATAATCTGTAGTGGCTCGGATATCTCATAATTGATCAATGATAGAAGGTGTGGAGGACTGATATATATGTTTTTGCCTATCTGTGGAAACTTGAAAGCCTTCAACAGTATGGATCCTCATTAAAAACAGTGGGTTTGTGACCACATGCTTGGATTGCAGTCCTATGAAGAATAATGAATGAGCATTAATGGACAGTGAAATTGGAGGCATGTACAAGCGAAGAAGATCTTGATGGTGGGCATGTTGGAGCAGATCATTGACCAGATCTTGAAGCATTTGGAGGAACCATTTTGAAGACACCTTGAGGAATCGTAGTTGAAGTGTCTTGGAAGTCATTATCGGGACAGCCCTTGAAAGATATTTCGTGCAGACTTAAACCTTGCGAGAGTAGACTTGTTGAGCAGATTTGAAGCCTTGAAGAAGAGTTTGCAGTTGTCCTTGTACTTGAAGCTGTTTGGAAGACCTTGTGCAGAACTTGTGCAATTGATTGAAGACATCACCAAGCATTGATTGAAGTCTTGGAGACACCCTTGGAGATCATGATGCATTGAAGCCATCATGAGGTAACCTTGGAGAAAGTGTTTGGGTGTCAAGAGCAGTGGAGACACCTTCATGTGAAGAAAAGGTTGTCATTGATGATGTGATGTGGAGACTCAGTGTGACACGGCTCGTTGAAGAAGACTTTGGGAGCCATGAAGAATAACCAAACATATTTTGACAAAGTGAAGTTGAGGGTTGGAGCCCAAGAGGTTGGAGCCTCATAGAGACAAGGTCGGTGCCTTGGAAGATAGGGTTGGAGTCCTCAAGAAACCAGGTTGGAGCTTGTACCAAAGATAGGGTTGGAGCCCTAGAGGTAGGTGCCTCAAATTGACAAGGTTGGAGCCATGGAAAGACCAAGTTGGTGCTTGGCATAATATAGGTTGGAACCTGGAAGATTGGAGTCTTCATCTAGGGTTGGAGTCCTATATCATTATTGTACTTATTAAGAAATTAATAAAAGTATCTGTTCCATCATTGTTCATTTTGTGTTCTAACTTCTAAATATAAGTGATCTCACTGATAAAATTAACAATTGAAAAGAAATACTGATTCACCACCCTCTCAGAATTTCCAACATATAGAAATATATTGAATGCACAATATCTATATATATATATATATATATATATATATAAAGGCTGAATAATAAACAATGGATGGTTTTTTACAATGCATGGGCCCAACTTAAATATAGCCTAGGGCACCTTTTCCCCAACAATCATGACCCGAAGTCATGACCCTTTAATTAATTATTATTTATTTCTAACATTGCCTTACACTGAAGAAGAAATGCTTTGTCCTCAAAGCATAGGTGATGAAGCGAGTTGAAGAAAAATTTGTCTCCCAAAAGGCTTTAGAGAAATTTTGAGGTCTATTATGAGCCTCAAAACAAAAATGTACAACCAAAATCAACTTTATAAGAACAAATAGGATTCAAGATAATGTTGTCAACCATGGGGGATGATTTGTTGGAAAGTGTAACTAAGTTCAGTCTTCATATTGACTATGTAATTATGTATTTATGTAATGAAGAAGACAAAAATAATAAAATGTATTTTTGTTATGCTTGCTTCATGGGTTTCATGAGCAAGGTTTTTATTATAGGTCAAAAGACTTCTTCTTGATGTCTTTTAGGGATTTGTCATCTTGTCATAAATATGCTAATTAAGAGTCATGTAGATGAAGATTCTAGTCAATGAAGTATGCCTCAAGACCTTGTCATATAAGCCTTGAAGACATGGCTCAGAATGTGGCTCAAGATCAACGTTAATATCCTCTACAAGTCGGCTAGAAGATCTCCTCCAAGTCAGAAGTAAAGTCGGCCCAGAAGTAGGCCTACATGTCGACCCAGAAGAAGGTCTGTCTAGTATATATAAGGACATGTGTAAATTTATGTAGATGTTCTATGCTTGATGCAACTTTACTTTTCACTACAGCAATCACATAAACAATCGAGTAAAATGTTGATAGAACATACCAGTGGATCTATAGAAGATAAACCAGAAACAGGAAAATGGTGTGGTGCGTTACGGTAGTCAACAGGATGCTTCAACCAGCAAAGTCTCCTTGGTCAGCCAACCCAGCATGTGTCACAACAACCCTCAAAACAGCTACATGGTCAACTCAAAGTCAACCCCGAAAAAGTCAACACTGCCCAGAAAAGTCAACGCTAAACAGCAACAAGAAAGTCAACACAGCTCGATCTTCGGTCAACTTTTTGACCTCGATTCTTGTGCCAATGTGTACAGCCTTCCAAAATCGAAGTCTCCACCAAAATTCAGCCTCTTCGGACCATGCGTTGACCAAAGTCAACGCTGGTCAAACTTGCGTGGAAACCCTAGCTGCATTAAATTTGTCCTTCTTTCCCACGTGTGAACCGAAACTGCTTCCAAGGAGCTCATACCAGTGTTTTAAAAACCGGCCGGTTTGAACCGATAACCGGCCAAACAGGGCATTTCGCCCATTTTTCACAAAAACCGGACCTAACCGGCCAGTTAGGTGCCAACTACTACGCGGGCGGCAACGGACCCACATTTTCGGAATTAATTAAGTGTTAGGGCTGATTTGGAGCCAAGGGGAGGGTTGTTTCCCTCCAAAAACACCCTCCCCAATCTTTTATAAGGAGGAGCAGCCTCTCCTTTGTCTCACACCAACTCATTTGTTGTTTGTGAGTTTGATTAAGAGCTTGGAGAGTGTTGAGTGTTTGCCGGAGCAGTTATCTTGGAGATAGTTTGGAGCTGTCAATAGCGTTGGCATCTTCAGGAGGACACTAAGGAGGCTAGTTTGCATTGCCAGGTAAGAATTTGCACTTGAAAAATCCTTCATTTCATTGTTGTTCATGTATTTATTTTCTCATGTGTTTAGCTATTTTATTGCTCTAAAATCTCTAGTCCTATGCTATCAAATTTTGTATGTTTGAATGTGCATATTTTTTTGTAAATTTAGCTTTAGTTGTCCATTTATCTTAGCTGCAAATTTTTTTAAATGGCAGATTTATTTCCAAATTTCAATTATTTCAAGTCAACATGGCTCCAAAAGCCAAGGACAGTGCATGGGTCCATTGTGATGTGATTGATGGAAAGATGGTATGCAAACTTTGTCGAAAATGTATTGGAGGTGGGGGTATTCTTAGATTGAAACATCAATTGGCTGGGATAAGAGGCAATGTAACACCATGTGATGCACCTAATGCAGTGTTAGGTTCGATTATGGCAGAATACCTTGCCAAGCTTGGAAAGTTCGAGGAGACTAAGGCTAGGGAGAAGGCCATCCAAGATGAAATTGCAAGGAAGAGGGAAATAGTAGAAATGATGAGAGAGAGTGGGTATGAAAATGAGGAGTATGATATTCAAGACTCCTCTTCTATCCCTTCCACCAATAACCCCTTTCAGTATGTTCCTCCTGTTGGCAAAAGATCAAACCCAACAAAGAGACCCAACCTCATGAGTTATTTCTCGTCCAATGCTAATCCCACAACCCCTGCTAGTGCCACTGCCTCCATGTCCCAGCCAACTCCAAGTCGTCAACCCACTTTGGATCAACATTGGAAAAAACAATGCAAAGAAGCTTCTCATCGGTACATTGCTAGATGGTGGTATGATTCAGATATCCCATTTAATGCTGCTAACTCACCTTATTACCAAGCTATGTGGGACTCTATTTTTGTTGCAGGAAAGGGCTTCAAAGGCCCTACTGCACATGAGTTAAGGGGAGCTCTTTTGCAACAAGAGATTTCTAGTATTGATGAGTATTTGGCTAAATATAAAGAGTCATGGCTCAAAACAGGTTGTTCCATCATGTCAGATGGATGGACTGATGGAAAGAACCGCACTATCATTAACTTCCTTGTTGCTTGCCCTCGAGGAACAATGTTTTTGAGATCAGTTGATGCATCTGATAAGGTGAAGGATGAAGCCCTTCTATTTGAGCTTTTGGATGAGATTATTCAGGAAGTGGGAGAGCAGAACGTTGTGCAAGTCATCACAGATAATGCCTCAAACTATGTTCTTGCTGGAAAGATGCTTGAGTCCAAGTATAGTACCATATTTTGGACTCCATGTGCTGCACATTGCATAGACCTGATGCTTGAGGACATAGGCAAACTGGAATGGGTAAAAAGCACTGTAGAGCATGGAAAGTGCATTACAAAATACATTTACAACCACTCATGGGTATTGAGCCTAATGAGGAAAAACACAGGGGGCAAAGAGCTTGTTAGGCCTGCCATTACGAGATTTGCAACTCACTTCCTCATGTTGCAATGTCTCAATTCTCAACAGAAAAACCTGCAGAAAATGTTTTCTTCTGATGATTGGACTGAATCCCGGTGGGCTCGTAGACAAGATGGAAAAGACACCAAAAAGAAAGTCTTTGACAATTATTTTTGGAAAAGGTCTTCAGAGTTTGTAAAAATTACTGAGCCCCTTGTTAAGGTGCTAAGGATGGTGGATGGGGAAAGGATGGCAATGGGATACATTTATGAGGCTATGGATCAGGCCAAGGAGTAGATACGAGCAGCTTACAGGGACAGGTTAGCTAAATATGGCCGGATATGGGAGATCATTGATAACAGATGGAACAATCAACTCCATCGTCCTATACATGCAGCTGGGTATTTTTTGAACCCAAAGTATCATTATAGAGCTCGGCTAGGAGATCAGCAGGATGGGGAGGTCAGATCTGGATTGATTGATTGCTTGGAGCGCATGATCCCTAACCGTGCAAACCTTCTGGAAACACATAAACAACTTACTCTTTTCAGTATGGCAGCTGGTACCTTTGGAAAGAACTTGGCAAAAATGGCAAGAGATGTGGATCAACCAGGTAAGCAATTCCAATTTGTTTTTCTTTTCATGTTAAATTGTTTGTAAATAAGAAATGAAATGAACTATGTTACTAATGAATGTCTTTTTATTTGCAGCACATTGGTGGGAGTCATTTGGCGCCCAATGTCCTCAATTGCAAAGGTTTGCAATTAGAATCCTCAGCGAAACTTGCAGCGCTTCAGGTTGTGAGCGCAATTGGTCTGTTTTTGAGCGCATACACACAAAGAAGAGAAACCGTTTGGAACAGAAACGGTTAAATGATCTTGTGTTTGTGCAATACAACCTTCGCTTGAGGCGAAACCAACTGATGAGCAAAACACCTGATCTAGATCCCATTGTGTTGGATGATATTGATCCAACATCAAAATGGGTGGAGGAGATTGAAGATCCAGTGTTTGAGGCTGATTTTGATTTTGATGCAGCAGTAGCGGGGGGTGAATTTGAAGCAGATTTGGTGGCACCATCAGACGCAGATCCAGGATTGGTAGCTGCATCAAGCAAAGGCAAACAACCAATGGTCGACACTAGTCATGCACCTCGAGCAACTCGTGCTTCCATTAGGTCCACTTCTATTGTTATTGGTGGCAGGGGTACTGAGGTTGCAGATGAGCCTGAGGCTGAGGCATCCTCAGACTCTGATCCAAATGATGTCTATGTAGCAGCCGATGTTGATCTTGTGTCTAGTAGCGGTGATGAATTTGATGATTGATCATCATTCATGTGTAGTCTTGTATTAGGCCAATGGCCTCATAGCTTGTAGCATTGTTTTTGGACTTTATGGGCCATTTGGAGCCTCATTTCTTATGTATTTTTCGATGATATGTATTGCACTCGGTGCCATTATGATATATTCACCTTTGCATGGTATATAAATGAGCAAACTTTGCATATTTTGTCTCTATTGGCTTGGAATCATGGTTGCAAATCTTAAAAATAGTTTAAAAATAATTATTTAATGTATTTTTCAAACGGGATTCATTAACTTGTCCCCAGCCAGCTCCAGTTAGATGACGGTTCGATTCGAAAACCCAGTTCTATTAGGATCATAGGTCCAGATCCTGGGTTAGGTTTTAAAACTATAGCTCGTACTAAATCGGAAGAGGAGATGTTTGTGCTGAGGATGAGATAGGTGAAATGTCCTCCAATGTTGGCTGTTTATATGTAAATCATGTGAGGTGTGCCTGTTACATGCGGGGGTGTAAAACCAACAAAAGTAGGCCTGCACATGTTTTGGGGGGGGGGAAATGTCTAAAAATAAATTACAAAATAAATATTCACTCATCGGATCAAGATGATCTTTAGATCGATTTTACACCTCTCTGAAAGAGGAATCCAATACAAATATTGGAATCTTCATCTGAGCATCACAAGATGGAGTTTGGACCTAGTTGTCCAAATTTAACACTCCCTCTCAACTGGGAGAACTCCATCCACTAATGCAATCAAACATCGTGTGTCATCCCGCCGTAACTTGCTTTGTTGGCCTCTTTATTTCAGAACAGAAGTGGGTCAGTCACAAAGACATCATTCCCGGCTGACAAATTCAGCCCAGAGGTCAAAACCTCTATCGGACTCACAAAGAGTCTCCAACCAACCCGAAGTTGGTTTCGGCCGAGAGATCGGTTAGGTCCGAGACCTCACAAGACTTGATCCCAGATCAAGTGGTTGGACCGTGCCATCCTAGATAGAGAGTACGACAATCTCTGATGCGTCCATCAGTCTTTGCTACTAGTCTCTAACTTTTCCCACCTCATTGGCCAAATGAGAGGTACTTCCCATGAGCCCTGAACTCAATGGGTAGGATGCATACGGGGCACAGATAATGAGAGGTGAACCAACTCAATAATCACAACGGTGGGGCCCAAGCACACCAGCAAGGTTCGGCAAGCCTAGCCTTGTGGTTGCTTATAGCTCCGAGAAGCTATCTCCAAAGCCCCCCAGAGCTCCCAGAGCTCATCGTCCAACAGGACCCACATCATATGGTCGTTCCACGATACCAAGACTCCCACGGAAGGTTAGGAACTTGACCTTCCCCAAGGGCTTTGTGAGAATATCTGCGACCTGCTCATCAATTCCTATATGATCGAGCCTTACGATGCCTTGCTGTACCATATCCCAAATAAAGTGGTACCTAATATCAATATGCTTGGATTCTCGGACAAGTGAATCCCACTCTAGTTATCACAGAGTATCATGGTGGTATCTAGCACATGTCCGAACAACTCACTAAAGAGCTTTCACAACCAAACTGCTTCACAACAGGCCATACTCGCTGCGATGTATTCGGCCTCTGCGGTGCGCAAAGCCACCGACTTCTGCTTCCTGCTCATCCATGAGATCGAGCAGAACCAAGATTGAAGTAGCATCCCGATGTGCTCTTACGATCCACCACACTGCTAGCCCAATCGGCATCAGTATATCCAAGGAGTGTCACGCTCCCGGCAGTGTATCTCAGCCCATGGTTTATCGTGCCCCGAAGATATCTCAAAAGATTCCTGGCACCAACCCAGTGAAAGTGATGAGGCTCAACCATTTGTTGACTCAAAGTGTTCACTACAAAACACATATCTGGATGAGTGTTCACTAAGAACATCAGGGCCCCTACAAGTTGACGATACTTAGTAGGATTAGACAATATGGGCCCAGCAGTGTTGCCACTCAACTTCTTGAAGTTGAACTTCATTGGTGTCGACACGAACTTGCAGTACACCATACGAAATCTTCCGAAAGCTTCACAATCTATTTTCCTTGAGAAAGGAAAATCTCGCCAAGTCTTTGCCAGACCTCCAGGCCTAGGAAATAGTGCATCAGTCCTAGGTCCTTCATCTCGAACTCAACAACAAGCTCTCTCTTGGGCGTGGGCAGAGAGGGTGTTTTGTCGAAGGGTCAGCCACATACGACACCGAATGAGAGGCTTCCTTGACAGAACCGATAAAGGTTCTGGATCCTTTTTACTTGAGAAATCTCAGCTTGCATCAAGTAGCGGCAATTCCTCTCGTACCAAGCTGCGGGTGCTTGCTTCAGCCCATAGAGGGCTTTCTTCAACCTGCAGACATGGGTGTCCCAATCCTAGACTTCGAACCCCAGAGGTTGCTCCACATATACCTCTTCCTTTATCCCACCATGCAGAAATGCGGTCTTCACATCCATTTGATGAAGACTCCATCCTTGCGTAGCAACAAGGGCTATAATAGATCGAATGGTGGTATATCGAGCCACAGGTGCAAATATGTCATCATAATCTATGCCTTCCTTTTGAGAGAAGCCACGGGCAACCAATCTTGCCTTGAACTTTTCAACACTTCCATCAAATCCATGCTTGATCTTGTAGAGCCATTTCGAGGTGACAACTGCTTTTTCCTTCGGTCTTGGAACCACATCCCAGATATCATTCTTCATAATGGACTCATACTCTTCGTGCATAGCATCTTTCTAGACTTGATTCTTTATGGCTTCCTCAAAGGATCCAGGCTCAGATTGTACAATAGGACTCATGGCTGCTAGATACCCTTGGTATCTACTCGGCTTCTTGCTTTCACGGAATGTCCCCCTTGGGGCTGCATGTCCCTCAGCATCCTCGAGAGTGTCCCTGAGCCATGATGGTCTCTTTCCCAGTGAAGGAGGTGGATCAATCGAGTCCATCGGTCCTTCAACATCAGGCATTGTTTCATCCTTCGATTCTTCTTGATTTCCAAGCCTTGCTTCATGATCTTCCTCAGATCTCGAAAGATTGACTACTTTCCTCAAGGAAGTATCTTCGTCAAAGGTGACATCGTGGAATATCTCCACTTCCCTTTGACCAGGCACATAGACTCTATAGGCCTTCGAAGTTTCACTATAGCCCACAAACATTCCTTTCTTCCCAGAAGCATCCAACTTGCTTCTCTTTTCTTTCGGCACATGAAAGTAAACAGGACATCCAAAAACTCTAAAATGTGAGACGTCAGGTTTCTTACCAGAGAAAACCTCTTCGGGAGTTCTGGATTCTAGAGCAGAATGCATGCATCGTTTTTGTATGTACACAATAGTGTTCGCAGCTTCTCCCCACAGAAACTTCGGCAGACCTTGGTCACATAGCATGGCACAGGCAGCTTCCACAATGGTCCTGTTCTTTCGTTCAGCAACACCATTTTGCTCGGGAATATAAACAGTTGTGGTCTCTCTCTTAATGCCAGCTTCTTTGCAAAAGTCCTTGAACTCGTTTGTCTCATATTCAGTGCCATTATCGGTTCTCAAAATCTTGATCTTCTTCCCTGTCATATTTTCCACTAAGGCTTTGAAGGTACAAAACCACGTGAAAGCCTTATCCTTCTTCTTTAAGAAGTATATCCAGGTTTTGCGAGAGAAGTCATCTATGAACATCATATAATATGAACATCCTCCCAAGGATGTTACGGGCAGCATACCAGATAGATCAGAATGGATCAATTGCAAGACATCAGATGTCTTTGTGACACTTGAGGGGAAAGGTCCCCTTGTATGCTTTCCTTTGGCACAACCCTTACATACGCCTTCATGATTATTTGAAAACTCGGGCATCCCTGTCACCACCTTCCTTGCTTCGGGAAGGGCTTTGTAGTGAAGGTGTCCAAACCTTCAGTGCCATAGTTCAGTCTGTCGGACAATATCACATGTCATTGCTCCCAGTGGACTTCCTCCAACCTGGTAGAGTGTATCAACTCTAAACCCAATTGAGATGGCTTCCTTGAAGCTCTTCTTCCACATGAGCACCATTCCATCAGTGAATGCCACATTGAAACCTTTGTCTTCCATGATCGATATAGACACAAGATTCTTCAAATTTGGTACATAGAGTACATCCTGCAAGTGGAGGACTTGACCTTGAGACAAGTGGAGGGTCACAGTCCCTGTCCCTTTCACAGGATATGTGGCATTATCTCCAAGGATAATTTCCAGATTAGTACCCTTCTCAACCATATTAGAGAGTGCTTCCTTGAACCCAGTGATGTGCCTTGAGGCACCACTATCTATCAGCGAAACATCCATAGTGTCGGGTGGAGATGTAACAAAGAGGGCAAATACAAGAATATATTCATTTCTTTTATCAACAACATGTGATTCCTCATACTTGGAGTTTCTTGACCTTTTGAAAGGTTGATCATTTCCGCCAGAGAGAGTCTTCCTTTTTCCCTTGAACTTGTTGTTCTTTTGATTGCCATTCCTCCGGTAGTTGTTGTTATCACCATCGGGAGAATCCTTCTTGAATGGACATTCTCTAGCATAGTGACCAGGCCTATGACAAGTGAAACACTTGCCCTTCTTTCCTTGGGCCCCTACTTTTCCCTTGTTCTTTGCACCACCAGAGTTCTTCTTTCTAGAATGAGCGGCGTATGCAGCATTTCCTTCATTTCCATACTCCTTCATTCTTGATTCTTCTTGAACACATCTTGACAGTACCTCATCAAAGTCAGGTATCACATTATTATTTAGAATGGTAGTGTTGAACACATGCCATTCGGATGAGAGCCCTCCAAGTGCGGTGAGTACCATCTCTCGATCAGCTATTGTCTCGCCAATAGCCAGCAAATTGTTCCTGATCTCGGTCAGCTTCAGAAAGTATGATTGGATAGATTCATCCCTGCCTTTCTTCAGATTCTTCAATTGATTCTTGAAGAATTGTACTTGATTCACATTGTTGGTCTTGAACATGAGGATCAATTTATCATACATCTCTTTGGATGTGCCCAACTCAGAGATGTAGGCCACCAAGCTTTTATGAATGGATTCCCTAATCATCAGCTTTGCTTTGATCTCCCCCTTCTTGTACTTAGTTTTGGCAACAACAGTAGCAGTGGATGGAGGTTCTTGGATTTTACCCAGCACATAGTCCATTACATCTTGGTCTTCCAATTTGAGATCCAATATCATCTTCCAAGCATGGAAGTCATCCTTCCCAGTGAATTTGTCATTCTCCTTGAAGCCATAGTTTGTGGAACCCATCTTCGATGATTGCTACAAATAGGGCTTGTCTTCACCTCAGCTCTGATACCATGTAAATTTATGTAGATGTTCTATGCTTGATGCAACTTTACTTTTCACTATAGCAATCACATAAACAATCAAGTAAAATGTTGATAGAACATACCAGTGGATCTATAGAAGACAAACCAAAAACAGGAAAATGGTGTGGTGCGTTACGACGATCAACAAGATGCTTCAACCAGCAAAGTCTCCTTGGTCAGCCAACCCAGCATGTGTCACAACAACCCTCAAAACAACCACACGGTCAACTCAAAGTCAACCCTAGAAAAGTCAATGTTGCCCAGAAAATTCAACGCAGAACAGCAGCAAGAAAATCAACGCAACTCAGTCTTTGGTCAACCTTTTGACCTCGGTTCTTGTGCCAATGTGTACGGCCTTCCAAAATCGAAGTCTCCACCAAAATTCAGCCTCTTCGGACCATGCATTGACCAAAGTCAGCGCTGGTCAAACTTGCGTGGAAACCCTAGCTGCAGTAAATTCATCCTTCTTTCCCACATGTGAACCGAAATTGCTTCCAAGGAGCTTGTACTAAATCAGAAGAGGAGATGTTGTGTGAGGATGAGAGGAGTGAAATGTCCTCCAACGTTGACTCTATTTATATCAATCACTGAGGGTGTGACACATCTGCTGGGGGTGTAAAACCTTAAGGCTGACCTGCACATATTTTGAAAGTATTAAAACTAAATTCAAAATAAATGTTCTACTCATCGGATCAAGATGATCTTTAGATCGATCTTGCACCTCTTCGAAAGGGGAACCCAATAAAAATATTGGTGTCTTCATCTGAGCATCACAACATGGAGTTTGGACCTAGTTGTCCAATTTTAACAACATGTGTGTAGCTCATTTGTACACAGAACTTCAGACATCTAGAAGAAAACATTGCGGATAAGTAGCTCAGGAAAATCGAAGTATAACGGATGAGAATTATGGTAAAGAATCACGTGGAAAGTACAATATTATGTGGGCTTCAATATATACATATAGTTTCGAATATCTCTGTGTTTGGACTGTAATATCAAGCAAAGATCAGGAGACAGAATGCAAAGTATATAAGAAAGACTACGATATAATAGATATCACAGCAAAGAAAGGAATCCTACCTTGGATCTCTATTCCACAGCGAAGAGGAGTCAACTCATTGTCTTGAATGCATCTCTGTTTTGGAATATAAAAAGGAGATATATTACAGTTCAGAAAGGAAACGATAGAGACATAACATAAGAACAACAAAGTATATGAGGGAGATCTAGGAACCAAGATTTCCTAGAGTCGAGAAGGTAGAAGGATCATTTAGTTGATAGACTAAGTTATCTAGCTCTGGTGCATAAAGGCGCAGGACGGTGCAGAGAAGAAGGATCATCTTAAGGAGCCAAGGAAGCAGTAGTGATAAGGTCTTGAAGGCATACAAAGGTCAAGGGTCTGTGTCACGGTCATGGTACTTGTCATCTGAAAGTCTATAAGAATAATTTCTTGTGGGTTTTCCTCTCCAAGAGAGAGAGGTTTTGGCCCTGGCTCGAAGAGCCTAAATTCGTGTCTCGTGTATTTTGGTAATTGACTTGCTGAAAGACATACTAAGTTAAAGAAGAGAAGACTTAAGTAAAAGAAGTAAGCTCACAAGTAATTAGCAAGAAGATAATTTGAATTAAACCTAGCCCTACCTAATTCTCAACATGGTTTCAGAGCTAAGGTGCTAAAGACAAGGACTCAAGGAGACACTCAAGGAAGCAAGAATCAAATCAAGGTCAAGGTTTGCGTTGAAAATTCAAATCAGTTTGCAAGAAAGATTCTCAAGCCATTTCAAGAAGACCTTCAATCCCATTCAAGGGATTCATTCATCAAGGAGATAATCTTTGCCATCGAAGATCTATGACATTGAAGCCATTGTTGGAAGACACACTACCAAGCATCATCCAACATTATGCAACACCTTTGAAGACATCTACAACTGAGATTTCAATCTAAGAGGGAGTTCCTAACTTCATCTTCATCATCATCAAGGAAGTTGCTAGGAGGAGGAAGTCACTCTACTCAAGTAACTATCTATGACCACATTTAAATCTGCCGAAATGACTTATTGCAAAGAAAGCAACAAATTGGTTGGGTCATCAAACTTTAGTGCATGGAAGAAATGGACAGATTTGAATCTAATTGAAAATGAAGTTATGGGCTACATCGAAGGATCTACAATTCAAGCATATATCAAATACATGAAGGGAGACATAAGAGCCAGAAGGATTCTTATAGAATATGTTAGTGTCAGAATATGCATTCTGCCATCAGTGATCAAAATCACTCTTTTTATTCTCATTTTAGGTGTCCCACTCTGAAATTTTTATATCATTCCATTAGGTCATGCTAAAAATTGTTTCACTAATGGTAGCCCTACTTAATAAAATCTTCACTCCCTTAGAAAATCACATTTGTGGGCTCACCTTCATGTTTTGCTGAGCATAATAACACTTTTGAAAAGCTCATTTCACCATGTCCTATCTCAGTCAAAGTCAATCATGGAAGTCAGGTCATTCAAGGTCCCATTAGGTCATTAGGTCTTGTTTTTCAAGGTCCAAAAATGCACCATTTCATCCCAATAAAGTCAGCAAACAAGTGTGAGAGTCACTCAATAACATTCTATTTTCATCTACTGAAGATCATCAGTATGTAAATATTATATTCTTAAATTTGTAATTTTGTTTTATATGATTTTCATATCAAAATGTCATTTTGATATGAAAACAAAGATGTAATTTATATTTAATTTCCTATGTAATTTTATGTTTTCTATATGTAATATTTTCACTCCCTAGCTGCCAACTCAAAATACTCATGCCAAACTGAAGGAGAGAAATGACAAACTCCATTAACTAATCAACCTGCAAAACAATAAGTCAGAAGTCAAAGAGCATTAGTGTGAGAATTTGAAAGGCGAAATGAAACATTGGAAAAGTGGGTTTTCAAAACATAAATCAAACCCAATGAAGTATAAAAGCCCTCAAAGACATCAATTCAAAGTTCATTTGCTTCCTACACCCTCAAGCATATTCAGCAAAGGAGAAGTTTTCGAGTTTGTAGGAGAAATTGTGCAAAACGGTGGCAGAGGGCGCATTCTGCACTGGCGCTATCCATTTCCCTGAAAATGTTGCGCATTTACTAAAGGCTCATTTACACAAAAATTATTGTGGCTGTCTCTGTGATTTTACTGTGATAAGTTTGCAGATAAAAGACAGTACACAACACTGAACCTAATGCAGATTCCTGTGAGAAAAATTGCAGGCAAATCTGATGAGCTTGCGCACTGTTTTGTGGAAAGAAATATGTGGATTTCCTGAGACTGTTTCAGAGAATGAAATGCGAATTGTTGAATATCAAGTACAGGGTTTCAGTGCGATGGTTACAAGTGTTAAACTACAACAGATTTCCCAGTAACTGAAATGCGGATCTCAGGTGCAAATTCTAAAGTGCAGAACAGTGTTAAGGTCAAGAAAATGATGCGGATTCACATACTGATCACAGTGGTAAATAGTCTGAGTTTGTAAAGAGATAGCAGTGACGTAAGGGATGCGGATTTATCTGAAGTGTCAACAGTGAAGAAGTGTGAACTCTAACAGTCATGAAGTGCGGAATTCATCAAGAATTATTAAAATTGGACAACTAAGTCCAAACTCCAAGTTGTGATGCTCAGATGAAGACACCAATATTTTTATTGGGTTCCTCTTTCGAAGAGGTGCAAGATCGATCTAAAGATCATCTTGATCCGATGAGCAGAACATTTATTTTGAATTTATTTTTAATACTTTCAAAATATGTGCAGGTCAGCCGTAAGGTTTTACACCCCCAGCAAATGTGTCACACACCCTTAGTGATTTATATAAATAGAGTCAACGTTGGAGGACATTTCAATCATCTCATCACACACATCCTCATGATCTGGAAATGGATGTCGTAAATATGGATGATGCTATAAATCTGGATGATATCGGAAGATGTTGTAAATCTGGATGTCGTAAATATGGATGATGTCGTAAATTTGGATGATGCCGGAAATGGATGCCGGAAATCTGGATGATGCCAGAAATGGATGCCGTAAATATGGATGATGCCATAAATCTGGATGATATCGGAAGATGCCGTAAATCTGGATGTCGTAAATATGGATGATGACATAAATCTGGATGATGCCGGAAATGGATGTCGTAAATCTGGATGCCGTAAATATGGATGATGCTGTAAATCTGGATGATATCGGAAGATGCCGTAAATATGGATGATGCCGTAAATTTGGATGATGCCAGAAATGGATGCCGTAAATTTGGATGATGTCGTAAATATGGATGATGCCAGAAGATGCCGTAAATATGGATGATGCCGTCAATCTAGATGATGTCGGAAGATGCTGTAAATCTGGATGCCATAAATATGGATGATGTTGTAAATCTGGAAGATGCCGTAAATATGGATGATGCCGGAAATCTGGATGATGCCGAAAATCTGGATGTGGGATTCTTTTGTTGAATTACGTTGACTTTGATGCGCTGTCTTTAAGCGCTGTGTGTGTGACACTACTGGTTGGCTGACCGTATTGAGACTTTGCTGGTTGAAGCATCCTGTTGACTGTCGTAACGCACCAACAAACTTATATTTTTCTGGCTTGTCTTCTGTCGATCTATTGGTATGTTCTATCAGCGCTTTACTTTCTTGTTTGTGTGATTGCTGACTGACATTGGGGATAAAATTAAAGTTGCATCAAGCATAGAACATCTTCAAAAATTTACATGGTATCGGAGCTGAGGTGAAGACAAAGCCCTAGTTCGTAGTAATCACTGAAGAAGAGGATGGGTTCCTCAAACTACAATGGCTGTAAGGCTGATGAAAAATTGACTGGGAAGGATGACTTCCATGCTTGGAAGATGACATTGGATCTTAAATTGGAAGACCACGATGTCATGGACTATGTGCAGGGTAAAATCCAAGAGCCTCCACTCCTTTTATCTCTTTAGCATGGTCAAAGTACGAAGGAAATCCGGCAGTGATGATGAGACTCAGTTACTAACAGAGTTTGTTCGTGCTTTTAAGGCTGGGTCACTAATAACTGAAGATATATAAGGGTCAAAGAAAGGCTCCTTAGGGCGGAAATGAGCATGCCAAAAAATTAGAAAAATTCCAGATGTCGAGAATAAAATGTTTTTGATAAAAGAAATGAATTCATTCTTGTATATCTTGCCCTCTCTCTTTGCATCTCCACCCAGTCACTGTGGATGTCGATTGACAGATAGTGTTCTGCATCAAGCACATCATTGGAGTTCGAAAACACTCAGAACACAGTTGAAAGGATACAATCTACAAGTGTCATGTGAGGTCTAATGCCACATATCCGGAAAGTGAAGGAATGAGGACGCTGTGACCCTCCACTTGTCTCAAAGATTAGAAGTCCTCCACCTGCAAGATGTACTATATGTACCTAATTTGAAGAAGAACCTTGTGTCTATTTCGGCCATGGAAGACAAAGGTTTCAATGTGGCATTCATTAATGGAAGGTGCACATGTGGAAGAAGAGTTTCAAGGAAGCTATCACGATTGGGTTTAGAGTTGGTACACTCTACCAGGTTGGAGGAAGTCCACTAGGAGCGATGACATGTGATACTATCTGATAGACTAAACTATGGCACCGGAGGTTTGAACAAATTCACTACAAGGCCCTTCCCAAAGCAAGGAAGGTGGTGACGAGGATGCCTGAGTTCTCAAATAATCATGAAGGTGTATGTCAGGGTTGTGCTGAAGGAAAGCATACAAGGGGACCTTTCCCTTCAAGTGTCACAAAGACATCTGATGTCTTGCAATTAGTACATTGTGATCTGTCTGGTATGCTTCCCGTGACATCCTTGGGAGGATGTTCTTATTATATGAAGAGACCGAGTTCAAGAACTTTTGCAAAGGAGCTAGCATCAAGAGAGAGACCACAATGTCTGTGGCCTATAGCGAAACTTCGAAGGCCTATTGAGTCTATGTACCTGGTCAAAGGGAAGTGGAGATATGCCACGATGTTACCTTTGACAAAGATGCTTCCCTGAGGAAAGTAGTCAATCTTCCGAGATTTGAGGAAGATCATGAAGCAAGACCTAGAAATCAAGAAGAACTGAAGGATGAGACGATGCTCGATGTTGAAGGACCAATGGACTTGATTGATCCACCTCCTTCAATAGGGAAGAGACCATCATGGCTCAAGGACACTCTCGAGGATGCCGAGGGACATATGGCCCCAAAGGGGGACATTCGTGAAAGCAAGAAGCTGAGTAGATACCAAGGGTATCTAGCAGCCATGAGTACTATTGTACAATCTGAGCCTGGATCTTTTGAGGAAGCCGTAAATCATCAAGTCTTGAAAGATGCTATGCACGAAGAGTATGAGTCCATAATGAAGAATGATGTATGGGATGTGGTTCCAAGATCAGAGGACAAAGCAGTTGTCACCTCGAAATGGCTCTACAAGATCAAGCATGGATTTGATGGAAGTGCTTAAAATTTCAAGGCAAGATTCGTTGCCCATGGCTTCTCTCAAAAGGAAGGCATAGACTATGATGATATATTTGCACCTGTGGCCCGATATACCACCATCCAATCTATCATAGCCCTTGCTGCTACGCAAGGATGGAGTCTTCATCAGATGGATGTGAAGACCGCATTTCTGCATGGTGCGATAAAGAAAGAGGTGAAGTGGAGCAACCTCTGGGGTTCAAAGTCCAGGATCGGGAGGCCCATGTTTGCAGATTGAAGAAAGTCCTCTATGGGTTGAAGCAAGCACCCAGAGCTTGGTACGAGAGGATAGATAGCTACATGATGAAATTGGGCTGCACTCGTAGTAATGCTGCTCTGAACCTTTACTTCAAGGTTGATAGAGAAAAGCCTCTCATTCTAGTGTTGTATGTGGACGATCTCTTACTAACAGGTGCTGACCCTCTCATTCATCAGTGCAAGAGGGAGCTCGCTGCTGAGCTTGAGATGAAGGACCTAGGACTGATGCATTACGTCCTAGGCCTGGAGGTCTGGCAGAGACCTGGCGAGATTTTCATTTCTCAAGGAAAAAACATTGTGAAGCTTTTAGAAAGATTTGGTATGGTGGACTGTAAGTCCGTGTCGACATCGATGGAGCTCAACTTTAAGAAGTTGAGTGGCAGCGCTGTTGGGCCCATGCTAGAAAATCCTATTGAGTATCTTCAACTCGTAGGGGCCCTGATGTTCTTAGTGAACACCCGTCCGGACGTATGTTGTGCAGTGAACACTTTGAGTCAACACATGGTTGATCATAACATTCACTGGGTTGGTGCCAAGAAACTCTTGAGATATCTCTGAGGCACGATAGACCATGGGCTGAGATACACTGCCTGGAGTATGACACTCGATGGATATACTGACGCCGATTGGGCTAGCAGTGTGGTGGATCGCAAGCGCACATCTGGATGCTACTTCACACATAGATCTGCTTCGGGCAGGAAACTGAAGTTGGTAGCCTTGAGCACCGCTGAGGCCAAATACATTGTAACATGTATGGCCTGTTGTGAAGTCACTTGGTTGCAAAAGCTCTTCAGTGAGTTGTTCGAGCATGCGTTAGATGCCACTGTTATCCTTTGTGATAACTAGAGGGGGATTCGTTTGTCATAGAATCCTGTGTTCCACGAACGATCCAAGCATGTTGATCGCTGGTACCACTTTATCCGGGATATGGTATAGTGAGGCGCCGTAAGGCTCGATCATATAGGAACTGATGAGCAGGTCGCGGATATTCTCAAAATGCCCTTGGGGAAGGTCATGTTCCTAACCTTCCGTGAGAATCTTGGTATCGTGGAACGACCCTATTCTGAGGGTCCTGTTGGACGATGAGCTCTGGGAGCTATGGGGCGCTTTGGGGATAGCTTCTCGGAGCTATAAGCAACCACGGGACTAGGCTTGCCGAACCTTGTTGGTGTGCTTGGTCCCCACCGTTATGATGATTGAGTTGGTTCGCCTCTCATGATTTGTGCCCCGTATGCATCCTACCCATTTGAGTTCCGGACTCATGGGAAATATCTATCATTTGGCCAATGAGGTGGGAAAAGCTAGAGACTAGTAGCAAAGACTGATGGACGCATCAGAGATTGTCGTACTCTCTATCTAGGATGACACATGTCCAACCACTTGATCTAGGATCAAGTCTAGTGAGGTTTCGGACCTCCTACTGACTTCGGGTCAGATAAACCAACTTCGGGTTGGTATGCGACTCTGAGTCCATGTGAGGTTTGGGACCTCCTACTGACTTCGAGTCAGATAAACCAACTTCGGGTTAAAATGTGACTCTTTGAGTCCATGTGAGGTTTTGGACCTCCAACTGACTTCAGGTCAGTGAGACTAACTTCGAGTTAGTATATATGACTCTCTTGAGTCCAAGTGAGGTTTCGAACCTCCTATTGACTTCGGGTTAGATAAAATGACTTCGGGTTGGTATGAGACTCTTTATGAGTCCTATAGAGGTTTCGGATCTCTGGGCTGAATCTGTCTGTCGGGAATGATGTCTTTGTGACTGACCCACTTCTGTTCTGAAATAAAGAGGCCAGCAAAGCAAGTTACGGTAGGATGACGCACGATGTTTGATTGCACAGGTGGATGGAGTTCTCCATTGTTGAGAGGGAATATTAAAATTGGACAACTAGGTCCAAACTCCATGTTGTGAAGCTCAGATGAAGACACCAATATTTTTATTGGGTTCCTCTTTCGAAGAGGTGCAAGATCGATCTAAAGATCATCTTGATCCGATGAGCAGAACATTTATTTTGAATTTACTTTTAATACTTTCAAAATGTGTGCAGGTCGGCCTTAAGGTTTTACACCCCTAGCAAATGTGTCACACACCCTCAGTGATTGATATAAATAGAGTCAACGTTGGAGGACATTTCAATTATCTCATCACACACATCCTTATGATCTGGAAATGGAGGACGTAAATATGGATGATGCCGTAAATCTGCATGATATCGGAAGATTCGTAAATTTGGATGTCGTAAATATGAATGATGCCAGAAATGGATGCCATAAATCTGGCTGATGCCAGAAATGGATGTCGTAATTCTGGATGATATCGGAAGATGCCGTAAATATGGATGATGCCATAAATCTATATGATGCCGTAAATCTGGATGCCATAAATATGGATGACGCCGTAAATCTGGATGATATCGGAAGATGCCGTAAATCTGGATGATGTAGGAAGATGCTATAAATCTGGATGTCATAAATATGGATGATGCCATAAATCTGGAAGATGCCGGAAGATGTCGTAAATATGGATGATGCCGAAAATTTGGATGTGGGATTCTTTTGTTGAATTACGTTGACTTTGATGAGCTGTCTTTAAGGGCTGTGTGTGTGACACTTCTGGTTGGCTGACTGTATTGAGACTTTGCTGGTTGAAGCATCCTGTTGACCGTCATAACGCACGAACAAACTTATATTTTTCTGGCTTGTTTTCTGTCGATCTACTGGTATGTTATATCAGCACTTTACTTTCTTGTTTGTGTGATTGTTGACTGACATTGGGGATAAAAGTAAAGTTGCATCAAGCATAGAACATCTTCAAAAATTTGCAAGAATGATATGTGGATTTAAGAAGAAATCAATTATGAATCACAGAGGTAAGGAAGAAGGTCCACATTCTGAAAGGGTGATATGCAAGCTGTTAGGGTCCTATAAATATAGGATTCATAATTTTGAATTGAATTTTGATAGTCTTGTAAATATGTACATACCTTGCTTTCTGCAAGTTGTTTTCCCATATTTTGAAAAAAATCAAAAATCAAAAAATCAAAAAGAGGGTAAAAAGTCCTAAAAGAAAGATCAAAGGACTTAAAAAAATACATAGACTCCAAAAGAAAAAAGATGAAATAAAACATGAAAGTATGCAAGTTCAAATGCCACTACCTTCTACTTTTGATTATGGTAGAGTGTCAATAAATGCCATAATCCATGATGAGTTAAACTGTTTAATCTTGACTTGTCATATTTTCAATTTCCATGCTTAAGATAGTGAATAAAGATTTGTCAGACAGTTTAATCCTGACAAATCAGTAGATAGGTAGAGAATAAAGAGGAGCTCATCAGTTTAATCTGAGTCCTCGGATGATATAAGGTAGATTTAGATAGCTTTTATGCTTTTCAAAAAGAATAAAATGTTTCAAGGTAGCAAGCTCAAGTGCACCTGCAAAAGGAAGAAAAAATGTTAGATTAAAACTGGGTAGGTAGAAAGATGTGGGAAGAAGCATGTAAATATCCATCACCAGGCAAAAATAACTAATTTCCCATTCCATGTAGTTACTCTGCGTTCTAGACTTTTAGTCAAAGGGGCTCAGAGCATTTCTCTGACTTCTGTTCGGACCAGACCCAAGGCTCAATGACTGTTAGTTGAATTTGTTGAATTTCTATATTAATCCCTATTATCATTATTTACCTTTCATTTCATCCATCACAGCTCAAAATCTTAAGTAAAGAACTCTTCTTACTATGAAATATGAAATTCCCCATTTGACTAACTCCCTTCATTCATAAAAGCATAAAACCCTCCAAAAGCATTATATCCTAAGTTAAAAGCGGTGAAATTATAAATGATAAAAGCTTTGCTTTGATATTTTCACTTTACTTAGTCATGTAATTGTATTTTTGGTGTATTTCATTGTCCCTTGTCATATTAACTTCTAATTTATATATCCCTAAAAATGACCTTTTCCTATGAATATAATTCCCTTTATATTAATACCCTTTAAACCCACTATTATAAGCTTTTATGTCAAAGTAATTATCCACATGCGGAAATAAAATGCCCCAATTACAACCCCTTTGGCATAAGACTAACATTATGTAAATATCCTGCCCCCTATAGTGAATAGACATTTCCACAGTCTATAACTATATAATAAAAATAAAAAATAAAAGGTCTTTAGGCATGTTTTATATATGTCTAAACAAAAATATATTCCCCGAGCTTATCATAAAGTTTAATTTAAACTAAACTTTAGAATCCCCGCAGCCTTTTGCAAAGAGCTCGTATCATTGTTACTACCCGCCTCACACGCCTTTTTTCCCATACATATAAACTCTCTTTATATATATAACACCGCCCATTATACCCTTTTGAACCATATGCCCACATATATATTAAACCTTTTGCAAAGAAACATTGGTTATAAATCATATTTCATAAAGTTTTTATTACATTAAACCATGCGCCATCGCATAAGTCGCCCGGGCCCTACCCAACCTTTCCATTGCAACTTTACAATTCATCCTGACTGTTCGCTCCGATCATCCAGATCCAACACCTGACGATGAGTTTCGTGCTTGAAACATAAACGATGACCCCAAGACAAAAGCAACGCGAAATGGGTTGTTTTGATGAATCCACCTTCGGTGATGTGGTGAACTCTGATTGCATCGCGTTCATTTTTCAAAAAACCACATACTGTCTAAAGCCCACGCGAAAACCATTTCCTGTTTTCGCATTTGAAAACAAAAAAAAGCCTCCTGCCTTGATATGATTAGTGCTTAATACATTTGTAATATTTATTGCAAGGGTTAAAACCTTTGTTATAAAAATTTATATGCGTTGTTTGTGTATTCATCTGCGCCCGACTGTTATTTGAGACTTCGACTATGTTTTAAGCCTTTCATTCCCATTTAAAAGCCCTAATTTCACCACAGATCTCCTGTTTGAAGACTATTAAAGCCATTCGACTACACTAGCAATCCGGACTAGACTTCAAAATTTAGCCACGACTTCTTAAGAACCCTCCAAGCAACCAAATACCTGCATTCAAAGGTATTTTCCGACCAATCAAAGCCTGCAATTTCTAAGTTTAGACCCATAATCACAAAACCAGGTTTTCAATTAGGGGTTTGGACCAAAGAAATTACCTGAAAAAAGCCCGAAAAAGAGGCCAAACCCTAGCCAATTTTTCCCAAAAATTTTCGAGTTCAAAAGAAGCACTTGTTGACCCAAGTTTATCAAATTGTGACCTCTGAAGATCAATTTCACATACAGAAAAAGGTTTAAAGCCCTCATATATCCTAAAAACTCCTGCAAACAGTCTAATCTTGCAGAAGTAGCCCAAAAATGCCTAAAAACAAAGTTAAAACTCCACAGATAAATCTCATTCCACAGGTCTTTCAAAAGCCTTCAATCACCTCCTTGCAGACCTCTGTTTCATTAACAGATTGTTTGATTTTTGCAGGTTATTATCAAAATAAGAAATTGGGCCAACAGTTTCAATACTAGTTGAAAAAATTGTTTGCTCCAAATTCTCAAATTTTAATTCAAAAAGTTTCATTCAACAAACAGTTTGTATACAAAGAAAGAATAAAATCAAGTCAGGGAGAGATCAGAATGATGAAATGTGCACATTGAATGGTAAAAGTGAAATCAGAATTCACAATGACAGTGAAATAGAATAGTCAAAGAGCATCAACGTTAAAGTGTATCAGATAAAAGTCAGAGTGAAAGTTAAAACAAAGTTACAGAGCAGTCAAGGTAAAATAGTAAAAGTAAAAACAAAGGCAGTAATGGTTAAATAGAGATGAAAATACTTTCACCAACAATGAAGTTTATCCAAAGTGAAAGTAAAACAGTTAAAAGAACAAAAAGGTGAAAAGATGGAAACATAACAAGAAGGAACATTTTTACAGAAATTTCATGTTTAGGTCATTGTTTTGCAGAAACTATTGTGACCAATCCAAGATGAATTTTTCAAAACTAAAAGAAGTTTATATTCTTAAGATGTCCAACTACAAAAACCTCTCACACTTTTCTAACAGCCATTATGGGTTGGGAACTATTAAACAATATTGGAAAGCACTTTTTGCAGAAAATTCCTGTTAAGTCATCATTTTACAAAGAAAATTGTGGTCAATCAGAAATACATCTTACAAAACTGAAGGAGGTTTTGTTCCTAAGAGAGCCATCTACAAAAACCTATCTCACTTTATGCACAGGTATTATAGAATGAAAGATACATGCGCATCTTTACAACCTATTGTTCAGACTCCGTAAAACTCTATTTTACACATCTTTTTGCAGAGCCTATTGTAGACAGCTAAAGCGGAATGTTAGGAAATTGAGAGAGGTTTATCTCACCAACATATTCATCTACAATAACCTCTTTCACTTTTTACATATCTATTTCGTATTGAGAAATACAAAAGTATCAGGGGACCCCAAGTTTGCAGAATTGCTGGAGAAGAATGCACAAAGAAAGGAAACAGTTAGTGACTTGGATGCCTCATCATCAACTAAGAGTTGAGACCAAATTCGAATTCTCCTCTTTGTCATCACCTATCCATAAAAAATAGTGCCAAATAGATGCATTAGTTTTGAGTGTCCTTTACTTAAGTTCTATTTATGTAAAATAGTTGGAGATATTTGTAAAACCAATCTTGATATTTTTTCAAGATATTCTAGTTTAGAATTTGTATAAATACTTCACTCCTTGAAGTATCTTGTATGGTATAAAATTGCTAAAGATTACTATAGACTTTTCGCTGATACATTGGAGGCTCTCATGTGTTGAATTCAAAGTAGCAAACTGGACAAAGCTAAAGTGGCATCATAATTCAGGATTCTTGCGATAAGTTGAAGAGTGAAGTACATCTCTTCTTGTCATTGTTTCTTTTCTAAGTTTCATGCAATCCATTATGTGTTTGATCTGTCTTAATGAGTAACTAGGAATATTACTTCAAGATTAGCTTATTGCTCCCTGTTTTAACTAAGTTACCGTTTAAATGTTTTTTGTTGATTTCCGGTGTTAGGAATTCTTCATTGCTCCTACTCTCGTTTGACCCCTACCTCCTCCTTCCATTGTCCGGATCAAAGGATCCTTCACTACCCTTTATCTCGACTATACCATTTCATCAAAAAACCTTTTACCTAAAACTTTGAGGGTTATCTACCTTGCCCTGACTACATTTGCACCCTTTTGGCCTTGCCTTCTAGTACTGCTATCTAGACTTAGACTCCATAGCCCAATGGACTAGTAGATCTCTCTTTAGTTTAATCCTAAGTGATTTTTACCCATCAAACATTTTAAAACAAAACCAAATTGTTCTATCATAATTAGTCTTAAACATAAATAAAAAAACAAAGATAAATCTTAAAGAGAGAGCCCTCTTTGAACTATAGGAATGCTAGATCCTATTGTTCCAAGTAGGTTTGTGGTTACCTTGGACTATTTCTCTTGAACTTGGAGAAATTACTAAGTGATAACATAATGGCGACCATACTAGGGAAGACTAACATTTTCTTCAAAAATATTTTACAGGTTCAGATCTGATCTATGATGGTCGGCAGTGATCAGACACACAAAGGTTAAAATCATCCACTTGGGGACTCCAAAACAATTTCACAATCAAGACTCCACTGGAGGAATGAACCTGAAAGAACAATATGGAAATATAAGGCTTTTAACTTGGATCTTAATCCAAGACATTATGTTCTTTCTCATTAAGAAAATTTTTCAATGTATATTGTATTTTATAGAAGATCTTAGATTAGTTTTTAATTATTTTCCTCTAAAGATTGTAAATAATAATTCTCCTAATCTCTTTGAGCAACTTTCTTCTGAATCTGATGATGATCATTTTCCAATTAAGAAGCCTCAAATAATCAAGACTAATCTTACAATCCCTGTACATATTCCTGTACCATAGAAAGTTCCAGATAGATATAAGCCCCTTATTTTACCTCCTATACTCCATGATTTTCCTAAAAACTACTACAAACATCTTCCTATATTTGATGGAAAGAATGGTATCACTGCCCAAAAACATATTCAAGGTTTTGAGAATTATGTGGATTTATTTGAGATTGATGAAGATGATGTTCAAATCATACTTTTTGCTCTTTCTTTACAAAATAGAATAAAGAGTTGGTTCAAAAATCTCCCAAATGCTAGCATCTCAAATTTCTAGCAGTTTATCAAACTTTTCCTTGATAGACGGATAATCAAAGTTAATCCTTTTGTGATCATGGAAGAATATAATCAGTGAAAAAGACATCCAAATGAAACAATACAACAATTTTCTGACAGATTTAATCAAGTTTATTATTCAATGCCAGAAAATATTAGACCTCATCATGATTCAGCTCTCTTGCATTATCCAAGTGCCTTTTATCTAGAAATAGAATTTTGGTTAAGAGAAAGAGATCCAAAAACACTTGTATAGATGCAGAACATTGCAGTTGATGTAGAAGTTAATCTGCAAATCACACAGGAAAAGTTGAAAGCAGAAGAAGAGAAAAAAAAAAACATTGCAGAGGTAAAACTCAGCGTTTTGGTAAGAAAGCTGGATGAAAGAATACAGGAGATCATTATGAAAGATGAATTTTTTATTCAAAATCACCATGAAGAAATAGAAGAGGTTGATAGCCATGAACAAATTCCTCCTAATTCCAATTATCATAGATCAGAAAATGAATTTACAGATCAATATGAGGAAGAGGAATCTGCTGATCTAATGTATATGTTTGATGACATTCCTTCTTTTGATGATTTGCCTAAGTATGAACAATATGATGATAGTTATGTTCTCCAAACTCAAGCTAACTTTACAGAGAAATCAGAAGCTAGTTTGGAGGATGAAGAAATGCAGTTTCAGCAGATTGAAAACAGTGATCAACCAATACAGATCCGCCATGAGAGTGACGAAGAGAGAGCAAAAAATGTGGAAATAAGTAAAGATTCTTTACCTCTTTGTTTTGCTTCATTTCAGTTCATTAGAGACAACTTTCATGCCATCAATAATCAGCAATCTTTAGGAATTGTGATTGACAACAAAGAAGATAATGAAACTATTGATCAAGTTTTTTTAGTTTCACAATTGCAGTTATCAGTTCCCATTGAAATAAATGATCAAATGACACAAGAAAGTTCCATACCACTATGTTTTGAATCATTTCAGCGTTTAAAGGAAATATGGTATAACATATTTAAAGAAAAGGATGAGAAACTTGTTGAAGTTTATGATGTCCCATGGAATCCTATATGCCATAGGTTGCAGCAATTTTCCCAAGTTTTTCATGATCCAATAGCAAATATGTTGGATATTGAATGCATTCAAACCCTGCCTCGATTAACTAACTATGAGTTCCAGAATCAAGATGATAAAGGTTTCAACAGTCAAACATTACACTCAGTAAGAATATCATCACAAATCTTATCTGAAAGTTTACAGGGAGATAAATATGAAAATAACATTTCATATTCATGGTATGGAGGCCATCCAGAACAGATGTACAGTTGTTCAGATCAGTTAAACATCAGTGTATATATTCTAGAAGATCCTTTTGTACAGTTTCTAAAGTGAACAAAGGAAATCAAGTATTTCCTTATCCTCTCATTTGTTGACAAGTTTCTAATAGGTTGTAGAAGTACAGTTTTGATAATCAACAAGCAAATGCAACAAAATCTATCAAAGTACATAATGCTTGAATGGTTGCATTGGCTATTTCATTTTACCTAACCAGCAGTTGGAGAGCTAATTAGAGTAAGTAGGTAGGATTTCAGCTTATTTCAGTTTTCAGCTAGTTTGAAATAATTCATTAAGGTTTGAAGCCAAGGAAAAGACTCTAAAACATTAATGATTTAGTAGTATGGTTTGAAGGTTGCAACTCCTTTTAGTCTCGGATCAGATTTCAATTTGCAGAAAAAGGACTAAATTCAGTTCAAGAGTTTCAGTCACAGAGATTTTATAACAAAGCAAATGCATGTTTGGGATTGGCTCAAAGGATCAGGCTACTAGTCAACGGTGTTCTTGACATCTCACAAGGAGAGGCCATCCCCATGTGAAGCTGTTGTTAGGGTCCTATAAATATAGAATTCATAATTTTGATAGTCTTGTAAATATGTACATACTTTACTTTCTGCAAGTTGTTTTCCATATTTTGAAAAAAAATCAAAAATCAAAAAATCAAAAAGAGAGTAAAAAGTCATAAAAGAAAGATCAAAGGACTTAAAAAAATACATAGACCCCAAAAGAAAAAAGATAAAATAAAACATGAAAGTGTGCAAGTTCAAATGCCACTACCTTCTACTTTTGATTATGGCAGAGTGTCAATAAATGCCATAATCCATGATGAGTTAAACTGTTTAATCTTGACTTATTTTCAATTTCCATGCTTAAGATAGTGAATAAAGATTTGTCAGACAGTTTAATTCTGACAAATCAATAGATAGGTAGAGAATAAAGAGCAGCTCATCAGTTTAATCTGAGTCCTCGGATGATATAAAGTAGATTTATATAGTTTTTTTGCTTTTCAAAAAGAATAAAATGTTTCAAGGTAGCAAGCTCAAGTGAACCTACAAAAGGAAGAAAAAATGTTAGATTAAAATTGGGTAGGTAGAAAGATGTGGGAAGAAGCATGTAAATATCCATCACCGGGCAAAAATAACTAATTTCCCATCCCTTATAGTTATTCTGCGTTCTAGACTTTCAATCAAAGGGGCTCAAAGCATTTCTCTGACTTCTGTTGGGACCGGACCCAAGGCTCAATGACTGCTAGTTGAAATTGTTGAATTTCAATATTAATTCCTAATTATCATTATTTACCTTTCATTTCATCCATCACAAATCAAAATCTTAAGTAAAGAACTCTTCTTACTTAATGAAATATGAAATTCCCCATTTGACTAACTCCCTTCATTCATAAAAGCATAAAACCCTCCAAAAGCATTATATCCTAAGTTAAAAGCGGTGAAATTATAAATGATAAAAGCTTTGCTTTGATATTTTCACTTGACTTAGTCATGTAATTGTATTTTTGGTGTATTTCATTGTCCCTTGTCATACTAACTTCTAATTTATATATTAAATCCCTAAAAATGACCTTTTCCTATTAATATAATTCTCTTTATATTAATACCCTTTAAACTCACTATTACAAGCTTTTATGTCAAAGTAATTATCCACATGCGGAAATAAAAAGCCCCAATTACAACCCCTTTGGCATAAAACTAACATTATGTAAAAATCCCGCCCCCTATAGTGAATAGACATTTCTGCGGTCTATAACTATATAATAAAAATAAAAAATAAAAGGGCTTTAGGAATGTTTTATATATGTCTAAAGAAAAAATATTCCTCGAGCTTATCATAAAGTTTAATTTAAACTAAACTTTAGAATCCCCGCAGCCTGTTGCAAAGAGCTCGTATCATTGTTACTACCCGCCTCACACGCCTTTTTTCCCATATATAAACTCTCTTTATATATAACATCGCCCATTATACCCTTTTGAACCGTATGCCGGCATATATATTAAACCTTTTGTAAAGAAACATTGGTTATAAATCATATTTCATAAAGTTTTTATTACATTAAACCATGCGCCATCGCATAAGTCACCCGGGCCCTACCCAACCTTTCCACCGCAACTTTACAATTGATCTCAACCGTTCGCTCCGATCATCCAGATCCAACACTTGATGATGAGTTTTGCGCTCGAAACATAAACGATGACCCCAAGCCAAAAGCAGCGTGAAATGGGTTGTTTTGATGAATCTGCCTCCAATGACGTGGTGAACTCTGATTGCATCGCGTTCATTTTCCAGAAAACCACATACTGTCTAAAGCCCACACGAAAACCATTTCCTCTTTTCGCATTCGAAAACAGAAAAAAGCCTCCCACCTTGATATGATTAGCACTTAATACGTTTGTAATATTTATTGCAAGGGTTAAAACCTTTGTTATAAAAATTTCTATGCATTGTTTGTGTATTCATCCACGCCCGACTATTATTTGAGCCTCCAACTGTGTTTTAAGCCTTTCATTCCCATTTAAAAGCCCTAATTTCACCACAGATCTCCTATTTGAAGACTATTAAAGCCATTCGACTACACCAGCAATCCAGACCAGACTTCAAAATTTAGCCACGACTTCTTAAGAACCCTCCAAGCAACCAAAAACCTGCATTCAAAGGTATTTTCCGACCAATCAAAGCTTGCAATTTCTAAGTTTAGACCCATAATCACAGAACTAGGTTTTCAATTAGGGGTTTGGACCAAAGAAATTACCTAAAAAAAGCCCAAAAAAGAGGCCAAACCCTAGCCAATTTTTCCCAGAAATTTTCGAGTCCAAAAGAAGCACTCGTTGAGCCAATTTTATCAAATTGTGACCTTTGAAGATCAATTTCACATACAGAAAAAGGTTTAAAGCCCTCATATATCCTAAAAACTCCTACAAACAGTCTAATCTTGCAGAAGTAGCCCAAAAATGCCTAAAAACAGAGTTAAACCTCCACAGACAGATCTCATTCCATAGGTCTTTCAAAAGCCTTCAATCACGTCCTTGCAGACCTCTGTTTCATTAACAAATTGTTTGATTTTTGCAGGTTATTATCAGAATAAGAAATTGGGCCAACAGTTTCAATACTAGTTGACAAAATTGTTTGCTCCAAATTCTCAGATTTTAATTCAAAAAGCTTCATTCAACAAACAGTTTGTATACAAAGAAAGAATAAAATCAAGTCCGGAAGAGATCAAAATGATGAAATGTGCACAGTGAATGGTAAAAGTGAAATCAGAATTCACAATGACAGTGAAACAGAATAGTCAAAGAGCATCAGAGTTAAAGTGTATCAGGTAAAAGTCAAAGTGAAAGTTAAAACAAAGTTACAGAGCAGTCAAGGTAAAATAGTAAAAATAAAAACAAAGGCAGTAATGGTTAAATAGAGATGAAAATACATTCACCAACAATGAAGTTTATCCAAAGTGAAAGTAAAACAGTTAAAAGAACAAAAAAGTCAAAATATGAAAACATAATAAGGAACATTTTTGCAGAAATTTCATGTTTAAGTCATTGTTTTGCAGAAATTATTGTGACCAATCCAAGATGAATTTTGCAAAACTAAAGGAGGTTTATGTTCTTAAGATGTCCAACTACAAAAACCTCTCTCACTTTTCTAACAGCCATTATGGGTTGGAAAATATTAAACAATATTGGAAAACACTTTTTGCAGAAAATTCCTGTTAAATCATCATTTTACAGAGAAAATTGTGGTCAATCAGAAATACATCTTACAAAACTGAAGGAGATTTTGTTCCTAAGAGAGCCATCTACAAAAACTTATCTCACTTTATGCACAGGTATTACAGAATGAAAGATACACGCACATCTTTACAGCCTATTTTTCAGATTCTGTAAAACTCTATTTTACATATCTTTTTGCAAAGCCTATTGTAGACAGCTGGAGCGGAATGTTAGGAAACTAAGAGAGGTTTATCTCACCAACATATTCATCTACAATAACCTCTTTCACTTTTTACATATCTATTTCATATTGAGGAATACAAAGGTATCATTGGACTCCAAGTTTGCAGAATTGCTGGAGCAGAATGCACAAAGAAAGGAAACAGTTAGTGACTTGGATGCCTCATCATCAACTAAGAGTTGAGACCAAATTCGAATTCTCCTCTTTGTCATCACCTATCCATAAAAAATAGTGCCAAATAGATGCATTAGTTTTGAGTGTCCTTTACTTAAGTTCTATTTATGTAAAACAGTTGGAGATATTTATAAAAACAATCTTGATATTTTTTCAAGATATTCTAGTTTAGAATTTGTATAAATACTTCACTCTTTGAAGTATTTTGTGTGGAATAAAATAGCTAAAGATTACTGTAGACTTTTTGCTGATACATTGAAGGCTCTCATGTGTTGAATTCAAAGTAGCAGACTGGACAAAGCTAAAGTGGCATCATAATTTAGGATTCTTGCAATAAGTTGAAGAGTGAAGTACATCTCTTCTTGTCATTGTTTCTTTTCTAAGTTTCATGCAATCCATTATGTGTTTGATCTGTCTTAATGAGTAACTAGGAATATTACTTCAGGATTAGCTTATTGCTCCCTGTTTTAACTAAGTTACCATTTAAATGTTTTCTGTTGATTTCCGGTGTTAGGAATTCTTCATTGCTCCTACTCCCGTTTGACCCCTGCCTCCTTCTTCCATTGTCCAGATCAAAGGATCCTTCATTGCCCTTTATTCCGACTATACCATTTCATTAAAAAACCTTTTACCCAAAACTCTGAGCGTTATCTACCTTGCCCTGACTACATTTGCACCCTTTTGGCCTTGCCTTCTAGTACTGCTATCTAAACTTAGACTCCATAGCCCAATGGACTAGTAGATCTCTCTCTAGTTTAATCCAAAGTGATTTTTACCCACCAAACATTTTAAAACAAAACCAAATTGTTCTATCATAACTAGCCTAAAACATAAATAAAAAAGCAAAGATAAATCTTAAAGAGAGAGCCCTCTCTAAACTATAGGAAGGCTAGATCCTATTGTTCCAAGTAGGTTTGTGGTTACCTCGGACTATTTCTCTTGAACCTAGAGAAATGACTAAGTAATAACACAAGCAAAGGATAAAAAGGAAGATCTTGAGATAAACCTAGAGACCGAGTTCTCTAAAGAAAATGGAGGTCAGTATAGATTGAAGAACCAAGAAGAAGTGACAAGGTCTTGGAAGCATACCTAGGTCAAGGGTCCGAGTCATGGTCATGGTACTTGTCATCTGAAGATCTATAAGAAAAATTCTTCGCGGGTTGTCCTCTCCAAGACGGAGAGGTTTTGCCCTGTCTCTAGGATCTTAATTTTGTGTCTTGTGTATTTTGATAATTGACTTGATGAAAGACTAAATAAGACAACGAAGAGAAGACATAAGTAATTCAAGTAAGCTCACAAGTAATTATCAAGAAGAGAATTTGTATCAAGCTCTAGCCCTCCAAATTCCCAACATGGTATCAGAGCTAAGGTGCTGAACATAAGGGTTGCTTGTCAACAAAGACACTCAAAGAAGAGAAGATCAAAGTTTGGGTTGGAAAGTCAAATCAGTTTGCAAGGAAGACTATCTAGCTACTTAAAGTGAAATCTCCTATTTCATTCAAAAGGTCAACTCATTCAAGAAAATAATCTTTGCCATCAAAGATTTGCACTCAAGACATTGTTTGAAGAGAAGCTCAACTTCTGAGGATATTCTTTATAATCAAGGGTTCAAGTACACCATCATTGAAGAAAGGAAACCCTTGACTTCATTCTCAAACATCATCCACGAAGCTGCAAGAAAAGCCACTCAACTAAGTATTCATGACCCTATCTGTCAAGATGCCTTATTGTAAAGAAAGCAACAAGCTAGTTGGGTCATTAACTTTAGTGCATGGAAAAAAAGAACAGACTTGAATTTAATTGAAGAAGAAGTAATGGACTATATCGAAGGATCTACTGTTAAACCCCGAAAAGAAGATGCTCAAGCCCATGCCAAGTACATTAAGGGAGAAATTAGAGCCCAGAGGATTCTCATAGAATCCATCAAAGACTCTCTCATTCCCTATGTATCAAAACTAAAGACTGCAAAACAAATATATGAGAAATTGGTGGAGCTATTCTCTGTGAGTACTGCTGGAGAAGCAATCTCTCTAAGACAAGAACTATACAAAATGAAATTATCAAGGGAAGAAGGAATTGCTCCATACTTCATGAGGATTTTTGAAATAAGAGATCAACTGCAGGAACAAGAAGTGATGTATGACATTGAGATGACTACAGTGGTGCTGAATGCTCTATCAGAAACCCCATTCCATACGGGAAGAAAGAATACACCCCATTCCATGATTTATGGTCTCTATGTAAAATAGAAGAAACAAGACTAAAGGCCAAAGCTGATATAGGACCAAGTGAAGAGAATCATGCATTGTAGCCTCATATAGGAAGAAAGGAAGATGCATAAAATTTGGCCCTCTGAATAAAAGAAGGAATATGGACAACATAAGATGCTTTGGATGTAATGAACTTGAGAATTATAAAAGAGATTATCCTAAATCTGGAAAGGACAAGAGGAAAAATGAAGAAGCCCATGTCACTAATGAAAGAGAAGAACCTAATGCTAAAAGATCTAAGAAAGAGGAAGCGAGAGATCTCTATTATGATTGAGATCATCTTTCTCTTTAATTGATCTCTGATTGGTTGTAAAATTGTATGATAGAAAGCAATATACATTAAGAAGCATGGTAGAGCTCTCGGTGAAACAGTTTTTGGAAAACCTCTCTACTAAAGTAAAGCAGTCATCAGATCAAGGGTTATCATGGAGATAGAATTCTGGGATGTAATGACATATTGATGGAGGAGGCCCAAGGAATGAAGCTCTTCATTCTAGAGAAATTGCTACAGGATGACTCAGGGAAATAGATATGAGGTATGCAAACATATATGATGATATTAGATACTGTGAAGTCATGTCATATGGTTGCAGGTAATAGACTTCCATATTTAGAAGTATGATCTATGAAGGAGGATCTCTCGGTGCACTAACAGATGAAATCAGCATAATATGTCCTCATAGAATATGAGATGGTTGTACATAAACAAGAAATTGGAAAATTTGTAAAATCCTAGGAATGAAGAATGTGCAGAGAGGAAGAGATCATGAAATGCAACCATGTCAAGAGGCAGTTATCATCCAGAGACCAAGAAGATGTGACTAGGGGATCTCTTGGGAAGATATGTAGAGTATGATGGAAGTCTGGTAAAGAAGAAGACCCTTGGAAAAACATATCATTAGGAGATGTGTCTATCTATTTGAAGGATGTCGATGCCTACAGAAAGATGTCATGGCGAAAGATCATCACTAAGGTAACTTTTGTTCTAAAAGTTCATATGTATATGTTTATCTGGATGAATTTGTGCAGGGCTGCTAATCATGAGAAAGGATGTATGATCCTTGGAGATGATTCAAAGAAAAGCAGCATGGCATAACGATGGACCAAATAAGGAAGTCTGATGAATCACTTTCTGATAGCTGACATGACTCAGGGATGAAAGTGAGGGATGATCTGTGCCCTATGAAGCTAAAAGTTGGAGATTCCCCAATATCGAAATCCATGACATTGAGGACAGGAATTCTTCATGAGCCACTAGGTGTCTCACCATTACTGTTAGAGGTCCCTGGTTAAGAGGGAGCCTGATGATAAGTTTCTTACTTGGAAGAAACTTGGTAAATTCCTAAGAATGAGCTTAGATACATTCCTTGTATAGGAATGAGTACATTCCCTTATGGAATAGGTCCTCCCTAGTTGAGAGGGAGAGATAGACACATCATTTTGATCTTCACTTGTGAAGACAGAATGGAGGATTAGGTAATCATCTGGTATTCGATACTCTTTGAGAATGTATTAGGGCATTCAAGATAAGAGTAGTCAGGGACCAATATTCTTTGAGGGCTAGCTACTCAAGAGAAGAATAGTCCAAGATGGTCATACTTTGGGAACACCCAGGTGGAGTATATACCTTGGAGAGACAATGACGATGGTGTATATAAGTCATGTGTCTCGCCAACATTGTAGCCCATTGTCTCGTTGAGAGATGGGGCTACTAGTCAAGGTCTTGCACTAGGACAATGCTGGTTGATATGATGCTATACAGATGCGATTACCAATCTGATTCTTCTTATGAGATTCTTCAATTTGAAAGTAACCATGTACCTATATGAATACCTCCATAGTTAAAAGGGAGTGTTGAAAAGTGTAACTAGGTTGGTCTTCATGTTGACTATGTAATTATGAAAAAGAAGAAGTCAAATAATATATATTTTTGTTGTATGTGCTTCATGGGTTTCATGAGCATGATTTAGTAAGTAGAAGGACTTCTTCTTGATGTCCATTAGGTTTAAAGTTAAGTGTCAAATCTAGTCTTTGTCATATGCTCCAAGACCTTGTATATCATTAAAGACAAGCTCCATGATATAGTGAAGACAACCTTCAAAACGTTGCTGAAGAAACACCCCTCGAAATGTTGAAGAAATTTCAATCCAAGTTAGCCTACATGTTGTGTCATAGTCGGCCTATATTCATTGGGAAAGTCGGCCTACAAGTCAGTCTAAAAGCTAGACGGAACACTATAAATAACCCAGTCTACTACGGCTCATTTACACAAAAATTACTACAAATGTCTCTATGATTTTACTGTGATAAGTTTGTGGATATCAAAAGGAAGAAATTGCAGATAAAAGGCAATACACAACAGTGAACCTAATGCGGATTCCTATGAGAAAAATTGTGGGCAAATTTGAAGAGCTTGCGCACTTTTTTGTGGAAGAAATATGTGGATTTCCTAACAGTGTTTCAGAGAATGAAATGCGGATTGTTGAAGATCAAGTATAGGGTTTCAGTGCGATGGTAACAAGTGTTAAACTACAACAGATTTACCCGTAACTGAAATGCAGATCTGAGGTGAAGATTCTTAAGTGCAAAACAGTGTTAAGGCCAAGAAAATGATGCAGATTCACACGCTGATCACAGTGGTAAATAGTCTGGGTTTGTAAAGAGATAACAGTGAAGTAAGGGATGCGGATTTATCTGAAGTGTCAACAGTGAAGAAGTGTGAATTCTAACAGTCATGAAGATGTGAGAATTCATCAAAGAATGATATATTGGATTTAGAAAGTGATCAAGTGTGGATCTACAGAAGTAAGGAAGAAAGGTCCACATTCTAGAAAGGTGAAATATGCAAGCAAGGTAAATGAGAAGATCTTGGATAAACCTGGAAGAGCTTGCGCACTTTTTTGTGGAAGAAATATGTGGATTTCCTAACAGTGTTTCAGAGAATGAAATGCGGATTGTTGAAGATCAAGTATAGGGTTTCAGTGCGATGGTAACAAGTGTTAAACTACAACAGATTTACCCGTAACTGAAATGCAGATCTGAGGTGAAGATTCTTAAGTGCAAAACAGTGTTAAGGCCAAGAAAATGATGCAGATTCACACGCTGATCACAGTGGTAAATAGTCTGGGTTTGTAAAGAGATAACAGTGAAGTAAGGGATGCGGATTTATCTGAAGTGTCAACAGTGAAGAAGTGTGAATTCTAACAGTCATGAAGTGCGGAATTCATCAAGAATGATATGTGGATTTAAGAAGTGATCAAGTGTGGGTCACAGAAGTAAGGAAGAAGGTCCACATTCTGAAAGGGTGATATGCAAGCAAAGGATAAAAAGGAAGATCTTGAGATAAACCTAGAGACTGAGTTCTCTAAAGTAAATGGAGGTCAGTATAGATTGAAGAACCAAGAAGAAGTGACAAGGTCTTGGAAGCATACCTAGGTCAAGGGTCTGAGTCATGGTCATGGTACTTGTCATTTGAAGATCTATAAGAAGAATTCTTTGAGGGTTTTCCTCTCCAACACGGAGAGGTTTTGCCCTGGCTCTAGGAGCCTAATTTTGTGTCTTGTGTATTTTTATAATTGACTTGATGAAAGACTAAATAAGACAACGAAGAGAAGACATAAGTAATTCAAGTAAGCTCACAAGTAATTATCGAGAAGAGGATTTGTATTAAGCTCCAGCGCTCCAAATTCTCAACACAAGATGAACCTTCATCATCTCATCCTTCCACATCCATTCCTCCATCTCAGCCTACTGTTCATACATCATCACCAGATCAGTCTCCTTCACCCACCTCACCATCGTCATCTCCATTTCACATTGAGACTAGGTCACCTAGCAGAGGTGAAATTAGCAAGCCTAAGAGGGCTGATTTGGACACATTGGCAAATACCTATCAGAGAGGTCATAGGCAGGTGTTTGCCCCAAATATTGTGGGAGGGGCCCTACCTTCTTCACCAACAAAGTTGGTACACAAAGGCAAGGAAAAGATGGCAGAGGTGGACACACATCAAGACAAAGGCCTCCATGAGAAAGAGGCAGATTTTGAACTTGTACACTTGGACACAATTGATGATGATGATCCTTCCTTGATCATCCAAGAGAGGGAAGCCAAGATTAGACAGCTCCAAGCTAATCTTGACAGGTCCCAGTTTGTCATTACCTTTCTCAAGCAAGAGAACCAACAGTTGAAGACCAAACACTCCATTGATGAAGTGAAATGCATCAAAGCACAAAGAGAGGCAGAGAAGGCTAAAGCCTTGCTTGAAGAGACACTAGAGAAGTATGGTGAACCTAATGATGAGGACCAGCCTCTAAGACAAAGACCTAGGTCTAGAGGGTTGAAAAGAGCTCTAGCCCTAGAGAGACAAAGGGAAATTGAGCTAGTTGACCAACTAACCCTAAAAGAGCAACTTGCCATAGAAATCAATGAGAACAGGGAATCATGGCTTGATAGAGCCAACCAACACTTGGAGAAGCTCTTGGCCAAGGCTCAAAAGGACAATGATATTCAAAGAAGGATGGCAAAGCATTATGCCATGAGGAACAAAATTGCAAGGGCCAAGCTCAAAAGAGACAATGAAAAATTGAAGCCTTGACCAAGCAAGAGGAGAAAAGGAGGCTAGGCATACTTGTCGAGGTAACACTCCGTGCCTCAAACACATGATCAACTATCATCCCACCAGTTTTGACAAGTTTTTGGCAAATTTTGCAAGTTTGTAAATTTCTGTGTTTTTAGGGACATTTTTAGCACAGTAAAAATGTCAAACACGGGGCATCCAATGAGTAAATGGTCACCACCATTGAATTCAGAATGATGAGGACATGCACCCTGTACATTTGCTAAGCATTTGGAGAGAAATTGGTCAGTGAAAAGGGGAAAAAACCACCAAAAAACCATGTTTCTGCCTCATTTTTGGCATTCGCGCTCCGCGTTTACCAGTCTTGGGAAAATGAGTTTTTGACAGGGCAAATGAGCTTCATTTTGCAAACTGAAGGCATGTCTAGAAAGTAGACTTGAAGGGCTTTCCAACAAGCCATCTTGGAGCAAATTTAGACACCGAGAAGGCACCCAAAAGCAGCTTTGAACAGGGAGGGCGCGTTTGACACAGAAAGGGCGCGTTTGACAAGGAGATGGTGCGTTTGGCAGTCTTCTGAAATTTTCTGAGTTTCACTCCTGTTTTGATTTTTATCTTGGGAAATGATGATTTTACCTATGTAAATGATGAAACTAAATGTAATTATCATGTTTTTACTATTACCTAGGGTCAATACATTAGGTAAATCAAACAAATGAGGTGTAATGAATCAATTCACTTAAGTTAGAAATGAGTCACTTGGACCATCCTATACTTTAGCTATCAGTTTAGATTTTTATGTAATATCTTCCTCACCTCATGGATTCAACCCCTGAGGATGAGTGAATGTTGTTTTCATGTCTATTCAGTCCCTTTCTTCACAATAGACAAGGGTTGGAATCAGCTTGATGTTTGCTAGTTGACCAAGGAAACTTTGTACTCAGTTTGGCCAAGCTAATAAAGAGGAGTTGCAACTACTTTTATGGGATACTTGTGGTATTGAATGTCTATCATAGTTTCTTCTTTAGTGTCATATGCTTGAAAGTATTGTGTTCATGTTCACTTTCATTACTATGTTATGATCTTTTACAAGTTAGATAATCAGAATACATGTTTACACATGCTCTGTTTTGGGTAACTGGTCATATTTTGTTCATCTTCTTCTATTTGAGAAAAATACATCTTTTATGCTTTTCTTAGCATTCTTACAGCTTCAACACCATTCCATAACATTTATCTTCAAGTGATAAGCATTATACCTACCCTGTCCCATTGATCCCTGCAACCCTAACTCATTTGCCCTAACCTAGCTTTTCTTGACCTAATTCCTTCATTTAGTGATTTCCCAACCAAATCAAATTCAAGCAACCCCCCTGCACTCAATATCTAGCCTAAAAAACCTAATTTCTCCAACCCTCCTGGTTGTGACCCTTTTGGAGAGAGCCCTCTCCGACTTGATAGGGCTAGCTATAAAGTCAAAAGCTTAGTTTGTGGTTACCTCTGTTGGCATTCCTTCTTCAGCCATGGGAATCTGGCAAAGTGATAACATCTCGGCGCCGTTGTTGGGGAACGAAGAGACAAACTTTTCCCTCGGTGTACAACAAAGATCCATTGCAAATTGATCCCTTGGATGATGGGATCGAGTTTCATAAGGCTGATTTCATGATTGTAGTTCCTCAAAAGCAGATCTGTCTTCTTGAAGAAGGTATACCAAGTCTAATCCTGATCTAGATCCATTATCTCTCGTCGAAGATCCTGAAAGAATCCGAAGGAGGCAAAGATCTCAACTAGCTTCAAGTTCTTCAGAATCTCCTCCTAAAAATTTGGTAAGGTATTTCTCATTACCTTCTGATTTGGTAGCCATAAAAAATTTAGTATTTGATACCAAATTTGAGTTATCACTGTTCAGAACCAAATCCGAGACTGATTTGAATACAGTAGTCCCTGAACCCTGGAGATTAGAGTTAAATCCATCATTAGTTGAAGTTGCAAACGAGACTGATGTTAAGATCTGGAGACAATATTACAAGCTATAAAATTTAGCCAATACCCTAAGTTACATTGCTGAAAAATCCTATATTCAATGCCAACAAGAAACCCTTCATATCCCCAAAGTTTCCCAAACAGTTACTGTTTCATCATCCATCCCATCATCATCTCAATTTCCCCCTCAAGGACCTCCTCAGACCAATCCATCTTTCATTCCACCCCCTCCACCACATTCAGCACGAATTATGGCTCGTTTTTGACCTTTAATTCTCCCTGGTAATCTTGTTGATCTACCTCAAGGATATGGTCAAAGGCTTCCCTCTTTCGATGAAAACTCTGAAATTAATGCCCGTTAGCACATGACCAAAATCACAACCTTCATAGATCTTGAGGAGTTAGATGCAGATGATGCCAAGATGTGAATCATCACACAGAGTTTTTTAGGTGAAGTTAAAGTTTGGTTACGTGCCCTAACAGCCAATTTTATTAGGACTCTTACTGAATTAACAGATGCTTTCTTAGCCAAGTGGGATGAGAAGAAAAACCCTTTACAAATCCTTGCTGAATAAGACTCCTTGAAACGCAATCCCAATGAATTAGTGCCTGATTACAATTCCCGATACCTCAGAATCTATAATTCCATCCCAAATGAAATGAAACCACCTCCTGGTTTAGCCCTTTTGCGTTATCCCGATGCTTTTGACACAGATATGGCCTACTCATTGAGAGAAATAAACCCCACTACCCTTGAAGAAATGATCAAAAATTCAGTGAGTGTTGAGGCTAATCTTTTGATTAAAAAGTCCAAACTTAAAATTGAACGCAAAGTGACTATCAAAGAGGAACCTTCCACTTCATCTGATACTAAATTTGATGCCTTGCTTAAAACCATGGAGAGAATGGTCGATAGGATGTCTATTTCAGATAGACAGACTGAACCACAAATCAGAAATCCGAACTTTCGAAGCCAACAGCAGCCTCAGTTCTGGATAAAGCAGAGAGAGCAAAGAACTCCTGAAACACAGCAACAACAGCAAATCAGAGCACCACTTCAACAGAACTATGCTCAGAGTGATGAAGAGGAAGAACAAACTGTAGAGGAGAACCTTCTTTTCACAGCCGATGGTCGACCCATTTTTCTCACTGAGGATGAAGGATATGTGGAAAAAACAAGTTCACCTAATTACAAAAATTTCATAATGGCGAATGATAATGAGTTAGAAGTAGAATCTGATGCCTATCAAAGAGGGTACCTGAATGCATTGAATTCCCAACAAAGGCAATACTCCTTCAGTCGAGATGTTCCAATAAATCCACCTTCGAAGAAGACAGTTCAGCAGAAAGAAGCACCACCGAAACAAGTTCAAAATAAGGGTATAGATATTGTAGCATCAAATCAGAACAAAAGCAATCAACCTTCTACAAGTGCACCTGTCAAAGAAGGAGATATTCCAAGAAAAGAAGTTGCACCGAGAGATCATGTAGAGAAAAGGGATGCTATCATATAAGAGGTAGATAAAACTATACCTTTCAATTTAGAGTCAGAAATTTCTAAGTTAAAGGTGTCTATTCCTCTCACTGAATTGGTCAAAATTGATAAATACAAAACCCATTTAGTCAAAACTTTGAAAGTTGATCCCTTATCTGACATGGTTAATATAGAGGATGATCAGCCCGAGTTAATATTTGGTCCCGCCATCGATGTTCAATCTGAAGATAGTGAGGTCCCACCATTTTACCTGAGTCTTAAAGTCCATCAGTGCATTCTTAATAACAGTATGTTAGACTCCAGGGCCTCCCACAACCTCATGCCCAAAGCCATCATGGAGGAACTTGGCCTTGACATAACCGCCCATATCATGATCTATATTCTTTTGATTCTGGCTGTGTCCATTGTTTGGGTCTAATCAAAGATCTAGTTGTCTCCCTAGAGCAGATCCCGACCAAAAATGTCCTTATGGACGTGGTAGTTGCTAATATTCCACCACATTTCGGTATGTTGTTGTCAAGTGGCCAAATTAAGAGGTACACTGCAGTTGGACTTTTCCTATGACACTATTCCTATCTTCGGTCAAATGAGAAAACTATACCGTGAGACTAAAATGAAATACATGATCACAAATAAGGAAAGGCCTAATAATCATCCTATCAACGTTGTACATACAGACTTAGAGTCCTTCATATTGTACAATGATTCTGGATTAAATGACGTTGATTATCAATTGGTAGAAATAAAGGATATTCCTGAAGTTTCAGATTGCATTAGAACGGTGTTAGAAAAAGAGAAAGAGAATCTGCCTACTATATCTGAACAGCGATCAAAGAAGGCAGATGAAAGTTTAGAGCAGCATAAAGAATCAGATCAGAAAATTGTGTCAAATCAGAATCAAGAGTTTTAGCACCATGAAGAAGAAGAGGGTCTTTGGAGCATGGACTTTGATGGTTCTGTTGGCAAAGACGAGGCTGGGATTGGTTTATGGATCCGGGGCCCATTTCAACAGAAAAATAAGGTCCCAAATAATGTGAGGTTGTGTTCCTACAAACTAGCATTTGATTGTACGAATAATGACGTTGAATATGAAGCGCTCATTACCGGTTTGAAAATTCTGAAAAAATTGGGAGCTAGGAGAATTGCAGTCTACGATGATTCAAAGCTGGTGATTAAACAAATCAAAGGTGAGCATCAAGCTAACCACCCAAGGATGAGGCAATATAGGAATGCAGCACTTGACATTTTAAGAATGTTTTCAGAATATACACTTAAGGTAGTGCCAAGATTGCAAAACTTGATGGCTGATTCATTAGCCACTGCTGCGAGTAATTTTAGATCTACAATGTTTTCAAATAAAAATTTTGAAATTCATATAAAGCACATGCCCACCATTCTTGATAACTTGAAATTTTGGCAAGTTTTCTGGGACGATAAACAAGTGAATAACTTCCTTCAAAGTGAAGGTGAGTTGGAGAACTGTTCTATGGACGAAGTGTACGACAAGGATGACCAAGTTATTGAGGCAGATCAGATTGACATACTTCAGCGCAAGGACAATAACATTCCAAAAGGTCTCATACCTTTGGAAGAGTTATTTGATCAAGATGACGTGGCGAGAAAATCTACTTTGGTCCCCACAAGAAAGGGCGTAGAAGATGTTAATATTGGAACAACGGGGAAGCCAAAGTTCATCAAGCTTTCAAAGTCTTTGCCATCAGAGGTAATGCCTAAATATATTGATTTGTTTACTGAGTTTTCTGAAGTGTTTGCTTGGGATTACTCAAATCTAAAGGTGTACAATCAAAATATCATTCAGCACACAATCCCGATCAAACCAAATCAAAAGCCTTTTAGACAAAAGCTAAGGAGAATAAACCCAAAGTTGTTGTCGTCCATTAAGAAGGAGGTAAACAAGCTCTATAAGGCAGGCATCATTATTCCAGTCAGATTTTCAGATTGGATCTCCAACTTGGTTCCAGTGCGGAAAAAGACCGGTGAAATTCAACTATGTATGGATTTCAGAAATCTGAACAAAGTGTTGTTGAAAGAAAATTACCCGTTGCCCAAGATGGACCACATACTTCAGCAAGTTGTAGGAGCCAACAGGATGTCATTGTTGGATGGTTACTCAGGCTACAATCAGATCCTTGTACATGAAGATGATCAAGATAAGACATCATTCACTACACCATGGGGTATCTTTAAATATGCCAAGATGCCGTTCGGTTTGTAAAATGTCTAGGCCACTTTCCAACGTGCCTGGACTTTTGGTAATGAAAAATATGTCTTCCTTGTTGTTTATTTAGATGATCTGACTTTTTATTCAAATTCAGATGATGAGCATTTACACCATTTGAGAGTTGTGTCCCAACGATGTAGAAAGTTTGGGATTTCCCTAAATCCTAAGAAGTGCCTATTCGCTATGGAGGAAGGTAAGTTGTTGGGTCACATCATCTCAAAAGATGGGATCCGGATAGATCCTGCTAGAGTTGAAGCAATACAACAAATTGATTTCCCTAGAAACAAGAAGGAAATTCAAGCGTTCAATGGTAGGATGAATTTACTATGTAGGTTCATTCCCAACCTAGCAGAACATCTTAGAGAGTTAACTGACATGCTGAAAAAGGAGAATGATGTTAGATGGTCTAAAAATGCTTGTAAGTCATTCAGCGCAGTGAAATTTTCTTTGACCACTGCTCCAATGTTGACAAGTCCTAATTATTCACTAGATTTCATTATATTTTCTTTTTCTTCTGAGCATACTTTGGCAACAATGCTTATGTAGAAAAAAGATGGGATAGAGCTGCCAATAGCATTCTTCAGTCGCACAATAAGAGATGCAGCGCTCCGATACAACATAATTGAGAAACAGGCCTTGTCCTTGGTCAAAGCACTCAAAGACTTCCGTGTTTATATTCTTCACTCACATATTTTGGCATATGTTCCAAATGCAGCGGTTAAAGAAGTACTTATGTAAATAGATCCAGAAGGAAGAAGAGGTAGGTGGATAGCAGCACTTTTAGAGTATGACCTTGAGATCAAGCCAACCAAGCTGATCAAAGGGCAAGGCTTAGCCAAGGTCATGGCTGAGTCCAATCTACATGCACTTGACATCAATCTCATATTAGCACTATCCGATGATGAAGAAATTATAAGTCTTGTTCAGGTATCAGATCTCTTTTCATCATCTCCACGGTATGCTGATATCATTTATGTTTTACAACATTTGAATCCTCCTTCGGGCACGTCAAAAAGTAAGAGTAGGTCTTTGAAGCTTAAGGCTTCGAAATACTGCATACTAGATAGTGCACTCTACTAGAAGGATCTTGGAGAAGTATTACTCAATTGCTTGGTAGAAGATGAATCCAACGAAGTGATGAAGGATTTCCACAAGGGAGATTGTGGAGGTCATTTGTACTAGAAGACTACGGCCAACAAAGTACTGAGAGCGGGTTACTATTGGCCTACATTGTTTGCAGATTTGTATAAGACAGTTATGAGCTGCCATGAGTGCCAACTTTTCCAAGGTAAATGTAAGCTCCTTCCTTTACCATTACAGCCCATTTTAGTTAAAGCTCCCTTCCAGTAGTGGGGCTTAGATTTTATCGATGAGATACATCCACCCTCATCTGCTCAACATAGATGGATACTTACTGCCACAGACTATTTCACTAAGTGGATTGAAGTGATCGCAACCAGGCAAGCTACTGACTCAGTCATAATTCAGTGTCTAGAAGCTAACATCTTGTCCCGGTTTGGTTGTCCTAGAAATATCATCACGGATAACGCTGCAGCCTTCAAATCAAAGAAGATGACAGAATTTTGTGATAAGTCTAACATTAAATTGGGTCATTCTACAGCATATTATCCACAGGACAACGGATTGGCGGAGTTCTCCAACAAGTCTTTGATCAGCATAATCAAAAAGATGTTGGAGGCTAACAAAAAGAATTGGCACAAGAAGCTAATAAATGCACTGTGGGAAGATCGAGTAAGCAGCAACAGATCCATTGGCATGTCTCCATTTCGGGTAGTTTACGATGTGGATACAGTTTTCCCTACTTCATTGGCTGTCCCAATCATGAAACTTCTACAAGAGGCCGGAAGTGAAGAAAATGATATTCAACGCAGAATAAACCAAATGATTCACTTGCAAGAAACAAGGGAAGAAGTGTTCTAGAACACTTCCAAGATCCATGATAAGATCAAGCAAATTTATGACAAGAAAACCAAGCAAGATGATTTCAAGATCAATGATGTGGTACTCTGCTGGGATGCCAAGAATGAAGACAAAGGTAAGCACGGGAAGTTCGATAATTTATGGAAAGGTCCTTTTAAGGTTGCAGCTTCTCCTGGACAAAATGCATATCTCTTGGAGGAAATGGATGGGCAAAGTTGCTTAGGAGGGCCAGTTAATGGTAAGCTCCTGAAGCACTATCTCTTTTGATCTGAAAATTATGAAATAATTTCATCCTCGTTGTATATATCAGTTTGATATTTCTGCAAGTGTGAAGTGGAAAGGCATTGGAGTTCGGAGCCCGAAGTGAAGGCCATGGAGCTTCATTGAGTTTCTACCATTTCAAGTTAAGTTTGCACAAGAGCAAGTTCAGTTTTGAGTCAATATTTCAGTCACTGAGTCAGTTTCAGTCAGTTTGTGTCATTGAATTGTCAATTGTTAGTCTTGCATTTCAGTTTGAGTTATTTTTTGACCGTATTGGCCCAATAGAAGAGGCACTGATCTGCAAAATTCAGAGATCTGTGGTTCTTGACACCTCTTTTAGAGCTGCCATCCCCAATAAGGCCAATGTTAGTGTCAGAATATGCATTCTGCCATCAGTGATCAAAATCACTCTTTTCATTCTCATTTTAGGTGTCCCACTCTGAAATTTTTATATCATTCCATTAGGTCATGCTAAAAATTGTTTCACTGATGGTAGCCCTACTTAATAAAAACTTCACTCTCCCTCAAAAAATCACATTTGCTGGCTCACCTTCATGTTTTGCTGAGCATAATAACACTTTTGAAAAGCTCATTTCACCATGTCCTATCTCAGTCAAAGTCAATCATGGAAGTCAGGGCATTCAAGGTCCCATTAGGTCATTAGGTTTTGTTTTTTAAGGTCCAAAAATGCACCATTTCAGCCCAATAAAGTCAATAAACAAGTGTGAGAGTCACTCAATAACATTCTATTTTCATCTATAGAAGATCATCAATATGTAAATATTATATTTTTTAATTTGTAATTTTGATTTTATATGATTTTCGTATCAAAATGCCAATTTGATATGAAAACAAAGATGTAATTTATTTTTAATTTCCTATGTAATTTTATGTTTTCTATATGTAATATTTTCACTCCCTAGCTGCCAAGTCAAAATACTCATGCCAAACTGAAGTAGAGAAATGACAAAGTCCATTAACTGATCAACCTGCAAAACAAAAAGTCAGAAGTCAAAGAGCATTACTGTGAAAATTTGAAAGGTGAAATGAAACATTGGAAAAGTGGGTTTTCAAAACATAAATCAAACCCACTCAAGTATAATAGCCCTCAAAGACATCAATTCAAAGTTCATTTGCTTCCTAAACCCTCACGCATACTCAGCAAAAGAGAAGTTTTCGAGTTTTCAAGAGAAATTGTGCAAAACAGTGGCAGAGGGCACGTTCTGCACTGGCACAGCGCGTTTACCTGAAAAAGTTGCGCATTTGCTAAAGGCGTTGTGCGCCTGTCAAGAGGAGGGCGCGTTTAACCTAGGTGTTGTGCGTTTTCTCGTACTATTGCCTGCAAGGCCTCCAAACTTCACAAAATCACCCTCCAGACTTCAGCAGTGATTCTTCATGCTTCAAACAAGCTCGTAAGTGACCATTGCTTCGATCCTCTTCATCAAACTCATTTTGGATGTATAGGTTTGTTTAAAAGAAATTTGGTGTTTTCTTCTAATGCAAAGCCCTGGTTTTCCTCAAAACCTAATCAACACTTCAATTTCACTCCCTAAACCTTCATAACCCTTACCCCATTTCAATTTACCCTATCCCAACCTTCCATATCATAAAACACTTTCCCTAACCTCTACATAACTATTTCCTTTCCTAAACTTTCATCTCCTTCAAAACCCTAAGCCCTAGGTATTCATTTGCCTAGGCTCCCTATACCCTACCTACAATTAAATCCCCTATTTTAAAACCCCTCATCATCAGTACCCCCTGTCATCTCCCTCATATCACAAATCCCTATTCCCATCTCCTCAAATTTCCTCACACCAACTCACACTTCTTACACCCACATTCCATTCCATCATCTCCTTAGGGTTTTTGACACCAAAAACATCATGGTAGAAGAAGAGAACAAAATTCATAGTGAGGAGGAAGAGAGAGAGGAGAGAAGGCCATCCAAAAAAGGAGGGAGAATCATTAGACATGAGCCAACAAATACCAGAGAACTCATGGCATCTCCCATCACTGTGACATGCTTGAAGCATGTAGGTTGTTTTGAGTTCTGTGAAAAAGTACAAAGGATCCAATGCCATCCTATGTTGTCCAAATTATTCATTTCCAACCTCCATGACAACTAGGTAACCCTTGCTAGTGTCACTTTCACTGTGTCCCCTGCCATCATATCAGCTGCCACTGGGATCCGAAATATTGGGGAACAGTGGTTCAAGCAAGGAGATTTGAATCAATTCTATTATGAGCCATATATTAAACCAAAGTACAAGAATGAGAGAAAGAGGAATTTTCGTTTCTCTTAACTCCTGGACAAATATGTCCCCATGATGAAAATCATCATGAAGTACTTTACTTGTGAGGGTAGGTTTTCTAAACTCTACTCCTCTCATGTCCGACTACTCATGCACTTCACAAGAGTCAGAATTAATATACCTTACTATCTCTACTGGAGCATTGAGAAGATGGCATTTATTGCCCAAAAGAGAGATTATGATCATCAAATGCAAAGTGTCTTTCACCACTCACTCATCAAGATAATGGTCCTCCATCACCTTGATCAATTAAACATTGCATGGAACACTTTCATATCCAATCAGATTTTCATTGTCCCACCTATTCAACATGGCCAACATGCACCTTCATCATCTCATCCTTCCACATCCATTCCTCCATCTCAGCCTACTGTTCATACATCATCACCAGATCAATCTCCTTCACCCACCTCACCACCGTCATCTCCATTTCACATTGAGACTGGGTCACCTAGCAGAGGTGAAATTAGCAAACCTAAGAAGGTTGATTTGGACACATTGGCACATACCTATCAGAGAGGTCATAGGCAGGTGTTTTCCGCACAGATTGTGGGAGGGGCCCTGCCTTCTTCACCAAAAAAGTAGGTACACAAAGGCAAGGAAAAGATGGCAGAGGTGGAGATACATCACGAGAAAGGCCTCCATGAGAAAGAGGCAGATTTTGAACTTGTAGACTTGGACACAATTGATGATGATGATTCTTCCTTGATCATCCAAGAGAGGGAAGCCAAGATTAGAAAGCTCTAAGCTAATCTTGACAGGTCCCAGTTTGTCATTACCTTTCTCAAGCAAGAGAACCAGCAACTGAAGACCAAACACTCCATTGATGAAGTGAAATGCATCAAAGCACAAAGAGAGGCAGAGAACGCTAAAGCCTTGCTTGAAGAGACACTAGAGAAGTATGGTGAACCTGATGATGAGGAGGACCAGCCTCCAAGACAGAGACCTAGAACTAGAGGGCTGAAAATAGCTCTAGCCCTATAGAGACAAAGGGAAGCTGAGCTAGTTGACCAGCTAACCCTAAATGAGCAGCTTGCCATAGAAATCAATGAGAACAGGGAATCATGGCTTGATAGAGCCAACCAACACTTGGAGAAGCTCTTGGCCAAGGCTCAAAAGGACAATGATATTCAAAGAAGGATGGCAAAGCATTATGTCATGAAGAACAAAATTGCAAGGACCAAGCTCAAAAGAGCCAATGCAAAAATTGAAGCCTTGACCAAAAGCAAGAGAAGAAAAGGAGGCTAGACATACTTGTCGAGGCTCCATGCCTCAAACACATGATCAACTATCATCCCACCAATTTTGACAAGTTTTTGGCAAATTTTGCAAGTTTGTAAATTTTTGTGTTTTTAGGGACATTTTTAGCACAGTAAAAATGTCAAAAACGAGGCATGCAATGAGCAAATGGTCACCACCATTAAATTCAGAATGATGAGGACATGCACCCTGTACATTTGCTAAGCATTTGGAGGCAAACTGGTCAGTGAAAAGGGAAAAAAACCATGTTTTTGCCTGATTTTTGGCCTTGGCGCTCCACATTTACCAATCTTGGGAAAATGAGTTTTTGACAGGGCAAATGAGCTTCATTTTGCAAATTGAAGGCATGTCTAGAAAGTAGACTTGAAGGGCTTTCGAGCAAGTAATCCTGGAGCAAATTTAGACACTGGAAAGACACCCAAAAGCAGTTTTGAACAGAGAGGGCGCGTTTGACACAGAGAGGGCGCGTTTGACAAGGAGATGGCACATTTGGCAATCTTCTGAAATTTTCTAAGTTTCACTCTTGTTTTGATTTTTATCTTGGGAAATGATGATTTTACCCATGTAAATGATGAAACTAAATGTAATTATCATGTTTTTACTATTACCTAGGGTAAATACATTAGGTAAATCAAACAAATGAGGTGTAATGAATCAGTTTACTTAAGTTAGGAATGAGTCACTTGGACCATCCTATACTTTAGCTATCAGTTCAGAGTTTTATGTAATATCTTCCTCACCTCATGGATTCGACCCCTAAGGATGAGTGAATGTTGTTTTCATGTCTATTTAGTCCCTTTCTTCAGAATAGACAAGGGTTGGAATCATTTTGATGTTTACTAGTTGATCAAGGAAACTTTGTACTCAGTTTGGCCAAGCTAATAAAGAAGAGTTGCAGAGACTTTTATGGGATACTTGTGGTATTGAATGTCTATCATAGTTTCTTCTTCAGTATCATATGTTTGAAAGTATTGTGTTCATGTTCACTTTCATTTCTATGTTATGACATTTTATAAGATAGATAATCAGAATACATGTTTACACATGCTCTGTTTTGGAAAACTGATCATATTTTGTTTATCTTCTTCTGTCTGAGAAAAATACATCTTCTATGCTTTTCTTAGCCTTCTTATAGCTTCAACACCATTCCATAACATTTCTCTTCAAGTGATAAGCATTATACCTACCCTGCCCCATTGATCCCTGCAACCCTAACTCATTTTCCCTGACCTAGCTTTCCTTGGCCTAATTCCTTCATTTAGTGGATTCCCAATCAAATCAAATTCAAACAACCCCCTGCACTCAATATCTAGACTAAAAACCCTAATTGCTCCAGCCCTTTTGGCTGTGACCCTTTTGGAGAGAGTCCTCTCCGACTTGATAGGGCTAGCTATGAAGTCAAAAGCTTGGTTTGTGGTTACCTCTGTCGAGATTCCTTCTTCAGCCTTGGGAATCTAGCAGAGTGATAACAGAATCCATAAAGGACTCTCTCATTCCCTCTGTATCAAATCTAGAATCCTCAAAAGAAATATATGACAAATTGGTGGAGCTATTCTCAAAAGGTTCTACAAGGGAAATAATATCCCTGAGACAAAAATTATACAAATTGAGAATGTCAAGAAAGGAAGGAATAATTCCATATCTTATGGATATTTTCGTAATACGAGATCAACTGCAAAAATTGAGAGAACTAATGTCTAATGGAGAAATACTCACTATGGTACAAAATGCTCTACCTAAAGAATGGGGAAGTTTCGCTTCAAGCATCGATGGGAAAGAAGAAGCCATGCCATTCCAGGATCTAAGTAAGATAGAAGAAACAAGATTGAAAGGAAAACTTGATACAGGATCAAGTGAAAGGAATCAAGCCTTGGCATCCATGTACAAGAAGAAAGGAAGATTTGGTAAATTTGGTCCTCAGAATAAAAGAAGAAATGTGGACAAAGCACGATGCTTTTGATGTAATGATTTTGGGCATTATAAAAGGGATTGTCCTAACTCTAGAAAGGACAAGAGGAAAATGGAAGAAGCCCATGTCATAGATGAAAGAGAAGAACTTGATGCAAAGAAATCTAAGAAAGAAGAAGCAAAAGATCTCTATGATTGAGATCATCTTCCTCTTTAAGTGATTTATGTTGGTTGTAAAATAGTATGATAGGAAGTAGTATATATTAATAGGATCATGATAGAAGCACAAAAGGAGCACTTGAAGAAGTAGCTCCTGAAAACCTCACTGATAACAACATTTGTGGAAGGAAGTCATCAAGATCAAGGGTTATCATTCAATAATCAATATGGAAATAGGTGTTGACATTTTTCTAATGGAATCCTTTCTGGATTCACTGACTAGAAGGAAAGCAAAAGGTTTCATCGGGAATTCTATCTTGCAGAATTCGAGGATTAGAACATGATGACATATTGATGAAGCAGGTCAAGGGAATGAAGTTCTTCATTCTAGTAAAATTATTGCAGGATGACTCAAAAGGAAAAGGATGAGGTACCTATATCTATATCCTGACACTGGATGCTATGAAGTCATGTCATATGGTTGCAGGTGATGGACTTCCATCTTTAGAAGTATGATCAAAGGAAGAAGGATCTCTTCTAGTACATAGGTTGCCACTAACAGATGAAATCAAATATGTCCTCATATGGAATATGAGGTGGTTGTATACAAACAAGGAATTGGATACCAGAAGTTCCAGGGAATGAAGCTGTGTGGAGAAAGAAAGGAAGAGATCATGAAGTGAAACCATGTCAAAAGGAGGTTATCATCCGGAAGCCAAGAAGATGTGACTAGGAGATCTCCTAGGAGGATATGTGGACTCTGATAAAAGTATGGTAAACAAGAAGACTGTTGAAAATACATATCTTTGGGAGATGTGTCAATCTGAATAGAGGATGTCGATGCCTGTAGGGAGATGTCATGATCAAAGATCATCACTGAGGTAACTTTTGATTTAGAGTTCTTATGTATATGTTTATCTGGATAATTTTATGCAGGGTTGCCAATCATGTGGAAGGATGTAAGATCCTTGGCAGATGGGTCAAAGGAAAGAAGCATGGAATAAAGGTGGAGCAGATGAGAAATACTGATGAATCACTTTCTGTTGGATGACATGACTCATGGATGAAAGTGATGGATGATCTATGGCCCTATGAAGCCAATGTTGGAGATTCCTCAAATATCGAAATCCATGACATCGAAGGGAGGAATTCTTCATGAGCAACTGGGTGTCTCACCATTTCTGTTGCAGGTCCCTAGTTAAGAGGGAGCCTGGTGGTAAGTTTCTTACTTGGAAGAAACTTGTAGTATGTCATTCCTGAATTAAAAGGAAGTGACGAATATGATTCTCTAAATTCATGTGTCATGCACTAGACCAGGACTAACAGCCATAAGTCTTAGTGAAGGCCATGAAGAGAGAATGGATAGACACATCATTTTGGTCTTCACCTAGAAGACAGAATGGAGGATTGGGTAATCATCTAGCATTCGATACTCTTTGAGAATGAGAAAGGGCATTCAAGATAAGAGTAGTCGGGGACCAATATTCTTTGAGGGTTGGCTACCCAAGAGAAGAATAGTCCAAGAAGGCTATACTCTGGGAACACCTGGGTGGAGTATGTACCTTGGAGAGACAATGACAATGGTGTTTATAAGTCATCTGTCTCGCTAGCATTGTAGCCCATTGTCTCCTTGAGAGATGGGGTTGTTACTCAAGGCCTTGCACTAGGACAATGCTGGTTGATATGATGCTATACAGATGTGATTACCAATCTGATTTTTCTTATGAGATTCTTCAGATTGAAAGTGACCATGTACCATTATGAATACCTCCCTAGTTAAGAGGGAGTTTTGGAAAGTGTAACTAGGTTTGGTCTTCATATTGACCATGTAATTAAGTATTTATATAATGAAGAAGCCAAAGATAATAAAATGTATTTTTGTTATTCTTGCTTCATGGGTATCATGAGCAAGGTTTTTATTATAGGTTAAAAGACTTCTTCTTGATGTCTTTTAGGGATTCTTCATCTTGTTATAAATGTACTAATTAAGAGTCTAGTCAAAGAAGTATGCCTCAAGACCTTGTCATATACGCCTTGAAGACATGGCTCAGAATGTGGCTCAAGATCAGCGTTAATATCCTCTACAAGTTGGCTAGAAGATCATCTCCAAGTTAGACGTAAAGCCAGCCTAGAAGCAGGTCTACATGTCAGCCCAGAAGAAGGTTTGTCTAGTATATATAAGGACATGTTTGCAACCCATTTGTATAAAGAAATTTGGACATCTAGAAGAAAACATTGTGGATAAGTACCTCGGGAAAAGCGAAGTATAATGAATGAGAATTTTGGAATCATGTGGACGGTACAATATTGTTTGGGCTTCTATATATATATATATATATATATATATATATATATATATATATATAGTTTCAGATATCTATGTGTCTGGACTGTAATATCAAGCGAAGATCAGGAGACAAAATGCAAAGTATATAAGAAAGACTACGATATAATAGATATCACATCAAAGAAAGGAATCCTACCTCAGATCTCTATTCCACACCGAAGACAAGGAGTCAACTCATTGTCTTAAATGTATCTCTGTTTTGGAATATAAAAAGGAGATATATTACAGGTCGCAAAGGAAGCCATAGAGACATAATATAAGAACAACAAAAGTATTTGAGGGAGATCTAGGAACCAAGATTTCCTAGAGTCGAGAAGGTAGAAGGATCATTCAGTTCATAGACTAAGTTATCTAGCTCTGGTGCAAGACGGTGCAAAGAAGAAGGATCATCTTAAGGATCCAAGGAAGAAGCAGTGATAAGGTCTTGAAGGCATACAAAGGTCAAGGGTCTGTCTCACGGTAATGGTACTTGTCATCTGTAAGTCTATAAGAATAATTTCTTATGGGTTTTCCTCTCCAAGAGGGAGAGGTTTTGGCCCTGGCTCGAAGAGCCTAAATTTGTGTCTCTTGTATTTTGGTAATTGACTTGATGAAAGACATAATAAGCTAAAGAAGAGAAGACTTAAGTAAAATAAGTAAGCTCACAAGCAATTATCAACGAGAGAATTTTAATTAAACCTAGCCCTACCTAATTCTCAACATGATTCACCATTTTTGGAGTAAAAAAGTAAAAAGATTAAAAAATAAAAACTACTTTTTCAATTTATCTCCCTACGGTTTTACTCAAATTTCGAGCGGGAGCACTCGTTGGATGAAGAATTGAATTCTTCATCCAAGGAGTACCCATGTTGCATACTTTCGATGGGCCCTGCTACACGGAAAGTGAGAAATACATGAAAAAAACGTTATTGCAATCACGTTTTTTTCCTATATTTCTCACAAATCGTGTTGCAAGGTCCATCAAAAGTATGCAACATGGGTACTCATTGGATGAGGAATTAAATTCTGCATCCAATGAGTGTTCCCACCCAAAATTTGAGTAAAAACATAAGGAGATATGTTGAAAATAAAAATTGAAAAAGTAGTTTTTCTTTCTTTCTCTCTTATATTTAATGATGTAATCTACTCTTATTTTATTATTTCCACTATTGTTTTATAATCTTCATTGTGAAAATTTCCGAATCTACTCAAAAAAAAATTCTACTACATAAATCTGGTTTACTTCTCCTCCTTGCGCTTTTAAATTTACAAGTTATTTTTAGAAATATTCAGAAAACAACGAAGTAAACACACTGCAGATATACACATACATACAAATCAAATACTGAAGAATTAAGCACATATAACAAAGGACACACAAGATTTTTCGGACAAATGTCCTTGGAAAAACCCAATGCGAAAAAATTGGTGCAGCAACTCTTGAGAGTGTTATTATTATGCAAAATTTTGAATACAAACAAGGGCACCAGTAGTGGTTTGCCCAATAGAGAAAATCTCGGCAAATCTACCCCTATCTCTCGGAGACAGATAATATGGTTGATTCAATTGAGGATGAGAAACCCCACGGTGCCTAATCAGTCACTGCGTCACCCTTCAGTGTGGTTGCATCACCCCTTCTAGATTTGCTAAAAACGAGCCTTATCTGGCCCACTGGAACCCCAACGCTTCCTTTCCGAGGTTTGTGTCATCCCCCCTTGCTCTACGTCACCCCTCCGGGCCTGCGTTAGGCTCTGTGTTGCCTCTGCATAAGCCTAGCTGGGCTGCGTCACCCCTGCTGGGTCTCTGCGCTGCTCTAGTACAAATCTGCCTCTCTGCCAATGTATTCTCGGCCTCAAATCTGAAATCCCTCTGCCGATCTGCCCCTTGCTGCACTGCAAGCTCACTCGAAAATTCTTAGCAAACCGTGCCCCAGAATTTCGACTTAGCTCAAGTGTTGTCGCTATGTTTGTGTTCTCCAACTAATCCCAAGCCTTCCTTTAATACTTTTCTCGTTGAACAATCAACGACCGTGATATAATCTCTAATCGACGGCTAAGATTAGAAAAGACTTGATCCTCGTCACTTGGAACATTCTCACCCACATATTTAAATTAATTCCCTTTAATTATTTAATTTCCCTAAGTTAGACTTAGGGTCTCCATTAATTAATTATTGGAATAACTTAAGTTCCAGGTGGAATTTCTCCAAACGATTTTTGGGTCTTGGAGATCTCATGTGTTCTAATTCCTCCACAAAGTTTCAGAGTAGAGCACATCCGATGCTGCCCAAAAATCAACACTCACTCTTAGCGAGGAAAGTGCTCTAGCAACACTTCAACCTGAAGCATAACTCTGATCCACGACATCGGTCCCCTACGCTATTGATGCTTTGCCTGATGCCCTTCATCCACTGTGTTGCTGCCTTCTGTACTGCTGCCCATGACTCTGCCACAGTCACTGCCTCATGTGTACTGCAGCTCCCTCTCAAATGTTGCATGATGTTGTCCATAGCACTAGCACTGCTAACTGCTACACTGCAACTCAGTGGTTGAGAAGTAAGCAACTGAAGGACATCACCCAATATCTTGATAGGCAAGTCAGTCTAGATGCATTTCGATTTGAAACACCCTCCGCTGCTAATCTGCGTTGTCCCTCTGGTGCCTCAACGCTGCTGCTGCTCTGCACTGCGTAAGCAATGCCTCTGTGTTGCTGAGATCCCATTAACCTCTGTGTTGTTGCTTCTACGTTGTTGCTACCTCTACTCCAGTCTTCAGCATCCTAGCTATGCCAATGTGCCTCCATGATCCTTTGCACCAACTGACTCCAGTCATCCTACTAGTGCCATTAACGGCTCCTGTAGCTCGTATGTGATCCAAGAGTTTGGGCACCTCAAGGATCCTACCCTCCTTTCCACCATCTATAACTCAATCTATAGATCTATGTTGCTCCACCTCTTCTCTCGAGGTACATGAGCACTCATGGCCATATCATCATCACCACCATCATCTCCCTTCGTTGCCGCAGCCTTAGAATCCGAATCTTCCTTGCCTCTCTTCTTCAAAGGACAATTATTGGCGAAATTTCCTAATTCGCCACATCTGAAGCACCAGACCTTTGAGAGGTCCTTCTTCTTCTTCCTTTGATGTTGTCGTTGTCCCTTAAGATGCGAGAGCCGCATCTTCCTCCTCCTCCTTCTTGATCATGGCTCCTCCATTGTTGCTGCGCATCTTGGACATTCTCCTAATCTCCTCTTGACGAAGAGTTTCCCACATGTCCTCCCAGTTTGGAAGTTGTGCTCTGCCCAAAATGCTTTAGATACGGGTCTCCCAATCATCGATGACCCTCATCAGGAGTTGCCCCCATAGCAACTAGCTGATCTCGAAGTGCCTTCAATCTAATGAGGAAGGGGTCGATTTCCTCTCCCTTGTGCATCTGAAATAGTCGCAGCTGATTCTCCAAAAGCATCTTCCTCTGGACGAAGGTGCCTTGATACAGCTTCATCAGCGTTGTCCAAATCTCATTTGTCGTGTTCTTTTCGCCAATATGTGGGACCACATGATCCTTCACCTTGTCCATAATCAAGGACTGTTAAGATTTTGGCTTTCCAGATGGCAGAGTTAGATGCACCATCTAACCTGTCGTGATCCCTCAATCCATGCGAGGCCATCTCTGCTCAAAATATCGAAACAGAAGCTCTTCTCCCCTCTTTTGCTGCTGCTCTCAGTAAGAGACCGAATCTAGGTTTCCTGGGTGATAGAAACCCTTTAGAGAATACGCTCCCTCTAACCAGTGATTTCCTTCTCGGAAATCCTCCACCAATTCTGTTGAATCAGCCCTCTCTAATCACTCCACTGATCGGATCTCAAACTCCTTGGCTAGAAGGTCTGTTGAGGAACTGTTTCCCTTACTTTGTGAACCCTGCTAGACACTATTCTACACCAACAGAAACAATGCCCTACTAGCAACTTCAAAGAACAAAACTGTACCTCCAACCACGGCAACTGGCACAACGTCACCCCCTCTCGGATTGCGTTACCCTCTTGGGTCTGCATCACCCTCTGCGTCAGCTCGGCGTGAGCTAGACAGGCTCTGCGTCACCCTTCTAGGCCTGCATCAGCCTACAGGCTCTACATCACCCCTGTTGGGTCTGCGTTGTCCCTCTAGTGTTGCGCTACCTCTTTCTGGATCTGTGTTGTCTCAGCCGCCTTCCTGCAAAAAAAACTCCGTCACTTTGTTGATGGCTTCATCTCCCCCTAATCTGCAATAGCTCTGATACCATGTGAAATTTTCTGAAACTACTCGAGAAATTTCTACTGCAGAAATCTTGTTTACTTCTCCTACTTGTGTTTTTAAATTTACAAGTTATTTTCAGAAATATTCAAAAAACAACAAAGTAAACAAACTGCAGATATACACATACATACAGATCAAGTATTGAAGAATTAAGCACATATGACAAAGGACACACAAGATTTTTTGGACAAATGTCGCCTAAAGAACCCAATGCGGGAAAACCCGTGCAACGACTCTTGAGGGTTTTATTATTATGTAGAATTTTGAATACAAATAAGGGCACCAGTAGTGGTTTGCCCAACAGGGAAAATCTTGGCAGATGTACCTCTATCTCTCGAAGACAAATAATATGGCTAATTCAGCTGAGGATGAGAAACCCCACAGGTGCCTACGTAGTCACTGCGTCGCCCTTCAGTGTGGCTGCGTCACCCCTTCTGGATCTACTGAAAACGAGCCCTATTTGGCCCACTGGAACCCCAACGTTGCCTTTCCCAGCTCTACATCAGCCCCTCTTGCTCTGTGTCACCCCTCTGGGCCTGCGTGAGGCTCTGCGCTGCCTCTACATGAGCCTGGCTGGGCTGCGTCATCCCTACTGGGTCTCTTTGCTGCTCTGGTACGGATCTGCCTTTTTGCCAATGTATTCTCGGCCTCAGATCTGAAATCCCTCTGCCGATATGCCCCTCGATGCACTGCAAGCTCATTTGAAAATTCTCAGCGAACCTCGCTGCTATGTGTGTGTTCTCCAACTGAGCCCAAGCCTTCCTTTAATACTTTTCTCGTTGAACAATCAACGGTCGTGATCTAATCTCTAATCGACGGCTAAGATTAGAAAAGACTTGATCCTCGTCACTTAGAACATTCTCACCCACATGTTTAAATTACTTTCCTTTAATTATTTAATTTCCCTAAGTTAGACTTAGGGTCTCCATTAAAATAATTAATTATAGGAATAACTTAAGTTCCGAGTGGAATTTTCCCAAACGATTTCTGGGTCTTGGATATCTCATGTGTTCTAGCTCCTCCACAAAGTTTTGGAGCTAGAGCACATCTGATGCTACCCAAAAATCAACATTCATTAGGAGGCCCATTTTAGACCTCGATATTTCTCTAATGCTTCTTCTTCTAGTAAGTTCTTCCACTTAATAAGATATTCTTTAATCACTCATGATCATTATTTCTTTTCTCATGTGCTAATGACATTTTCTGGTTCTAAAATGATCTTCCCTCCATCATCTAATATGGAAGTGTGGATTGTTCCGTTTGGTGCTTACCTAATACGCTCCTAAGGCAACATACATGGAAAACAATTTGAATGCATCTTTTATCAGGGAGGCTCAAGTTGTATGCTACTTAGCTAATATTTTCATTAATCTAATATGGTTTGTAGAACTTTGGTGCCAATTTGTTCTTTGTTGTTTCACAAATAATTATTTGTAAGGTTGAAGCTTCACAAATAACCAATCTCCAATCTCAAATTCTTCTTTTGTTCATTGTGTTGATTTTTTGAAGTATCCTCTAAACTAATAATTACTTCTTATGATTTCTTCTTAGGTTAATTATTCCATGCATTCTTATTCATCATAAAGCAATTACACAGAGGATAGCAACAATAAAACAAAAATGCTAGTAAGATCATAAAGAGACAGCCACACAAGAACACAAACATTTACCCTGGGAAAACCCACATGGGGGGAAAAACCCAACAACCTTTTCCTTAGAGAAATTCTTCAGTTCAACAATAGACACACCTAGATCATCTAGCCATTAAGAATGCTTGGTCAAACCTAGTCCACTGCTTCCCAAGAAACTTGTTCTGGTCTGCTCAGCTAGGGCATAATTTCGACCTTATACTTTTCCCTAGGGAAGCTCGGTCCTGCTGCCTTTCACAGAGATTACTTCCTCAGAAATTCGGTCTTTCCACAAAGTATTACTTTAGAGATTCGGTCTCTCATCATAGAGGATTCTTCTTTCAACATAATGCTATCACAAAGATTGAGTACTTCAACAACACTTAGATTCGTCCTTGTCTTCATAACTTTGATTATCCAAATTGTCTTTTACATTAGAGATATGAATTCTTGCTTGCTTGGAAATAGGTTGAATGTCTCACATATATATATATATATATATATAGGAAGGAGTTGTTGGCCAAATGGGTGCCTTTTAGTTTGGGGCCGACTTGATTAGGAGGAGGGTCGACCTGGCTTCATAATTCTAGTTGCGGCCTTCTTTCTCTGATCGTTTTTCTTCAGAGTCGAAATGGTCAAGAAGAAAAAGTTTCGGGAGAAAACACCCAAAAACGATTATGCATATTAAGTTGCATTTCAAGGAATTTTCACATGTATCAGAGCAATGTTGAAGACAGATTAGGAGCTCAATAGCGAAGAGGGAGAAAATTTGCAACTTCAAAGGGAATCTAAGCGAATTTCTTCCAAGTTTGCGTAGAGCTCCAGCGAAGCAGTGCAAATTGTTGGGCAAGGGTTCACTTTCTAGTTGAAGGTGCTAGAAAAGTTCGATTTGTCGAGTAGCATTCGAGCAGGAAGTCATGTTGCTAGGAAGGAGTTTCAGTGAGCATATCAATGAATTTGTTGAGCAGATCTGGCCTAGTAATTTTGTAGCAGTTTTGCAGTAGCAGAACTAGCATCGTGCAAGGAAGAGAAAAGCACAGACAGGAGGAGACTTCTAGTTTTCTCAGAGAGTTTCCAGATTCAGGTACACTAGGAAATCCATAAATTCCAGTCGCAGCAAGTCATGCGAGTTTTGCCAAAGTAGCCAATTCAACTTGCCTAGATTTCAGATCGTGTGTCCGTTCCCAGAGAAGGACATCCAGAAGGTTGAGTGAATTGTCTCAGTGAACAGCTGAAGGCAGTATACTGGTCAAAGAAGGATCTCCGAGGCAGAAAGGAGAAGATCTGTGCATTCCTTAGGAAGTGTTAGTAGCAGCAACAGGGTCGCAAGGAAGAGAGGGAGTTTTTAGCAACTGTTGCAGTTTGAGTTTTGTAGAAATGGCTTTAGAAGGACTTCGAGATTAGGATAGGCTAGAAGGAGCCTAAAACTATTGTATCTGGAAAGCTAGAATGTCTTTCTTGCTAGATGAGCATGGTCTGAAGACATACGCAGAGAGATTTATAGCTATACTTACATATTTTCAACAACTAGAGATTACAATGAGGAGATGGCCAAGGCAAAGCGATTGATCCTTAATGGTGTTTGGGATCATATAGTCTTACACTTTGTGACAAAGAATACGGCCAAAGAAACGTGGGATGTAGTTACTACACTTTTCCATAATCCTTCCAAGAACCGGAAGATGTTCTTGAAAATAAAGTTGAGAATCACCAAGATGCATAAGGGTGAAGGGGTCATTCCTTATCTCACCAAAATTCAGAATGTTTGAGATGAGCTTGCTGCAGTTGGAGAACCACCTCAAGAGAGTGAGCTAGTGCGTACAACTCTCAATGAATCACTAGACGAGAATAATCTACTGGTTTGGGATCGATTGTGGGCAGATTTCACACAAGAGGAGATGAGGCTCACTCTAGTTAAGAGCAACATTAGCAGCAGCAGTATCAAAGGATTGAAGAGCGTGAAGGATGAGGAGAATGTTGCCCTTGCATCAAAGGGGAAGGAAAATAAAGATCCCTGTCAAGGACAAGGCTCACAAGGAGGAGAAAAGAAGAAGAAAGATTTGTCAAAGATCAACTGCTTCAGGTGTGGTGAATTTGGTCAATACAATACCCAATGTCCAAAGAGGAAGAAGGATAAGAAGGAAGAGCAGGAGCAAGCAACAACTTTGGTAGAGAACAATAATTTGTCTTCTAGGTTGGAGGACGAATTCGCTTTGTATGCAGCTATACCTCCAGGAGAGAGGTGGGGAGACATTGAGCTCTAATTCCCAGAGTTGCAAAGATTTGGGCAGGGTCCATAGAGGAGCATCAGTAATTGCACAGTACTCCTCATATGGATCATTACCCTTGCTATAGGGGCCTACAGTATTCAGTAGCAGATGGGTCAATGTCAATTGGTGCAATCAGATCTTGAGGGACAGTTATAGTACTAGTTACAGTCAGATGTTGAGGGGCGCAAAGCATTTGCAACACAAATAGTTACTTAGTGGACAATGCAGAGGCTAGTTGCAGTCAAAGACTTAAGAGACACTTGTAGTCCAAGGACAGTTGATTCAAAGTTTATTTCTCAGTTGCAATAGCAGCAACTGTTGATTTATGGTAGCATCGGATGTGCTCTAGCCTTGTAACTTTGTATATGGGCTAAGGCACATGTATTTCATAATACCCAGAAAGGATTTTGGAAAATTCCACATAGAGATGTTTTAATTAAATTAATTAATCGTTTTTTAATGTTTTCCTAAGTCTAAACTTATGGAAATCGATTAATTAAAGGGTATTAATTAAACTAAGTGTGAATCTTCTAGATAAAGACATGGATCACCTCCAAGTTAATCCTAGCCCTTGATTATGTTTTAACCTAGGTCATTGAAAGGCCAACGAAGGATTATAAGAAGGAGGGTGAGGGGTCTATGGAAAACACATCAGACAGAGAAAGAATAAAGAGATCGATTTCCTAAGCCGAAGGAAGAGTCGAAGTGATTCTCGTTTGCAAAGAGGGGAAGGTGAAATCTCCAGGAAGGACAATTTCTGAAGGATAGAGAGTAAAGGAAGATAAGGGAGAAAGGAGCCATAGCAGCAGCGCAGAGAGAACCAAGCAGTAGTTACGCTGGGCCAACGCAGAGTAGCAGAGGGAGTTTCGATTTCAGTTGGGACAGGCAACTAAGGGTTCATCCAAAATCCAGAGGGCATTTCTGGAAGGAGAGAACACTCTAGTCTCAGACAACAGTTAGCACAGAGGCAGCCATAACAAGCAGCAACAGCAATGACAGCGTGAGGGATGCAGTCACTGTGCAGAGATCACGTAGAGCTTCTCAGTGTGGGTGCAGGCCAGTGTCGGAACTTCATGGTAATGTGAGAATTGTCTCATTAAGCCTATTCTCATCAAATTTCTTCAGGTGATTGATTGATATTTACAATCAAACATTTGTACTCAGAATTTTTGCATAATAAAGAAACCCTCAGATCTGCTACATCGATTTTCCCGCATTGGGTTTTTCCGGGGACAATTGTCCAAAAATAACAGTGTTTATGTGTGATTACTTGTGCTATTTCTTTTATGTGTTTATTGATCATGAATTCTGCAGCATATTTTATTTTGGTATTTGACACAGTGAAATGTTAAATAATTGTGGTTGAGAATACAACAGAAGAAATATAGTAAGTAGCTGCAGTGGAATTCTACATCATAGAATTTTCACAGCAACAACATGAGATCAGTTATAACGCAAAATAGAGTTGGTGGCAGTGCAGATGAAGGGAGGTCCAGCTACAGAGTGGTAGATGAATCAGAGTATGTGCACAAGCTTGGTGGGCAGTGGAAGGTTGTCACACTAGTTAAACATCAGCAGCGTGTGGGAAGATGTTATGAGACAGTAGAACCCCTTCCTCGCTAAGAGGGAGTGTTAGTTTTTCTAGCATCGGACAGGTGTTCTAGTCTCGACTTTGGTCAAAGAGGCTATGAAACACAAGATTTCTAAAACCCATAAAACATTTCAGGAGAAAACACCCAAAAACAACTCAATTAAGTTAATTGATCAATAATTAAATATTTCCTAAGTCTAACTAAGGAAAAGTGATTAATTAACAACAATTAATTGAAAGGTGATAATGCTCTAGAAACTCACACAGATTGAGTTTGAGGTGATCTTAGTTGTTGATGGAGATCTAATCATGGTCGTTGGTTCACCAACGAGAGATTATAAGAGCAGGGAATTGGGTTGGAGAGAGATACACTAGTAGAGAAAGTTCCTTGGCAGATCGAGCTACCCAATTGCAGAGATCAAGCAAGGGAGAGAAGTTCGAGCCAAAAGGGACGTAGCAGTGTAGCAGCCGAGGTTTTGGAAAAGATTTCCAGTTCCAGAGAGGCAGCAACAAGAAGTCGAGTTATTTCACTGGAGGCTACGTAGAGACTGCATAAGCAGCTTCAAAAGGCAGTTCGACTTGACTGAGGACGATGTTGATCAAAGTGTCAGAAGTCAAGATAGTTTTCCAGAGAGCTGGAGAATCACTTCCAGCAGTAGCAGCAAGCAAGATGCCTTGATCAGAGGAAGATTCAGGTAGTGCGAGTTACAGGGTGCGCGACATCTACACAAGGGTCTTGGATAGCCAAGTTCGAGTGGCCAATTTGTAGTCGGATTGCTTGTGGAGGGAAAAATTCCCTTAATAATTTTGGCCAGATTATTTTGCTGAGGATTGCCAATTTGGCATCCAAATTGTACTCAAAACATTCACTGTTGCATAATAATAATAAAACCCTCATCTGCGGCATCGGTTTTACCACATTGTGTTTTTCTGGGGACTTTTGTCCAAAAAATGACGGTGTCAAATTTTATTGTCTGTGTCCTCTATTTTCTTAGTTCCTATTTTTATTTTCCGTGGTATTTTTATGGTAAAGAAATTGCAGTGTGATTTATTCTTTATTTGTTGTAGCAAAAAATTTTGCATAATTAACCAGTTAGAAGAATAAATTCAAGTTGTTGCATTGCAATGAATTTTCCCATGTACCTCATAGCTGAAGCAAACATCTTGTCATGATCCTCTCCCTCTTTCTGCGAGAACCTTCTATTCTTAAATCTCGTTGTCATTAAAGGAAATTTCAGCCTAAAAGTGGTCTCCTAACAAAAAATAATAAAAATATAGTTAAAATAATAAAATAAGAGATGAATTTTGGAGGGAAAAGAAAAAAACTATTTTTTTTAATTGTAATTTTGCCTTATCTCCTTATAGGTTTACTCAACTTTCAAGTGTAGACACTTGTATGCGCAATTAAATTCCACACCCAACGAGTATCCATTATGCATACTTTTAAGAAGAGCCACATTGATAAAAATTGAAGATACATTAAAAAAGCACCACATTCATAAAAATTGAAGATAAATTAAAAAAGCGTGTGCATTTTTTTATGTATATTCAATTTTTATTGAAGTGGGTCTTCGCAGAAGTATGCATAATGGGTACTCATTGGATGTGGAATTTAATTTTGCATCCAACGAGTGTCTATAATTGCAATTTGAGTAAACCTATAAGAAGATAAACCAAAAATACAATTAAAAAAAAAATCCTCTTTTCCCTCTAAAATATTTACATGTATTTCTTTTTAAATTTAAAGGATTTTGATTGGTTTACATATTATGACATGGAAATTACATGAAAATTTCATGGGCACTTTTAGGCTGAAATTTCCTCTAATGGTACTTGTCTATACTATCAATTGTTCCATGCTGAACCATTGACTTCTCTTCAGCACAATCAAGGTATACTTCAAACTTGTTGATCTGCCTACTTCCTCTGAGCTTCGATCTCATCTAGTACAATATCTCTCAAGACAAATCACAATTCTAGAAAAGTCCTCTTGTCACACGCTTTGCTTTGTTTTGCCACTTTTTTCATTTCCTTTTCAAAGCCTTAGCAACTTTTACTATTTACCTGTTGTTGAATTTGTAACTATGGTTGCTCTTCATAATGTACTTCTGGTCACTTGATGTAATTGTATTTATCATTGTAAAGCATATTTATGCTTGAGTCAAAGAAAAATTTAGCTTGAGTCAAAGTCCCATTGCAACTTTTAAAAGATGTAAATTTGAAATTTTGAAAAGTATTTTTTGGCTCCAAAAAGTGACAAGCCGGCGTCCCTCCAAACCAAGTCAACCCTAGACAAGAGACATGTCTATTCACCCTAGAAAGACTATTATATAAAGGCAGCTCGAGCTCCTCATTTGGCATATTCACATTCTCCTCTCAAGACAGTCTTTGGGCAAGTGAAGAAGGTCAAGAAGGACGAAGAAGGCCAAAGAAAGAAGGTTGAGTCTCTCTCTCTTCTCGCTCAGCAACTAGCACATGTGGATAGAAGTCTCTCTTTGTGATTCACTTGATACATCTTTCTGGAGCAACAACTTCAAGAGGGCTGAAATTGTTTTGGGTTACTACGAAGCTTTAGGGGGGTGAAATTTTCGGCTACTAGAAAGTTGCTGGGAAGCCAAATTTTTTGGATTAGGTAGGCAAAAGGAAGTGTTGGATCAATTTGGGTGACTTAACTTGGAGGAGAAGACCATGTTTGACCATAGGTCTAGGTGTGTCTCTTATTGAACAGTAGGAGTTTCTCTATTGAAAAGGTTGATGGGTTTTTTTCCTATAGTGGGTTTTCCCAAGGTAAATCTTGTCTCTCTTTTGTGCATTGTTATCTCCATTGTTCTACTGTTGAATTTCTGAAGTATAATTGTTGAATGATATATTGAAATAAGATAAAAGAAGATCTACATCAAAAGTAATTATTAGAATTTCATAAATATTGTGCTAACCCTATTTGCACTAGAAAATCAACATGGTATCAGAGCTTTGGTGATGAAAGTAAGGTATATTGAGATCACTTTTGCCGAAACCCTAGAGAGGGCATCTTACTAAACTCCTTGTATATTGGATCATATGGATTCCTCCATGAAATCTGAAAACAAACTAGAGGGAGCATCAAACTTTAGATCCTGGAAGGTCAAAATAGATGTTATACTTTCCAAGAACAAAGTATTGGATATTGTGACAGGAACGACTATTGAACCATCTGACGCAGCTGGAAAGGAAAAGTTCAAAGAAGATGATATCACTGCCATGAGTCTAATAGTATACTCCATTAGGGATCATCTCAACCCCTACATTACAAAGCATGACACCTCCAAGAAGATGTATGACGCCGTAACAAATATCTACACTATCAAGAATGTTGGTCAATCCATGAGTTTGAAGAATGAGCTCTGAAATACAAGGATGACTAATGATGATATTACGGCGTCATATTGTTAGTTTTTGTAGCATTGGATGTGTTCTAGTCATGAAACTTGGTGGAGAGGCTAGAATACATGAGATCTCCAAAACCCAGAAATCATTTCTGGAAATTCCACCTAAAGATGACTTAATTAGATTACTGACCTATTTTTTAATGTTTCCTAAGTCTAAACTTAGGAAAACTAGTTAATTAATTAAGTCAAGGTGAGAATTATCTAGAAACTCACATGGATCGACTCCGCAATGATCCTACCCTTTGATTAAGTCAAATTCAGATATGGCCACAGCAGGGCATAGAGATCAGGATAGGTTGGATGGAGCTTCCAACTATGTCATCTAGAAGGCTAGGATGTCCTTCCTTCTAGATGACTATGGCCTGAAAGCCTACATAGATAATGTGGTGGCAGTTCCCTACGATGCAGGTCAGCTCAAAGAATACAGGAAGGAGATGGCGAAGGCAAAGTTGTTGATCTTGGATGGAATCCGAGATCATATAGTCTCACATATAGCGGCCAAGGTAACGGCCAAAGAGATGTGGGATGCTCTCTCCACGCTATATCAGGGTCCTACCGAGCAGCGGAAGATGTTCCTGGAAGAAAAGTTGAGATGCATCCAGATGCAGAAGGGAGAAGGCATAGATCCCTTCCTCGCCAAGATTCAAGAAATCTGAGATCAACTTGCAGCTGTTGGGGCAACACCTCAACCATTAAAGCTAGTACGATTGGCACTAAACAACATCTCTGAGTATTGACAAGTCTTCAACCAAAGTATATTGGACAGAGACACGCTAGCAAGATGGGACAGGATGGGGGCCAATTTGCAGCAAGAGGAAATGAGGCGAGCTTTGCTTAAGAGCTCCATCAGTGGCAGCAGTAGTAGTGGATCGCAGGGTGTGAAGGAGATGAAGAATGTGACCCTAGCATCAAAGGGTCCCAGTCAGGGGTAGGGGGAGTAGAAGAAGAAGAAGAAATACCTGTCAAAGGTAAAGTGCTTAAGGTGTGGCGAGTTCGGCCACTACAGTACCCAGTGTCCTCTTAGGAAGAAGGACAAGTAGGAGAAGTAGGACCAGCAGCAAGCGTCTGCGGAAATAGACAAGCTTTCTTCTAGATAGAGGAACAATTTGCTATGTTCACAGATATACCTCCAGGAGTGAGGTGGGGTGATTTGGTGCGATAGCCCTAGAGAGCTACAAAATGGGCAAGTTCCATTGAGGAGTCTATTGATTTGGGGTAGCATTGGATGTGTTCTAAGTCTCAAAATTTGTTGAGAGGCATAGACACATGTATTCCAGATAACCCAGAAATCGTTTGAGGAAATTCCAGCTGGATTGTGTTGAGATTTTGAGTAGCATTGGATGTGCTCTAGATCCAAAACCTTGTGGAGGGGCTAAAACACATGAGATCTCCAAGACCCAAGAATCGTTTGGAAAAATTCCACCTAGAACCTAAGTTATTCAAAATATTAATTATTTTAATGGATACCCTAAGTCTAACTTAGGGAAATTAAAGTGAATTAATTTAGACATGTAGATGAGAATGTTTTATGTGACGTGGATCAAGTCTTTTCTAATCTTAGCTGTCGATTAGAGATTAGATCACGACCGTTGAATGTTCAACAAGAAATGTATTAAAGGAAGGCTTGGGGTTAGTTGGAGGACACATAGAGTGGCAGCACTTGAGCTAAGTCAAAATTTTGGGGAGCAGTTTGCTGAGAATTTTCGAGTGAGCTTACAGTGCAATGAGGAGAAAATCGATAAGGAATTTCAGATCCAAGGCCGAGGATACATTGACAGAGAGGCAAATACGTACAAGAGTAGCACAGAGACCCAGCAAGGGTGACGCGGGTCAAGCCAAAGTTGCGCAAAGGTTGCGTAGGCTTAGCCTGGGAGACGCAAGGCCAGCGAGTGTTGCGCAAAGGCTCAAGCAGGGCCATAAGGCTAAAGTAGTGTCGAGAGAGGCGGTGCTAGGGTTCCAGTGGGCCAGAAAGGGCTTGTTTTCAGCAAATCCAGAAGGTGTGAAGCCGCAGCTGAATCAACCATATTTTTTGTCTCTGAGTGATATAGGTACATCTGCAGAGATTTTCCTTGTTTGGGCAAACCATGTCCGGTGCCCTTGAATGTATTCAGCATTCTGCATAATAATAAAACCCTCTAAGAGCTGTTGCACTGGTTTTCCCGCATTGGGTTTTTCATTGGACATTTGTTCAAAAGATCTTCTGTCCTTTCTCATGTGGGCTTTATTCTTCAATTCTTGGTCTGAAGGTATGTGTAGGCTGCAGTAGTGTTTACTTTGTTGTTTTACTGAATATTTCAAAAAAATAACTCGTTAATTAAATCAAACAAGTCAAAGAAGTAAATCAAAATACTACATTAGGGTCTCTGTAATTTGGATTCAGAAATTTTCATATGGTATCAGAGCTACTGCAAATCAGGGGGAGTTGAACCCATCAGTGAAGTGACGAAGATATTTTTGCTATAGGAAGACGGCTGAGACAACACAGATCCGGAAAGAGGCAGCGCAACACCAAAGGGACAGCGCAGGCCCAGCAGAGGTGACGCAAAGCCTGTCTAGCTCACGTAGAGTTGACACAGACCCAGTAGAGTGACGCAGAGCATGTCTAGCTCACGTACAGTTGACGCAAAGGTTGACGCGGGCCCTTGAGGGTGACGCAGTCCGAGAGGGGGTGACGCTGTGCAGTTGTCGTGACTGGAGGTGCAATTTTTGATCTTCGAAGTCGCTGATGGGGCATTGGTTTTGCCAGTGCAGAACAATGTCTAGCAAGGTTGACAAAGTAAGGGGTAGCAGTTCCTCAACAGACTTTCTAGCCAAGAAGTCTAAGATCCAATTAGTGAAGTGATTTCCAAGAAGGAAATCATTGGTTAGAGGGAACGTATTCTCTAAGGGTTTTCTATCGCCAAGAAACCCAGATCCGGTCTCTTGTTGAAAGAAACAACAGAAGAAGGGAGAAGAGCATCTGTTTTGACATCGTTGAGCAAAGATGGCCTCTCATGGATTGAGGGATCAAGACAGGTTAGATAGAGCATCTAACTTCATCACCTGGAAGGCCTGGATCCTATCTTTCCTAGATGAGTATCCTATCAAATATTATGCCAATAAGGTTGTGGTCGTCCCGGTTGATTCTAAACCGTTAAAGAAGTATAAGGAGGCGCAAGCAAGGACCAAGCGCTTGATAATGGACAAGGTAAAGGATCATGTGGTCCCACACATTGCCGAGAAGAATATGGCAAGTGAGATGTGGACGACCTTAACGACATTGTATCAAGGTACTTTTGTCCAGAGGAAGATGCTTCTGGAGAAACAATTGCGACTATTTTAGATGCACAAGGGAGAGGAAATCGATCCCTTCCTCATTCGATTGAAGGCAATTCGAGATCAGCTGGTTGCTATGGGGGCAACTCCTGACGATGGTCTCATGGTGAGGACTGCCCTGAATGCAGTCACCGAAGATTAGGAGACCTTTGTCCAAAGTATTTTGGGAAAAGCACAATTTCCAAATTGGAAGGACATATGGGCAACTCTTCATCAAGAGGAAATCAGGAGCATGTCCAAGATGGGCAGCAACAGCGGAGGAGCAAAGATCAAGGAGGAGGAGGAAGATGTGACCCTCACATCTAAGGGGCAAAAGCAACAGCAAGGGAAGAAGAAGGACCTCTGAAAGGTTTGGTGCTTCAAATGTGGCGAATTGGGATACTTTGCCAATACTTGTCCTCATAAGAAGAAGGGCAAGGAAGATTCAGATTCCAAGGTTGCGGCAACCAAGGGGGATGATGGCAATGATGATGATGTGGCCATGAGTGCTCATGTACCTCGAGAGAAGAGGTGGGACGACATTGCTATGTAGTTCTCTTGAATTGCAGAGGAGGGCAGGATCCTTGAGGTGCCCAAACTCTTGGATCACATAAGAGCTATGGGAGCCCTTAAAAACAGTAGCAGGATGACTGGAGTTAGTTGGTGCAGAGGATCCTGGAGGCACTTTGGCAGTGTTGGGACACTGAAGACTGGAGCAACGCAGAGGAGACGCAGCAGCAACGTGGAAGTAGCATTGCAGAGGCTGATGGGATTTCAACAACGTAGAGGGCGATGCTTACGCAGTGCAGAGCAGGAGACAGTGCAGAGCTTCAGAGGGTCAACACAGTGCAGCAGCAGAGGATGCTTTAGTATGAAGATGCAACCAAACTGACTTGTCTATCGGTATTTTGGGTGATGTCCCTCAGTTGCTTAATTCTCAACAACTAAGTTGCAGTGCAACAGTTAACAGTGGCAGTGCTATTGGCAGCATGATGCAACATTTGAGAGGGAGCTGCAATATAGATGAGGCAGTGACTATGGCAGATTCATGGGCAGCAATACATAAGGCAGCAGCACTGTGGATGAGGGTCAGCAGTTGAGCATCAACAACGCAAGGGACCGATGTCGTGGATCAGGGTGATGCTTCAGGATGAAGTGTTGCTAGAGCACATTCCTCTCTAAGAGGGAGTGTTGAGATTTGGGTAGCATCGAATGTGCTCTAGCTCCGAAACCTTGTGGAGGGGATAAAACACATGAGATCTCCAAGACCCAAAAATTGTTTGGAGAAATTCCACCCGGAACCTAAGTTATTCAAAATATTAATTATTTTAATGGAGACCCTAAGTCTAACTTAGGTTCCCGGATGAGGGTGATTGTAATGGTTGATCAGTTGGTAGGCTTTTGGGTTGGCAAGTGGCATAGCCACATGGCCACCCACAAGCCTCAGCAGTGAGCATTAAATTGCTCCAACCACTCCCACAATTGCGATTTAATTCAGCCCATTCGCCGATGCCAGAGCTGAATCTTAAAAATGAATGCACCTAGGTGTCTTCCTCCTTCGCCTAGTCGTCTTCCTCCTGTGCCTTTGCCGTTGAGCTGCAAATGCCCACCTGAAGTCTTGGAGCCGAGTTGCTGAACGCCAACAGGGTGGCGCTGCAGTCTCTTCGGCTGCATTGAAGTGATTCCTGGCCTGCATTTCTCGCAGAGTCTCCTTTGCCATCTGAATTTCACCACTGTGGATAATCTCTCACTAGCCTCTGCTTCCTCGGCTCCTTGGGTCCATCATCCCGCTACTTCTTCGACTCAGAGCTCTCACTCTCCCCACTATTCCACCATACCCCGTCTCCGTCACCGCATGCGCTGCCAACGCGGTAGCAGCAAAGGTCGGGTTGCTCATTCCTCTCCTTCGTCCCATTCTAATACTACTCCATCTTCTCTGGAGCTCTCCCACGGACACTATCCATCCACTCAAAGTGGGCGTGGCCGGGCTGGAACCTCTGGCTGACCCCGCTCTCCTTCTTTGCAGCCTACTCCCACGACCATAACCCTGCCACTACCTCAGCTAGGAACGACTGCCTCTCCGCCTCCCACCCCTTCTACTCAATTTCACTTTCTGTGCACCTTAGACCACCCGCGAGTTACTGCAACTATCATCGTTTCCTTCAAAGAGGAACCTACCAGTGCAGCTAGCCTTCGTCCCAGGAAAATGCAGAAATTTTCCAACCAAAGCGCTCCTTTTGCAGCTGTGAAGAGCGACCCTGCATCCAACAATCGAAGCAAAGGCTCCGACAACAGCAGTGAAGACTGGAAGGGCAACAAAGAAGATCCTGGTAGACGAAGCAAAGCCCATGACACCAAGGAAGCCCGAAGCATAGAGGACGCCACCCACGACAAGCTTGCAGACAACACCGATGAGTACAGGTGTCTAATAGTGGAAGAGACACCTCCCTCTCCAAATGACACCTAAGCATTTAGGTTCTCTCTGGATTCTGGTTTTTGGTTCCAAGGTTTTTGGGCCCGTTTATGTGATTTCTGGTTACAATGTCTGTTTGAGGTCTGTAAACAATTATCATTTCCCTATGTGTAACGTTGGTTTCTTATCTATAGGCAGTGATAAAACTACTTATTGGACTGGTTTCCCCTTCGTGGGCAGTCCCAATTTTGTCATTTCTGTCATTTTTTAGAAACATGCCTTCGGAATAGGCTAGGACTGTAGAGGCCCGAGCCTCCTTTTATTTTTATGTTACATTAATAGAAATTAGCCTTATTTAGAAAGAAAAAAAAGCCTAACTTAGGTAAATTAAATAATTAAAGTGAATTAATAATTAATTTAGTTGTCGATTAGAGATTAGATCACGGTCGTTGAATGTTAAACGACAAAAGTATTAAAGGAAGGCTTGGGGTCAGTTGGAGGACACACACAGAGTGGCAGCACTTGAGCTAAGTTGAAACCATGGTTGCTTGGGAGCAGGAGAAGGAGCGCCGTTTTCAAAAGCTCTCGGTCCGGAGCGTTTCGAAGAGCGTTTTTTTTTTTAAATATATATATTTTTTTTTATTTTTTATATTTTGATGCATATATGTCAATAAAAGCATGTAGAATGATGAATTAGACATAAAATAGCATAGATTGAATCATATAACATCAATCATCTAGAAGTTATAATCTTCATCAAACACGCCCACAAGTTGGAAACATACAACATATTGACTCTTGAGTCTCGCGAATCATCAATCTGAAGGTTTCAAGCTTTCAAAATTCAATATATAACATTTATCATCATTGATATATATCATAATTCATTTATCATCATTGATTTATTGATTTCAAAATTCAATATATAACATTTATCATCATTGATTCATTGATCACCATATAACTTTCATGAAGCATCATATTCATAATTCATAATGACTTATAAACTTATAAATGCCAACTTCGAAGTTTCACTTTTCAAATTCAAACTTCAAACTTAAATTGTCATTAAATATGAAAGAATCAAGTTTCAACTATCCAACAGTTATAAAAGATAAAAACTACTAGAAAATAGGAAAGACTAGTAAACAACAAATCTATTTTATCTATTGGCTGGCCCCTTGGCACGCCCACGAGAAATGTCTAATTTGTGAGAACCACGAGGCAATGGTGGTCTTCTAGTACTCTCAGGAGTACCACGTCCACAACCATGACCAGAAGGCGGAGGGCAAGGTGAGGATGTAGGTGTAGGCTGAATCTACAAAGGAACAATAGTCAGATATCGTGCACTGGCACTGGCACCCGCACTGCTATTGGATGGTGGGACTGGCCCTGTGTGTGGTGGTGGCATGGTTTCTGATGCTTCATCATCATCCCTCAAAAGTTCTGCTTCCAATTCTTCCATATGTACAGTGTCGTCCTCCAGATTATCATCCTCTGGGTTGTTATCCCAGACTTTATATGATTGATCCTCATATGCCCGATCACAGTAATGACTCAACAACCTCAAGTTATAATGCACATAAACCAAGCTTTCAGCTCGGTTTTCATTCAGCCTGTTTCTTCTCACATTATGTATGAAGTTGTAGGTGCTCCAACACCTCTCTGCAAAAGAAGTGTTCACAACTTGTGAGAGAACTTTTTTTGCCAACTTTGGCAAAAGCCCCACGCTGCCATATGCTTCCCACCATGTGAGAGCATCAAATCTGTCTCTGTCTTCCATTGCATGGAAAGAACCAAAGTTACCAGTGCAACTGAAGTATCTGCCTAATTCAAAGCGCAATCTAGCACACTCCTCCCTGTCGGGGACCAACTTGTCTAATGCCTTCATGTACCCCTCTTGTACCTCTGGATCAGTGTGAGGTTTGATCCTAACCCCACCTCCAAGTGCAAGTTGGCCCAACCAAGATGGAGAGTAGTATTTTGGCATCAGGATATATGCCAAGGCATGTAGTGGAACATTGAGTTTATTCCACCGTGCACACACACAGTCGTGAATCATTGCATACAAGTTGGGATCATTATCCTTAACAACATCTTTTATTTCGCCCAACATGCTATCCATCTGCTCATAATCCTCCCCAATCACTGGTTTATCTGTATCTGAAAAACGAATCATGTGATAAATCGGTTTGGTGAAATTCAAAATTTACCTCACACGTGCACAAAACAAAGGGTCAAGGGCAGTCTCCTCCACATGTTCAAAACCTTGCCTATCCACTATTGTCACTGCCCTATCCTTTAATACCTGCCAGTGTGGGCTTGATACCATTGCAGCCAATGACTCTCTTACCTTCAAAAGGCGCCTAAAGGTGAGGTAATAGCTAGCAAATCTAGTCTTTGCTATCTTCAACAACTCCAATTTGGAGTGAGTATGGAAAAGCCCATGGGTATTGCTATGATTTGTAATAAATCTTATCATTTTTTTACCTCTCTTGTACAAATCACCAAGCCATTTGAATTGAAGTTGTTTGTTTTTAATGATATCATGCATCAAAAGGTTCATTGTGTGAACCAAACACCCAGACCAAAATATGTTGGGGTATTTATCCTCAATAATTGCTCCTGCTGCCTTACAATTAGCAGCATTATCAGTGATGACTTGGATGACATTGTATGGCCCAGTGTTTTCAATTATTTCAAGTAATGGTTCTACAATGTTAATGTCGGTCTTGAATTTGTCTGAATAATCATATGCTGAAAGGAATATTGCACCACTAACCGACACAGTGATGGCGGAGATGGTATCAGAGTTAAGGAGAGCCTTTCAAATTTACTCACAATGGTTTCTAATTCCGAAGGAGTTGGATTTAATTCTTCATACTCATTTTCATTCATCAAATTTTTAAAATTTGATTAATGAAATTAAAAATAATAACTTAAAAAAAAAAGTCATTATATAAATGACCTCCTCCCATTAAACCCAACCTCAAATTCCTCTAAAAGCTCAACGCTCGGCAAATAAATCAAAGGCTAACTTTTCACCATATATAATATTTCAATTCCTTGAAATATTTATTAAACACTTTTTAACAAAATCGAACCTTTGAATTTAACTTCTTTGTTCTAAGAACAAACCTTGCTTCACGTTGATTTTATATGGACCCACACATTCAATATTTAATAACCATCTTTCAAATTGGACAATTACCATTGAAATCGATGCAGGCCATACCTCATTAACGTCCATGCAACTTGACTGGCGATCACCCTTGGATTTTCTACCTTCCAGATCGAACGGATCTCATCAATATCGCGTTGAATTTATCACAAAGAGTTAACATCCCAATGCTACGCGAAATAGGCAGTTTTGGGCTGATGACGTGTTGACGTTTAATTGGATCGTGTGACTTTTTCCAAAATCGTTCCTCAGCAATAGAGGCACGCGATGTTGGTGGTTTACCATCCAAAACCGCTTTTCTAAACTTTCATTTCTTGAATGCTTTAAACACTGTTTTCCAACGGAATTCCAACTTGATTCAAGTTAGAAATTCATGGCTACGCTCAAACACGATTTCCTCTGCATAAAAACTGGGATCGACCTCTATACATCTATTCAGTCAATGCTATACAAAAACAGAGTTCGATTCCAACAAACAGAGTAATTTGCTTTCTTCTAAACACATCTTCTCTATGTTAAGGCTTGAATCGATCGACCTCAATTTACTGGATCCAGAATTGGTCAACGCGTATTTCAAACATCTGCGTTGGATTTCAACTAATATCATTCTAAACAATTGATGCGTTCTGCACATGGGTCAACATTGATAACAATCAATCTTTGAACGCTAACAATTCTGCATTTTCCATAAAGAATTAACGCACTCCAATAATCAACAACAAGCATATATGGCACTTTCCATGAAAATTTAAAACTTCATCCCTTCTTTTAACCGTTCAAGCTTCAATACGATCCTTGGCAAGGAACGAAGATACAAGAGTTTTAATTTAACACCATCATGCCATCGATTCAACAAAGTGACCCATTTCGATGCTTGTGAACAGAGATTAATTTACTCGATTTAAACAAAGACTTGTTTTAAATAACAGAATCAAATCCTTCAGCCCCTCATGATTTTTCTATCTAGAACTATGCCATTTTATCTTCCACAACATATAAAACCCAGTAAATTCACGAAGGTGGTATCCTCCGGGGATTGCCCATATATACAATAATTCAGAAACTTTTGTAATCTTTATTAAATCAAAACCTCACAAATAATTCCTTTCGGCCACTCCCAATTTCTCCATTACAGAGATTACAATTTATAATTTTATTACACAACAGAAATCTTCTCAATTAGGATCAAATTTCCTAAATTGAGAGAAAATCTTACTTGCCCAATATCCTCCTAGAATCTATCAACTACTGCTAGATATGCTTAACAATTTAGCATTTATTAAAACTACTTATCTTTAAATATTCTCCTAATTCATTACAGAAAATAATATTATTAATTTGTTTAAGGAATTCAATCCTCTCATTAAAATTTGACTTTCACCCATCAGTGAATGAATTTTAACTCAGCTAGCCACAACATGTGAACAAGCTTTCACATTGCTGGCTAGAATCTAATGCCCCTGCATTAGACTCCCGAGGACAAAATTCTTCATGGGCTCCTGTCCATGAGCTCCTTCACTGAACTGCCCAGTTTCTACAACATAGCTTTTGTCATCCACGTAGCATCTTCAATTGGTTGATTCTTCCATTTAATCAAGTCCTGGAAATACTCTTGTCCTCTAGTTCTCTTAAACACCTTTTTGTCTAAGATCATCTCTGGTTGTAATGGTTGTGTTGTAGGTAACTGTTTTACCCAATCAATCTGCTCTTTGTCTTCTGGTCTTTCCTCTGTGCCACCATCTTCATACCTGTACAACTCTGCAACATTAAATATTGGAGATATTCCAATATCAGATGGAAATTCAATTTCATAGGCATTAGCAGAAAATTTTCTCAGGATTCTGCATGGTCCTATCTTTTTAAACTTCAGTCTATTATACTCTCTTTTTGGAAATCTGTCTTTCCTCAAGTGAGCCAAAACTAAATCACCAACTTCAAATTGAACTTCTCTTCTGCTCAAATCTGCTCTGCTTTTGTACTTGATACTGCTGTCTTGTAATTGCTACTTCACTTGCTCATGAATTGCTTGAATCTCTGAAGCAAATTCTTCACCTTCAGCCCTTCTCAATTTGGCTTTTCCCAAATTTCTCAATTCAGAAACTCCTCTTGGGTGCATTCCATAAACAATATGGAATGGACTCTGTCCTATACTTCTGTTTGGTGAATCATTGTATGCATATTCTGCCTGTGGTAAGATATGATCCCACTGCTTAGGATGTTCTCCTGCAAGACTTCTCAAAAGATTACCTAAACTTTTGTTTACTACCTCAATCTGCCCATCAGTCTGAGGATGATAAGCTGAGCTGAAACTCATATTAGTACTGAGCTTCTTCCACAATGTCCTCCAAAAATGACCAACAAACCTGGTATCTCTATCGGAAACAATGCTCTTAGGTAACCCATGTAGTCTAACAATTTCTTTGAAAAACAAATTAGCAACATGAGTAGCATCACTGGTTTTATAACATGGAATAAAATGTGCCATCTTTGAAAATCTGTCAACGACAACAAAAATTGTAGCGTTCCCTCTCTGTGTCTTAGGCAATCCTAAAACAAAATCCATACTTACCATATCCCAAGGTCTGTTTGGAATAGGCAATGGAATGTACAAACCTGCATTCTGGCTTCTTCCCTTAGCATACTGACAAATTTTACAATTCTTTACATACTTTTCCACTTCAGATCTCATTTTTGGCCAATAATAAAAATGACTCAGCTGCTCATAAGTTTTATCAATACCAAAATGTCCAGCAAGTCCACCACTATGCTTCTCTCTGATGAGATTTTCTCTCATGGAACAATTTGGTATACACAATTGATTCCTCCTGAACAAAAAACCCTCTTGCAAGAAATAATCCAACCACTGACTTCTATCAATCAAAACAAAATTCAAACATGCTTCAAATGCTTCTTTGAAATCCAAATCTGTTTTATATAGTTCTTTAAGAAAATCAAAACCTACTACTTCAATTTGACTTTCTTGGACAAGAATGTTCTTCCTACTCAAGGCATCAGCTACCTTGTTTGCCTGGCCACTTATGTGTTTTAAAACAAAGTTGAAACTTTGAAGATATTCAACCCATTTAGCATGTTTTTTATTTAACTTAGGCTGCTGCATAATGTATTGTAAAGCATGATCATCTGAATATAGTACAAATTCTTTAGACATTAAATAATGTCTCCACTTCTTCAATGATTGTACTATTGCATAAAACTCCTTGTCATAAGAAGAGTATTTTCTCCTTGTGTCATTCAGCTTCTCACTGAAATATGCTACAGGCCTATCTTCTTGACTTAAGACAGCTCCAATAGCTTCTCCACTGGCATCACACTTTACTTGAAATGTTTTAGTAAAATCAGGCAACACTAATACAGGTTTCTCTGTTATTTTCTGTTTTAAAAACTGAAAATTCCTTTCAGCTTCAGCAGTGCACTTGAATGGTTGTTTGTCTTTCTTTATAGTTTCAATGATAGGTGCATTAATCTTGTTAAAATTCCTTATGAATTTCCTGTAAAAACTAGCAAGTCCATGGAAACTTTTTTCCTCAAAGACACTTTTTGGTGAAGGCCACTCCACAATTGCTCTGACCTTTTCTGGATCCATCTTTAATCCTTCAGCAGAAACAACAAAACCCCGATACACCAGCTCTTCTTTCATGAATGAACACTTCTTCAGATTTATCAGCAACTTCTCTTGATGTAATTTCTTCAAGACATAGTTAAGATGCCTTAAATGTTCTTCTTTTGTTTTGCTGTAAATTAGTATGTCATCCAGATAAACTATTACAAATTTACCAATAAATTCTCTTAACACTTCATTCATGAGCCTCATAAAAGTACTGGGTGCATTTGATAAGCCAAAAGGCATTACCATCCATTCATACAATCCCTCATTTGTCTTAAAGGTTGTTTTCCATTCATCACCTTCCTTTATCCTAATCTGATGATACCCACTTTTCAAATCAAGTTTTGAAAAATATCTTGCTCCACTCAAACAGTGCATTAAATCTTCAATTCTGGGCAAAGGAAATCTATACCTGATTGTTATCTTGTTGATTGCTCTTGAATCAGTGCACATTCTCCAACCTCCATCTTTCTTCGGGCTCAGCACTGTAGGTACTGCACAAGCACTCAAACTTTCTCGAACCAAACCTTTGTCAACCAATTCCTACACTTGCTTTCTGATTTCTTCATTTTCTGCTGGAGTCATCTGTAAGCTGCTTTGTTTGGCAGATTTGATCCTGGAATCAAATCTATCTGATGGCTGATTTTTCTTACAAGTGGTAGCTCATTAAGCAAATCATCCACAATTATATCACAATAATTGTCCAACATTTCTTGAATTTCAATTGGCAAATCAGAAATTTTTGTAGAAGTAAGTACTACTTTAGGTTTGCAAACTAAAGCAAAATTTACCTCTTCTTCCTCAATCTGCTGCAAGTATTCTTTCCCACTCAACAATAAAGCCTTTAGATCAGACTTTTTGCTTGATACTTCTCCTTCTTCCATTGGCAACAATGTTTGATACACACCATCCTTGAAGAATTTGTAAGTGTTTCGCTTACCATCATGCACTGCTCCTCTGTCATACTGCCAAGGTCTACCCAGCAGTATATGACATACATCCATAGGCATCACATCACACATTATCTTATCTTTGTAGCTGCCCATCTGCAACTCTATCTCACACTGTTCTTTCACAATCAGCTAATGACCCTTCTGAAGCCATGACATCTTGTAGGGTGTTGGATGTTCCCTTGTTTTCAACTTCAACTTTTCTATCACCTCTGTAGAAACCAGATTGTCTGTGCTGCCACTATCAATGATTAATTGACAGCATTTCCCTTGAACTTTGCATATACTCCTGAACAAAGTTTTTCTCTATGCTGGTTCAGCAACTTCCTTTGCTTGCTTCAGCAAAACTTTGTTAACAACCAAAGATTCTCCCTTCTCTAGCACAATCTCTCTCTCTGCTTCAGGCAACTTTGCTGCTTCTTCAGTCTGAGCAACTATTGCATTTCTCTGACTTGTACACACATTCTCTTTCTCTGGGCACTCAAAGGCTCTATGTCCCAATTTGTTACATCCGTAACATCTTACCTCTCTTCCTCTACTTCTGCCTCCTCTTCCTCTATGGGAATTTCTTCTGCCACTTGCATCACCATCTGTGTGTGCATGTTGAGGTGAGTTGCTGCTAGCTCCATCCTTTGGTGCTGTAGATCTCCATCTACCACCTTGACTTCCCTTTCCTCGGAAAGTAACTATTCCTTTGGCAGACTTCTTTCTCTGTAGTTTCTCTTCAGCTTTCAAGGCCATTTGATAAGCCTCTTCAACTGACTTAGGAGACAAAATATTGATTTCATCTTGGATCTCTAATCTGAGACCATTCACATACCTGGCAATCTTCTCTGTTGTGTCCTGGATCTGTCCAGCTCTTATGCTCACTTTGTAGAATTCTTCTGTGTACTCTTTCACAGTCATTAGTCTTTGCCTAAGATTCTGCATTTGTCTAAACAATGTAAGCTGATAATCACTAGGAAAGAATTTACCTTTCAGTTTGGCCACCATTCTGCTCCAACTTTTGATCGGTTGTTTACCAGCTCTCCTTCTCTCTGTTTGCACTCCATCCCACCAAAGTGTTGCATGTCCCTTTAAACTTGTGACTGCAAATTTAACTCTTTTGTCTTCAGCCATATCTTCATACTCAAAGCATTTATTCATCTCATTGATCCAGTCTATCAACTCTTCTGGATTCAATCCTCCTGCAAAAGCTGATACTTCAAGTCTAGGCTTGGATGTAGATCCTAAAACTGTCTTAAAGAATCTCATCTCAGGAGTAAGTTCAACATCTCCTCCTTCTTCTTCAGCTTCAAGTTCACTGACATCTTCAGGATCCCTTGGTTGCCCTACTTCAATTGCTTCCAATTTGGCTTGGATTTGCTGCATAGTCTCAAGTACCTCTGCATTAGCAACTGGCCTACCTCTTCTCCTACCAGCAGCACCTCTACCAATTCGGACAGCCATGCTGGATTTCTTCTTCTGCCTCTGGGAAGTCTGCCCAATCTCTAGTAAATGCTTTGAAGTCTGCTCTGATACCACTAATGATGGCGGAGATGGTGTCGGAGTTAAGGAGAGCCTTTCAAATTTACTCACAATGGTTTCTAATTCTGGAGGAGTTGGATTTAATTCTTCATACTCATTTTCATTCATCAAATTTTTAAAATTTGATTAATGAAATTAAAAATAATAACTTATAAAATAATAAAAATAAAAAGTCATTATATAAATGACCTCCTCCCATTAAACCCAACCTCAAATTCCTTTAAAAGCTCAACACTCAGCAAATAAATCAAAGGCTAACTTTTCACCATATATAATATTTCAATTCCTTGAAATATTTATTAAACACATTTTAACAAAATCGAACCTTTGAATTTAACTTCTTTGTTCTAAAAACAAACCTTGCTTCACGTTGATTTTATATGGACCCACACATTCAATATTTAATAACCATCTTTCAAATTGGACAATTACCATTGAAATCAATGTGGGCCATACCTCATTAACGTCCATGCAACTTGACTGGCGATCACCCTTGGATTTTCTACCTTCCAGATCGAACGGAACTCATACATATCGCGTTGAATTTATCACAAAGAGTTAACATCCCAATGCTACGCGAAATAGGCAGTTTTGGGTTGATGACGTGTTGACGTTTAATTGGATCGCGTGAGTTTTTCCAAAACCGTTCCTCAGCTCCAGAGGCACGCGATACTGGTGGTTTACCATCCAAAACCACTTTTCTAAACTTTCATTTCCTGAATGCTTTAAACGTTGTTTTCCAACGGAATTCCAACTTGATTCAAGTTAAAAATTCATGGCTCCTCTCAAACACGATTTCCTTTCCATAAAAACTGGGATCGACCTCTATACATCTATTCAGTCAACGCTATACAAAAACAGAGTTTGATTCCAGCGAACAGAGTAATTTGCTTTCTTCTAAAAACATCTTCTCTATGTTAAGGCTTGAATCGATTGCCCTCAATTTACTGGATCCAGAGTTTCTCAACGCGTATTTCAAACATCTGGGTTGGATTTCAACTAATATCATTCTAAACAATTGATGCGTTCTGCACATGGGTCAACATTGATAACAATCAATCTTTGAACGCTAACAATTCTGCATTTTCCATAAAGAATTAACGCACTCCAGCAATCAACAACAAGCATATATGGCACTTTCCATGACAATTTAAAACTTCATCACTTCTTTTAACCCTTCAAGCTTTAATACGATCCTTGGCAAGGAATGAAGATACAAGAGTTTTAATTTAACACCATCATGCCATCGATTCAACAAAGTGACCCATTTCGATGCTTGTGAACAGAGATTAATTTACTCGATTTAAACAAAGACTTGTTTTAAATAACAGAATCAAATCCTTCAGCCCCTCATGATTTTTCTATCCAGAGCTATGCCATTTTATCTTCCACAACATATAAAACCCAGTAAATTCACGAACGTGGAATCCTCCGGGGATTGCCAGTATATACAATAATTCAGAAACTTTTGTAATCTTTATTAAATCAAAACCTCACAAATAATTCCTTCGGCCACTCCCAATTTCTCCATTACAGAGATTACAATTTATAATTTTATTACACAACAGAAATCTTCTCAATTAGAATCAAATTTCCTAAATTGAGAGAAAATCTTACTTGCCCAATATCCTCCTAGAATATATCAACTACTGCTAGATATGCTTAACAATTTAGCATTTATTAAAACTACTTATCTCTAAATCTTCTCCTAATTTATTACAGAAAATAATAATATTAATTTGTTTGAGGAATTCAATCCTCTCATTAAAATTTGACTTTCACCCATCAGTGAATGAATTTTAACTCAGCTAGCCACAACATGTGAACAAGCTTTCACATTGCTGGCTAGAATCTAATGCCCCTGCATCACACAGCCAGAACACCTATCAATGGCTTTCCTTTTACATTGGTCCATCCATCAGATACAATGGACACCCCATGCTCATTCCAAGAATTTGTCATTCTAGCCAAAGAATTGTTTATTTTAGCTCTTTCATGATCAAGTCCCACGATTCTGGCCTTGTCATACCCAGGGCTCCTGTATCCTTTGGGGGCATCATTAATGGCAGACACCATTTCATGCCAATATGGTGAGCGAAGAACATTGAATGGCACCCCACATGCATATAGAAACCGAAAAAATTTTGAATCCACATCATTCCTGCACCCTTCGTAAAGGAAATCGGATATGGTTCTACGCCTTAAGGAGATGTTTGGTCCAAGTGTGCCTCCATATCCACTACCATGGGTGGAAGTTGATGGACTTCTTTGTCCATGATGTGATGGACCTGATGGTGAATAAGAATCAATGAAACCCCTAGATCTTTTAGATTTCTATAGGGCAGCCTCCTCCTCCTTTCTATATTTCTCTCTCTCTGTTGTTGGCACACTTACACAAATTTTGATTCCTAGATTTTTGTCTCCATCCCCTGACATTTTCCCACAAAGGTGCCTTCTAGCACGGGTGTATGAACTTGTGTATTCTTTATTGCAATGGGGGCAAAGAAATTTAGTGGTTCCACCACCTTTCCCTCCTTCCCACCTCTGAACATATTTCCACAAAGGTTTTTGACTTTGCTCTTGTCTAGTTGGGGTATCTATGGCCTCATGTTCTCCACTCTCCCCTTCCTCCTCAGCATACTCCTCCTCCTCTTCAGGATTGTTATCAAATCCACTATAACCCACTTCTTCATCCTCCTCTTCTCTAATGGGCCTCTTTCTTCTATTCTCCAACACCATTATTACAAAGAAAGGAACCAACATGAAGAAAATCCCTAGCCATATAGCCATGATGTTTCAATTTTCAAGTGTCTAGCCTACAAAAAAAATGGAGGAATGCCAAATGGGAATAGGAAATGCAACATATGAAAAAAACAATTCAATTTTTCACTTTTCAACACACTAGAATGTAACATTGAGAAAAAAAATCAAGTTTTCATTTTTGAACAACTTAAAAACAATTCCTAGAAAATAAAAAACTAGATTAGAAGACCTACCTATTTCTTGCAATCCTCCTCGTGCAAACTTGCTCTCCTGCAGCTTGCTCCTTGCTCTCTCCTTGGCACTTCCGCTCTCCAAACTCTCAAGCTCTCCTTCTCTCCAAATCTCTCTCCAACTCTCAAGCTCTTGCTCCTCTTGCTCTCACTCTCAAACTAAAACAATAAAAAATAAATGACGAGGGTGGGCTTTTATTTACCCAACCCCCCCTCCCTCCCTCCCTCCCAAAAAAAAATCGAATTTTGACGTCAGAAATTTTTTTACGCGCCGGGGAGCGTTCGAGAGAGAACGCTCCCTGATCGATCGGGGAGCGTTCTCTCCCGAACGCTCCCCGGCGCGTAAAAAAATTTCCAACGTCAAAATTCGATTTTTTTTTGGGAGGGAGGGAGGGGGGGTTCTCTCCCGAGCACTCCCTGAAACACTCCTGAAAAGACAGGGAGCATTTTTTCAGGCTCGGAAGCGCGCTCCCGAAAACGCTCCCCTTAGGAAGCATTTTCGGGAGCACGCTTCCGAGCGCTCCCAAAGAGCTCCCGAACAGAACGCGTTTTGAGAGCGGGATCGAGAGGGCGGGGGGAGAAGCTTCCCCGCAACCTTGGTCGAAATTATGGGGCGCAATTTGCTGAGAATTTTCGAGTGAGCTTGCAGTTCAGTGAGGCGCAGATCGACAGTGGGATTTTAGATCCGAGGTCGAGAATATATTGGCAGAGAAGCAGATCCGTACCAGAGCAGCGCAGAGACCCAACAAGGGTGACGCAGGCCAAGCCAGAGCTTCGCATAGGCTTCGTACACTCAGCCTCGGTGACGTAGGGCCAGCCAGTGTTGTGTAGAGGCTCAAGCAAGGTCGTAAGGCTAATGCAGTGCCGGGAGAGGCAACACTAGGGTTCCAGTGATCTAAATTTATGCAGGAACGCAACAGAATACAAATCTAACCATAAATAAGAAGATGCAGTGGAAAAAAACACTTCATTTCATTAATATCAAAAAACTGAAATTTGTTTACAGACATAATGGAAATAAACTAGCTAGGGCACTAGTAGCTTATCTCTGAGGGGGGATGTGGTGACTACAGGCCTCTTAACTGTGTTACAATCAGGCTCGAGAGCCTATTTATTATTGAGAAACAATGGAAAACCCTAAATATCCAAAAACCTAACCCTAGAAGATGAAGCACCAAAACTATGGACCCCATTTTGGTAAATTGGTACATTAACTTCCCGGGGACATAACTTTGGCATAGGATCTATGTTTGACAAGCACAATACCTCGTTAGAAAGATCTATCCGAGGACTACAACTTTTGATGTGAGCAACACAGAAGGAACTTCCATGTTCCTCCCAGTTTTCACTACCACCTGTCCATTATGTTGCGTTTCCACTCCTTACTGTTATTCCTTCTATCCCGTTAGATCCGCTCCCTAGCCGTTTTCATCACCCCAGCTCCTGTACCATTGGCATTTAATCGCTACGATCACATTCTTAACAGTCATTTCATAACGGCATTCTAGCCACTGTTATAAATAAAACCTCGCCCTTCCTTTTACCACTTTGCTTTATTCACTATTTGTTGTTGAATTGTAGGTATTACAGAGCATAATTGTGCCACTAATACAATCATTTGTCATCGTGCTACAAAGATTTAACTGCAAAAATTACCATTCTTCTTCTTCTTCTTTTCCCTTTGCAGAGAACATGGCCCCCCAAAGGAAAAAGAAAAAATCCGACCCCTGAGGAAAACCCTCCTACTTCCACCCCGGTCAATCTCAACCATGTTCCCCTTGTTGATTCTTATTTCAAAATTGTTGACATAGAGTGTGAATTCGAATTCCATGAATTGCACCTGTGGCTAAAACAAAATCCCTTCTGCCTCTCTTTTCATTCCGTCAAACCCATGACTTCCCAAACTTGATCACCTAGTGTCAAACCAGGTATGATCCCATCAAAAGTGTAGTGGTGGCTCAGAATGGAAACATTCTGATATCTATCACTGCAGAAACCATAAAAAACATGTTACTGATCCCTTCAAATGACTCTGTAAGCCTTTTCTCTCAAGCAACTCTTATGGAGCTGTACCATAAACTCACATTCCCTTAGAGAGCCCAAATTTTTTAGACCTTCCTGCTTGATAATGTTGAATTACCAAAGAAAAACCCACCCTATCCATCCTCCATGTTTCCTGAAGCCACCAAACACATCATCTCACTATTGTCTTGCTTATTAGGATATCCAAATGACAAGACAGTAGATGAACCCATCTTTGGATATTTTTCTATCTTTTCCAAAGATCATCAACTTACATTCATGTATAATTACAGTCAAGTTTTGGGCTAAAATATGCATCAACAATTGATGAATTTAACAACCCAAGAAAGGTTTAAATACACCTATGTACTTATACATATGTTTATGTTTCAACAAGGAGATTCACTGCCTAATACATTGAACAAGCAAGATGAACAAGGAGTTAACCAGTAAGCAATTCATTGGACAAAATTGGTCAGGTCAATTTCAGACAAATTCCCTTTTTCAGATTTCATTGGCTCATTCATCTATCTAGTTGCACAACTCCTCGGTAGCCAAAATGAGCCCAGAATTGGCCAGGACATCAAAAGAATCCTTCATTTGAGTGACCAAGTTCAAACTGTAGACAAGTATTTATACGAGAATTACACAAAGATTCGAATATATGGTTGTGAGTTGGCACCATATAAATTGCCCAAATATGTTCCAATGAGAATCTTCTCTTTGGAAAATATTAGGCAGATGATTAATATGGATGATATGCATTTTGTTTCAGGAAAGAGTTAGTCACAATTCAAAATTAAGTCAAAGATTGGTTCTTTCATTTGCAATACCAGATCAGCGTGCATTGAGGCAAGATGCTATCTTGAAAAAGATGAATTTTGCACCCAAGCTTCACCTGGTCTTATGACCCTTTCAGTATAATTTCAAATCTAAGAGTTGATTTAAAAACAACTCCATATAATCATACACCAAGGCCTGAAATTGAAAAGTTCATGAATCAGGAGCAGTGGACTGAAAATACATTACAAGAAGCAGAGGAATAGATCCTTTCCGCTTCCACTTTGTAGACTCCAGTTGCCCAAAGCAAATAGCAGAAAAGATCCAGAGAAGAAACATCAACTCTTGTGGATTTGGTCAAAGATTCATAATCCAGCAAAAGAAACAGAAAACTGACCTTACAATTTCTACAAAGCAAAGTCAAAAGGAACAAGAAATCATAGATTTGGGAGATCCAGAAGTATCTACATCAGCAGGAGGGAGTGTTCCTAATACTCCATTATCTTCTTCACCCTCTCAAGAACCTTTGGAAATCATCCAATCAGTGGGAACCAGTTCATCAGATGACCAAAACATATTCTCCAAATTCCTGGAGATTAAATAGAAAAATGAAACATTGAAGTCTAATGTATATAGTCAGTTTTGGAAGTAGACTTCTACATCACAACATAGGCTTCTCTCTGCTTTTGATAGTGAAAAGGGAAGGATGCAAATGGATTTCCTACAAGCCCAAGTCCCTTCTCTTAAGTCTCCATCAGATTATAAGAAGACCATTTTCTCATTTGATGCAAACCAGATTCATCCAATATAGATCAGATGGACATGCATAGACAGTTAGGAGAGATGCTCTTCTCTACCATGACTAATACAGCTATGACTTTGTCCAAGTTAAGAACAACATTATCAAATGTACAATCACAACTTAAAATAGAAAAACTCTCCTCTTTAGCTAAAGACAACAAGTTAAAGTCTTTAGAAGACATTGTGGTTAAGATTGGGTATGACCCAAAAGATTCTAAAGTTGTTGAAGAAATTTTAAAGAAGAAAAATGCAGACATTGTAGCTCTGCGAAAACAGCTAAAGCTACCTTCCACAGAAGGCCCACAGACAAAGGAAATAGAGGAGAGTGAACAGAACAGAGAAGAGATGCTCAAACTCATCATTGAGCAGAACATTAAGATAAAGAAGATGGAGGAGCAGATTGAAAGAGCTCAAGGAGAAAGAACCATCAGCTCAACTTGCTATGATCCCAGTTGCAGCAGTACCAATTGCAATTGCAGGTACAGAGCCCGGCTCTTCATCAACAGCAATGGAATCTACATCCTTAATAGGTGATTCGGCCAAACTTGTGCAGGATTTAGCCATATGGAAACAGGAAAATGAGAAGTTACTGGAGAAATTCAAGGCCTTAGAAACTCAGAAGATCAAAAATGATACCTTGTATATTGAAGAAATGCAGAAGTCTCACAGATTAGGACTAAAAGTTCAGAAGCTAGAAAGTGAGCTGCTAATGGCAGACCTTGGCCCAAGCCAAGGAGAGTATATGGATAGAAATAAGCCAAGCAATGACAGAAGTATGGCCATCCATACAAATCATTTTTGAGCAGGAAGAATTAATTAACAAATGCAGGATAGTCATTGAACAAGAGAAGGCAGCACTCAAGCAGAAACCAACAGAGGCATTAGACATGATCAAGGTACTGAACTCAAAAAGCAAAGCAGAGTTGAGAAGATCAATGTTTTAGACAGAACAACTACTATCCTAGAAATCAAGAAAGAATTGTAGAAAAAGAATTTACTGAACCAATTGGAAACTAAGTGTCAAACTGGACATTGTTGTCCAAATATTTCACACTAAGTTTAATTTGCTGAACCAAAGAGGATTGCCTGGACTACTAGCTCCTAATGAGAAGTTGATCAACTAGGAGGAGTACTGCAAAAAGATTTACACCATTGCAATTGAAAAATCAAAGTTTGTAGGAATTAAAGGCCATGTGACAGGGAAATCTTTTTTAGAAGCTTTAGATTTAGATTTGATTATAAAACATGAAATCAAAAATCTCTTCAACAAACCTACCTTTGAAAGGTACACAGAAGTAGATGAAGTTTTCAGGAAATTGGTAAATCTGGAAATTCCGAGTGAGGAAAGATGGGATCACTTATGTCAAACCAGCGAGTAACTTTTTGTCTTCAACTGCATGTCAGCACAACAGCTATTTTTGGGCCACATCATCAATTGTTTCCTCAAAGACAGTGACAGATCACTCATCACTTTTGTTTTCCTACAATTTGATACTAATTTTGTAATCAGTTTTAGATACTTCTAAGTGATAGAAACTAGTATAAATAACATTCCATTCGAGTTATTAAGGGTTGCACCCTTGGATGAGCATTTGTAAGTAGAAGTGTATGAGCTTTGATCATTGATGATAATAAAAGGATTCTCGATCTATTTCAATCAGTTTGTTATCTTGTAAGTTTTTTTCAGTATTCATTTCACTTTTTTTTCTGCATATATTTGATGTTTATGAAGATAATTAGGTAATAAAATGTTGTGTTTTAGTCTATCTTAAATCCTTTGAAGTTATAATCCGTTTTAGAGAATGACTTATTGAACTAACTATTTTTTACAAGTCCCTCTATATCAATTAATTGTAAGTAATCTTCATAAAGTTGAATATGTTTTGTTAAGTTGTTAAAGTTTAAACATCGTTTGACAGTCTTTCACACTTATTATAAATTAAACATTCAATCTGAATATTTAACTTATCATACTTTCTTACAGTTTCTGCCTTCACATATGAAATCTTAAATCATTGTTTGAAGTAAAGCAACAACCCTTTTCTTAATAGTCAATATTATCTAAAGTTTAAATACATCTGTTTGTAATTGCTTAATACATTGGTCATCCAAAAACCCAATTTAAAACAAACAAAACATTATAGATGCTCTAGCATGATTAATTGACCTAGAATTATCTCAAAGAGCAACATAGGGCCTCAAAACGGCTCTGAAAGTTCAGGACCCTAAAAACTACTAAAAATAGTAAATTGTGCTACAATTAAGGAAAATGAAAAGCTGAAAGAAACAATGGTGGGGCCCTCAGTGGAATAGGCGAGTGGCCACCAATATCCACCTCGATCACTCCTCCCCCCTTAGGAAGCAGTGGTCCCCATTGCGTTGAGTTCCTCCATGAGATGAGGAAACTTCTGATGAACTTGGTCCCTGGTGAACCACTTGCCTTGGCGTAGGAGTTGGCCATCTTTGACAACCCGATACAGTTGGATCTTCTGCTGGCGAGTGTTCCTGATTTGCATGTCCATGATACGATCTGTGGTGGCCTATTCCATGCAGTCTGGGTTTAACTATGTTGGTGTGAGTTGTTCTGCAATGTCGAAGGTGTCCAGTAGAGGTGGGAAGTAGGGTCGAAGGCGGTCAACATGGAATACTAGGTGCAGAGCAAGGAATGGTGGAATACTGAGCTCGAAGGCATTAGCCCCTACAACATTGGTGACGGTGTACGGCCCATATTGGAGTGGGTGAAGCTTGCGGTGGGGTCCAACGAGGCGCTCCTGCAAATGTAGCCACACTTTGCCGCTCACCTGGAAGTTGTGTGGCACTCGATGTTGATCATGTCATTGCTTGTACTTAGCATTGGCTCTATCCAGTATCTCATGAAATTGTTGGCAGATGTGCTGAATGCGCTCAATGAAGTTATTCGCTTTGACAGCTTCAAACTGGACATGAGCTGAATTGGCCTAAGTAGCCGCAAATGGCATGGCTACGTCAATGGGACATAGTGGCTGGAATCCCAAGCCCACCTGAAAGGGGCTATCACCAGTTGAGCTGTGGAGAGCTCGATTATAACTGTGTTGTACATAGGGAAGGCTCTCATCCCATGTGTGTGGATGCTTTGAATTGTACATGCACAGAATGTGTATGATCATCCTATTGACGACCTCTGTCTGGCCATCAGTTTGGGGATGGAAAGTTGTGGACTTGGTGAGCTTGGTGTCCAGCATTGACCAGAGGCTGGACCAAAATGTGTTGAGGAAGCCACTATCCCGATCTGAGATAATAAACTGTGGGATCCCAAAGTGCACCCACACTCATTCAAAGAAGAGTTTAGTAGTGGCTTCTGTTGTGATATTCTTCTTGTAGGCCGCCATAATGGCCATCTTCGAGAATCTTTCGACAACCACGAAAACATAGTCGTTTCCATGCTTAGTAAAATGAAGGGCCGACATGTAATCCATGGAGATGGATTCCCAAGGCTGACTAGGGGTCGATAGTGGAGTATAGAGGTCTTGCTTCTTGATGGTCGATTTGGCAATGGCGCAAACCCTGCAGGATCTGATGTACTTCCCGACATCCTGTCAAAGGTTCGGCAAATAGAAATACTTTTGTAGCACTGCCACTGTTTTCTCGACCCCGAAATGCCCAACGACCAGACTGTAGTGCGCTTCCAAAATTATCTTGGCACGCTCACTTGAAGGAACACAAAGGTGTCCCAGGTGACATAGCAGTGCATCCTGGAGGTGAAAATTTTGGAATTTGCATACCCTCCAAGAGGGTCTTGTATGTGTGGCCGAATTCTGGATCGCTCTTGTAGAGAAGTGGCCAATCAGAAGTCTCGTGCCCACAAGAGCTAAGAACAATGGTTAGTGCCATGATCGGTGGTCGATTGAGATAGTCTGCAACATTATTGGTGTTGTCCTTCTCGTATTTGATGTTCAAATGAAATTGTTGCAGATATGTGAACCACTTCTGATGGCGATCATTCTGCAACTTCCCTTGTGTCTGTATGCACTGCAGTGGCCGGTGGTCTGTGTGGATGACAGTTTCCTTCCCAAAAATGTAATGCTTCCATTGTCGGCAAGCCTGCATAATGGAATACATTTCTTTGTCATAAGTGGGATACTTGTGGAATGTGTCGGACAATGTCTCATTGTGATATGCAACAGGATGCCCCTGTTGAGTAAGAACTATTGATTTTGTAGCATTGGAAAGTGTTCCATGTCTCATATTTTGGGAGGAGGCTTGGACATCAATATTCCAGAGAACCCAAAAACCGTTTGTGGAAATTCCACTCGGTTCATGTTCTATTAAAATAATTAATTATTTTAATGTGATCCCTAATTCTAAACTTAGGGAAGTTAAATAATTAAAGGGTGTTAATAAAACAGAGTGTGAATCTTCTAGAAAACGAATATCAAGTCGTGTTTTAATCTTAGCCATTGATTAGAGATCGAATTTGGGTCTTTGAGTCATCAACGAGAAGATTATAACAGAAGGCTTGGGGGTCATTTGGAAAGCAAGAAGAGCACACATTCAGTACCCTAAGGAAATCAATTCTGAAAGAAGAGAATTCGATTTCAGAGGGAGAGGTTGTAGAGGCAGAGTTGCAGAGGCAGAAGACGGAAGGGGAGGCAAAAGAGGCAGAAGCAAGGCATGACGAGGACACAGAGGGGATAGCGTTGAGCAACAGCATTGAGTACCTACACAGAGTGACACATTCTAGTGTAGGGACTGCGCAAAAGACCACGCAGAGTGACGCAAAGGGAGCTAGGGTGCCTCCCATGTGTCAATAATTCCCCCGAAAGTTACGAGAAATTTATCTCAGATGTTTTCTAAGAAGTCTGCTTGTCAAATTCTTGCAAATGATTTTCCTTGCTGAAGATTAATACAAACCCTCTTCTGCTGCACTGGTTTTCTCGCATTAGGTTTTTCCGGGGACAATTGTCCAAAACTTCTTGTGTTCATATGATTGTTTCTATTGTGTTATATGTGTTCTGTTCTATTTGCTGCTTATCATTAAGTGAATACTGCAGTTGTGTTTATTTCAAAACTTACTGAAGAATTTGTAAGTAACTTATCATAAAATAAGTAGGCAAAATAAATCTATCATGGCAGTAGTGTTTCGAATTGAAAATTTCAGATGGTATCAGAGCAAAAGATGAGTAACAAAAGGGGAGGTTCTGCAATGGAACGAAGGTCCAACAGTAATGCAGCATCAACTCGAAAAGGTTCACACAGTCCTCCAGAACACATGGAGGAACAAAGGGATCATGACGTTTCAGTTCTGGCATCCATACTAGAAGAGGATTTTGCTTGTGTGTCTAGCATGGCCTCTCCAGATATCTGGTATATCGACAGTGGATCATCTGCTCACATGAAAGGAGTTCGAGAATGCTTCTCGAGCTACAAGGAGGAGCAGATGAATTTCCAAATTACTATGGGAAACAAGGCCAAGTGCACCACTGTTGGAAGAGGCACCATTATACTTCAAACGGAAGTTGGCAACAAGCTTTGGGCCACCAACGTACTACATGTACCAGGATTGGGGATGAACTTGCTCTCAGTGTCTCAGCTGCAGAATAAGGGTTACGATGTATACTTTATTGGCAAAAAAGTTTATGTCAAACACCCTAGTTGGAAAAAGAAGGCACAAATTGGAGTAAGGAGCCATAAACTATACAAGCTACAGCTCGAGTCCCCAATGGCACTAATAGGTAGTATGGATGAGAGAGATTTGAACAAATTATGACATAGAAGAATGGGGCATCTACGTCATGGAGCCTTGAGAATTCTCAAGAAGACTGTCACAAGAGCTCCAAAACTTAGCACCAAGAGAGACTATGTCTGCATGAGGTGCGTATTAGGAAAGTTTGCGAAGGCAACATATCCAAAAAGCAACAATAGGTCCAAGAGTATGTTGGGATTGATACACTCAGACATCTGCGGACCAATGTCCACAAATGCTCTCAGTGGTGCAAAGTATTTTGTCACCTTTATCGATGACCATTCCAGAAAAACATGGATCTACTTTTTGAAGACCAAAGACGAGGTCTTTGAGCGATTCAAAGAATTTAAGTCTCTAATAGAAAATCTAACAGGAAGCGGATCAAGACATTACGATCAGACAATAGTGGAGAGTACATTGACAAAGTCTTCACAAGGTTCTGTGCAAAGGAAGGCATCAAGAGAGAATGGACTGCTCCATATAATCCGGAGCAGAATGGGATCGCAGAGAGAAAGAACAGGAGTACTGTAGAAGTTGCGAGAGCAATGCTGTATGATCAAGACATGCCCAAATTTTTGAGGGCTGAAGCTTGCAATACAATCATGTATGTGCAGAACAGAGTGCCTCATAATGCATTGGGAAAGGTTACTCCTAAGGGAGTATTCACTGCCAGCAAGCCTAAAGTGAACCACTTTAGGATATTTGGCAGTATAGCATATTGCCATGTTCCCGATGAGAAGAGGAAGAAGTTAGATCAGACTGCTGAAAAGGGATACCTTGTGGGATGTAGCGAGAATGCAAAGGCTTACCGCATCTATATTCCCTAGAGTAGGAAGATCGTAGTAAGACAAGACGTGAAATTCATGGAGGAGAGAGCCCTGAGGAGATCCCGAGAGATGTCTAAAGCTACGCAGTCTAAGGATCCGCTGGTCCAGCCACAACGGCCTACAGAAGATGGCTCTAGTGCCTCTCCACGGCACAAGGATCCTAAGGAAAGCTTTTCTGAGGAAGTGCAAGAAGGAGAGCAGGTAAATCCACCCACCACCAGTGGAAGGACGAGTAGGGAACTTCAACAGACTCTAAGGGATGCAGAGGATTTTGTTGAAGCTCCTAGACATGAGAAGAGGGAATGCAGGCAGCCAAACAGGTACCAAACATTGCTAGCACAGGTTGGAGAACCCGCTAGTTTTCAAGAGGCAGCTCAGCATCAGGTGTGGGTAGACGCTATGGTGGAGGAGTACAACTCCATCATGACAAATGATGTCTGGGAAGTGGTTCCTAGACCTCAGAACAAGTCGATGGTAGGTTCAAGGTGGATCTACAAGATAAAATATGCTGCAAATGGCAGCATAGAGAAATTCAAAGCCAGGTTTGTAGCTAAGGGGTATGCACAGAAGGAAGGGATTGACTATGAAGAAACCTTCGCCCCTGTAGCTCAGTACACTTCAATCAGATCCATCATCTCTCTTGCAGCACAGATGGGATGGGAAATTCACCAGATGGATGTCAAGACAGCATTCTTGAATGGGGTGATAGAAGAGGAAGTGTACATAGAACAGCCAGAGGGCTTTGAGACGCATGAGCAGAAAACTCATGTGTGCAAGCTTAAGAAAGCCTTGTGCAGACTAAAGCCAGCATAATGTTGCAGGAAGTGGGGACATTTCTTGGAAGCCGATACGTGGAAGCGTCATTTCCCAAAAATCTAGGAAGTGAAGCGTCTTGGAACTGTCTACTATATATATATATATATATATATATATATATATATATATATATATATATATATATATATATATATTTGCATTTATATTAAAAAAAAACATCCAAAATACCAAACTAGTTGTAGAAGATATGAAAACATGCATATTTGTATACAAATCAAGATAGATATGGCATCCATTGTACATCAATGGTTTATTATTCGAGCATCAACCATCTAGAATCTATATTCTTCTCCTCTTGTCTCGCCTTTGCCTCTACCTCGATTGTCCAGGGATATTAGTCAACATTTCCCAATTTTAATCAAACTACCTAATCCAAGCCTTAAAATATGGTGGAAAAAGCTTAACGTGCTTGATCAATGTTGACTTGATTGAAAGGTAATTTTTTGCTAAGGCCATGACAAACAATTAACACCACCAACCCTAGGGTACATGAGCACATAGAGGGCTTGGTGCTCTTGATTAAATGCCAATCACATACCCTCATACATGATATAAACTAATGAAAAGACACAATCTCATTGATCCTGAATTCCTTAAAACTATTAAGTCTGTTGAATTTTGAATAGGATATGAAATTATATTTTCTCCATATGAAGCCCGATGGGGCTGGAACCACTCTCAAACATCCTAAGTCATTTCATGGTAATGTTAAAAATTTAAGTAAAAGGATGAAAATGAAAGAGACATTCTCCTTTATCTATCATTTTCATCCGTTTATTTTAAAAATTTAACATTACCATGACGAGGCATCTAGGAAGCATCTAGGGAGCATCAAGGGAGCACATTGGGAGTGTCCGGGAAGCCCCATCCCAACTTAAGTCAAAGAAATATTTTTAAAACAATTTAGAACCCCGCGAAACTGCCCATCTCCCTCTGGATCCACTGGCCATCCGCACGGATCCGTGCCCAAACCTCCATGGATCCCCAATGGATCCTTTTCTGGATTCGCAGATCGAGAATCCAGAACCACGGATCGGGCTTGTGTGGTTCCATATTTCCAGGAATCGCCTCAAAATGACGGAACCGCGAATCTAATTTTCGAATTCGCGGTTCCATCACCCAAGGATCAGTACGGGGCGCGGTTCCAACCTTGCATCCTTGGGGGGGGGAAGGATCGTGCAACACTGAGCCAACCCCTAGAGCATGGTATGGGCGAATTGACAGCTACCTGCAAATGATGGGATTTGTCAAAAGTGACGCAGATCCCAACCTCTACTATCTAAGAGTAAGTTATGAGCCTTTAATACTAGTGTTATATGTAGATGATCTGTTTTTTACTGGATCATTTAAGCTCATCAAAGACTGCAAGGAAAATCTGGCTACCAAATTCGACATGAAGGATCTAGGGAGGATGCACTATTTTCTAGGTTTGGAGGTTTGGCAACAGAAGGGAGAAATCTTCCCTGGGCAAGGAAGATATACTACAGAGATTTTGAAGAGATTTCAGATGGAGGACTATAGACCCATGGCTAGGCTAATGATCAAAAGCTAGAAGAAAATCGACAATCCGAGGATGATGAGGCTGACCCTACGTTGTATAGGCAGCTCATAGGATCATTGATGGACCTGGTCAACACTAGACCAAACATGAGTTATGTTGTGAATACCCTCAGTCAGTTCATCGTAGAACCAAGGAGGGCTCACTGGGCAGCAGCCAAACATGTTCTCAAATACTTGAAGGGGACAAACGAGTTTGGATTGAAGCACACCAAGGGCAATGAAATCCAGTTGAGTGGGTTCACTGATGCAGACTGGGCTAGAAGTCCAGTAGGTCGCAAAAGTACCAGTGGGTATTGTTTCAATGTCAGATCATGAATGACTTCTTGGTGCAGTAGAAAACGGAAATCCGTGGCATTGAGCTTAGCTGAGGCTGAATATATGGCAGCTAGCACAGCTTCGTGTGGTTGGACTTCAGAGGGAGCTGCAGTACGGATGAGACAGTGACAAAGATGGTGTCACGGGCAACAGCGCAACAGATGAGGGGCAGCAGCTGAGACATCAGCAGCGCAGTAGATGCTTCAGGTCAGAGCAGATGCAGTTGCTATTTTGCTTGAACACTTTCCTCGCTAAGAGGGAGTGTTGATTTTGTAGCATTGAAAAGTGTTCCAAGTCTCATATTTTGTGAGGAGGTTTGGACATCAGTATTCCAGAGAACCCAAAAACCGTTTGTGGAAATTCCACTCGATTCATGTTTTATTAAAATAATTAATTATTTTAATATGATCCCTAAGTCTAAACTTACGGAAATTAAATAATTAAAGGGTATTAATAAAACAAAGTATGAATCTTCTAGAAAACGAAGATCAAGTCATGTTTTAATCTTAGCCATTGATAAGAGATCTAATTTGGGCCGATGGATTCATCGGCGAGAAATTATAAGAAAGGCTTGAGGGTCATTTGGAAAACGAACGAGCACACTCTCGGTGCACGAAGGAAATCGATTACCGAAGAAGAAAATTTCGAGATTTCGATTTCAAAGGAGAAGGTTGTCGAGGAGGAGTTCAAGCAGAGAAGAACGGAAGGAAGGTCAACGAGAGGCATAAGCAAGGTGGGAGGAGGACGCGGAGGAGAGCAGGCGGCGGCCGATGGCATTGGTCCCCATGCACGGTGGCCAACGGTCCGAGGCGCAACGGCCAGAAGACCTGCGGACGACGTGAGAGGGGGCCGGGGTGCCTCCCAGGTGTGTCGAAAATTCCCGGTTGCGGAAATTTATCTTAGGTGTTTTCTAAGAAGTTTGCTCGTCAAATTCTTGTAAATGATTTTCCTTGCTAAAGAATAATACAAACCCTCATCTGCTGCACCGGTTTTCCCACATTGGGTTTTTCCGAGGACAATTGTCCAAAAATAATTGTGTTCATATGATTGTTTCTATTGCGTTATAGGCGATCTTTTTTATTTCCTGCTTATGATTAAGTGAATACTGCAGTTTTGTTAATTTCAGAATTTACTGAATTTACAGCAGAATCTGTAAATAACTTATCATAAAATAAGTAGGCGAAATAAATCTATCACTGCAGTAGTGTTTCTCGATCTCAAATGGTTGTTGCAAGTATGGTAATGTGAGCATTGGGGCAAAGCAGAGGCGATGTTTCAATTCTACGAATGCTTAGAGTTGAGATTCCGACCAAAATAATTTTGCTTTCGCTCCTCCCTTGGTGACTTGACTCAAGGGCCAAGTCATATGAGAGAACCCCAACACAAACTTGCGTTAGAAATTAGCAAGATCAAGAAAGCTACAAAGCTCTATTAGAGTGGTTGGGGTTGGTCAATCCCGAATCACTTGGATCTTGGTTGGATCCACAAGCACCCCTGCTCATCAATGATGTATCCTAGATACTGAACCTGGGTCATGCCAAAGGTGCACTTCTCCAAACTGGCACACAACTTGTGTTGCCGCAGTGTTTGGAGGACTTGTCGGATGTGGTGGAGGTGCTCTTCCCAAGCTTGGCTGAAGATCAAGATGTCATCCAAGTACACTACTACAAATGAGTTGGTGAATGGCCGCAAGATGTCGTCCATCAGCGTCATGAAGGTTGCGGGAGCATTCTTCAACCCGAAAGGCATGACCATCCATTTGAAAAGGCCCTCCTTAGCTTTGAAGGTAGTCATCCACACATCGAAGGGTTTGAATGATATGTGGTGATACCCAAACTTCAAGTCGATCTTGCTGAAATATTTCGCCCCTTTGAGTTGGTCCAGAAGGTCATCAATCTGTGGGTTCAGGTACCTATTCCAGAAAGTGATCTTGTTCAACGCTTGATAGTCAATACAGAGTCTCCAAATCCCATCCTTCTTCTGCACCAACACAATCGAGCTCCCACAGGGCAATGAACTCGGTCGGATGTGACTTTTCTGCAGCAGCTCCTGAATCTGCCTCTTGATTTCATCGTTCTCTAGAATAGAGCACCGATAGATCGGTCGATTGGGCAGCAGCGCACCTGGGGTCTGATCGATGAGGTGCTTGACCTGATAGTACGAAGGCAGAAACTACGGGTGAGAATAGATATCCTTTGTGCTCCTACACGACCTTGTCCATTTGTTGTTGTGCGGAGGGAGCCTTGTACGGAGTTTGTGGCCCGCGGTCTTCTTCTTGACGAGCGGATCATCGGAAACAAATTTCGATTTTGAAATGAGCTTATTGCATTGTTTTGCAGTAACCAAAGAGACAGTCATAGGAGGTGGTACTTCTGGTATCCTGTACAACTTATTTCCCAAAGTAATAATAATAGCACGAGGTCGAGACTCATACACAGCATGACGCTTCCACAAGTATGGTTGTCCTAATAATACATCAGAAACATCAATAGGAGCAACGTCACATAATACCTCATCCGTGAAGGCCTTGATGCTATAGGGAAGGCGGCACTGCTGGCTGACGCGGAGATCTCGTCCTTGGTGAAGCCACCCGATGGTGTATGGATGTGGGTGAGCTGTGGTCGGCAAGCCCAACCGCTTCACGGCGTCTGCTGAAATGAGGTTCTATTGGCTCCCATTGTCGACAATGAACTGTACAGGGGAGCCCTTTACCCACATCTGGGAGTGGAAGAGACGTTCCTCCTCCTCTGGATCTTCCGGTTCCTCCTTCTGGACCTTTGTAGTGGCAACAGTGGCGTTGGGCTCCGCATCGATAATCTGTTTCCCTTTTTCATTCCCCTTTTCAGGTTCTGATTCGGAGTCGGAGCATGCATCTGACTCAGAAGCCCTCATCTCGGCCACTAGCGACTGCTTGGCCCGACACTCACTTGTGTTGTGAGTGGAGCTCTTATAGAACTCACACCACTTTCCCGTGTCCTTCTTTGGCTTTACGGTGTTGTTCTTTTCTTGTGGCTTTGACGGGTTGTCTTTAGCCGCCATGCCTTGGCTCTGTCCTTTGTTCTGTGGTTTGGAAGCACCTTTTCCTTGCTTTTGATTAACGAGGACTGGAGATCCAAAGTATCGCTTCTTCTGTTTGAATTTCTGCTCAATCTTGGCAGCATACCAGTATGCCGTACCAAGCGAGGAGATGTCGAGGAACTCCATTTCCACCTGAATGTATCTGTGCAGAAAACTGGGGTACTTCAGCACCAAATGTTTCTCTAAATCTTTGATACCCAACTTTGTGCACATGGTATGGAATAGATGCGTCACCTCATGCACATCTTGATCCATTTGTTGCCGCAGCGTAGTCCATTTTATGTACTTGTCCTCATAGCTACCCACGGGATAATATTGTTCCTTGATGGTGTCTCAGAAAGATTTCCAAGTGGGTATGACCGAGAAAAGAGAGGGTTCCCCCTCATCCTCTTTCTCACAGTAAGCTTCCCACCAGTCCTTGACATAGGGGGCGGCTTTGAGTGTTGCAAAAATAATCTTCTCCCGGTCGGAAATGTCATGAACCAAGAAATATCGTTCTAATACATTCAACCATCTATCTACGACGTCTGGATCTATTTGGCCCTCAAAAATGGGAATGTCAAAGTTTACTAGTACCTTTAAAGGATTTGTTCCTCCAGAGTGGCTGTTGGATGCAGATGCGCCGTGGGTGGACAATCGTTGAACGATCTGAGCAAAGTTATCCATCATCGCGTACCTTTATTTTTCGAGGGCCTCCTCAAACAATATTTTGATAGGATCTCCTGCTCCCTCGTCTTTCTTGTCACCCCCCCATGGGCGGTCATCAAGGTTTGCGAGGCTAATCTTGCAAAGGTTCAACGAGATCGAGACCTAACTCCTTATACCCCAACCGGCCCAGGTACATGCAAGGATCGAAGAACGGACCACTGCGATACCATGGTCAGAACATAGAACGCAACAGAATACACATATAACCATAAATACAAAGATGCAGCGGAAATAACACTTCATTTCATTAATATCAAAGAACTGAAATTTGTTTACAGATAAAATCGAAATAAACTAGCTAGGGCGTTGGTAGCTTATCTCTAAGGAGAGATGTGGTGGCTACAGGCCTCTGAACTGTGTTACAATAAGGCTCGAGGGCCTATTTATTATTGAAAAACAATGGAAAACCCTAAACATCCAAAAAACTAACCCTAAGAGATGAAGCGCCAAAAGTATGGGCCCCATTTGGGTAAATCGGTACATCAACTTCTCGGTGACATAACTTTGGCATATGATCTTCGTTTGACGCGCACAATACCTCATTAGAAAGATCTATCCGAGGACTACAACTTTTGATGTGGGCAATATCAAAGGAACTTCCATGTTGCTCCCGGTTTTCCCAAAAAACGTTGTTTATGTGAAAAATCCTAACTTTGGATTCCTACTGCAACAAATCTGAATTACTTCTATTATTTTTTATAATTATTTCATTACAGTGAAATGTTGAAGTAATTACTGAAGCAGTCTACACAAATAATGTTGCGGAATAAATGTAAGTGTTGAAACAAACTGAACAAAATACAAAGAAAAACATCCGCATTTGACACGGTTATTTTTGGACTAAGTCCCCGGAAAAACCCAACTTGGGAAAATCGGTGCAGCAGATCTGAGGGTTTTGTATTATTAAGCAGCGAAATCTTGAGTACAATTAGGGTGCCAATATCCGGCTCACCCTTCAGAGAAAATCTCGGCAATAGAAGAAATGCGAGATATACCTCACTATGCAAGTCCCTGGTTGATCCGAAGCAGTGCTGGTGAAGCCCCTCTCTGCCTCTGCGTCATGCCTACACTGCTACTGTGTAAGCCTGCGTGGGCAAGCTAAGAATTGTGTCACCTCCTCCTCTGCAATGATCAAGTTGATCTAGAACTGAGTTTTGACCCTCCTGGCTTAGAAACCACAGCTTCCAACTATCTCCGGACTGAATCTAGAAGGCACTGCGTCACTTCTGCGTGATCCCCTTCATGGACTGCATCACCCCTCAGATGACTACGCTGCCTCTCCTGCGTCACTGCTGCCTCTCTCTCTGAAATGTACTCCTGGTCCTCCTGACCAGTTACTGAATCTGCCCCTCTCTGGAACTGATCACTAGATCGAAATCATTTAGGCAACCCTGCCCTAGTGATTTGATCTTGATCAATAGTTGTGTCTCTCACACAAGCTCGAATATGCCAAATGCTCAATGTGTTTTCCATAGGCCCCTCACCCTCCTTATAATCTTTTGTTGACCCTTCAACGGCCAAGATTAAAACATAATCAAGGGCTAAGATTAACTGTGAGTTGATCCATGACTTTATCTAGAAGATTCACACTTAATTTAATTAATACCCTTTAATTATTCAGTTTCCATAAGTTTAGACTTAGGAAAACATTAAAAAAATGATTAATTAATTTAATTAAACCATCTCTAAGTGGAATTTTCCAAAATCCTTTCTGGGTATTATGGAGACCATGTGTCTCGACTATATACAGAAATTACAGGCTAGGTGGCCCAAAAAACTGCAGTAAAAACTTGATAAATATATATTATTAATGATGAAAAGATGAGATATGATTACAATGACGGATCGCCTGGGCTTTTATAGCCTCAAGGTGTCCCTCGGTGAAGAGGCATGATCTTTGATCATGCCCTTCCAGTTAATAACCTAAGATAACTAAATCTAATTAATAAATAATAATAAAATATTCATAACATTGCCCCTCTCTTAAGATGCTTTGTCCTCAAAGCATATGTAATTGACAGACAACGTTGACGAATGTCTGATTTCCGCGAACGGCGAGCTCTTGCTTCCCATATTTTAAAAAAATCGTGAAGCATCTTCTAAAAACCCATCTGTCCCAAAGGCAGTATGGATATTGAAGAAAAGATACGGTATCGACAAGCGAATCTTTGTCTTGACTTACAGCCAGATATTTGATTTTCCTATCGGAAGGCACTTTTATGGGTAGATCTTCAGAATACTTTTTCATGTTTTTTGACTATTCCTTGTTCTTACGGTGATTTTTTGTGACTCCTTTTAAGATTTAGGTTAAGTTAAAACAGTTATTGTACGATGTAACTTTTCCTCATCATCAAATGCTTCATTCTTGTAACCATGTCTGCTTCATCTGGAAAACCCTCAACGACACATTGTTATGACGATGGCTTTGGATATGAAGCACGTACGTTATGTCAGCTTCATATGTTCGTTCGGTGCAGGGATGGAACGACTTGTTGAGTACAAACATTTGTGTGTCTTCACAGTGATGTGGAAAATCAATTTTTTCTACGATGCTCTTAAAGGTTTTACGAATACGTGGCATTGTTTTGTTGAGTTTGTTCCCTGTCAGGAGATATCGGGGATTGTGTCTAACTTAACTTATCTATTTTATCATTTAGCTTATTGCAGAGTTCTGACATCCTATTCATTGCTTTGTTAAGCTTTTCTGTGGCCTCCCTTCATTTTAGCTTTGCTAAGCTTTTGATCTGATCAATTGTCATCGTAGATAAAGACATACTGAACAGATATGAGGTGAGAAATACTCTTTTGCGAGTTTTTCTTTTCTCCTTTCTTTAAAATTAATTAATTAATATTTAATTAATTATTTTTTTTTTTTTTTGAATTAATTAATTAATTAATATTTATTTAATTAATTAATTAATAATAATTTCTATTATATATATATATATATATATATATATATATATATATATATATATATATATTTTTAAATAATAATAATAATAATAATTATTATTATTTTATTATTTGAATTATATATATATATATATAATTATGGGGAAAAAGATTGGTAACCTTGAAAAGTCACGTGCCTTTTGAAAAGTCACTTTGTTTTGAAAAGGCACGTTGTTTTGGAAATGGGAAATGGGTTTTTAATACCATGGACCCCAAAACCACGAGCTATTACTCTTCTTTTTTACCTTTACTTGCCTCTTTCCTTTTTAATTTCTTTGTCTTTGTATACGTATGTCTCTCTTTTACTTTTTCTTTTTTCTTTTAATTTTATTAATATATACTATTATATATATATTTCTTCCTTATTTTTTTTTTTAAAAACAAATGTTGTTTCTAGCCTTGGTTTTTAAAAAAAATCTACAGATATTAAATTTGCTGGGGCTACCTTTCTTGCAGGCAGGTACGCACGGATCCCCTGAGCGATGGCTGAAATACCAGTTCGAGTGTAAAAACTACGGTAAAATCTTGATAAACCTGTATTATTAATGATGAAAGATGAGATGAAGATGATTACAATGAGGGATTGCCTGGGCTTTAAATATAGCCTCAAGGTGTCTCTTGGTGAAGAGGCATGATCTTTGATCATGCCCTTTCAGTTAATAAACCCTAATATAACTATATCTAACTAATAATTAATAAAATATTCATAACATAGAGCACATCTGATGCTACCATAAATCAATAGTTTAGGGCCTCAAAATGGCTCCAGAAGTTCAGGACCCGAAAAAACTGCTAAAAATAGTAAATTGTACTACAATTAAGCGAACTGACAAACTGAAAGAAACAATGGTGGGGCCCTAACTGGAATAGGCAGGTGGCCACCAATATCCACCTGGATCACATTGGGCGAGAAAGGGCTAGTTTTCAACAGCTCCAGAAGGTGTGAAGTCTCAGCCGAATCAACCATATTTTCTGTCTCCGAGTGATAGAGGTACATCTGCCGAGATTTTCTCTGTTTGGGAAAACCATGTCTGGTGCCCTTGAATGTATTCAGAATTCTGCATAATAATAAAACCCTCTGAGATTTGCTATACCGGTTTTCCCGCATTGGTTTTTTCTGGGGACATTTGTCCAAAAAATATTTTGTCCTTTGTCATATGGCCTTTATTCTTCAGTTCTCTATTTGTAGGTATGTGTAGGCTGCAGTAGTGTCTACTTTGATGTTTCACTAAATATTTCAGAAAAATAACTTGTTAATTAAATCAAACAAGTAGGAGAAGTAAATCGAAATATTGCAGTAGGGTTTTTGTAATTTGGATTCATAAATTTTCACAGAATGTATTTTATTAAAATAATTAATTATTTTTAGAGGACCCTAAGTCTAAACTTCAGAAAATAAAATAATTAAACTGAATTAATAAAATATGAGTGTGAATGTTCTAGAAAAGGCGGATCAAGTCAAAAGTTAATCTTAGCCATTGATTAGAGATCTAATCTAGGTCGTTGAAGTTTCAACGAGAAGACTATAAGAATGGCTTGAAGGGTCATTTGAAAATAAATTTGGCGGAGTAAGAATTAAGAGATTGATTTCTTTAGTGAGTAGTGCTCAGAGAAAAACTTTGATTGAGAGATCTTTTGCATAGAGGGGCAGTAATTCCAGTTGGAGGCATTCCTGATCCGGAGACTGCATAGCAGAGGAAGCAGAGAGAACCACAGTAGCAGCGTAGAGCCAGTGACGCAGAGCTTACGCAGTCACTGCACAGAGCTTAAAGGGAAGTTGTATTTTTGCTGAGGAGACAACATTTGGTCGGTGCCAGATCCCGGAGAGATTTTCTGGAGGCCATAAGGCCTCAGTTTCCAGCCAGTAGAGAGACCAAAGTAGAGACAGAGAGTAGTCGTAGCTGTGATGCAGAGACTGCGTAGAGTGACGCAGTGCAGGGCAGCGAGTTTTGGGTGTTGATCAGTGTCGGATTCCTGTGGAGGAGTGAGGTTTGTCTCACAAGATATGTCTTGTCAGTTTCTCTGCATGAATTAACAGATCGATCAATCATAGACTTGTACTCAAAAATAATTACTACATAATAATATAAACCCTCAGTTGATGCACCGATTTTCCTACATTGGGTATTTCCGGGGACACTGGTCCAAAAATAATTGTGTCAGATGTGTGTGTGATCTATTCTTGTTCAGTTTTGTTTCCGCACTTGTATTTTTTCCGCAGTTTATTTGTGAAGGTTGCAGTGTGATGTATTCAGTGTTTCCCGTAGGATACTGCAGATAAATTGTTAAGTTTAAATTAAAAATTAGGTGAATATCTTCCAGTTGCTGCTCTAGGATTCTAGATTTACGGAATTTTCACAAATTCCACCTCTTAGATCAATACCTGGCTACTGGGTCCCACAATATTCAATAGCAGGATAGATCAGCGACAATTGATGCAGTCAGTACCAGAGTGACAGTTGCAAACTAGTAGCAGTCAGATGTTGGGGAGCGCAGTGAAGAGTTGGCAGCTATGTAGAGTGGCACAGTGCAGAGTCAACAACAACGCAGATTCTTCAGTGACAGTGCAGAGGCTAGTATTAGTCAAGAATTGGGAGACAGACGCATCATATTGAACACAGTTGATTCAGTACTTTGGATGCTTCTTAGTTGCAATTGTTGCAGTTGCAACAGCAACAAATGAGGAGAAGTTGCAGTGCATATGCAGAGTTGGAAGTAGCATAGCAGTGTCAGCAGCAGCACAAATACAGCATCATGTTGATTTGAGTAACTTGGGAAGTACTCCAAGCCCTAGGGTTCAGGGTTTGGAGGGAAAAGCACCACAAGGGCCACTTGTGGGCTTGGAACCCAAGTATGGGGTTTTGCGCCAAAATGTGTTTTGGGCATTTCTGGTAACACATTTCTACATGTGATGACATGAGACGATGGAGGGTGGAAAGGAGAATCCAACGCTTCGATAATTGTCGAAGTGTGAGTTGTAGAAGTGAAGATGTGAATTTTTGAAGTTAACAATAAATTATTTGATATTCAAGTCATGTAGGCTTGAAGTGAAATTTGCCAAAAGATATGTCTCTTCATAATTCGCAGAGCCCTCTTATTTTGTATAAATAAGAGGTGAGGACAAGGTTATTACTCATCCATTTGTGCAACGCATTCTCAAAATGAAGACTCATTGTAGGAGGATTGTCTTGTGCCCTAGCTGCAGCATAAGGAGGAAGGAATAGCGTGAAAAGGAGGGATTGTCTTAAGGGTAAAATAGGTCGAGCTTGTTGTTTGGAGGTTGAGTGTTGTTGGTGGAGAGGCCGAGGTCCCTTAGAGAAAGGCCGAGGCTGCTGTGAGCATATGCAGACAATTTAAGGGCTAGAAGGGGGTTGTTTTGTGGGTTGTAGGAGAGTTGCAGCCAGCTGAGGTAGGCCGCAAGCCCAGCCTCCCAAAACAGGACTAAATTTGGGTTGTTAAGGACTGCCACTTGTCCAGAACAACATCCCACAAAGAGGGTGTATCTCCTTGCCTATACCACAACAAATCAAGGCTATTGTGTGGGTGTTTGAAGGGTTGTTGCAGCGTCAACAAGCCCTAACCAATCACAGCCAAGGACAACAAGAACAACAAACTTGGAGGGCAACATTTGTAGGTGTGTTGGGTCAAAGGAGTTGACCAGATTTGGAGCAGCCTGTGGGAGCCAAATTGGAGGCTTGTTTGAGTGATCATAAGCCTTCGTCAGTATAGATCTTGCAGTGTAGTATTGGGTGCCATTGATCTGGCGAAGGGAAATGTGTTGGCTACCCAAAGTAGCCCTAGACAAGCTATCTTGAAGTGACAAAGAGGAGTTGAAGGTTGGGTGAATTTTGGTGCCCAAGTGAAGCACCTTGATGGACAAAGGTGATTGCTAGCCTAGCAATTTGGAGCTCGGGAATTAGGCCTACCTAGAGAGAAGATTGGATCAACTCGTGTACACTCTTCAAAAGTGACTTGCAGCAATGTTAGGAGGCAACCCTCTTGGAGTCTCGATGTGTCGTGGCCTTGATGGACTAAGGCATAACTAGTGAGCAGTAAGGAAGCAAAGGACCGGTAGGACGAGATACGACAACGAGTTTGCCATTGTATCTTGTATACCATAGATAATTGTATTATTCAGATTTTGGTTTAATATAACAAAGATTGGTGATTGTACACTAATGTACGGTTTTGTTAAAATTTGTGTATATTTGTGCATGTGTGATTTACTACTTATATTTTCTGTTGTGCAAAGTAGTTCTGGTTGAGATTCTTGGTTGGTAACATCAGTGATTTTAAGACCTTAACCTAGATCCAAGGTCGTGGAAATTCAACATGGTATCAGAGCATGTCTGAGCTATTTAGGAATTCAGTGAATCAGAGTTGTGAGCAGCATAGTACAACGTGAGAGGGAGTTGGTCACATTGTAAGTGAAGGGTTCACTACAATGTCGAAGTTGCAGGCAAGTCTCTGGTATGAGGACAGGTTGGAGGGGTTGTCCAACTATAGTCCTTGGAAGGAAAGGATTGGTTGGTCTTGCATGTCAACAGGATCTGGGATTTTGCCAAGAAATTCATCAAGAAGCCAATCGGCCCTAAGTAGCTGGAAATATTGGAAGATTTGGATACGAAGGCGAGATTGATGATCCTAGATGGTGTGAAGGATGCCCTAATACCTCATTTGTCCAAGAAGAACACCGCACATGAGATGTGGATGGCTCTTCAGAATTTGTTCCAGAATAAGAACGAGAACAGGGTACTAGTATTGGAGGATAAGTTGAAGTCCACCAAGATGATAAAGGGTGAAGGAGTGACTTCTTACCTCACAAGGTTGTCTCAGGTCAGAGATGAGGTTGTTATCGTTAGTGTGAAAATTTCAGATGGAGATAAAGTAAGGATTTCCTTGAAAGGGTTCACTGAGGAATGGAAGCCCTTCATGAAAGGAATCGTTGCCAAGGAAAAATCGCAAACTGGAATAGACTATGGGATGACTTCATTCAAGAAGAGTTGCAAGACGAGGATCTTCATCCATCGAGGAATGTAGATGAGGATGTGGCACTTGCAGCGCAAATGAAGAGTAAGCCGAAGAAGTACTTGAGTAAAGTCAAGTGTTTCAACTGTGGCGAGATGGGTAATTTTTCATCAAGATGTTCGATGAAGAAGGGAGATGATGAGGAGAGGAAAGGAAAGCAGGTCGTCAGTGTTACCACTTCATTTGAGATAGATGATCTCTCCAGAAAATTGGAAGAAGAGGACTTTGCTATGATTTCTCATTTCTCGCAGGGTACTATCAAACATGATGTGGATGGTGCGTGGGCAGTGGTGCAACGAAGCATATGACAGGGTCATAGGAGGTTTTTGGGACTCTAGCTGAATGGGACTCTAAGTTGCACATGGTGTTGGGCGACAAGAGTTAGCTGGAGAACCGAGGATCGGGAGTTGTGCCATTCAGGATGGAGACAGAACAAGTGATGCGGGTCCAGGATGTACTGTTTGTACCGGGACTCAGATATAGCGTGATTTCTGTCTGCATGATCGAGAAGAAGAAGTTTGAGATCTTGCTCCAGGATGGGAAGGATATACTCAGGCATACAAGCTCTAACTCTGCTGGTATCGTGCTTGGAGTTAGAGAGCATGGTCTATATAGGCTGACGAGAAAGCCTATGGATCATGAGAAGCAACTGAAGCAAGTGCAAGTGCAGGCTTCAAAGGGGCAAGTACAGGTTCCCGAGAAGAAGGTACACTTTCCTGAGAAGAAGGTCCAAGTTCCAGAGACTCAGAGGGAGTCGATTTCTAAAGGGAGCTTGCAGATTCAGAAGGAGACTTTGTAGCCCAAGAAGAGCGCGTGGTCAGTGGGGAGCCAGGGTGCTTCCACATCTACCTAGAAGGAATCATGGAGGGGTTGGAAAGCGATATAGGAAAAAAAAAAGAAGCAGTGTGCTTCCAGCAGTCACATTGACACTTCTGAGAAAGGCGTAGTTCACAGGACAGGGATTGTTGTGATTGTGAGCGTTCGGAGTGGGGCAAGTGTTGCGAACAGTGATGATGATGATGAGTTACCTCCTAGTCTTGGAGGTACCTCCCTCGCTAAGAGGGAGTGTTGATTTGTGTAGTTTCAGAGGTACTCCAAGCCCTAGGGTTCAAGGTTTGGAGGGCAAAGCACCACAAGGGTCACTTGTGGGCTTGGAACCTAAGTATGGGTTTTTGCGCCAAAATTTGTTTTGGGCATTTTCGAGAGCAAATTTCTACATGTGATAGCATGAGACGATAGAGGGCGGAAAGGAGAATCCAATGCTTCGAGAATCGTCGAATTTCGAGTTGTAGAAGTGGAGATGTTAATTTTTGAAGTTGACAGTGAATTATTTGGTATTCAAGTCATGTAGGCTTGAAGTGAAATTTGCCAAAAGACATGTCTCTTCATAATTCATGGAGCCCTTTTGTTTTGTATAAATAAGACGAGAGGATAAGGTTTTTTCTCATCCATTTGTGCAACGCATTCTCAAAAGGAAGACTCGTTGGAGGAGGATTCTCTTGTGCCCTAGCTGCAGCATAAGGAGGAAGAAACAGCGTGAAAAAGCAGTATTGCCTTAAGGGTAAAACATGTTCAATCTTGTTGTTTGGGTGCCGAGTGTTGCTAGTGGAGGGACCAAGGTCCCTTGGAGGAAGGCTAAGGTTGTTGTGAGCATATGCGAATTGTTTAAGGGCCAGAAGGGGTTTTTTTGGTGGGATGTAGGAGAGTTGCAACCAACAGAGGTAGGTCGCAGGCCTAGCCTCCCAAGACAGGACTAAAGTTGGGTTGTTAAGGGTTTCCACTTGCCCAGAACATGCAGCCCACAAAGTGGGTGTATCTCCTTGCCTAGACTGCAAAAAATCAAGGTTGTTGTGTGGGTGTTTGAAGGGTTATTGCGGAGTCAACAAGCCCTAACCAGTCACAGCAAAGGACAGCAGGAACAACAAACTTGGAGGGCAGCGTTTGGAGGTGCATTGAGTCAAAGGAGTTGACCAGATTTGGATCAGATTTGGAGTGGCCTGTGGGATCCGATTTCGAGGCCTGTTTGAGTAAACATAAGCCTTCATCGGTGCAAATTTTGCAGTGTAGTATTGTGTTCCATTGATCTGGTGGAGGGCAGTGTGTTGACTACCCAAAGTAGCCCTAGACAAGCTATCTTGAAGTGACAAAAAGCAGTTGAAGGTTGGGTGAAGTTTGGTGCCGAAGTGCAGCACCTTGATGGACAAAGGTCACTGTTAGCCTGGTCATTTGGAGCTTGGGAATTAGGCGTACCCAGAGAGTAGATTGGATCAGCCCGTGTACACTCTACAAGTGACTTGCAGCAGTGTTAGGAGGCATCCGTCCTGGAGTATCGATGTGTTGTGGCCTTGATGGACTAAGGCACAACTAGTGAGCAGTAGGGAAGCGAAGGACTGGCAAGACGAGATACGACATCGAGTTTGTTATTGTATCTTGTATACCATAGACTATTGTATTATTCAGATTTTGGTTTAACATAACGAAGATTGGTGATTGTACATCATTGTACAATTTTGTTAAAAACTGTGTATATTTGTAAATGTATGAGTTACTGCTTTATATTTTCCATTGTGAAAAGTAGTTCTGGTTGAAATTCTTGGTTTGGTAGCGTCAGTGATTTTAAGACTCTAACTTAGACCCAAGGTCGTGGAAACTCAACACATCAGAGTTGCGCAATGGTTGGTTGCTAGTGGCAGCCAGTCATACTGGCCAGATATCAACAACATGACAAAGGATGATACAGAGACAGAGTGTTGTGGCAGGGTGTGCAACACTAGAACACAGTTCTCACTACAAGGGAGTGTTATTTTTTGTAGCATCAGATGTGTTCTAGTTACGAAACTTGGTGGAGAGGTTAGAATACATGAGATCTCCAAAACCCAAAAATAGTTTCTAGAAATTCCACCTAGAGAGGACTTAATTAGATTATTAACCTATTTTTTAATGTTTCCTAAGTCTAAACTTAGGAAAACTGGTTAATTAATCAAAATTAATAAATTCAAGGTGAGAATTCTCCAGAAACTCACACGGATCAACTCTGAGATGATCCTAACCCTTGATTAAGTGTTAATATTTGTTGTTGGTGCTCCAACAAAGGATTATGAGAAGAAGTTGTGTGCTTCAGAAGAGTAATTCAATTTGGCTAGAGGAAAATTCGATTCACCATCCAGAGTCTGGGAATGTCTTCCAGAGGGCCGGAGAATCAGTTTCCTCAACAGAGACAGGAAGAGCAACTTTATCAGAGGCAGTGCCAAACTAGATGTCCAAGGGTTTGCGCAGAAGCTGACGCAGAGGGTCCAGGAGGGAGAATTTTTTGAGGTAGAGTTGTGCCAGGGTTGTTTGTGGAAGAAAGGAAATTCCCCTAAATAATTTTGGCTAGATTTACTTGCTAATTGGATTGCCAGTTGGGCATCCATAGATTGTACTCAGATATCATTGTTGCTTAATAATATAAAACCTTCGTCTACTGCACCAGTTTTCCCAAGTTGGGTTTTTCCGGGGACATTTGTCAAAAAATAACATTGTTATTTTCTGTGTGTGTGCTAGATTTTCTTAGTTTCTAAGAGTTATTTTCTTCTGCAGCTTATTTTTGAAAATCACGGTGTGAATTATTTGATATTTTCAATAACAAACAACAGATAAATTGTTAAATAAATTAACAATTTAAAAAATAATTTCCAGTTGCTATGATAGATTGAAATTTTCACACATGCTTCATAAGAATTTCCCAAATCAGAGATCAAATTTCAGCTATTGGAGAAACCATATCTGATCAAGAACTTGTGACTACAACACTCAATGGTCTCCCTAGATCATGGGATGCATCTACACCAAGCATAAGCAGTTGGAAAGAAGATCCTTCATTTGAGCAGTTATGGACATCATGTGCTCAAGAAGAAGTAAGATTGATGTCTAGAGATCGTCAAGATGAAGAAGTTCAAGCCTTTGCAGCTCACTTCAAGAACAAGGGAAAGAAGAAGTTTGGACTTCAACATGAGAAGTCAGGAAAAGGGTCTTCTTCTTCTAAAAAGAAGAAAGACTTATCTAAAAGATACAATGTTATGGCTATCAAGAATATGGGCATTTCAAGAGAGATTTTCCTAATATGACTAACAAGAAAAGAAAAGGGAAGCAACATGCTTCCACAATAGGAGTTGAAGAAGACGAAAAACCAAAGAGAAAGGTGACAAAGATTTCTTCTACTTTTTTGTGTTTACAGGTTCCTTTGCAGATGATCATGACGTGGCTAGAGCATTAAGACACATGACCAAAGAGCATAGGAATCTTTCAAGCATGACTTTAAAGAAGTTGTCTCAAAGGGTTGAATTGGGAGACAACAACAACTACGCAGTCAAAGGAATTGGGAAGGCATCCATAGATTTGGAATCTAGTAACAACGTTCATCTTCATTTTAGAGCATTGCCTGAATTAAGTGAAATAGTGTCTGAAGTTCTCGAACTAAAGGTAAAGAATGATGGTGTATGCAAAGGTTGTGCTCTTGGGAAGAACATCAAGAAACCATTTCCAAATAGTGACAACAAATCTAAGGAAGTTTTGGACTTGGTTCATTCCGTTGTATGTGGTCCACTGCCTGTAAAATCGCTTGGTGGTTCATTGTACTGTGACATTTATTGATGACTTCTCTTGTAAGACGTGGTTATATCTTTTGAAGAAGAAAGATGAAGTATTCAACAAGTTCTAGGAATTCAAAGTTGAAGTGGAAAACTTGACAGGTAAAGAGATCAAGATATTGAGATTTGACAATGGAGGAGAATGTAGAAATTTTTTGTTTTCCCACCCCGGTTTCAGTATCACTTATTTCTCCTTTTAGTTAAATGCCCTTTCCCATATCCTTACATTCAACAATCAGAAAAATAATTTTTATTTGCTGAAACAGAAATTACTTCGCTGAAACACAAATTACTTGTTGAAACACAAATTCTGGAAAACTTTACAGAATGCTAAAACTGCAAAAATTTAAAAAAAAACACAGCAAGCTGAAACAGTCATTCAACACATTTGAACACTGAGATTTTTGGTCAACATGACCCTGGAAAAATCCCCTACAACTCTTGGGGAAAACCAGTTCAAAAGATCCTTCTTATTTCTGGGAAAAATGCTTTTTACAGTGAGAGAAATATTCAGCAAAATCAGCAAGTAAACTTTTACAACTTATCTCGTTTTTCGTGCTTAACCACCGCCTCGGAAAATGTGCAAACAGAAAAACAGAACCAGCAATAACTGTTGTACAGATCTCCTTGAAAAACGTGCCCAGAAATTACAGCATTAATTTATGTTGTACGGCCTCCTCCTTTTGTGTGCAGAACAGCATTAAATGTTGTTGTACGACCTCCTTCGAATGCGTGCAGGCTGTCTTAAATGCTGTGTATGGAAATCTGCCTCGGTTTTTGTGCCAGCAATCAGCTACAGGCTGTACGGCCTGCCTGGAAATGCATGCAACAAAAACAGCAACCTCTCCCTCGAAATCTGTGCCCAGAAAATAGTACAGCCTCCTTGGAAATTGTGCCCAAAGCTGCTGTACAGATTCTGCCTTGGAAACCATGTCAAATCTTCCTTGAATTGAGTGCAAACTTTGTTGTACGGACTTGCTGAAATACTGCCTTGGAATGTGTGCCAAGTTGCTACCTCCTCTTCACTACCTAGAAATCTCCCTTGCTCTCTTTCTCTCCTTCTCCCAATCTGCTCATGAAAGAATGAATGACTTTTTCCTCATTTTCCTCCTTTAACCTAACCCTAAGTGACTTTTGGAGAATCCCTAAATCCAATGGCTAAAATAGATTTAGATCTAGGGCTGAGATTAAATGCTCATTTAAATCTCACTTTCTATTTTTTTAATTCACCCCACTTTAATAAAGACCCACTTAGTCATTTATTTCCAAAGTCACTTTTCCTTTCTAATTTTACATTGACTTTATTAAAGTCACTTTAAAATTAGCCTTTAGTAACTTTATCACTTAAAGTCACTTTTAAATTAGATTTGACTTTATAACTTTATAAAGTCACTTTAGGAGAAAAAATTAAATTCTTTTGGACACTTTTCCCTAGGCCAAAGATCAAAGCCTTAGGGAACCACCTGTCCTCCGGTAACCAAATTTCAACACTCCCTCTTACCGAGGAAGGTGTTCCTCACCACACCCATCTTGTCTTTGAAGTAGACATGCTTGCCCCGTGGTAAGGCTTTGGTAAGAATATTTGCAACCTGCTCATCAGTGGGAATATACTCAAGCTTCACAGCTCCCTTCTGAACATAGTCTCTGATGAAGTGATATCTGATGCCAATATGCTTTGACCTGTCATGAAATACTGGATTCTCCGTGAGTTTAATGCAACTCTGATTATCACAGTATATCACTGAAGGTCTCAATGGTTGACCAAATAAGCCAAATAACATCTTGCGAAGCCAAATGGCCTCACAACTAGCTAGACTGGCTGCCATATACTCTGCTTCCGCTGAACTCAATGCTACTGACTGCTGCTTTCAGCTGAACCATAACACCACTGCCAAACCCAACCCAAAACAACACCCTGAAGTGCTCTTCCTATCAGAAGCACAACCTGCCCAATCAGAATCAGTGTAACCTGCCAATCTCACCCCATCCCCCTGCCTGTAGTCTAGACCATAATCCACTGTCCCCTGCAAGTACCGCAAAATGTGTTTTGCAGCCACCTAGTGAACCTTCCTAGGCTCACACATAAACTAACTCATCGTGTTGACTGCAAAACAAATATCTGGTCTAGTGTTGACCAAATACATCAAGGAACCAATCAGCTGTCTGTACAATGTGGGATCCACCAACTCAGAATCCGAAGCATGGAGCTTCTTCCAGTTGATGATCATCGGTGTTGACATGGGTTTACAATCCTCCATGTGGAATCTGCCAAGGATGTCCACAATATATTTCCCTTGCCCCAGGAAGAAATGCCCCTCCTCCTGCCACACCTCCAAACCCAAAAAGTAATGCATCAAGCCGATGTCCTTCATCTCAAACTCCACCGCAAGATCTCTCTTGCAGTCCTCTACGAGTCTCTCTTCACTCGTAATGACCAAGTCATCCACATACAGCACCAGAATGAGAGGCTCCTCACCTATCACAATAGTAAAGGTTCGGATCTGCCTCACTCTTTGTGAAACCCATCTCCTGCAAGTATGTATCTATCCTGGAGTACCAAGCTCTGGGAGCTTGCTTCAGGCCATAAAGGGCCTTCTTCAGTCTGCACACATGGGACTCCTTCCCATGCACCTCAAAACCCTGTGGCTGCTCAATGTACACCTCCTCCTGTATGAAGCCATTGAGAAATGCGGTCTTCACATCCATCTGGTGGATCTTCCAACCCATCTCTGCTGCTATCGATATAATGGAGCGGATCGAAGTATATCGAGCCACGGGAGCGAAGGTCTCCTCATAATCTACTCCCTCTACCTGGGAGAACCCTCTAGCCACAAACCTTGCTTTGAATTTATCAATGCTGCCATCTGCAGCATGCTTTACCTTGTAAAGCCATCTCGAAGTAACCACGGACTTGCCCTCAAGCCTCGGCACCACCTCCCAAACATCAGTCTTCACGATAGAAGAATACTCCTCCTACATGGCCTCTCTCCAGACCTGCTAGCAAGCTGCCTCCTCATAGCTAGAAGGCTCAGAGTCAAGGATGTTGGCAACCATTTCTATATAGCTACAAAACCTCTCAGGTGGTCTGCTCTCTCTGACTGGCCTCTTAGGCCCAGCAACAGATGTGGCCTCTCTCAAGGTATCCTGAAGCCACTTGGGCTTCCTCTTCCCTGAGCACACTTCTCCCACTGGAGAATGAAACTCCTCCTCCTCATCATCAGGAGACTGAACTCCTGACTGTCTGTCTGTTGTCCTCCTGCCTGCACCTGAACTTGTAGATGCTGAGGTACCGTGTGAATTGTCCATCAATGGACTCCCTAGTGAACTGCTCTGCGGACTGCTCTGCATGCTGCCCGAAGCACCACCCCTCTAACTTTGTGAGCCACTGCTCACTGACGGACCTGACATCGTCATACATGTACCTCCAGATCCTCCTGATCCCTGCTCACTGGATCCCTGTGACTGACTCAGCCGCTGCTGAGGGTCTGGCTGATCCAGATACTCTAACTCCTGTGACCTCCTGAAGGCCCTTTGTTCCTCGAACTTCACATCCCACCTGACAACAACTCTCCTCTGTGCGGGAATATAAATCCGAAAGGCCTTTGAGGTCTCACTGTAGCCCACAAAGATACCCTTCTCTGCGGTGGGCTCTAGTTTGTTCCTCTTCTCCTTGGGTATGTAGGAGTATGTAATACACCCAAAGATACGAAGATGACCAATATCAGGCTTCTTCCCAGAAAAAGCCTCCTCCGGAGTCATATGCCCCAAGGCACGATGCAGACTCCTGTTCTGCAAATAAACAACAGTGTTGCAGGCCTCTGCCCACAAAAACAATGGCAACCCTTGATCATGTAACATGGCTTTGGCAGCCCCTCCGATGGATCTGTTCTTCCTCTCCGCAACCCCGTTCTGCTGGGGGTTGTAAGGAACAGTGAGCTCCCTCCTAATGCCTGCCTCCGCACAATAGTCAACAAACTCTCCAAGGGTGTACTCTCCTCCATTGTCCGACCTCAGGGACTTGATCTTCCGACCTGTCTGTGTCTCCACAAGAACTCTGAACTCCTGAAACCGCTTGAAGACCTCACTCTTGGTCTTCAAGAAATAAATCCAGGTCCTCCTGGAGTGATCATCAATGAATAAAACATAGTACTCATATCCACTCAAGGAAACATGAGACATCCGGCCGCTCACATCGGAATGAATCAAATCAAGTATCCCAGTCGCTCTGCTGTCACTGCTGGGAAAAGGGGATTTGGCAAACTTGCCCATCGCACATCCTCTGCAAGTATCAAAGTGATCAGTACTGAAATCTGGCACACCTGTAGTGATCTCCCGCAAATTCCTCAAGGCTCCATGATCGCCTTTGATACGGGTGCCAAATCTCACCATGACTCATCACATAGAGTCAATCTATGACGACCTCTTACTCAATGCCAAATATTGTAGATACCAAACTTGTACACCTTTGCATAGTGTTTAGTGACCACTATCCATGTTTTCTCTGCTTTGAGTACCTACAAACTCATATCAGCACTGTCCTCCCTAACTGGGTATCTCATGTCTCTGTCCTCAAGGCATTAATGATAAGAGTTGGTAAACACCATGTTGAAGCACACACATGGTGTATGGGGAAGATAGCACACACACAAGAGAATCAACACACAATGAAAGATAAGCGTGAAGCTTTCTTATTTTCCATTATACAAAGATGTACATTTATAGTGCAATGGTGTGACTCTTGGTTTCATATTCCAAGGTCACTTGGACTCCATTGTGACTTTTCGTATTCCACACCTACCCATGTAGGATTAGGTGTTCCAACATCCCCCCTTAATCCGAAGGGGTATGTGTGAGTCCAAGAAAAGAGTTGTAATACAAATCTGCAAAGTATGCATGGCAGCTCTTGAGCTGAATCAACTCTGTGAAATGTTGGAAAAAAAGGTGGTTTTAGGATGACCACAAACACTGGAACGCAAAACTTGTTGCAGTTCCCGGAACTCTTCCAAAACTGGCAAGAAGCTGAAAGCTTCTGCTAGAGGAATTGTCCCTCATAAAAAAGGGAGACCTTCGACCTAAAAGAAGGGAGGTCTACTACCTGTGGTGGTTTTAGGTTCTCCACCAACCAAAGATGATGGTTTTAGGTTATCCACCATAACCAAAGATGATGGTTTTAGGTTATCCACCAACCGAAGGTATGCTCATGGGCATCCGTATCTCTGGCTACATCTCTGAATCCGGAATGACGAATTGTGGCTCAGGCTCGCTTGAACTGCTGGCTACAACTCTGAACATGGAATGAGAGATTGTGGCTCAAGCTCGCTTGAAAAATGTTGTCGAAGCTTGTACATGACCACCATTTTCCCCCCTGTTAGGGACAAGGTGAGATGATGGCGAAAACTCAACTGCAAGTTTGTTCAATATCCGTGAACAAGTTCTAACATGTGTCATAAACATCTTCTTGGCTGCTGATGCCCATTGCCAAGAAGTGATCCATCCAAGATGAATCTTGGTTCTTGCAGGAGGCTTGTTTCTGAAGCATCTGTCTAAAGAATGAGTGTGGCGACCACAGTGCTTGCATGGATGAAGATCAAAACAGTGATCTTTCATATGGCCAACTCGATCACAGTGTTGGCATTTTACAATCTGATGTTGTTGTTGTGGAAGTGGAGCAGGATCTGGAACAGCTGCAGGTGAACTATCATACAAGAATCCGGCACTCTGAAATATGATGGGCTTGGTGTAGTCTGGAATATGAAAGAACACATCCTTGTCATATCCAAGACCAGTTCTGTGCTTGTTGTGGACAAGCTCTTCCCAAGGTCTGATGATGGGCTTGAGAAGTGCAAGTTGAGCTGCTGCATCTGCATGTAGATCTGCTCTAGTGCAAGGAACTGAATGTGAATCATCCGCAACTTTGCTGACTTGCTGTTGATGGGAGTCTTTCTCAATCTTCTGAACAGAAACAGGTTCAGAATGGTGACTCTTTTGCTGAAGTTCTTCTTGCTGAAGCTGAGATTCCAACTGCAAAAACTTGATCTTTTCATGTGCATCTTGCAAACAACTTTGAATGTTACAAAGAGCATTCTTGCTCATTTTTACCATATCATGAACATTGGAATGAATGAGGTTATTCAACAACTCTAATGCCTCATTGATTTTAGCCATTTCAACAACTTAGGCTTAAAACAAATGAAAGGGTGCCGGCTTCAACCGAAAATGCACCCGTTTACAATGTGATTCAACAACAACTACAAATGACTCCAAAGAATTTCCAACTATGGAAATCTCAAAGTACAAAATGTGCTCCTCAAATGATGGAGGGCAATCAACAATTACTTACATCAACAACTCAAATTCACTGATTCCAACTATGAATGAAGAGGCAAATTCCACTCAAAATACAATGTTAGCTCAATACATATCTCTGCAAAATATATGCAGCTGAAAACACTATGCAGCTGAAATTTTCTTCAAATAATTGTTTTCAATGATGGCAAACTTGTCTTCAAATGTCAAATTCTTCAAAAAAATCACCCTTATGCCACAAATCATAAAATGTCAAATTTGCACTTGTCTCTATATATTCAGTCCATATCCTCACATGTCATTTCCTTCATTTCCGATGTTCATATTTCTCTCTTTCGCTCTCTGTTGTCTGTCTCTTCTTCTTCTTCTCTTCTTATTTTTTTTTTTTTTAAAAAAAACTGAGGTTGGGAAAGTTATTAGGCGGAGGGGTTTTGAATATATAACCCGAAGTTCAAAACTCAACATATTATATATATATATATATATATATATATATATATATATATAAGAAGCTTTTATCGACCATATATGATAACAACGTATGTCTCAACATATATAAGCTTCCACATGTTTCATATGCCATGCAACATATACCATATATACCATACGACCTTCCAAAGAAAGGCAACCATATATACAATGCGCCATACAAAAACCACTGCAACACACAAATGAGTCAATGAGCCATAAAAAAACCCGACTGCTTTGTCTCCAATACAACGTTAATATCCATGGCACATGTTAAGAGCAACATGCATCACAAAAAGGATCAACCCTTTCAATGCACAAATAATGCAGAGCTGGGTACCTAAGCTGTCTCACCAACCCTCACGGTATTCAATGAATTCTAACGCAGAGCTTCGAGCGTGTAGAAGGGGGCGGTGGGAGTGGAGCGCTGTAAGGTGAGGGCCGAAAGGTCGAGGGGGAGTAGGGAATTTATTTATTTATTTATTTTAAGGAGTGCGTATATGGGGAAGGGAGCGTAGCCGGTGGGTTGGGTGTGGAGTGCAGAGCTCGAGTGAGCAGGATTCTGGGTTTAGGGGAGAAAGTATGAGAAATGCATTTTGAGAGACATAGAATTTTAAGCGCAACAGATTCCAGAAATTGTCAATAAGATCCAGAAACTTTTCTAGTAGCCCAGCAGCAAAGAATTGGACAAAATGCAGAGATTTTTCTCAGGAAATGTGGCAGAATTTTGCTGAAAACTCAGAAATCTCAGAAATTTTCCAATAAAAACTCAGAAATATTGCCAGTAAAAACCCAGAAATTTCTTCAAAAACCCTCTTTAAACTATTTTCCAGCAGCTTAAAAATGCAGAAACTTTCAATGGAAAAACTCAGAAATTTTCCAGAAACTTATTTTAAACACTTTTCCAGCAGCTCCAAAATGGTGAAGAATTTAAAATGCAGAGATTTTTCAATGGAAAAATAAGCAGTGAGAAAACCTTCAGATGCATAAGGCTGCGTCTCCAAACCAATTTCTGAATGCTGCCAAGGACGCTGCTCTTCTTCAAAACAAATGTTGCTCTTCTTCAAAACACCTTTCCGAATCCAGCAAAATGTCTGCTGCAAAAACTCTCTAAATGCTACAAAAATGTCAAGAATTTTGTAGATATGCACAGGCCATAAACACAAATGGCTCACTCAATTCTGAGCAGGGCCAACAATCGCCCACTCTGATACCATGTTAAGTACCATGTTAAAACACACACATGGTGTATGAGAAGAAGATGAACACACACGCACAAGAGACTCAACACAATGAAGTATAAGCGTGAGGCTTTCTTATTTTCCATTATACAAAGATGTACATTTATAGTACAATGGTGTGAATCTTGGTTTCACATTCCAAGGTCACTTGGACTCCATTGTGACTTTTCGCATTCCTGCCTACCCATGTAGGATTAGGTGTTCAACGGGTCCTTCCTCATCTGGCACATAAAGAACATCTAACACCTTCAAGGGAGGTTTGGACTCCCTCTGAAACGTCAATGTTCCCACACCGACTGCTCTAACAACTCTGTCATCACCGAGTACTACCTCTACATCAGTGCCACTCTCTGAAAGCTCTGAGAAGTACTCACGGACTCCTGTCATGTGACGTGAAGCCCCACTGTCCACATACGAGATACCCGAAGATGCTCCGCTAATCGAGGGAAATGCATGCTCCCTCTGAACCTCTATGGCAGATAATCCTGCACTAGAAGACTCACACGCAATGAACCCAAACTCCCGGTCAAAGCGATCTGCAAAGTCCTTAACCTCTGCTGAAGCTGCCATGCTCTGGTTCTTCCCCTTCTTCTTCTTCTTCTCCGGACACACAACTGCATAGTGTCCCATCTTCTGACAATTCCAACACTTCACCTTGGAATAGTCCTTCTGTGTGTTACCTTGTTTACCTTTACCTTTACCTTTGCCCCCACCATTGCTTGTGGAAGCCTGCTTCTTGCCTTTGCCTTTCTTGCCTCCTGCCAACAGTGCTACATCCTCATCTTGCTCAACTGGCTTGGCTGCCCCAAGCTGACCTTTCCTGATCTCTGTCTGAATGCAATCATCCCAAAACCTCTCCCATGTGGGAAGGGTCTCACGTGCACAAACTCCATCAGCAAAGTTCATCCATGAACGGGGGAGACCATTCACTGCAATCCGCACCAACTCGGTGGGTGGAATGGCCTCTCCAATCGCTGCCAACTCATCTCTCACATTAGTAATCTTTGTGAGATATCCAGCTGCACTATCATTGCCCATCTTAATGGTCTTCATCTTCTCCTTCAGGACCATTTTCCAGTTCTCATTGGTACTCTGGTAGAGATTGGACAATGCTATCCACATCTCATGAGCATTTCTCTTTCCTCTCACATGAGGAATGCAATGGTCTTTGATTCCGTCTAGAATCAGTCTCTTACCCTTGTTGTTCTTCCTATTATATGCTGCCAACTGAACAGCATCACTGGGCACAACAACAGGGTTCTGTGCGGTATGCACCATGATGTCCCAGACTTCTGCCTCCTCAAAGATACTCTGCATTCTCTCCTTCCAAACGTTGTAATTGGTATGCCCATCCAACCTATCCTCCACCCTCAGTCCCAATGACATCCTGCTGTCCTAAAAACTGAAAAATAGCACTGCTGTAGTAAAGATAAAAATTTTGTGTGAAAAATCAACTTGCTGGAATTTTCTGAGTGAAAAATCAACAGACTGTATTTTTCTTCTTGCTGTCCCAAACTGCACTTTCAACACTCAAGCTTTGATACCATGTAGAAATTTCTTGTTTTCCCACCCCGGTTTTCAGTTTCACCTTATTTCTCCTTTTAGTTAAATGCCCTTTCCCATATCCTTACATTCAACAACAGGAAAATAATTTTTGCTAAAAACACAAATTCTGGAAAATTTACAGAATGCTGGAAAATGCAGAAATAAAAATCAGCAAATACAAACAGCCCCTCAACACATTATAACACAATGATTTTTGGTCAAGGTGACCCTGGAAAAACCTCCTACAACTCTTGGGGAAAACCAGTTCGAAAGCTCCTTCTTATTTCTGAAAAATGCTTTTTACAGTGAGAGAAATATTCAGAAAAATCAGCAAGTAAACTTTTACAACTTATCTCGTTTTCCGTGCTTTACCACCACCTTGAAAAACGCGCAAACAGTAAAACTGAACCAGCAATAAATGTTGTACGGATTTCCTTGAAAAACGTGCCTAGAAATTACAGCATTAATTTCTGTTGTACAGCCTCCTCTTTTTGCGTGCAGAACAACATTAAATGCTATTGTACGGCCTCCTAGGAATGTGTGCAGGCTGTCATAAATGTTGTGTACGAAAATCTGCCTCGATTTTTGTGCCAGCAATTAGCTACAGGCTGTACGGCCTGCCTAGAAATGCGTGCAACAAAAACAACAACCTCTCCCTCGAAATCTATGCCCAGAAAATGGTACGGCCTCCTTGGAAATCGTGCCCAAGTCTATTGTACGGATTCTGCCTTGGAAACCGTGTCAAATCTTCCTTGAACTGAGTGAAAACTCTGTTGTACGAACTTGCTGAAACACTGCCTTGGAATGTGTGCCAAGCTACTGCCTCCTTCTCCTCACATCTCAGAAATCTCCCTTGCTCTCTTGCTCTCTTTCTCTCAATCTGCTCATGAAAGAATGAATGACCTTTTCCTCCTTTTCCTCCTTTAACCTAACCCTAAGTGACTTTTGGGGAATCCCTAAATCCAATGGCTGAAACAGATTTAGATCTAGGGCTGAGATTAAATGCTCATTTAAATCTCACTTTCTGTTTTTTTAATTCACCACACTTTAATAAAGACCCACTCAGCCATTTATTTCCAAAGTCACTTTTCCTTTCTACTTTTACATTGACTTTATTAAAGTCACTTTAAAATTAGACTTTAGTAACTTTATCACTTAAAGTCACTTTTAATTTAGATTTGACTTTATAAAATTATAAAGTCACTTTAGGAGAAAAATTAAATTCTTTTGGACACTTTTCCCTAGGCCAAAGATCAAAGCCTTAGGGAACCACCTGTCCTCCAGTAACCAAATTTCAACAGAGAATACACCTCAAAAGAGCTTGTTGCTTTCTGCAAGCAAGTTCGGATTAAGAGGGAGCTAATTGTTCCCTATAATCCATAACAGAATGGTGTAGCAGAACAAAAAAATAGATCAATTGAAGAATCTATAAAAGCCATGATGCATGATTTGGACTTGTCGTTGTTCTTATGGGCTGAAGCATCACAGAGAGTTGTGTACATTCAAAATCAAAGTCCTCGTAGAATTTTGGAAGGTGTGACTCCTGAAGAAGCCTTCTCCAAAAAGAAGCCAGAGGTTGGGCACTTGAGAATCTTTGGTTGTCTTGTATATATTCATGTTCCTAAGGATAAGTGGAACAAGTTGGAACCTTCAGGAAAGAAATGCATATTTGTTGGATATAGTGAATCTTCAAAAGCCTATAGAATTTACATTCCAGAGCAGCGACGAATTGAGGTTAGTTGAGATGTCACTTTCAATTAGAAAGTGGCATATTGGAGGTTTAAGGAAGTCTCCATAGATTCCTTGGATGAAGTAAAGCGAGAGGCCTCAAGGGAGAAACAATTGAGTTTTACAGAATGTATCGAAAGGCCATAAGGGCCTCAAAATCCAATAGAACCAGTTATAGTTCCTGATATAAAGAAGAAACCAACATGGCTTAGATCCACTTTGGAAGAGGCAAAAGGACATGCAGCTCCTGATCGCACATCTAGAGAAGTGAAGAAACCTAAAAGGCTCTCCAGCTATGCAGCTCTTATGACAAAACTCATTGATGAAGAACCTTCCACTTATGAAGAAGCAATCATTTAGCAGGCATGGGAAGAAGCAATGAATGAGGAGTACCAATCAATCATGAGGAATGATATTTGGGAAATTGTGCCAAGGCTTGAAGGGAAGTCAGTAGTGACTTCCAAGTGGATATATAAGATTAAGCATGCTATAGATGGGAGCATTTACAAATACAAGGCACGGTTCATGGCTAGAGGGTTCTCCAAAAAAGAGGGAGAAGACTATGATGAGAAAGTTGCTCCAGTTGCCAGGTTCACCTCCATTAGATCCATCATTTCACTTGTTGATTCTACGGGATGGGAACTACACCAGATGGATGTAAAGACTGCTTTCCTAAATGGAGTAATTGAGGAAGAGGTGTACATAGAGCAACCTCAAGGATTTGAGGTATGGAAAGGAGTCTCATGTTTGCAGGTTGAAGACGGCCTTGTATGGACTCAAACAAGCTCGGAGAACTCGGTATGCTTGTATCGACAATGATCTGACAAGACTGGGATTTACCAAAAGTGAAGCAGATTCAAACCTTTACTTTTAGGTTGTGAAGAATGCACATGTGATCTTATTACTATATGTTGATGACTTGTTTCTAACAGGTGCCAAGCCTCTTATCATCCAGTGCAAGAAGCAGTTGGCTTCCAAGTTCAATATGAAGGATCTTGGGTTGATGCACTATATTACTTGGGATTAGAGGTATGGCAGAAACTTAGTGAAGTCTTCCTTAGTCAAGGAAAGTATGTGACAAAGATCTTTTAGAGTTTCGGAATGATGGATTGCAAATCCATGGTGACTCCCATGGTGACTAACCTGAAGAAGTTAAGAGGCTATGATTCCAGTTTGGTAGATCCACCTATTTACAGGTGGTTGATTAGTATCCTAATGTATTTGGTTAACACCAGGTTGTACATTTTCTTTGTTGTGAACACTTTGAGCTAGCTTCAGATAGAACCAAGACATGAGCATTGGATTGTAGCAAAGCACAAATTGAGATATTTGTGTCGTACAATTAATTATGGCTTGAAGTATGTTGCAAACAGGGATGTACAACTTTAGGGATATACAAATGCATATTGGCCAAGAAGTGTTGAGTACCTTGGGAGTATTCTTCAGTTTGGGATCTGCTATGATATCATGGATAATTAGGAAGCATAGGTCGATTGCACTCAGCATTGTTGAAGCAAAATACATTGCATAGAAGTATGGCAGAAACTTAGTGAAGTCTTCCTTAGTCAAGGAAAGTATGTGACAAAGATCTTTCAGAGTTTCGGAATGATGGATTGCAAATCCATGGTGACTCCCATGGTGACTAACCTGAAAAAGTTAAGAGGCTATGATTCCAGTTTGGTAGATCCACCTATTTACAGGTGGTTGATTAGTATCCTAATGTATTTGGTTAACACCAGGTTGTACATTTTCTTTGTTGTGAACACTTTGAGCTAGCTTCAGATAGAACCAAGACATGAGCATTGGATTGCAGCAAAGCACAAATTGAGATATTTGTGTCGTACAATTAATTATGGCTTGAAGTATGTTGCAAACAGGGATGTACAACTTTAGGGATATACAAATGCATATTGGCCAAGAAGTGTTCAGTACCTTGGGAGTATTCTTCAGTTTGGGATTTGCTATGATATCATGGATAATTAGGAAGCATAGGTCGATTGCACTCAGCATTGTTGAAGCAAAATACACTGCATCCAATGAGGCTTGTGCCGAAATAGTATGGCTCTGAAAGTTGTTTGCAGGCTTATTCGGCCAAGCGCTGAAACAAAAGGAGATACATTGTGATAATCAAAGCTTTGTGAAGCTTTCAGAGAATCATGTGTTCCATGACAGGTCCAAACATATTGAGATCAAGTACCACTACATCTGTGACATGTTGCAAAGAAGATCAAGAAGGCTCGATTACATCTCCACTGATGAGAAAATAGTATATGTTCTAACAAAGTCTTTGCAAGGGACAAATTCACATACTTCAGAGACAAGTTGGGGCTCCTATAGATAACCCCTCTCGTTGAGAGGGAGTGTCGATCCATCTGCAGCACAAATGGTCATTCTCCTGAAAGGTAGAATGGTTCCAAGAGACCTAGAAGGCTCAAAAGGCAGTGTTGAGTGAGTGTCTCTTGGAGGAGGACCCTGATCACACACCAGAGATGGTGGAGTGAGGACCTGGACCCTGATCACACACCAGACATGGTGGGATGAGGTCCTTCAGCATCTAGACTCTGATCATACACTAATCACATACCAGGTAGGGTGGGGTGAGGCCCGATTCAACATCTACAACCGATCACCAACTAGGAAGTTGTTGAGTGAAGTCTTGGCCCAGAGTGCTCACCAAGAAGGATGAGTGAGTGCTTGCTAGTTGAGGGTCTCATCATTTTGTCTTAGGTGGTGGCCATGGGATTCGAGGATCGATCACTCTTGAGGAGTGACTCTTGATATTCTGATGACATTGCCATGGGTTTGGTACTGCCCTGGAAATGGCCACTCGCTGATGCTGACAATAATGGATAACCATTTTCAATAGAGAAATTTGTTCAATTTCAGAACATCTATGATGGGGATTATAAATACCTCCCTAGTTAAGAGGGAGTGTTGAATATGTAACTATGATCGGTCTTCATAATGTACTTTTGGTCACTTGATGTAATTGTATTTATCATTGTAAAGCATATTTATGTTTGTGTCAGAGAAAAATTTATCTTGAGTCAAAGAAAAATTTATCTTGAGTCAAAGTCCCATTGCGAATTTTAAAATATGTACATTTGAATTTTTGAAATGCAATTTTTGGCTTCAAAAAGCGACAAGTCGACTTCCCTCCAAGTCAAGTCGGCCCTGGTCAAGGGACGCATCCATTCACCCTAGACAGACTACTATATAAAGGCAACTCGAGCTCCTCATTTGGTAGCTTTGCATTCTTCTCTCAAGACAACTTTTGGGAAAGCGAAGGAGGTCAAGAAGGACCAATAAGGAAAAAGAAAGAAGGTTGAGTTTCTCTCTCTCATCAATTCGCACGTGTGGATAGAAGTCTCTTTATGTGATTCACATATTTCTGGGGCAACAGCTTCAGGAGGGCCGAAATTTTTCTAGGTTATAGGGCAACCTCACGGGGCCGACATTCTGAGCTACTGGACAAATGTTGGGTGTGACTCTTTATAGCATCGAAGGTGTTCTAGTCCCAAAAAATTGAGTAGAGGCTAAAACCCAGGAGTTCTCCATAACCCAGAAATTGTTTACGTAAATTCCACCTAATTGTGTCTCAATTAGATTATTAACCTATTTTTTAAATATTTCCTAAGTCTAAACTAAGGAAAAGTGGTTAATTAACCAGTGTTAATTCAGAAAGGTGTGAATCATCTACAAACTCACACGACTCGATCCAGAAATGGTCTCAGCCATTGATTATGTTTTAATCTTGGTCGTTGGAGTCCCAACTAGAGATTATATGAGGAGGTCGATGGGTAGATGGAGAACACACACTTAAGATCGATTTCCTTGGGAAATTCGGCGTTCCAGAGAGTAGTAGCAGTTGTGGGAAGAGTTCCAGCCAAAGAAGGAAAGCAGAAACAGAGAGCGGCAGAGAAAATGAGTCAAAGGGAAGTTTTCCAGTCCCGGAGAGTCAGAAAGAGGAGGCCAAAATTTTCTCCAAGAGGCTATGTAGAGCCTCAAGAGGGAAATTCAATCTAGCTGAAGAGGAGCTTGTTTTCAATTCCAAAGGCCGAGAAAGTTTTCCAAAGGGCCAGAGAGAGAGATTCTTAATCAGCACCAGGCAAGACAGCTAGATTGGCAGTTGATTCAGGCAAGGTGTTTGAGGGACTACTCTAGGTTGACGACAGAGCTGGTTGGACAGCTAACTTTTTCGAGGCAGTCAAGTGTCGGGATTGCTCGGAGAGAGGGTAATTTCCCTTAGCAAATTTTTGCCAGTATTTCTCTTGGATGAATTCGCTAGTTTGACGATATTTATTGTACTCAGAATTTCTCACTACTGCTTAATTATAAAAACCCTCAATTGCTGCACCGATTTTCCCAAATTGGGTTTTCTCGGGAACTTTTACCAAAAGTAATTGTGTCAAATTTATGTGTGTGCCAGTATTTCTCAATTTCCAAAGCTTTTATTTTTCGCAGTATTTTTGTGAAGATTGAAGTGTGATTATTTCGTTGTTGTTGTAGTAATAAACTGTTAAATTAATTTATAGTTAGAAGAAATAATTCCAGTTGCTGCAATAGGATTTCAGTAGTGAAATTTTCACACTGGGAAGTCGAAATTTCTGGATCAGATAGGAAGAACAAAGTGCGGGATCATTTTGGGTGACTTGACTTGGAGGAGAAGGCCAGGTTTGACCCTAGGTCTAGGTGTGTCGCTTATTGAACAGAAATAATTTCTCTATTGAAAAGGTTGTTGGGATTTTCCCCATAGTGGGTTTTCCTAGGGTAAATCTTGTCTCTCTTTTATGCATTGTGATATCCATTGTTCCACTATTGAATTTCTAAAGTATAATTATTGAATGATATATTGAAATAACATAAAAGAAGATCTACATCAAAAGTAATTATCAAAATTTCAAAAATATTGTGCTAGCCCTAATTGCACTAGAAAATCAACACCTGCAATCCACACTAGGATGCCATGGAAGATAAATTACAATCAAGCAAAGGATAAAAATACAAGAGAATAGATAACAACAATAATAGTAATAATCAAAGAAGAGAGATATAAAATACTTTTCGTTTGAGGATTATAGGGAATGTCAGCTCCCTCTTGATCTTAGCTTCCTTGCATCCATCTTGCGACTTTATTATCCTTGTCTGCATCATCAACATGATGTCATTCTACTCTTGCATAGGCTAGGGTTTCTTCTTTCGGAAAAACGGTTAATTTATTTCTAGGGTTTTGTCCATAAACTCTAAAGCTTTCTTATTCAAGCCCTTTTAAATAACTAGGGTTTTCAAACCCTAGAATTTTAATTCTCATATCAAAATGTCAAAACCCTAGAATAGATATGCTCCTAATATATATCATTGTCATTAATCAATCAAGAGTATTTTGCCCTGATTTCTCCAAACCAAGTAATTTAGCTTCTTCACAATCATTGTAGCAGCAATACCCTGTCCTTGGAGACTTGGTCTTCATTTTAATGTGCAAAGAAATAGATTCATCATTATCCGTTGAGCATGTTGATTTTTGTAGCATCGGAAAGTGTTCTAAGTCCCAAACTTTGTAATGAGGCTTGGACATCATTATTCCGAAGAACCCAGAAACCGTTTGTGGAAATTCCACTCGGTTCATGTCTTAATAAAATAATTAATTATTTTAATGGAGACCCGAAGTCTAAACTTAGGGAAATTAAATAATTAAAGGGTATTAATAAGACAGAGTGTGAATCTTCTAGAGAACAAAGATCAAGCCAAGTTTTAATCTTAGCCATTGATTAGACATCTAATCTGGGTCGTTGATTCATCAACGAGAAAATTATAAAAGAAGACTTGAGGGTCACTTGGAAAGCAAGCCAAGCATACACTCAGTACCCGAACAAGATCGATTCTGAAAGGAATAAAATCCGATTTCAGAGGGAGAGTTGCAGGGCAGAGTTGCAGAAGCAAAAGGAGAAGAGGGAGTCAGCGATGACAAAGTACGAGGACAGAGGGACGTAGCGGGCCACAGAAGGCAACGCAGTGAACCCACACAAAGTGACGCAGTCCAATGCAGGGACTACGCAAAGAAAACACACAAACAGACACAGAGGGAGTCAAAGGCTCTTCCAGGTGTCAGAAAATCTTCGAAGGGTCCGAGAATTCTTGTCTCGAGGGTTTTCTGAATATATATGCCAGTGTATTTCTTGTAAAGATTCATTTGCTGAAGAATAATAATAAAACCCTCATCTGCTACATCGGTTTTCCCACATTGGGTTTTTCTGGGGACAATTGTCCAAAAATAATTGTGTACATGTGATTGGTTTTTTTGCTTATGTTCCTTATTGTTCTTTTCTTTGCATATGTAATTGTGAATGTTGCAGTGGTATTTATTTCGAAATTTACTGATAGATTTTTGTAAATAACTTATCGGAGTATGCTAAGATGGCAGCATCGAGAAATTTAAAGCCAGGTTTGTGGCTAAGGGGTATGCTAGGAAGGAAGGGATAGATTATGAAGAAACCTTCACCCCAGTAGCCAAATATACTTCCATTAGATCCATGATATCCGTTGCTGCACAGATGGGATTGGAATTTCACCAGATGGACGTCAAGACTGCGTTCCTAAATGAGGTGATAAAAGAGGAGGTGTACATTGAACAACCAGAGGGCTTCGACACACATGAACAAAATACTCATGTGTGCAGGCTTATGAAAGCCTTATATAGACTAAAGCACGCCCCTAGAGCTTGGTATGGTCGAATTGACAGCTACTTGCAGAAAATGGGATTCGTCAAGAGTGATGCAGATCCCAATCTCTATTATCTAAGGGTAGGGAGTGAGCCCCTGATACTGGTTCTATATGTAGATGATCTATCTCTGACAGGTTCATCAAGGCTCATCAAGGACTGCAGGGAGAATTTGGCTACAGAATTCGACATCAAGGATCTAGAGCTGATGCACTATTTTCTGGGGTTGGAAGTTTGGCAGTAGAAGGGGGAGATCTTTCTCGGTCAAGGAAGATATACTACAAAAATTCTGAAGAGATTTCAGATGGAGGATTGTAGACCCATGGTGACTCCAATGATCACCAGCTGCAAGAAAATCGACACGTCCGAAGATGATGAGGTTGATCCTACTCTGTATAGGCATCTCATAGGATCTTGATGTATCTGGTAAACACTAGGCCAGACATCTGTTATGTTGTAAATACCCTCAGTTAGTTCATGGTGGAACCTAAGTGGGCTCATTGGGCAGCAACCAAGCATGTTCTTAGGTATCTTCAAGGAACAGTCGAGCTTGGATTGAAGTACACCCGTGGCAATGATATCAAGTTATGTGGGTTCACCGACGTAGATTGGGCAAGGAGTCCAATAGATTGGAAGAGTATCAGTGGGTATCGTTTTAGTCTTGGATCAGAGATGACTTCCTGGGGTAGCAGTGAACATAAATCTGTGGCGCTGAGCTTAGCGGAGGCTGAATATATGGCAGCTAGCATAGCTTCGTGTGAGGCCATATGGCTTCGAAAACTACTTGTGAACCTACTGAAGGGGAAAATGGAAGCGACCAGTGTTCTATGTGATAATCAAAGATGCATCAACCTCTCTGAAAATCACATGTTTCATGATCGGTCGAATCACATTGACTGTAAGATTCCTACTTAGCCCAAGCTAAGAGGAATATACAATTTTGTTTCATTTTCTGTTGAATGAATAAATGAATCAAGGAGGACATGTAAAACTCCTGAAAACAATGAATAAATCCATGCCTATGTGAACAAAGACAAATCTGGGCCATGTAAAATAAACACTTGCAGGTGTGAATGGGTTTGAACCATGAGAATGGGTCAACCTTGACCAAATCCACAGTGCAGTCTAGATGCAATGTACCTCATGGATGCACAGCGCAGTTCTAGATGGAGGCTCCACATGTGAAAGGAGCTAATTCATTAAAGTGGTTTAGGGTTTGACAAGGCTTTTATCTTATAAAAGGAAGAGAGAGCAGCATGAGAGGGTTGTTGATGATAATCATTTTCTGCATATATTGTGTGGTTAGAGATACATCATTCTCTAGCTGTTTAGCTGAGAATAATGTTGTTTAGCATTGGGTGTTCCTGAGCGGGAATCCCACCTCCTTCCTAGAGCAGCTCTTGGAGGAGCCTTGTTTATCTTGTCCGCTATCTGGCATTTGGCCAAGCTTTATCTTGCACCTACAGCGCTAATCCTGTTTAGGATTGGGTTGTCCTTGTGAGCTGCAACAAGTGGAGGATAGATCTCTTCAAATCTATGCATCTCTAGCACCCCTTTTCACTGGGAAAGCCATCTATCCCTTTGACAAGAGTGTTCTAGACCTTGGGAGCTTCAAATCCAGATCTTGGCATCAGGCCAAAGCATACTCAGAGTCTACAGCGCAGTCCCTTTTGCAGTACTACGTTATTCGGAGGAGCAGAATTGCAGGGAGTTTTGGCATCATCTTGGAGGAGAGATCTCTGGTGATTGGATCCTTCCTTTCACTGTGGTGATCCATGGATTGGCCATCCAATCCATGTTTGTTTCAGATCTGATCTGTTGTACATCTTATACTTCAGAATTTTCTGAATATTACTGCAGATCTGTAACTTAGACCTCAAATCTACTATTGTACTTTCATGTTTTGCTGAGATCCCCAAGGTGAATGTATAAAGGAGCCTTTCTTGTATACAAATTTGAATTAGATCCATCTTTTTGTGTACAGATCTACTCTAGATCTGAGTTATAATATACTGCTGCTTTAGCCCATTCAAATAACACTGTCAAGTTTATGCAGACTTTCTTGTGGTTGCAGCACCTCATTTCTGAGCGTTTCTTCTTGTAAATCCTCCTCCTTTCTGTTATACATTGTATGAGCTGCTGTGTAAATTTATTTTGCTGGTATATAGCTGAAATATGAGCCTCCATACTGATCTCCAACAAGTATTGGGCTGAACTGCGTTATTTTCCAGCAGTGTTGTTTTTGTATTGCTGCAGTGCCCTCTTTGGGCATTTTCTAGCTGCACTAGGTGTGGGGAGACCTGTTTAACCCACCTAGAAGGATTTGTTTTTGAATCCCTCTTGGATTCAGGATTTAGATGGTCAGATCTAAGGGATCCAAGTGCTGGTTTCCAATCCTGTAGCATCCATTCCTGAAAAATACATTTTTCAGGCATGCCTTGCTAGCAGTCCGGATTTTGGGATATTACATTGACATCAGGTGTCACTTCATCAAACACTGTGTCTAATGAGGAGTTGTACAGCTGCAGTACACTAAACTAGGAGAACAAGTGGCAAACATTCTCACGAAGGCTCTGTGGAAGACCAAGTTTTTCTACTTCAAAGAGAAGATGGGGATGATCAAGAATCCATTTCAGCAGTAGGAATGGGTAACAATTATCTGAGCATTAGATGCAAGATTTTCCACATCATGAATACTTTCTTTTCAACAACAAATTTGATTAAGAACTTCAATCCAATATGTCTTCAGTCATTTATATCCTTGGTCTGCCATACTACTTTTTCTGAAAATGACTTCATCAACAGAGTCTTTGATCTATGAGCTTGAAGAGGGACTCGACTTCTTTTTCATTTTGAACACCCCTTCTTAAGAACGTACTCAAGAGATATTTGAGCCAACTAGATTAACAAGTGACCTTAAAAGGATCATCTTCAGAGTAATAGTGAGCAGGATCGATTTGGGAGCGCCTTGAGAGCGTGCTCCCTAAACAAAAAAAACTCGCCCTGGTTTTCAGGGAGCATTTTAGGGAGAGTTTTTTTTAGGGAGGGAGCATTGTTTTTATGGAGGGAGCATTTTCGAGAGCATTTTTTTGCTTAAAGATTGGTCCTAAATGAAATCACTTGCTCTCCATTTGCTTAAATCATCCATTTGCCAACCTAACCATACTATCAATATAATGTGTATCAACTATTTTTTAACATATTATGATACAATTCCATTTGGTAATGGCCATTATTTTATTGTAAACCTAGGAAAGGTATATCCTTTAACAATCTTGAGACAAAATTTCCTACCATAAAGTGGAATGGATTTTGTTCAAACTAGTTGAAAATCATACATCATATTCATTTTATGCAAGGATCAACTATCAAGATATGAGTAAAGGCTAACTGTAATTAAGGAATAAAAACAAAAGCTTAGCTTTAAGACTCATTGTGTTGTAGTTATTATAAGCAGAATGTATGACCCTTTGAAACTCAGTATTTAATTCAACAACAATTTCTCTCCACTGTAAAAAGGGCCTAAATATTATGAAATCATTCTTTGTACTATTGTTAATGCCTTACACCTACTACTTTTTCACATTGAAATCAAGTTGATGGTTCTTTGCAATCAAGAAATGCCATCTTATTGGAGACAGTGATGGATGACCGAAATATTTGTTGATGTTTCATCAATGCATCTACCCTTTTAGGTCATGGCCATATTGCTTGCATGAGATGGGGGCTTGTGTATTTTCCCATCTACTACTTCTTAGAAATTTTACTACCTTAATGGCAAAGTGGGTAAAAAGTTGATGAAAATGCAATTGCTTAAACTTTGGATAATTAATGATATGCCTTCTAGGTTGAATTTCCCATTTCCTAAAAAGAAATTAATTTATTCCTTAGCAACACATTCCACGTGTTCTCCACCTGTTGGACATGTCGAATACCTAAGCAGTCAGCTAAAGTGTAGATCCCATTCTCCCTCTGGGGACTCACTTACGGCTCTAAGATTTTAACTCTATTATATTTTATTAGGCAAGACCCCATTTTTTTTCCTTAAGCGGCCATCACATAAAAAAGATGTGGCTTCCTGCACAATGATATCAAAATCAAAGCCCCAATTTAAGTTGCCTCGTGTGACCCCAACATTACAGTATCTTACCGTATCTTTTAGGATGATATTCTGTTAGAAGTGTTCCAAAAACTAGATGTATCATGTGATTTTCTCAATATGTGCTTAGTGTTTATTAATACGCCATCGTGTTTAAGATTTTTAAATCTTTACAACCATCTAGATTTCTATGGTTGACAATTTGCACATTATTTCATCCAGGACACACCACAGGTTAGAGATTTTTCATTTTCTTCTAGGTTACATCTTGGGAATTTGTGTGAATATTTTATTGAATCATTATCTTTAAGTGGGTGTCTGACATAAAGTATCTTCTCTTCATTCTTACATCTTTACAAATACCCTTTAACGTTTCTAGAGAAATTATTCTTCATTCTTACATCTTTACAAATACCCTTTAACATTTCTAGAGAAATTATTCACATTTTTTTAATTATATTTTCTAAGGGAAGACAATGTCAACAAGCATTAAGGCCAAGTATTAGAAGACCACCATTACCACGATCTGCTCAAAATTCAGAAATTAGACATTTCTAGTGAAAAGAGGCCAAGCAATAGATAAAATAGATTTACTAGTCTTTTCTAGTTTCTAGTAGTTTTTAACTTTTTATAACTGTTGAAACTTGACTCTTTCATGTTTATTATGATATTTTTTGTAAAAAATATATGACAATTTAAGTTTGAAGTTGACGCTTTGAAGTTGGCAGTTATAAGTTTATAACTCATTATGAATTACGAATATGATGCTTCATGAAATTTGAAAGTTGTTTCATTTCGTTTCATTTTATAACATTTCATTTCATGTTAAATATTCTTTGTTGTAAATGTTACACTTAGCTTACAAGTACAACTATGGTGATCAATGAATCAATGATGATAAATGTTATATATTGATTTTGAAAGCTTGAAACTTTAAGATTGATGAATCGTGAGACTCAAGAGTCAATATGATGTATGTTTCTAACTTCTAGATTAGAAACATAACTTCTAGATTAGAAGATTGTAACTTCTAGATGATTGATGTTATATGGTTCAATCTATGTTTTTATGTTTTCTATGTCTAATTCATCATTCTACATGTTTTTGTTGACATATATGCATCAAATTATAAAAAACTATAAAAAATAAATATATATTATAAAAAAACGCTCCCTGAAACGCTCCCCGACCAGGAAATTCTGAAAATGGTGCTCCCACTCCCACTCCCAAGTAACCTTGATTTTACCCTTTTGGCTCAGGTAATCCTATAATCATTTCAATGACCTTTCTTAACTCCCTCTGACCCATAGAGGAACATTAGAGAGTAAATCATGTTACTAAATATTTGTATCGTATCTTACTCAATACAGTCATAGTGCAACACAAGATATATCACTGAGGCATTGTAACTCTATGGCAATGTTGAACTCATTGGTTTATATCATGTCATAGTAACCTGAACATACTTGATCATTGCTTCTTTTAATAGATATAGCATTCCACAAATTTTCATTTTACGTCCTTCAAAGATCAATCTTTCCTAGAAGTCAATATAGGATTTTCAGACCCATACTTGTCTTAACTAACATAGCTCCTTTATGATGACAACTAAGTTGCATGAAGTGCCGAAACGTTTTAGAGTTTTCGAAATGGATACCTTTAGAAACGTCGCGTCCAAAAAATGGAAGCGTCGACCAAAACGTCATATATATATATATATATATATATATATATATATATATATATATATACAAAAAGAAATTTATAAATAACTGAACAACACATTATCTTACAAGAAAAAAGGGAATACAACTCATAGATGAAAATTTAGAAGGAAAACCAAGTCTACATTAACTCTCATGGATGATTGCATGATAGTCGACTTTTGGCCGATTTTTTCAAAGTTTCGAAGTTTTGGGCACATGTATGGCCCAAAACATCGAGTTCCTAGAAGTTTCGTGCAACATAGGATGACAAGAGATCATTGAGGTATAAGAACACTTCAAATGAAATTACTAATGATACATACCTCTTGTTCCAAGTATTAACCACAGACTTCTAGCTTCACTGATCTTTGTATAGGTTTGTGAGTAAAGCTCCATACTCTTCCTTGACCAACCCATCACTGTGATGTGCTTTGCATGGAAACAAAGTCCTTTAGGTATAACAAATCTTTGAGGTTCATGAAATACTTCAAATCAATCCAATCCCTTCATTTGTGTACATGGCCTTCCACAATTCAAAGAGTAGATCTTGTTAGGTCCCTGTAATTTTTCAGATTGGCAAGACCAAATAAACAAGGGTAACATCAAACCAACTTTGTAGCCTTCCTGGACTCAAAGAGGGCTCTCTCTATATTTGTATGAAAGATATAACTTGATTGATTTAGGATGTTAATTTTAGGCCAGTTAAAATGATAGGGTTGTTTGTTTTGTTTTGTTTGGTTGGGTTGTTTGTTAAGAAGAACAGATAGAGTAAGAGAAATTCAAACCATTGGGCTATGGAGTCTGTGAAAGGTTTGAAGAGTACAACAACAAATCAAGAGTGTTTCATAGGGCAAGTTAACAAAGCCAAATGGATCTTAATAGCTTAGGTGGGTGTGAAACGAACATTAAATTGTGAGTTTAGTAGGTTTAAAGGGCAATTAAGAATTCTTTAACATATACTAGAACAAGAAGAGTCTTTAAGATCACTATGCTTAAGAAAGAACCAAAGGACAGGGCACACCATAAACTTCTTTGGCCTAGCTTTATCAAGTAAACTTTAAAACAACAATCCAGCAAACCCTAGAGAGCAGTGAACTCCTAAATTCTCTAGCTATTTACCTTCAGAGAAAGAAAACATTTGAGATAACAAACAAGTGATGATTAAAGAGCAGGGAACTCCTAAATTCTTTAACAAGACTATAAAAAACCTTCAAAGTGACCTTTCAAGATAGACCAATGGCCAGGGCAAACCATAAACTTCTTTAGCCTAAACCCTAGTAAGCAAACTTCAAAGAAAAGCCTTAAAAACAATGTTTCAAGCTACAACAAAGGACAAGGCATACCATAAACTTCTTCGGTTTGACTCTTATTAAACCATTTTCAAGACAACAAGCTAGGTGGAATCAAAAAGCAATTAAGAATTCTCCAATCAAACCTAGTAGAGGAAAACATTTGAGCAACAGAGAGCAAACAGAGTTAAGGTGCCTCTAACAACATATCTTAACCTAAGTTTTATGTTCTATTGCAAGAGAAAAGAGGAACAATATGGAAAACAAAAGGAAACAAATATAAGATCAGGACAACATCACCATTTAGACAAGTTTATGAATCCTGTGAATATGCTTGCTCCATTGACATTCAGTCCAAAACAGTCACAAACCTCCAAAACCAATTTCTTCACAACTCAAAATCTATGTAATATTGAGCTCAACAATCAACCAACAAAAACTATGAAGCATACATGCAGTATTTATATGCAAAATGAGGAGGTAAACCCTAGCTATGGTTTCAAATGTCATTCATTACTATTGAGAATTTGTAGGGCTAGTGATTAACTCAAATTCTCTTCTTGATAATTACTTGTGAGCTTGCTTATGTATTCTTATTTCACTTAATTAATCTTTCATCAAGTCAATTATCAAAGCACTAGTCAAATGTAGAGACAAAATAGTTTTCACTTGTAACTGAACATCTTGAAATGTAGTTAGGAAGGTAAATCTCTGATTTACCTTCCTCACTTTCTACCACCTCTAGATCACTATTTTGACAAGTTCTTTCCTTAAATACTTTACAATCAGAGATGTTCTTACTGTACTCTTTTTGCACCTTCAGTCATTGTGTACCTTCAATCATCATCGAACCTTCAGTCATTGTGTACCTTCAGTCATCATCGAACCTTCAGTCATCATCATCGTACCTTCAGTAAGTTATACTTCAAGCTGTACTGAACTTGTCCTTATGTCCACAGCCTTTTAGATGTTATATAACCTTAATAGATGCGCACTAGCTGCTCCCTTTTCCACGCTGTCAACCTCAGTCTTGTCCGCAGAAACTTAGGTGATCCGCATTCTTTTATCTTTTGTACAACCTTAGACAAGTCTGCAATTCTTATTGACCGGAAATATTAGACATATCTTTGTTCTGTTCACTGTCATTTATGCAAAGTTTTCTGGCCTATTTATAGTTATTCGACCCTATAATTAGCTGACCTATTAAGTGAACTGTTGGTACATAATTTGAGCCGACCTTTCAGCATTTTTCAAGCCGACTTTACAAGGTTTATCTCCAGCTTCTTGTCCACTGTTTATAGGTTGTTTATCTTTGTCTCCTCCTTTTCATAATTACATAGTCAATATGAAGACCGACCTAGTTACATTTTACAACACTCCCTCTTAACTAGGGAGGTATTCATATAGTTACATGATCACTTTCAAACTTAAGAATCTCATAAGAAAAATCGGATTAGTAATCGAATCTGTATAGCATCATTTCAACCAGCATTGTACTAGTGCAAGGCCTTGACTAACAGCCCCATCTCTTCAACGAGACAATGGGCTTCAATGCTGGCGAGACACATGACTTATAGACACCTTCGTCATTGTCTCTCCAAGGTACATACTCCACCCAGGTGTTCCCAAAGTATGACCTTCCTGGACTATTCTTCTCTTGGGTAACTAGCCCTCAAAGAATATCGGTCCCCGACTCCTCTTATCTTGAATGCCCGATCACATTCTCAAAGAGTATCGAATGCTAGATGATTACCCAATCCTCCATTCGGTCTTCCCAAGACCAGAATGATGTGTCTATCTCTCCATCCCAGGGAGGACCTATTCCACAAGGGAATGTACTCATTCTTATACAAAGAATGTACCTAAGCTCATCCTTAGGAGAAACTTACCATCAGGCTCCCTCTTAACCAGGGACCTCCAGCAGCAATGGTGAGACACCCAGCTGCTCATGAAGAATTATTGTCCTCGATGTCATGGATTTCGGTATTAAGGAATCTCCATCTTTTAGCTTCGTAGGGCACAGATCATTCATCACTTCCATCCTGAGTCTTGTCAGCTATCAGAGTGATTCACCAAATTTCCTTATCTGGTCCAATATTGTGCCATGTTGCTTTCCTTCGAATCATCTCCCAAGATCATACATCCTTTCTCATGATTAGCAGCCCTGCACAAATTCATCCAAATAAACATTTACATATGAACCTTTTAAAACAAAAGTTACCTCAGTGATGATCTTTCACCATGACATCCTCCTGTAAGCATCGGCATCCTTCATACAGATTGACACATCTCCTAATGATATGTTTTTCCAAGGGTCTTCTTCTTTACCTGACTTCCGTCAGAGTCTACATATCTTTCCAGGAGATCTCCTAGTCACATCTTATTGACCTCCGGATGATAACTGCCTCTTGACATGGTTGCATTTCATGATCTCTTCCTCTTTGCACATTCTTGATTCCCAGGAACGTACAAAGTTCCTAGTTTCTCGTTCACATACAACCACCTCATATTCCATGAGGACATATTATGTTGATTTCATATGTCCGTGCATTGAGAGATACTCCTCCATAGATCATACTTCTAAGTACAGAAGTCCATTACCTCCAACCACATGACATGACTTCAAAACATCCAATGTCAGCATATAAATATATACATAACTTATACCTTTTTCCCTTGAGTTATCCTGTAGCAATTTCTCAAGAATGAAGAGCTTCATTCCCTTGGTCTGCTTCATCAATATGTCATCACATCCAGAAATATGTTTCCATGATGACCCTTGCTCTTGATGACTGCTTTACATTAGTAATGTTTGTCAGAGAGGTTTTCCCAGAGCTCATTCACTGGGAGCTCCTACCATGCTTAGATTAGGATGCCACATTATCACATAACCAACAGAAGTCAATTTCTTATTCATAAGTTTGTGAGATTTTCTTTGAATCTTCTTTTTCTTTCTCCTATTGAGATTGTCCCTTTAGGACCAACTTTCTTGTAATGTCCATAAGTCTCCCACTTAAACTTTCGTTTTTCTTCTGTGAATGTTTGAGTATTTTATCCTTCAACATTTTTGCCCTGGATTTGTCTTCTTCCATCTAGCATAGAGATCACAAGTTGAATGAGGTAATTTTCTTGTCTATCTGTTATGTTGTCCATCTTATCATCTTTTCCAGATCGCACAGATGATATCCCTTCATTCTTTGATACCTCAATTTTGTGTAAATCAGGTCTAAGTGACATAACTTTATTTATTGCATAGAATAGTTCTTTCAGCTTATCATGTATTCTCTTGATGTCTCCAATTCTTTATAGACAGAGGGATGTGAAGACCTTGATTGATTCCATAAGAATCCTTTGAGCCCTTCTATCCCTTTCCATGTATTCAGATAAATCTTGACCTATATAGTCTTTCCATGACTTTACTTTCTTCGAGGACTGTGACTATCCTCCTTATGCAAGGATTCTTGGTAGCCCAACCAGCTCATAGAACTCCCTGCAAAAACAAATTCATTTAACCAAATTTGATTATAGAATGAAAATACTTACTTGATAAGTGACGAGTCTTCAGCTTGATTGCTTTAGTTGTAATAGCACTGAGAGTGAATGGTTTTTCACCGAACTGTGGTCTTCATCATATCACCGAATTGTAGCTATTGTTTGAACTGTGTGTGCACTTAAAACAATAGAGATACCATCGAGACATAGAGACTTTTGTTCAAAGCTTCAGTTACTACAATTGCACCGAATCTGAGATGATGTTTGAGTTGTATGTAAGTGATCCGAGAATGTATCACCGAGACTGCAATTTCTGAACTGTGTTCTTAGGACTGTAATTGATCTCTAAAAATTCAGGGAATTCGATCTGTATTAACCCATCCGAATTGTACCTACGAAGTTTTCTGGCCTATTTATAGTTATTCGACCCTATACTTAGCCGACCTATTAAGTGAACTGTTGGGACATAATTTGAGCCGACCTTTCCATCATTTTTCAAGCTGACTTTACAAGGTTTATCTCCAGCATCTTATCCATTATTTATAGGTTGTTTATCTTTGTCTCCTTCTTTTCATAATTACATAGTCAACATGAAGACCGACCTAGTTACATTTTACAACAATTACATAGTTAATCCATTTTGACCTTTGAGACCATGCAAGGCCCAAGGCAAAATATCTAAAACTCATTTATTGCAAAAATAACTTCTAACATAACTATTTGAGCTAATTTTGGAAAAAGTTTGACTTTAAGGCTCCAAAATATCTTTTGCAATAACTCTTGGTAAGGGCGCAGCTCCAAGGTACATGGGCGCAGCGCCAGTGCAAACGCGCAGCACCAAGACTAGGAAAATGACCTGTTTTGCAGCTGACTTTTGGAGGCCTTCCCGGTGTCCAAATGAGCTCCATGATAGCTCATTGGAAAGCCTGTCCTATCTTGTTTCCAAATTTGCTTCCACTTTCCAGAATGGTGCCCATTTGCCTTGTCAAAAACATTTCTCTCGAGACTGCTAAACGTGCAGTGGTAGTGCCAAAAAGACGGCAGAAAGGTGATTTTTTGGTAGTTTTTGGCCTTTTTGAGGGACCTATTTTGCTCCGAATGTCCTGAAACTTTCTGAGGTTGATGTACTTGGCATGAGGAACATGAAAATGCTGACCTTTTGTCATTTGAGTGCCCCAAAATAGAGCGCAACACGCATTTGGCCCAATTTTCTGCAAGCTAAACTGTCAAAATTTCAAAAATTGCACCAAAGTGCCAAAAATGGATTTTGATTTGCTAATCATGGTTGGGAGGCTTGGAGGGACACCTCAGCAAGAATATTGAGCTTCTCTTTCTCTTTTTCCTCAATTAAAGCTTGAAGCTTTGCATGGGCTCGTTTAAGCTTGGCCTTTACAATCTTATTTCTCATGGCATAATGTCTTGCCATCTTCCTCTGAAGGTCAGTATCTCTCTTGGCCTTCTCTAGCTAACTCTCTAGGTGCAAGTTTGCCCTCTCAAGCCAAGATTCTCTATCTTTGCTAATTTCTATGGCAAGCAGCTCACTTGGAGTGAGCTGCTCTGCCAATTCTGCCTCTTTCTCTCTTTCCCGGGCTAAAGCCTTCTTCAACCCAATTGTCCTTAGTCTCTGCCTAGGAAGTTGTTCTTCCTCATCTCCATTGTCATCAAAAGTGCCCAAGGTCTCATCTAGCAAAGCCTTGGCTCTTGCAGCCTCTTTCTGAGCTCTGATTGCCCTGACCTCACTGATGGTCTGCTTTATCTTCAACTGCTGGTTTTCTAACTCAAAATAGTTACTCACATTCTTGGCCCTACCAAGATTAGCTTGAAGCTCACTAATCTTGGCATCCTTTCTTTTGAGCAACATATTGGTAATTCTCTCCTCATCCTCATCTTCAAGGTCAATCAACTAAAACTCCTGCTCAGTTTCATGTTTATCCTCCTCTTCAACCATGAAATGCTCTGCAACCTTTTCCTTGCCCTTATCAACCTGTTTTGTTGATGAAGAAGGCAAGGCCCCTTTCACCTGAAGTGAAGCAAACACTTGCATGTGGCCTCTCTGATATGTGAAAGGAAATGGCTCAATGTCAATAATTTTGGTGCCAGCTGTTTCAATGTTCCCATCACAGCTTGATGCTTTGTCATCACGATATGAGGGCGAAAGGTTGTGGAAAGGTGATGTGGAAGGGTCATCATGGGGTGAAGGAATGTGAGTGGGTGGAGATGTATGAACAACAGGAAGTGATGGAGAAGTGGATATGGGAGGATGAGAAGATGAAGGAATATCTTGCTGATGATGACCATGCGGAGTAGTGAAAACCTCATGGGCAATGAAGGTATCCCATGGAATGTTCTTCTGTTGGAGCTGATGCATAACCACCATCTTGATAAGTGAATGATGAAACAGGCTTTGCATTTGCTGATTGTAGTATCTCTTTTGCACTATGTAGGCCATTTTGTCAATGCCACGAAAAAGATAATATGGTATGTGTAGCATTCTTACTCTAGTAAAATGCATAAGAAGACGGATATGGTATGAGTAAAGGCAGGAAAACCTTCCCTCACAAGTGAAATACTTCATTATTATCTTCATCATGGGTGCATATCTATCAAGAAGATGAGAAAAAGGAAAGATGGACTTGTGATGATCTTTATACCTAGGTTTGAGGTATGGTTCAAAATAACTCATGTCCAGGTTTGCTTGTTTGAACCACTTTTCTCCCACGCTTGGTATCCCTGTAGCAGCTGCAATGCCATCAGTAGACATCTCAAATGTAACCCCAGCAAGATTGACCTGCTTGTCATGTAGGTTAATGATGAATAGTCTTGTTAGCTCTGGGTGATTTTGGGATTGCTGCACCTTCTCACAAAACTCAAAGAAGCCCACATGTTTAAAGCAAGAAATAGTAAGTGGATATGCCATGAGTTCCCTTGTATTGAGTGGGTTCAAATCTTTTTATCTTCCCTCCCTTGTGATGATGTCTCCTTGGCATTTGTGCCTCAACATCACTGCCACTGTCTCCTTCCTCTGACATTTTTAAAACTCGGTTTTATGAAACCCTAGAATGTAGGTGAAATGAATGAGGGGAAGGAATGAAATCACAGCTTTGCAAATGAAGGGAACGAGTGAATGGGTATAGGTGTAGGAAATGAGCGAGGGGCAAACTAACTCAATGACAACCCTCAAGCAATGTAATTTCCCTTGTTTGTGACTGAATTTCTTTAAGGAGGATGAAATAGGGATAAAACAGAGATCTTAAGCTAAAACTTCGGGTTTGATTAGGGTTTCATTAGGGTTTCATTTACATTGATTAAATGATGACCAAAATAGCTTCAAAGCAAGTTTATATCATGTACTTACCCCTCAAGAGTGTTGTGGAGGACCTTGGAGGAAATTTGAAGAAGTTTGATGTGATTTGGATGGATGGATCACTTAGAAACCCTTTATGTCCAAGCGCGCAATGCCAAGCCAAGCATGCAGCGCCAGTCTCTTAGCGCGCAGCGCCAAGGAAAATGAGTACAGAGTCTTTCTGGCAAAGGCGCAATGCCAGCTCCCAGGCGCGCAGCGCCTTCAGAAATTGTGTGGAGGAAAATGGCCAAGGGCACAGCGCCAACTCGCAGGTGCACAGTGCCAAGCCAAATGTGCAACACCAAGAAAATTTGCCCAAATTCTACTTGCAAACTCACAAATTTTTCCTTGTTGAGCGCTCTTGATGCTTTGAGAGGCAACAATGACTCATTTGAAATGTAAAATGGGCTTTTATAGACTTGTAGATTTAGTTTAACTCAGAAAACCCACTTTCTAATGTTTTTGAAGTCTTTTTACTTTTCTCACTAACACTCTTTGACACTTTTGCCTTGCAGGTTGCTAAAGTCATGAAGGTGGCTTTTCTTTTGATCATTGAGACTTCACATGTTTTACTTTGACAACCTTAGGATGATTACACATAGTAGCATCTTCAAAATCTTCTGTAGTTTCTACCATAAAACTCAACTTTTCCACCTTTTCTGGCCACCTTTTCAAAACCCTAAGTGTCTGCAGTTTTTTACAGCAATCATTAGTGTTGTCTTCTAAGTTCTCTATAGCCCTTTCAAGTTCATTCATTTATGTCCAATTCACCTCGCCTTTTTCCATATTCCATCAATCTTTTCTGATAGACTTTCTTCATGTTTGGCCTTGTGTGCTTCCTCCATGTCATTTTCTACAAGTGATCACTACTTTGGCACTCAAATGGACTAACTAGTTCATAACCCTAGTCATCTACAAGACCAAGTGTTTCCTCTTTCCCTTGCTGTAAGTTGTTTTCATTCAGGAGTAGACAGTCTACATCATCAGTACCTTCTACTGATAAATCTTTCAACACTCCTGCAGAAGTGTTGAACTTTTTCCATTTTTCTCACTTGCAGGTTTTGAATTGAGAAGATAATCCTCTTTGGAGATTTTAGGTCCTTCTTGAATAACCATGTCTTGACATTCTATTACATCTTAGCCAAATTCTAGCAAAGGAAAAGCAGTGCCTAAAACATCCAAGGATGACCTTGAAAAAATGTAAAACCCTAATAACCTAATGGGAGTGTCCTTTGACATGATTTTGGCTGAAATTTGACTTGGAGATTTTCAAGTGAAAACAGAGTATTGTTATAAGTTATTATGCCCAAAGGGACATTGGAATGAGTCAACAACAAGAAACCCTAGAAGGAGGATGGAGTTTATTGATAGGGGAAAATGAGGTCTAGGCAGGAAACAAGGATGAAAATGGGAGGCATAAGCCCATAATGAATCTTTTAAGAGCAACAGGGTGGCTTTGGGAAGACAAACTGGGGAATAGTGAAAATAGGTTTATAAGGATAATGAAGGCAATGAGATTTCTGAAACTCAAGATATTCAAGGAATATTGTTTTCAGAAAACTAGAACCATCCTATAGTCATCTAAAGATAGTGAAAAATACTGATGACTAACAGATCTTATCCACAATGACATTGCTAGCTTAGCATGTAAGTAAAAAATTACAAATATTATGCTCAAGACTTCTACTTGCGAACAAGACATGTTCCAATGATTTTTCCTTCTTGTTGACATGGTAAGTCAAATTTGTGTCCTGTATGTATCACAAAGACAAATTACAAATCAAAACAAAAATGTTCGCTGGTTTTTCCATCGTCTGAGACAATTTGGATTCTCTTGTGAATTTTTCATAAGGCTACATTGATCCTTTCTTTGATAGTTGCATTTCTTCATAAACACATTAAGTTCACCCCATCTCAATACATCATTATTCATATTTACACTATTAACCATCAACATATGCAACTATGTAGAAAGAACAATATCATCATCATCATCATCTATGCAGTGGAACATAAACAAACATAGGAAAAAAAGCATGCACACATATAGACACCATGATTGGTCCAAGACCAGGGCAAGTCGCAAAACCCCCTATGGGGAAAACAATTGCAAATGCTTCTTCTTAGATCGTCATCAAATGATTCAGAAAACAAGAGTATTGTTGTTTAGTCACCTCATCTATCAAATAAAAGGAGTGGTCATGTGGAAAATCCAAGAAATTTAGAAGGATGGCAGGCTGAGTAAACGCTGAAGGTCTTGGAAAGAAAGTCCCTAAGGGATGGGTGCGGTGGCTAAGACTTATCGGGGCCACTACACAACAGGAAGTAGCACTCATGGCTCTACGGCGAAACCAGGGTTGCGGGGAAGCTTCTCCCCCCCCCCCGAATCCTGCTCCCAAAACGCGCTCCATTCGAGAGCTTTTTGGGAGCGCTCAGAAGCGAGCTTCCGAGCCTGAAAAAACGCTCCCTGTCTTTTCAGGAGCATTTCAAGGAGGGCTCGAGAGCGAACGCTCCCTAAGCGCCTCCCCCATTAAAAAAACGCTCCCTGAGCGCCTCCCCCATTAAAAAAAAATGCTTCGGGAGCATTTTTTTAATGCAGGAAGCGGTCGGGGAGCGGTCGGGAGGAGGGCTCGAGAGCGAATGCTCCCTGAGCGCCTCCCCCATTAAAAAAACACTTCAGGAGCATTTTTTTAATGCGGGAAGCAGTCAAAGAGCATTCACTCCCAAACGCTCCCCGACATGAAAAACGATTCCCGCCGCGTAGAAAAAAAATTGGCGTCGAATTTTGATTTTTTTTTGGAAATGAGGGCGGGGGGTTGGGTAAATAAAAAGCCCAAGCCCCTCATTTTGTTTTTATCGTTTTAGTTGAGAGTGAGAGAGCAAAGAGGAGCAAGAGGAGAGCAATTTGGAGAGCAAGAGGAGCAAGAGGAGCAGAGCGATTTGGAGAGTTGGAGAGGGAAGTGCCAAGGAGAGAGCAAGTTTGCAAGCAAGAGGAGGGTTGCAAGAAAGAGGTAGGTCTTCTAATCTTTTCTTTTATTTTCTAGGAATTGTTTTTAAATTGTTCAAAAATGAAAACTTGATTTTTTTTCTCAATGTTGCATTCTAGTGTGTTGAAAAGTGAAAAATTGCGTTGTTTTTTTCCTATGTTGCATTTCCCATTCCCATTTGGCATTCCTTCATTTTTTTTTGCAGGCTAGAAACTTGAAACATCATGGCTATATGGCTAGGGATTTTCTTCATGTTGGTTTCTTTCTTTGTAATAATGGTGTTGGAGAGTAGAAGAAAGAGGCCCATTAGAGAAGAAGAGGATGAACAAGTGGGCTATAGTGGATTTGATGAAAATCCTAAAGAGGAGGAGGAGTATGCTGAGGAGGAAGGGGAGAGTGGAGAACATGAAGCCACAGATACCCCAACTAGACAAGACCAAAGTCAAACACCTTTGTGGAAATATGTTCAGAGGCAAGAAGGAGGGAAAGGTGGTGGAACCACTAAATTTCTTTGCCCCCATTGCAATAAAGAATAGACAGGTTCATACACCCGTGCCAGAAGGCACCTTTGTGGGAAAATGACAGGGGATGCAGACAAAAATCTAGGAATCAAAATTTGTGTCAATGTGCCAACAACACAGAGAGAGAAATATAGAAAGGAAGAGGAGGTTACCCTACAGAGATCTAAAAGATATAGGGGTTTCATTGATTCTTATACACCATCAGGTCCTTCAAATCATGGACAAAGAAGTCCATCAACTTCCACCCATGGCAATGGATATGGAGGCACACCTGGACCAAACACCTCCTTAAGGCGTAGAACCATATCCGATTTCCCTGTCGAAGGGTGTAGGAATGATGTGGATTCAAAAAAATTCCGGTTTCTATATGCATGTGGGGTGCCATTCAATGTTTTTCGCTCACCTTATTGGCATGAAATGGTTTCTGCCATTAATGATGCCCCCAAAGGATACAGGAGCCCTGAGTATGACAAGGCCAAAACTGTGGGACTTGATCATGAAAGAGCTAAAATAAACAATTCTTTGGCTAGAATGACAAATTCTTGGAATGAGCATGGGGTGTCCATTGTATCTGATGGATGGACCAATGTAAAAGGAAAGCCATTGATAAGTGTTCTGGCTGTGTCGGTTAGTGGTGCAATATTCCTTTCAGCATATGATTATTCAAACAAATTCAAGACCGGCATTAACATTGCAGAACCATTACTTGAAATAATTGAAAATACTAGGCCATACAATGTCATCCAAGTCATCACTGATAATGCTGCTAACTGTAAGGCAGCAGGAGCAATTATTGAGGATAAATACCCCAACGTATTTTGGTCTGGGTGTTTGGTTCACACAATGAACCTTTTGATGCATGATATCATTAAAAACAAACAACCTCAATTCAAATGGCTTGGTTATTTCTACAAGAGAGGTAAAAAAATGATAAAATTTATTAATAATCATAGCAATACCCATGGGCTTTTCCGTACTCACTCCAAATTGGAGTTGTTGAAGATAGCAAAGACTAGATTTGCTAGCTATTACCTCACCTTCAGGCGCCTTTTGAAGGTAAGAGAGTCATTGGCTACAATGGTATCAAGCCCACACTGGCAGGTATTAAAGGACAGGGCAGCGACAATAGTTGACAAGCAAGGTTTTGAACATGTGGAGGAGACCGCCCTTGACCCTTTGTTTTGGGCACGTGTGAGGGAAATTTTGAACTTCACCAAGGCCATTTATCACATGATTCGTTTTTCAAATACAGATAAACCAGTGATTGGGGAGGTTTATGAGCAGATGGATAGCATGTTGGGCGAAATAAAAGATGTTGTTAAAGATAATGATCCCAACTTGTATGCAATGATTCACGAATGTGTGTGTGCACGATGGAATAAACTCAATGTTCCACTACATGCCTTGGCATATATCCTTATGCCAAAATACTACTCTCCATCTTGGTTGGGCCAACCTGCACCTGGAGGTGGGGTTAGGATCAAACCTCACACAGAGCCAGAGGTACAACAGGGATACATGAAGGCATTAGACAAGTTGGTCCCCAACATGGAGGAGTGTGCTAGATTGCACCTTGAATTAGGCAGACACTTCAGTTGCACTGGTAACTTTGGTTCTTTCCATGCAATGGAAGACAAAGACAGATTTGATACTCTCACATGGTGGGAAGCATATGGCGGCATGAGACTTTTGCCAAAGTTGGCAAAAAAAGTTCTCTCACAAGTTGTGAATACTTCTTCTGCAGAGAGGTGTTGGAGCACCTACAGCTTCAAACATAATGTGAGAAGGAACAGGTTGAATGAAAACCGAGTTGAAAGCTTGGTTTATGTGCATTACAACTTGAGGTTGTTGAGTCATTACTATGATCGGACATATGAGGATCAATCATATAAAGTTTGGGACAACAACCCGGAGGATGATAATCTGGAGGACGGCACTGTACATATGGAAGAATTGGAAGCAGAACTTTTGAGGGATGATGATGAAGCATCAGCAGCACCACCACACACAGGGCTAGTCCTACCATCCAGTAGCAATGCGGGTGCCAATGCCAGTGCTCGATATCCAACTATTGTTCCTTTGCAGATTCAGCCTCCACCTACATCCTCACGTTGCCCTACGCCTTCTAGTCATGGTCGTGGACGTGGTACTCCTGAGAGTACTAGAAGACCACCATTGCCTGGTGGTTCTCACAAATTAGACATTTCTCATGGGCGTGGCAAGGGGCCAACCAATAGATAAAACAGATTTGTTGTTTACTAGTCTTTTCTATTTTCTAGTAGTTTTTATCTTTTATAACTGTTGAACAGTTGAAACTTGACTCTTTCATAATTAATGAAAATTTAAGTTTGAAGTTTGAATTTGAAAGGTGAAACTTTGAAGTTGGCATTTATAAGTTTATAAATCATTATGAATTATGAATATGATGCTTCATGAAAGTTATATGGTGATCAATGAATCAATGATGGTAAATGTTATATATTAAATTGTGAAATCAATGAATCAATGATGATAAATGATATATATCAATGATGATAAATGTTATATATTAAAATTTGAAATCAATGAATCAATGATGATAAATGTTATATATTGAATTTTGAAAGCTTGAAATCTTCAGATTGATGATTCGCGAGAATCAAAAGTCAATATGTTGTATGTTTCCAACTTGTGGGCGTGGTTGATGAAGATTATAACTTCTAGATGATTGATGTTATATGATTCAATCTATGTTTTTATGTTTTTTATGTCTAATTCATCATTCTACATGCTTTTGTTGACATAAATGCATCAAAATATAAAAAATATAAAATATATATATATATATATATATATATATATATATATATATATATATATTTAAAAAAAAAACGCTCCCCGAAATGCTCCGGACCGGGAGCTTTTGAAAATGGCGCTCCCGCTCCCAACTAACCTTGGGCAGAACCATGAGCCACAAAGCTCATGGGAAGGGCTTGCTGTCGGCCTAAAAAGAGCATGGCAAGGTCAAAAGCCAGGCCCCCAGAAGAGGTGCGTCATCTTTCGGCGAGCCAATCACAAGCTTTCCGTGGGGTAAGAAAACAGGCCCTAAGAGTCCTATGCTCCCACCCAAAGTTCAAAGCGGGCCCACCGAAGACAACAATTGGCGTCGATAAGTAAAGAGGTAAGGTAAGTCTAGGACGGCGGTACGAAGGCCTGTACCTGCTCTGTTTGGCACGTGGCTTTCACCAACCCGGCTGCTACCAGCCAATAACCCATCGCCACATGTCCCATTGTCAGCGTCCTTATGATGCCAGCCCTACAACTGTCACCATGTCTCGTATTCCGTAAAACCCGGTCTAATATAAGCTCGTTTTACTCTCAACTGTGTAAAATACTGGTTATTAGCCGGCTTTTCGCACAAAGGAGGTTAAAACTCAAGTGCAAGGTCATTTTCAATCCCGCGTCACTTTCCCCTTGGCTACCTCACTACTCTCAAGTATTTAGTCGTTTTCCCGTCGCACTATTTCCCTTCTATTTTTTACTTTTCAAATGGTCATGGGGAAAAGGAAAACCAAAAAGTCTGAGCCTAAAACCCCACAAGCTCGCGAGGTCAGGACTGCTCCTGGACTCGAGCAGCTTATCGATACCCATGCACGAATTTATGACCCAGTCTACCCGTTTAGTGTAGCCCACATCAGACCCGAGCTTTTCGACTGTCATCGAAAAGGCGAAGATATGTTCAGAGTCGTCGAGTCGGGTCTGTATTACCAAATCGCCCCTACCATGTACCTTGTTCCCGAGTTTATTAGCTGGCTTGGGGAATCCTATGACGAGCGCAAAGACGTTTTTTTTTCTACCTAGGGCAATAAGATTTTTCGCATTACGCCCCAACTTATAAGGGAAGCCATTCGCTACCCTCCCAGCCTAGATTATGTTGAATTCTCTGAGGCCTCCCTCTCCTGTCACTTTTCGAAGCTACCCTGAGAAAAACAAAGCGGTTTCCTCAACCTTCTCTCAAATTCCCGCCTGGCATCTTTCCCGCTCACAGACTCTATTCCCCTGTCAACGTTCTGAACCAATGTATAGCCCTTCCTAGCACTCATCTCGGGGTTGTTAGGGTATGAGGAGGTCGAGCAGGTGACTAAAGAGGGCATAGCTTTTCTTTGGCTCATGATGCAGAAGGACATTCTTTTGGATATCCCCTCTTTCTTAGCTTCGGCTATCCAGTCTCAGTTTCAAGAAGTGTCCTCTACTAGTTCTTTTTTTTATTGTTCCCTGGTGTTTTACCTGTTTCTATTCGAGCACATGGATAGATTTGAAAGTCTAGGCCTAAACAGATTCTCGAGGATAAGTGCCCAACCCAGAGCCGTCTTCGAGTGGACTGCTACAGTTCGTTAGCAGCCAGAGGGGAAGGGGTATACAAAATTTATTAATGAGTTCATGTCCATAGCTTATACCATTATGCATGACAAGCCCCCCGCCTAGAATCTTTCCTGAGCAGAAGAACTGGCTACAGTTTGACGAGGAAGATTACACAGGGGACTAGTACCTATTTGATGACTATACCGAGATCAGAATCTACGGTGCAGAGGTACCTCCCTACCACCTGGCGGTGTTCCCATCTCTGCGCGTCTTTGCCCTCGAATTCATTCGACAAACCTTGAAGGCCGACCAGATCCACTTCGTACCTGCGAAGAAAGGATACATCCTCAAACTCCCTACTTCAATCGGTCCCTTCACAATAAATTCGAGGCATGCCCTCTCAACCGTGGAAAAAATGCTACAAAAGAGATGAACCTCCCACAGGGAAAGGTTTGGCCCTATGACCCTAAGGGAGTCCTCTCCAATAGGAAGAGGAAATAAAATCAACTACTTATATACATGAGACTAGGCCCTTCATTGAATGGAGAGCTAATCTTGATACGTGGCCTTTGGATGCACAGATGAAGGCTGACTCCTCCGCTGCGGAAGGCAAAGGAGATAATGTGACTATTGGGACAGAGGAACAAGGACAAGCAGGCCCCTCAGGAACCCAGGAGGTCATGGACATTAATGAGGAAACTCACCCTAACAAAAAACAGAGGACTAAAGGGCCAGATGACATAGGGGTCGAGCTATCCTATGAAGAGATTCATGAGTTTGGGGGTCCTGACAAAGACAAGCCAGGTTTTCATGTTTCTTTTGACAATGCCTCCTCGTCGGCCCCCTCAGAGCTTTCGCAGGTAATCACGGCGAATAGGCAAGAGACAAGGGAGGAAATAAATATCAGAAACAGATTCGCCCGAGAGAAACTGAGGGCTGAATCGGCAGGGTTCATGGATAAGCACCATTCCTGGCTTTCCTCGATGCTAGATATGGATAAAGAACAGCTTATACTAGCTATTCAGCAAGCAGCCTTGCAGCCCTCGGCTTCTGGAGCCCAATATCGAGCTTTGGAAATCATCCTCAACTTAACCAGCATTCCCCTGCTAGACAAGCTAGACTTACACTAGTGTAATGGGGACATGCTACGGATTAAGGTAGTGAAAAATGCAGTAGCCTTGAAGAAGCTCGAAAAGAAGTACAAACTGGTAATAGAGCACCAGAAGAGAGAGAAAGCTAGCGCCAAAGCAAACCACACCCAACTGGAAATCCTCAAGAAAACGATAAGGGAGAAGGGGGTTGATAAGGATGCATCACAGCAAAAACTTCTTGCCAAGTTAGAAGTGGAGAACCTGGAGCTGAAGCGAAAGCTAAACATGTCCCGCGAGGAGCATGTGCAGACGAAGGAGCTTGTTCAGGTAGAAACAGAGAAATCAGCTCTCGCTAAATCACTCGCCAGGCAACAGGAAGAGAATGCAAAAAATGACATGGAGATTACTGGACTGAATCAGACGCTATCAGAGTGGCAGGTCAAATGGGGCCAGCGTACATGCGTGACCCCCGTGTCGGGCGAACCCAGAACAGCTCCTGAACAGCTCACCAAGGCCCTGTCTAATCTAAAGGTGTCAGAGGATGAGACCCGCTCGGTTCCCTAGCAACTGAAGGATACTAAGTCTGTGCTAGCAGCAAACCAGAAAGTGACGGGATCCCTACAAAGGGAGGTAGTAAAACTAACCGAAGAAACCCAGGCGCAGGATAAGTCCATCAAGGACTTAAAGGGGCAGATCAAGGGCAATATGTCAATTGTGGAAGCAAGGCCACTGGTTTGGGCAGACAACATAATAGAGGTTAAGCAGCATTGGGACCTCCTCACACTGATAAATGACAAGAAGATTGCAATCCACCAATTCAAAGCCCAGCTATAGGATGGACGCACAGACGGAGAAGCAAAGGCCACTATAGCCAAGAAATACATTCTATACCTAAATGAACTCTCACCTGATGAACTGCGTGCGCAGGGAATACTTGACCGTTTTAGGACGGTTGCGGAGGTCGAAAGAGTGATCGAGAAAGAAACTACACGCACGAATGCACTGGGTTGTTTGGCACTAGTCTCGAAAGGGGTGGAGAAGTTCGACCAAGAGTGGAACAAGCTAGTAGAAGTCGGCCTCCCACCATGCTGGGATCCACAGACAAGCGCATTTTCTCAGCTAACGACCTATGAGCAAAAGATGTCAGAAATTATGTGCAATGCAGATATATCATTGGAGAGAACAACCAGGCTAAAAGCAGACAATAATAGCAGCGTTACGTAAAGAGTTCTTCCTTCTCTATCAGGTAAAGCAATTCCTTGCCGTCTGTGTGGACTATACTGAGCTAACTAACATGCAAACTATGTTCGAGGCCTACAGCACAATGCCATCAACAGGGGACAGGTTGTGGCAAGAGCATAGTATTAAAAATCGACCAATTTGAACCGGAAATTGGTCAAACCGACCGGTCAGGAGGCTTGCCGGTCCAAACCGCTCGAAAAACCCGATTATACCTTGCCTGTGACCTGGAAAGACCTGTTAACAGGTGCTGACCAGCCATATTAAGGACAGAACACGGTTCCGTCCTTAACCGGCCAGTCACTTCCTCTTTCCCTACGCGGACCCACGCATGGCCAACAATGTGTTTTAGGGTTGATCTGGACGTAAGGGGAGGGTTGTTTCCCTCCAAAAACACCCTCCCCAATCTTTTATAAGCAGGGGCAGCCTCTCCTTTGTCTCACACCATCTCATTTGTTGTTTGTGAGTTTGATTGAGAGCTTGGAGAGTGTTGAGTGTTTGTCGGAGCAATGATCTTGGAGGCTTGGAGTTGGAGTTGGAGCTATCTTGGAGATAGTTTGGAGCTATCAAAAGAGTTGGCATCTTCAAGAGGACGCTAAGGAAGCTAGTTTGCATTGCCAGGGAAGGATTTTCACTTGAAAAATCCATCATTTCATTGTTCTTCATGTATTTATTTTCTCATGTGTTTCGCTATGCTATTGCTCTCAAATCTCTAGCCCTATGCTATCAAATTTTGTATGTTTGAATGTGCATTTTGTTTCGTAAATTTAGCCTTAGTTGTCCATTTATCTTAGCTGCATTTTTTTATAAATGGCAGATTTATTTCCAAATTTCAATTATTTCAAGTCAAGATGGCTCCAAAAACCAAGGACAGTGCATGGGCCCATTGTGATGTGGTTGATGGAAAGATATGCAAATTTTGTGAAAAATGTATTGGAGGTGGGGGTATTCTTAGATTGAAACAACACTTGGCTGGGATAAGAGGCCAAGTAAAGCCATGTGATGCACCTAATGAAGTGATAGGTTCGGTTAGGGCAGAATACCTTGCCAAGTTTGAAAAGTTTGAGGAGACTAAGGCTAGGGAGAAGGCCATCCAAGATGAAATTGCAAGGAAGAGGGAACTAATAGATATCATGAGACAGAGTGGGTATGATGATTATGAGATTCAAGACTCCACTTCTATCCCTTCCACCAATGACACCTTTCACTATGTTCCTCTTGTTGGCCAAAAATCAAAACCAACAAAGAGACCCAACCTCCAGAGTTATTTCTCATCCACTGCTAATCCCACGGCCACTTCCTCCCAGCCAAGTCGTCAACCCACTTTGGATCAACATTGGAAAAAACAATGCAAAGAAACTTCTTATCAGTACATTGCTAGATGGTGGTATGATTCAAATATCCCATTTAATGTTGCTCGCTCACCTTATTACCAAGCTATGTGGGACTCTGTTTTAGTTACAGGAAAGGGCTTCAAAGGCCCTACTGTGCATGACTTGAGGGGATCTCTTTTGCAACAAGAGATTTGTAATATTGATGAATATTTGGCTGAATATAAAGAGTCATGGCTCAAAACAGGTTGTTCCATCATGTCAGATGGATGGACTGATGGAAAGAACCACACTATCATTAACTTCCTTGTTTCTTGCCCTTGAGGAACAATGTTTTTGAGATCAGTTGATGCATCTGATAAGGTGAAGGATGCAACCCTTCTATTTGAGCTTTTGGATGAGATTATTCAGGAAGTGGGGGAGCAGAATGTTGTGCAGGTCATCACAGATAATGCCTCAAACTATGTTCTTGCTGGAAAGATGCTTGGGTCCAAGTATAATACCATATTTTGGACTCCATGTGCTGCACATTGCATAGACCTCATGCTTGAGGACATAGGCAAAGTGGATTGGGTAAAAAACACTGTAGAGCATGGCGAGTGCATTACAAAATACATTTACAACCACTCATGGGTATTGAGCCTAATGAGGAAAAACACTGGGGGCAAAGAGCTTGTTAGGCCTGCCATTACGAGATTTGCAACTCACTTCCTCACGTTGCAATGTCTCAATTCTCAACAGAAAAACCTACAGAAAATGCTTTCTTCTGATGATTGGACTGACTCCCGATGGGCTCGTAGACAAGATGGAAAAGACACCAAAAGGAAAGTCTTTGACAATTATTTTTGGAAAAGGTCTTCAGAGCTAGTAAAAATTACTGAGCCCCTTGTTAAGGTGCTAAGGATGGTGGATGCGGAAAAGATGGCAATGGGATACATTTATAAGGCTATGGATCAAGCAAAGGAGTAGATACGGGCAGTTTACAGGGACAGGTTAGCTAAATATGGCTGGATATGGGAGATCATTGATAACAGATGGAACAATCAACTCCATCGTCCATACATGCAGCTGGGTATTTTTTGAACCCAAAGTATCATTATAAAGCTCGGCTAGGAGATGGGCAGGATGGGGAGGTCAGATCTGGATTGATTGATTGCTTGGAGCGCATGGTCCCTAACCGTGCAGACCTTTTGGAAACACATAAACAACTTACTCTTTTCAGTATGGCAGCTGGTACCTTTGGAAAGAACTTGGCGAAAATGGCAAGAGATGTGGATCAACCAGGTAAGCAATTCCAATTTGTTTTTCTTTTCAAGTTAAATTGTTTGAAAATAAGTAATGAAATGAACTATGTTACTAATGAATGTCTTTTTATTTGCAGCACATTGGTGGGAGTCATTTGGCGGCCAATGTCCTCAATTGCAAAAGTTTGCAATTAGAATCCTCAGCCAAACTTGCAGTGCTTCAGGTTGTGAGCGCAATTTGTCTGTTTTTGAGCGCATACACACAAAGAAGAGAAATCGTTTGAAACAGAAACAATTAAATGATCTTATGTTTGTGAAATACAACCTTCGCTTAAGGCGGAACCAACTGATGAGCAAAACACCTGATCTAGATCCCATTGTGTTGGATGATATTGATCCAATATCAGAATGGGTGGAGGAGACTGAAGATCCAGTGTTTGAGGTAGATTTTGATCTTGATGCAGCATTAGCGGGGGATGAATTTGAAGCAGATTTGGTGGCGCCATCAGACGAAGACCCAAGATTGGTAGCTGCATCAAGGAAAGGCAAACAACCAATGGAAGGCACTAGTCATGCAGCTCAAGTAACTCGTGCTTCCATTAGGTCCACTTCTATTGTTATTGGTGGCAGTGGTATTCAGGTTGCAGATGACCCTGAGGCTGAGGCATCCTCAGACTCTGATCCAGATGATGTCTATGCAGCTGCCGATGTTGATACGGTGTCCAGTAGCGGTGATGAATTTGATGATTGATCATGATTCATGTGTAGTCTTGTATTAGGCCCATGGCCTCATAGCTTGTAGCATTGTTTTTGGACTTTATGGGCCATTTGGAGCCTCATTGCTTGTGTATTTTTCGATGATATGTATTGCACTCGGTGCCATTTTGATATATTCACCTTTGCATGGTATATAAATGAGGAAACTTTTCATGTTTCGTCTCTATTGGCTTGGAATCATGGTTGCAAATCTTACAAATAGTTTTTTTTATTAAAAAATAACTATTTAATGTATTTTTTTTAAAACCGGTTCGTTTAGACCTAACTAGTACCGATTAGACGGGTTCCGGTCCGGTTACCGATTTATTAGGTCCACCGGTCCGGTCACCGATTCTGGTTTTTAATACTATGGGCAAAAGTGTTATGAATATGCGAATCTTCCGGTCTCCTTTGCCTCTCAGCAGCCTCCACCTCCTCCAGCTCGTCCACTTGGATCCTCTTCATCCTCAGCTCAGCCACGCCAGCCACAGTCAGGCACTCCTCAGCGCAACACAAAATGATGAATTTCATGATTTGGGCCACGCGGCTTGTTTTTATTTTTATTTTCTATGTAATGTAAAAACGGGTGAAATCTTGATTTCACCCTATGCACTCACTTTATTTCCATTTTTTGTTATGTTTTAGTTATAGCCTGTGTCAGGCCATACTGTTTAAGATGAGAGGTCGTTTTGCCTCATCATCATTTTGGCTTTTTATTAGGATTGGAAATAGACATATCTCCAGAGAATATTTTGTTTCGAAAAATATCTGCTCTGAACATTCATGTGAAAGACTATAAAAGATCAGACCACAGACTTAAAAAAGGTTTTGAATTTTCGGGCAGAGGAAGTTGTATTTTGTGTGTCATATTTTGTAATTTGTGGTTTTGCTCTTAATGCGTATCTGAAGAGCCATTTCGAAGAATAATACAAAATATGTCTGTTGCGTTTATGGATTCCTACTGAGATGGGTGAACAGTGTGTATTTCCTGGATGTGTTTGTTCAGTTTAAATGTTTATTGTTTTTACATTTTTCTTCTTGTTATCGCTTCTTTCGGAATGCGGCCGTTCTATGATTTAAGAGTGAATTTATCTTTAATGGTACTCACGTCATAATTCATGGTAACATCTTAAATATAGCTTGAGGCATGATTTATGTTCCAAATTCTCTTTCAATATCGTTTTTCTACTAAGTTTCTAAGGGGTGGATTCTTATACTTCTTTAAGCCCATCTCGTGCAAAATTTCTCTAACCTTTCCACATGGTTCCATACCCTGATTAACTTTTATGACTGTTCATTTGTTTCACATCCGGCCCTTCTCGCAACAGCTTTATCTCATGATTGATTCAGGCCCATTTTGAGCAGGCCTTTCTCTCTGCAACTGAAGCTCCCAGTTACTATCCTTCTTTCTCTGAGATCCAGGACCACCTTTTAAAAATATTTCAATCCATTTCATATCAAAAGGTCCCTCCCTCCCCCTCAAGCATGCAGAATAATCTAAAAACCTCTTGTCTTAAGATGTCCTAGGCACTGGTCTTTAGCAACTCAAGGTTGTCTTTAGGAGTGACAACAAGTACAATGATCCATTGATCCATATCTACATAATGCGGTAAAACAACTAGCACATGCATAACCTTAAAATTACTTCTGCTAAAGGATCCTAATTCTGAGAACTGTAATGCACTGTCACTACCTGTAGCATACTATTGAACATTGCTGTCACTGAGTGGAAACTTCGGAGAATTGTAGATGCGTTTTTTAGGGCCCAATCTGCAGCGTAAATATACTAAACAGATCTATAGATCTGCAGATCTAAAACGCGGATCCAATAGATCACTAAAGCCAACTAAAATCAACTACCAAATCCTAGATCTGAATCTAGGACGCTACCAAAAACTGACTGCAAGCATCTATGACTGTGTGGATGAAACATTGCGAGAGCAACTGGGGTTGATCAAGCCCAAATCTACTCAGAAATCCCTTAGTCGCACCCATAGCACTCTGTGCCTGCTGCTATGGGCCCCTAGCCGCAGGCAGGACACTCTGTGTCTGCGCCTATGGCCCAAATCAGCCTGATCTAGCCCTAAAGCCCTAGTCGCTACCTTGCCATTGTGTGCATATCGCTATAACACCCTAGCCACAGGAATAACACACTGTGCCTGCGGCCATGGCCCAGAAACCCCAGTGTCAAGACTGCGGCTATGATCCAGAAGCACTAGTTCAAAGCGAGCCTCTCACCTGAGATTTTGGACCCTGCGCGAACTCCTTTCATTGAATCTATGTGAGCCAAAACATAATGGATGAAGCAAAACAAAGAATGCAAATAGAAGATCGCTTGAGCAAGTGTGAGAATGAGCCTGAGGTCGCTTCTATTTATAGGCTTTTGTGTGGGTCCACTTAGGGTTAAGGCCGACTTGACTAATTCCACATATGCTTAGGCCGACCCATTCCATTATACATTAATAAATAAAATAATTCAAAATTTAACTTTCGCTTAACCGATTGGGGCAATCTATAAGTCGATTTTGGTCCTGTCGAAAAGAGGAATCTAATGCAATTATGATCTCGACCATCTGAGCTGTCCAAAGTGGAATTTGACCGCAGTTGAATAATTTTAACATTTTTAAGGTTATCTACGAGACCTCTCGGTCTTCATCTTCAACTAAGGCATTCTCAGCCTTCTAGAATTTGACCTTGAGGTCTTTAGGTCTTCAAACTGAGGCATCCCTCGGTCTGTTGAAATATGCTAATACCTTTTGGCCTACCTTCAACATAAATTAGAGTCTTTGATCTTCTCACAGATGCAATAATGACTTTGACCTTAAATAAGGGCTTCAACCCTTTTGAGCTTGGACTGAGGCATGCTAACTTGTCAATTTCTAAGGCTCTCAGTCCTCTGAAACAAACCCTTTTTGACTAAGGTCTTTCTCTGAGGTTTCCCAGCCTATCTGAGGCAGACCTGAGGCCATTTCAGACCTCTTGAAAATAACCTTGGCCTTCTTGAAAATTTTGGACTATGGCTTTTGTCCTCTTCATAAATGCTTTAACCTTAAAACTAGATCATGGTCTTCCCTTCTGTCAATATGAATATTATCTTTATAAGCAAGAGTATTATTGTTAGGTCCCTATAATACTAGCATAGCCCCCTTATTGTTATTGTTAGTGCAACCTCCTATTGTTATTGTTGTGCCCATGTTGTGCCCATGTAGCCCCATAGAAGCCCACTATTGTTATTCTTGTGCCCTTACATTATTAATGTTATGTAGGCTCTGATTATATTGTGACCCCTTAGACTCCTATATATACCAAGGAGGTATTGTCATTTGTATCATACAATAATTGTACATTTATGTGATGTAAACGAGGTTGCCCCCTCGAAGAGGCTATTTCTCAAGTCGTTGATCTCTTTTCTTCTATTTTGTGAGTTAGTTTCATACCAATTATTTCCAACATAGATGAAACTCAGGCCATCTGAGATTTGGGTTTCTTTAGCTTAGATACAAAAAAGGCTTTCCTTTCAAATCACGAATAACAGGGCTGATCTAGGCTTCTTCTTGAGGCTGACCTTTCACCCACACTCTGATACCATGTTGATTTTTCGAAGTATCCTCTAAACTAATAATTACTTCTTATGATTTCTTCTTAGGTTAATTCTTCCACGCATTCGTATTCACCATAAAGCAATTACACAAAGGATATCAACAGTAAAACCAAAATGATAGTAAGATCATAAAGAGACAGCCACACAAGAACAAAAACATTTACCTTAGGAAAACCATCTTAATTTTCCACAGTGTTCTACGTTGTTATAATCACTTTAAACAATTTCTTCCAATTTCGATCACCCCATTAACAGATAAGCAATTATAGATAGAACAATAAACAATAAATGCACAATAGAAGATAGCCAAGCACAATGAGACAGATATTTGATCAAAGACTATGGAAAAACCCCACAAGGGGGAAACCCATTGATCAATTCTTCTTCTTCTATTAGTAAATCAATGTTCAGCATGAAATACATAGTCCAAATAGTACATCCAACAACAAATCAAAGTCAAAGCCTTGACTTCCCAAATCAACCAATCTAAAATAAGTTAACAATGAGAGAGAAAGTCACAATATTTCAGCCTGTGGAGGAACAGTCAACAACAATCAACGGTTTTCCCTAACCAGTCAAAGTCAATGATCTAATTGCTCACAAAAGTTCGGTCAACCCAACAAAAGAGAATTTAGCCTTCCTCCCTCAGTCAAACTCAGTTAAAACAAGAGCGAAAGTCTTGGTCAAAGGACAGAGAAAATATGAGGTCAGATCTGCGATCAAACCCTAGTCAACCCTGCGGCCAACCTCAGTCAATGTGCCCAAAAAATCTCAGCCAAAGTCTCCCTCAACTCGGCCTCCCAAAATAGAAAGAAATTTGGTCAAAACAAGTCAAATCAACACAAGTCAACGCTGGTCAAAGTAGCCCAAAACAAAAAGTCAACACTGGTCGACATAAGCTCCCCTCTCCCCCTTTGCATGTGTGAATGTCTCCTACGATTTTCAGATCAAATCGAACCTCTTCGATGTGATGTGTGATGTGATGATGAGTCTCCAAGTGAGGTCAATGAATGCATACTTATATGTGGTTGAGGGGTAATTTCCTTAGGTGGGGTCAACTTGTCATCTTCCACTGGGCTGACTTGTCAAACACAAAATAGAAAAATTCCTTTGACCAAATTGAAATTTTCTTTGAAGAAGAATGGTTCCTCGTTGGGGTAGCTAGGCTTCTCCTTGGGAAAATTCTTCCTGTAGCTGCCAATTTTAATACACCTCTCAACTAGGGAGGAATTTTTGGCTTCACCATAACTCTCATCTCAGATGTACATGTCTCAACATAAGAGAAGATCATCTCATCTCATCTGAACAATTGATGACTCAATCCAAATAAGAAGAAGAATGATCCACATGACAATAGGGGAGATCGATTTACCACAACCATGTCCATGGCAGTGATAAATGACCTTGGTAAACATCACACGCCCTATGTCCATTAACTGACCCTCACCCAACTTGATCCTCAGTAATCAAGTGGTAGAACACCTACATCCAATACTTAGGGGAGATCAATTTACCACACCCAAGTCCATGGTAGGCATGTTCGCCCTTGGTAAAGATCGCACGCACCTAAGTCTCCTCTTCCATGTGGTCAAGATGGGAGGCAATGCCAACAAGCTTAATTGAGTCCGCGACCGCTTTCTAAGGGTGACTTGTGGGTAGGATGCATATCGAGGTATGTACTCAGCCAAATCCATGGCTTTAAGGAGTACCCTCACACCCAGAAACTCTCTTTCCCTTCCCCCCTCACCAAGTCCATGGCTAGTCAAAAGACTAGGGGCCTGAGCATAGCTCAATGTTCTTGATTAGCAATGTTCCCTCTCGAGGAGGGATGTATTCTCCCACAATCCAAATTTCTCTCTGAAGAATATGAACTTCGCATTCAACGACGACTTGGTGAGAATGTCTACAACCTAGTCATCAGTCAAGATGTGTTGGAGCTTCATTTCCCCTCATAGTAACATATCTATGATAAGGTGGTACTTGATCTCGATGTGCTTCGACCTGTCATGGAATACTGGATTCTCTAAAAGTTTGATCCCACTTGATTGTCACAGTATATCACAATCGTATCAAGCACATGCTCAAACAACTCTGCAAAGAGCTTCTGCAACCACACTACCTCACAACTCGCCATACTAGTTGCAATGTACTCTGCCTCTGCAATACTGAGAGTGTTTGCTTCTTTCTCATCCATGAAATCATGGCAGATCCTAAGGTAAAACAACACCCAGATGTGCTCTTCTTGTGAGTAACGCTCCCATCCCAATCTACATATGTATATCCAGGCAATCTCAAGTCATCACCATAGGTATATCTCAATCCATAGTTGATTGTTCCATGTAGATATCTCAACACATGTTTAGTAGCCACCCAATGAGCATGCAAAGGTTCCACCATGAACTGGTCAAGGTGTTAATAGCAAAACATATGTTTGGTCTTGTGTTGACCGGAAACATTAGAGCCCCAATCAATTGTCGGTACAAAGAAGGATCCGCAAGATCTAGTCCCTCAACTTCATCACATAACTTCTTGAAGTTTGCCTCCATCGGTGTGGCCACGAATTTCTAATCCACCATCCCAAATCTTCCAAAGTTTTGACAACATATTTTCCTTGGCTAAGAAAAAACTCACCAGGTCTTTGCCACACCACTAAGCCCAGGAAGTATTGCATCAACCCAAGATCTTTCATCTCAAACAAAGAGGAAAACTCCCTCGTACACTAGATGATCAGAGGCTCTGCCCCTGTCAAGAATAAGTCGTCAACATATAAAACCAATATCAAGGGCATACCTTGGACAACCTTGAAGTAGAGCTTCAAATTGGCACTGCATCTGGTGAATCCCAGCTTCATCAAGTATCCATCGATCCAAACATACTAAGCTCTAGGGGCTTGCTTCAATCCATAGAGGGCTTTTTTCAATTTGCAAACATGGGTTTCCCTGTCATGCTCTTCAAAGCCCTGTGGTTGTTCCACGTACACCTCTTCCTTATGTATGCCATGAAGAAAAGTTATCTTCACATCCATCTGATGAAGACTCCAACCCTGGTTAGCAACAAGAGCAATGATGGATCGGATTGTAGTGTATCAGGCAACAAGAGAAAATATCTCATCATAGTCTTCTCCCTCTTTCTAGGAGAATCCTGTAGCCACAAATCTCACCTTGAACTTCTCAATACTACCATTAGCTGCATGTTTGATTTTGCATAACCACTTGGAAGTCACAACAAACTTCCCTTTAGGTCTCGAAACCACCTCCCATACATCATTCTTCATGATAAACTCAAACTCCTCGACCATGGCATCTTTCCAACCTGTTCCTTCACTGCTTCTTCATAGCTGCAAGATTCAAATTGTATAATGTCACTCATCAAAGCAACATATCCCTAATATCTTCGAGGTTGCTTGCTTTCTCTAAAGGTGCCTCTCGGGATAAGTGTCTCTCTACATCCTATAATGTATCACTAAGCCACAAGGGTCTCTTCCTCGTGGGAAGATCACATGGAGGAGGATCCAAAGGATCTATGGGTGCCATAGGTTTATCGATAAGGTCTAGCTCGAGAATGGATGGCCTTGCATCTTCATCCATAGAATCATCTCCTCTCTCATAGATGGTAGGGACAAGAGAGTCCCTTACTTTCCCAAGGGAATCATCTTCGTCAAAAGTTACATCCCGAATGAATTCAATGTTCCTTTGACCTGGCACATATATGCTGAAAGCTTTAGAATTTTCACAGTAGCCAACAAACGTACCTTTCTTTCTAGAAGCCTCTAGCTTTGACCTCTTCTCCTTCAGTACATGAAAGTATCCAAGGCAACCAAATATTCTCAAGTGTCATACTTTTGGTTTCACACTTGTGAATACTTCTTCAAGAGTCTTGTCTCCCAAGGCATGATGAGTGCTCCTATTTTGGACATTTACAACAGTATTTGTAGCTTCTCCCCACGAAAACATTAGAAGCTTTTGAGCATGAATCATAGCTTTGGCTGCTTCCAAGATGGTTGTATTCTTTCTCTCATGCTTCAAAAACTCCATTTTGTTGAGGATTGTATGGAACAGTGACCTCCCTCTTAATATTGACTTCTTTGCAGAAGTCTTTGAACTCATTTGAAGTGAATTCTCCTCCATTTATGTCCTCAAGATTTTAATCTTCTTTCCTATTTGATTTTCCACAAGAGCCTTGACATCCTTGAACACATCAAAAACCTGATCCTTGGTTTTCAGGTAGAAGATCCAAGTTTTACTTTTACGAGAGTAGTCATCAACAAAGATCACATAGTACAAATATCGTCCAAGAGATTTCACCGGCATGGGCCCACAAAGATCAAAATGAATGAGATGAAGAATCTCCTTTGATTTGTTGTTGTTAGAAGGGAATGGTCCCTTGAATCGTTCCCACTGGCACAACCCTAGCATACACCTTCATGATCAACCTGAATAATGGGTATCCTTGTAACCATCCTGCTCAAGTTAGGCGAACCTTGTAATCAAAGTGAGCAAATCTTCGGTGCCAGAGCTCACACTGATAAGTAGTGTCATGGACCAATGCTTGAATATATCGTCCACAAACTTTGTAAAGGCCATCATTTCTAATGCCAAGAGTGAAGGTTACTCTCAAGTTAGATCCCCTTGGCTAAGAAAGGACTTTTCCATTGATGAATGCAGCTCTAAATCCCTTGTTTTACATGGCAGAAATGGAGACAAGAAACTTCTTCAATCTTGGCACATATAGCACATCATGTAGATGAATGGTTTGACCAGAATTCAAATGAAAAGAAGTAGAGCCAGAACCTTTGACATCATGGGAAGAGTCATCCCCAAGTAAAATTTTCAAATTGGTTTCCCTCTCAACCAAATTTGAGAGGACTTCATGATACCTAGTAAAATGTCTAGTTGCCCCATTATCCACCAACCAACTATCAATATTATTTGAAGAAGAGCTAAAAGAACAGCGACAAGAACATATTCAGATTTGGAATTTGCAACATTATTAGCATACCTTATATTTTTGGTTCTCTTTTTAGGGCATTGGGGCTCTTCAATATTTGCATGGGCAACAGGGTCTCTTCCTCGTCGTCTATTGCTGAAGTTGTCATTTCCATTATAGTTGTTGCTACTAGGCCTTTGAGCATTTCTTCTATTAGGACAATCTCAAGCAATGTGGTTGAATGTGTTACACCTGTAGCATTGGATTCTTGAAAATTCCATTCTATTATTGTTGAATGGTGGGGTGGAAGAGAAAAGTACACACATAGAGGGACATTTCTCTCAGAGGGTTTCTAGTCAAGAAATCTGATTTTCCCAGTTTCAGATTGGCAGTAGCAGCTAGTAGAACAATGCATTCTAGAAAGGAGTGTGAGTAGCAGCAGCAGAGCAGAACGGCAGCTGAGCAGGGCAGCAGTCGAGTAGCAGCAGTTGAGCAGAGCATCGGTCGAGTAGCAGTAACTGAGCAGCGACTGAGTAGCAGCAGCTGAGCAGCAAGCAAGCAGTAGCAGCAACCAAGCAGAGGAAGAGAGAATATCCAGATCAGATCAGAGATGGCCACTAAGGGCTTAGAGATCAGGATAGGTTGGATGGAGCTTCCAACTACGTCATCCGGAAAGGAAGGATTGCCTTCCTTCTAGATAAATATGGCCTGAAAGCCTATATTGATAATGTGGTGGCAGTTCCCCGAGATGTGGATCCACTAAAAGAATAAAAGAAGGAGATGGTACAGCGAAGCGATTGATCTTGGATGGAGTCCACGATTATATACTCTCACATATATCTAGCAAAGATACTGCCAAACAGATGTGGGATGCTCTCTCCATGCTATACCAAGGTACTTCCGAGCAATGGAAGATGTACCTAGAGGAGAAGCAGAGACTCATCTGGATGCAGAAAGGGGAAGGCATAGACCCCTACCTTACCAGGATTCAGGAGGTCCAGGACTAGTTGTCAACTGTTGGGGCAGCACCTCAACCCACGAAGCTTGTGAGATTGGCACTCAACAGTATCTCAAAGGACTGGTAGGTCTTTGTCCAAAACATATTGGGTAGAGACAAGTTACCAAAGTGGGACAGGATGTTGGTTGACTTGCAGCAAGACAAATTGAGGTGAGCTCTTCTAAAGAGCTCCATCAGTGACAACAACAGCAGCAAATCGAAAATGGTAATGAGGAGGAGAATGTGGCCCTTGCATCTAAGCGTCCCAGTCAGGGATAGGGTGAGCAGAGGAAGAAGAAGAAGGACCTGTCAAAGGTCAAACGCTTCAGATGTGGTGACCTCAATCACTACAGTACCTAATGTCCTCTCAGGAAGGAGGAGAAGCAGGACAAGCAAGAAACTTCAATAGAGATCGATAGGCTTTCCTCCAGGTTGGAGGAAGACTTCGCTATGTTCGTTGATATACCTCCAGGAGTGAGGTGGGATGACTTGGTGTTGTAGCCTTAAAGAGCTATAGACGGGAAAGATCCTTGAGGAGTCCACCTCTTGAATCAATACCTAGCTACATGGGCCTAAAGTCTTCAGTAGCAGGATGGATCAGTGGTAGTAGACGCAGTCGGATACTAGAGCGACAGATGCAGAGACTAGTAGAAGTCAGATGCTGGGGAGCGCAGTGCAAAGTTAGCAGTAGGGGAGGAGGCACAGTGCAGAGTCAGAAACAACCCGGATCCTTTAGAGGCAGAGAAAAAGCTAGCAACAGTCAGAGGCTCAGGTGACAAATGTATCATATTGAACAAAGTTGATTGAGTATTTTCGCTGTTTTTCAGTTGCAGATGTTGCAGTAGCAACAGCAACAAAGTTGCAGTGCAGATGCAGTGTTGGCTGCAGTACAGCAAGGTCAGCAGTAGCACAGATATAGCGTGCACCAGAGTTGTGAAGTAGTTGGTGGGCAGTAACAGCTAGATATCTGCAGCGTGACAGGAGATGATGCAGAGACAGGGTGTTGCTACAGGGTGTGCAAATACACTAAAACACATTCCTCACTAAGAGGGACTGTTAGTTTTTGTAGCATCGGATGTGTTCTAGCCACGAAACTTTGTGGAGGGGCTAGAATACATGAGATCTCCAAAACCTAGAAATCCTTTCTGGAAATTCTACCTAGAAGTGACTTAATTAGATTATTAACCAATTTTTTTAATGTTTCCTAAGTCTAAACTTAGAAAATTGGTTAATTAATCAGTATTAATTAAGTCAAGGCGAGAATAATCTAGAAACTCACACAAATCAATCCGGAGATGATCCTAGCCATGGATTATGTTTTAATCTTGGTCGTTGGTGCTCCAACAAAGAAGTATAAGAGGAGATCGATGTGGTGACAGAGAGAACACTTCAATAGTTCAATTTCTTGGCAGATCGATTTCCAGAGTAACAACAGTCAGTTGTCGGAGAGAGCCAGAGATCGAAGCAATGTGTGAGGGGAAGAGACAGTGAGGCTAGAGGAAGTTTTCCAGATCCAACGAGTGCATTTGCAGAGAGGCAAAATAGCCACAAAGAAGCCGACGCAAGGACTGCATAGTAGCTTTTAGAGGCAAGTTCAATTTGTTGGGAAGGAAAGACGTCTTCAGTTCCAGAGGTCGGGAAGGAGTCCCAGACTGTTGGAGAAGAACATTCCCAACCAACAAAAGACAAAATGACTTCATCAAAGACCAGTCAAAGGATTGACGTCAAGCAAACAGCTTAGTGCAACGCAGAGGCTGAAGCAGAGGATCAGAGGGTTGAATTTCTGGAGGCAGGTTGTGTCGGGGGTTTGCCTGTGGGGTGAGGAAATTCCTCACTAGATTTTTCTCTGTAGAATTGCCAGATTTTGCCATCTAGTTGTACTCAAAATTTCTCACTACTGCATAATAATAAAACCCTCAACTATTGCACCAGTTTTCACGCATTGGGTTTTTCCGGGGACTTTTTGTCCAAAAACAATTCTGTCAATTTGTATGTGTGTGTGCTAGTATTTTCTCAGTTTCCAGCGCTATTATTTCTGCAGTATTTGTGAAGGTTGCAGTGTATTTTATTTGGTATTTGTCGTAGCAAACAACAAATAAATTGTTAAATAAAATTAACAATTAGAAAAATAAATTTCAGTTGCTGCAATAGGATTCTAGTATAGGAATTTTCAAACGTTCCTCGATAGGGTGATTTAGGAGGATGTGTATACAAAACAACCCCTAAGGTTTGAGGTACATGGGAGGGAGTATCATGTGCGAACTCAAGAAGGCCTTATATGGACTCAAGCAGGCACCCAAAGTGTGGAACTCCAAGATTGATGGGTAATTAGTAATTACTAAGCATGGGCTCCACCAAGAGTGACATGGATCCCAACTTGTACTTCATACTTGTTGGAGATGATCCACTCATCTTGGTGTTGCACATAGATGATTTGTTTCTCACAAGTACAGAGAGGCTTATAGCAGGGTGCAAGGCAGAGTGGCTATAGTGTCTGAAATGAAGGAGATTGAGTTGATGAATTACTTCTTGGGGTTAGAGGCATGGAAGTGGTCAATGAGATCTTCATTGTTCAGGGGAAGTATGTAGTAGAGATCCTAAGGAGATTCAAGATGGAAGATAGTGGACCTACGGCTAAACCTATGATCACCAATCTAAAGGTGGTCTTGACTTTAGATTTAGGTTTGGTGGATCCCATGTTGTATAGCTAGCTTATAGGGTCCTTATGTATTTCGCCAACACCAAGCCAAAAATATGTTTTGCGATGAACATCGTGACCCAGTTCATGGTGGATCCAAGACAAGTGCATTGGGCAGCAACGAAACATGTGTTAAGGCACTTGAGAGGTATAGTGGAGTATGGTTTGAAGTATATTGGAGATGATGCAGTGAGGCTGCAAGGATATATAGACTCAGATTGGCCAAGGAGTGCAGCAGATAGGAAGAGCACCTCAGGGTGCTGCTTCACAATAATTTATTGGTTCAACAAGAATCAGACTTCCATAGCACTGGGTTCAATAAAGGCAAAGTATATGGCAGAAATACGATGCGTTTTGAGGCCATTTGGCTTCGCAAGTTACTTGAAAGATTGTTTGGTCAGCAGTTGGAAGCTACATTGATACACTATGTTAATCAAAGTTGTATCAAACTTTAAGAATCTAGTGTTCCATGATAAGTCCAAGCATATTGAGATCAGGGATCACTTTACCAGAGACAAGATCCAGAAAGGGGCAATGAAGCTTCAATATATCTCCACAGATGAGCATATTGTAGACATTCTCACCAAACCCTTGGTGAAGGGAAAGTTTATGTTTTACAAGGACAAGCTAGGAGTGGTGCAAAATACCTTCCTCACTAAGAGGAAGTGTTGATGTTGTAGATCAAACAAGTACTTGTACATAGGTCTAAGTGTCTAGACATGTGGAATTCATCTAATTTACTCTTAACCTTAGAAATTACTCTAGTAATTAAAGTAATTTCTTTCTATGAGAAAAGTGAATTAATCTAATCATAATGAGATGCAAAAGTTATGTGTTAGTGAATTAGATGAATCTTAACCATTGATCTCAAGTGATGTTGAAATCGTCTATTTACTCTTAACCTGAGCAATTACTTTAACGAAAAAAATATTTTTTTAATAAGAAAAGTGACTTAATCTAAGGAAATGCAAATGTTATTTGCATTAGTGAATTAGATGAACCTCAACCATTGATCTCGAGTGATGTTGAGTTTTAATCTCAACCATTTATCACTTTGGAAATTAGGGTTGTGGATTTAATCATAACTGAAACTTATAAAAGGAAGGATATGCTAAGGGAAAAGACACACAATGAGCACTAGAGAAAAAGAGATCTCAAATATTGGGTGAAAAAGGACTTTCATCCAAGGGCACAGGTTCTGGAGATGAAATAGCAAGAGAGAATTCTACAGCGAGTCAAACCCTAGCACAGCCATACAGCAACATTGCAGAGGCCGAGTCACACATGCAGTTTCGCAAGGAAGCAGCAGCAACCACACAGACTCGCACATGCCACGGATCACATGCACAGGTTGCACGAGCAAGTGCAACAATCGGAAAAACGAACATGGGGTCACAAGTGCATAATATACAGCCACATGAACGTGGCTGGCCGCTGTACAGGTGAAACAGTGAACAAACAGGGTTGTGGGGTCAATCCAGGGAAAATCAGACGGTTGTACATCCTGTACAGATACCCCAAAATTTTCTGAATTTGTTGTAGCTTGTGTTTTTCTCAGTTGGGCCATTTTCTCAATAAGGGAGCCCCTTGTATGCTTTGAGATAATATGAATGAAAAGTAGATTTTGAAGGGCAGCAAAATTTATGTGTATTTGTGAAGATTGGTTTAATTTTTTCTTCCACTGAAATTTATTTATGTGCCAATTATTCCAATGGTATATTTTATTCATTATAGCTTAAATTTTATTTAAAATCAGCAAGGAAATTTACTAGGAAATAATTAGTCATTTACTTGGGTTAGAAAATTAACAAAATAGGTGGATCCAACTGCTATATTTATTCTCACACACACACACACCTAGAAAAGTGGAGTGGGATGCCAGGCAAGCAAACATATTAGCCCCACAGCCAATCAACTATTATGTTAGTAACAGGGCCACTACATCTCTGGACACCCCCGTTGAGAGAGATTATAACACATAATATTGTCCTTTTCAGAAATAACATAGATAGTAGATACATAATATGTTGATTTTTGAAAGCCATATCAATAGGACTTAAAAGGGACATAATACTAAAATGTTCCAATAAATTCTAGTTAAAACCTCAAGAAGCATAGAGTCTTTGACAAACACAATGTCACTTCTGCTGCTACTAAATCAACCTTCACAGGAAGAGAAAATTACAGATTATCTTAAATAACAACTCAATAAAATTGTTCTTACCTCAATTGATTAGTAGTGAAAGTCGTCCTTTTTCCAAAAATTGGAGGTTCCTGCTCAAGAAAGCAATGAAATATCCCTTAAGAAAGTAAATTCGATAAAATAATCCACAGTGCATTAATTGCAGAATCCATTACAAAATATGCATGTGAAAATTCATTACTTAATCACTGTATGAATTCACGAAGAAATACTCATTTGACCAACCCAAATGCACATATATAAATCATAGACCTCAATAAGCATGAATAAAGATAAAATAAATTTTCCAAATAAGTCTAAGAGGTTCACCTAGAAGGTGTTGTGATTCATGGGTGTATGGGACCTGATATCATCTAGTTGTATGTGCCGCATTGGTAATGGATTCATTATTAGATAGATGTAATCAAAAAAATATTATTTTCTTGTAGAACATGTGCAATTTGCAAGAAATGGTATCATTTATTGATATCGTTAAAATACTATTGCAGTAAAATTAATTGTAATTTACCTAATCATTCGCCCAGTGGGTTAGGTCAAGTGGTTGAGTGCTGTAAATTAAAATCAGGAGGTCTCAGGGTCCAGTCCCTCGGCTGGCTGCCTCTCTGGATATTATTGGGCATCACTCGATGTCCCCACTGGGTTAGGCTTCCAAAACTGCAACAGGCCAGTTTAACCAGGGTACCATCCTCGAAATGAGGGTAATGCCCAGAGCATTTCCCTGGGATGAGTATTCCATCAAAAGATATATGTATATATCTAAATTTTATTGTAAATATGTACTGAAGAGGCGCAACTATTGGTTGTGCCCTCCCTCTCCATATGTACAACTATCACATGTAAATGTGTAACGAGACATCATCTCATCTTATTCAATATTTAAATATCTGTAGTTTTTCATATTTGTCTCTGACAACCGGTATCAGAGCAAGAATTCTTCTCAAAACCTTGTGCAGAGCAAAAAGAAACAGGGAACAGTGTATCAAGAAATATCAACTACAGTAATAATCTGCAGCATCTCAGGCATCCACTATCAACGTTCCTGCAATAAGAGAATGCTGCCACCAATGAATCGCTGCACAGAGCAATTGAAAGTAGAAAGCTACTTGTTTCCACTGCCATCTAAATAAATATATAGTAAAAGCAAAAATCAGACCACTGATTTGAAGTTTTCGAGCACACTGTTGCCAGTTTGAAGGTGTCATTTCGTTAAAGGAAAAATGTGTGGATAAAGGGGAAAAAATGCTGCTGGTTAGAGTATTATTAACCTTGGCACCAGGAATCATAAAGGGATTAATGGAATATTTCCTTTTTAATAAAAGGAATTCCAATAAAGTCATATTCACTTGGAATATATTTTCCTTAAATACTAAGTACAAATAATACAGTTAGAAAAGGTATGGGCTCTCAACATCAAGTAATAAAAGTTAAAAAGTATTAATAAGTCGAGAATAAGGTGTATTAAAGAAAACAAACATACATAAAAAAATCTAATGAGAATTCGCCTCAAAATGTTACAAAACCCATGGAAACTGATTACAAGCAATTTAAACAACCAGCAGGACAAAGTTTCAATAAACTAAGTGGCAGCATAAACAATCTTATCAGTCACTATATCCACATTCTGTGGATGCTTCAATGAAGTTAACAGTGTAACTCTTGGTCTAGTTCAGGTGAAAATGTATCAATGGAAAACTGAAAGATCTTTCTTCTCAGAAAACATATACCAAGTTAGAACCAATGTACAATGGAATTGACCCATCAAATGCCCTTAATTGGTTCAAAATGCAGCAACATTTGACGATGAATCCTCCCAACCTCCCCAGAAGAACCATGTTAATTTCAACTTTACTAATGGAATGTGACACACGCATGGTATCAATGGTGGAAAGTCAGCTTCGTCATACTTGTTCAACATAAACAGACTCTTTAGTGTCTTTCTAACAAGATTTGGGGAACCAGAGGCTACCAATTATAACACATGAACACATCCTTGTCAGACCAAATCAGTTAATGAGTATTCAAGAGAATTACGAATACATCTGTCATAACAAGTCAGTTAATGAATATTCAGGAGAATTGACAAAATTAAGCACTTAAGCACCTGAATTTTGAGGAAATTATGTGATACAATCCTATATTGGTGCAGTAAAATTTGAAATCTAGACTACATAAAATCAAAGATGTACAAGAGGCAATCCAAAAAGTGTGTATAAGAGAGTGTAATTTTAGTGTTCAAAACAATTACTACACCAAGTGGGAGAAATAAAACTAATCAATGTTGTGATAATCAGGATCGGGATTAAATTGGCAACGGTCCGGAAAAAGAAAATCGTAAAAATCGGGATAAAAACGGTAAAAATCAGTGATAATCGGAAAAACTAAAAAAATACAAAATTATCGGTTTTTTCATTTTTTTAGTATCTAAAGCATCCATTGTTGGGAAAAATACTGAGAGGGGGGGTGTGAATCAATATTTAAAACTCACACAGACTTTTTCTTTACTGAATTTTGTACGTGACTTTACTTAAGCCAACTAGCGTATGTATGCGACTTTCATTCAGGAAACTAGTGTATGCCCAGAGAACTTATAATTCAGATAAATCTTCAATAACTTTACTTAGACCAATGTATTAATGATTCATCAGACATTTAGTAAGTAGTAAACATGTGCAGTAAGAACAGAATAAACCATCACACATATGAACACTAGGATTTTAAGGTGGAAACCCAATGTGGAAGGAAACCACCGTTGTTGTCGTCTATGTCTTCAATATTTATTATATGGAAAACTGCTTACAATCTTGTACTGGTGCAGACTCATACCAACACGTAGGCACCCACCTGCAGAAGGTTGCTACCTTCACTCGTTCTCCAGCTGCCATTGGAAGGGAGATCCAACTCCCTGATCTCGTTTACCAGCCACCACTAGAAGGGAGCTTCGACCCCCTAATTTGATCAGTAGCTCCTAGCAGGAAGCTTCGACTTCCTCACTGAAGGCTCCAACCCTCAGCACCACCATGGACCACGTTTCATAAATTTTCACACTGGATCCAACTGCTTTAATACATCACAATTTGTAGATCAACTGAAGAAAACATCAATCCAATTCAAATAGAACAGTGAGATCACTGTAACCAGACCACAGAACTAAACATAGAATATTGTATCATTACACAACAGATTAAACTTCAACCCTGACCATTTTTATGCCAAAAATATATACGCTACTATTGCTAAGGCAACCCGTGTGTATATGCGCTTTTCTGTGGCGCAACATGCATATATTTCTCAATATGCCAAACTTTGGAATTCTAACTCAGTCACAGAATTGACCAAAGATATTTTGAAATATTTTGTCATTTTATAGAACCCTTATACAGTTAACATCATCAATCATCTTTTCAACCAATCAACATGTAACCAATTCAACTTTATCATTCAATCATATCTTCATGAGACATTATCATTTAATCCCGACATGAAGACATCATTGACAGACAGCAGTGATACAGCAACACAGATCTAATTGATTCAAGGTTGCGGGGAAGCATCTCCCCCTCTCCCCCCCGATCCCGCTCCTAAAACGCGCTCCATTCGGGAGCTCTTTGGGAGCGCTCAAAAGCGCGCTTCTGAGCCTGAAAAAACGCTCCCTGTCTTTTCGGGAGCTTTTCAGGGAGTGCTCGGGAGCGAACGCTTCCTGAAAGCTTCCCCCTTTAAAAAAATGCTTCGGGAGCGTTTTTTTAATGCGGGAAGCGGTCGGGGAGCGTTCGCTACCGAACGCTCCCCGACGTAAAAAAAATTCCGACATCAAAATCCGATTTTTTTTTGGAGGGAGGGAGGGGGAGTTGGGTAAATAAAAGCCCACCCTCATTTAGTTTTTATTGTTTTAGTTTGAGAGTGAGAGCAAGAGGAGCAAGAGCTTGAGTGTTGGAGAGCGATTTGGAGAGAAGGAGAGCTTGAGAGTTTGGAGAGCGGAAGTGCCAAGGAGAGAGCAAGGAGCAAGCTGCAAGAGAGCAAGTTTGCAAGAGGAGGATTGCAAGAAAGAGGTAGGTCTTCTAATCTACTTTTTTATTTTCTAGGAATTGTTTTTAAGTTGTTCAAAACTGAAAACTTGATTTTTTTCTCAATGTTGCATTCTAGCGTGTTGAAAAGTGAAAAATTGAATTGTTTTTTTCCTATGTTGCATTTCCTATTGCCATTTGGCATTCCTCCATTTTTTTTGCAGGCTAGAAACTTGAAACTTGAAACATCATGGCTATATGGCTAGGAATTTTCTTCATGTTGGTTCCTTTCTTTGTGATAATGGTGTTGGAGAGTAGAAGAAAGAGGCCCATTAGAAAAGAGGAGGATGAAGAACTGGGTTATGGTGGATTTGATGAAAATCCTGAAGAGGAGGAGGAGTATGCTGAGGAGGAAGGGGAAAGTGGAGAACATGAGGCCACAGATACCCCAACTAGACAAGAGCAAAGTCAAACACCCTTGTGGAAATATGTTCAGAGGCATGAAGGAGGGAAAGGTGGTGGAACCACTAAATTTCTTTGCCCCCATTGCAATAAAGAATACACAGGTTCATACACCCGTGCCAGAAGGCACCTTTGTGGGAAAATGCCAGGGGATGGAGACAAAAATCTAGGAATCAAAATTTGTGTAAGTGTGCCAGCAACACAGAGAGAGAAATATAGAAAGGAAGAGGAGGCTGCCCTACAGAGATCTAAAAGATATAGGGGTTTCATTGATTCTTATACACCATCATGTCCATCACATCATGGACAAAGAAGTCCATCAACTTCCACCCATGGCAGTGGATATGGAGGCACACCTGGACCAAACATCTCCTTAAGGCATAGAACCATATCCGATTTCCTTGACGAAGAGTGTAGGAATGATGTGGATTCAAAAAATTTCCGGTTTATATATGCATGTGGGGTGTCATTCAATGTTTTTCGCTCACCTTATTGGCATGAAATGGTTACTGCCATTAATGATGCCCCCAAAGGATACAGGAGCCCTGGGTATGACAAGGCCAGAACCATGGGACTTGATCATGAAAGAGCTAAAATAAACAATTCTTTGGCTAGAATGACAAATTCTTGGAATGAGCATGGGGTGTCCATTATATCTGATGGATGGACCAATGTAAAAGGAAAGCCATTGATAAGTGTTCTGGCTGTGTTGGTTAGTGGTGCAATATTCCTTTCAACATATGATTATTCAGACAAATTCAAGACCGGCATTAATATTGGAGAACCATTACTTGAAATAATTGAAAATACTGGGCCATACAATGTCATCCAAGTCATCACTGATAATGTTGCTAACTATAAGGCAGCAAGAGCAATTATTGAGGATAAATACCCCAACATATTTTGGTTTGGGTGTTTGGTTCACACAATGAACCTTTTGATGCATGACATCATTAAAACTAACAACCTCAATTCAAATGGCTTGGTGATTTGTACAAGAGAGGTAAAAAAATGATAAGATTTATTACAAATCATAGCAATACCCATGGGCTTTTCTGTACTCACTCCAAATTGGAGTTGTTGAAAATAGCAAAGACTAGATTTGCTAGCTATTACCTCACCTTTAGGTGCTTTTTGAAGGTAGGAGAGTTATTGGCTGCAATGGTATCAAGCCCACACTGGCAGGTATTAAAGGACAGGGCAGCGACAATAGTTGACAAGCAAGGTTTTGAACATGTGGAGGAGACCGCCCTTGACCCTTTGTTTTGGGCACGTGTGAGGGAAATTTTGAACTTCACCAAGCCAATTTATCACATGATTTGGTTTGCAGATACAGATAAACCAGTGATTGGGGAGGTTTATGAGCAGATGGATAGCATGTTGGGCGAAATAAAAGATGTTGTTAAGGATAATGATCCCAACTTGTATGCAATGATTCACGACTGTGTGTGTGCACGGTGGAATAAACTCAATGTTCCACTACATGCCTTGGCATATATCCTTATGCCAAAATACTACTCTCCATCTTGGTTGGGCCAACCTACACCTGGAGGTGGGGTTAGGATCAAACCTCACACTGATCCAGAGGTACAAGAGGGGTACATGAAGGCATTAGACAAGTTGGTCCCCGACAGGGAGGAGTGTGCTAGATTGCGCCTAGAATTAGGCAGATACATCAGTAGCAAAGTAACTTTGGTTCTTTCCATGCAATGGAAGACAGAGACAAATTTGATGCTCTCACATGGTGGGAAGAATATGGCGGCATGGGACTTTTGCCAAAGTTGGCAAAAAAAGTTCTCTCACAAGTTGTGAATACTTCTTCTGCAGAGAGGTGTTGAAGCACCTACAGCTTCATACATAATGTGAGAAGAAACAGACTCAATGAAAACCGAGCTGAAAGCTTGGTTTATGTGCATTACAACTTGAGGTTATTGAGTCATTATTGTGATCGGGCATATGAGGATCAATCATATAAAGTCTGGGACAACAACCCAGAGGATGATAATCTGGAGGACGGCACTGTACATATGGAAGAATTGGAAGCAAAACTTTTGAGGGATGATGATGAATCATCAGCAGCACCACCACACATAGGGCCAGTCCCACCATCCAGTAGCAGTGTGGGTGCCAGTGCCAGTGCTCAATATCCAACTATTGTTCCTTTGCAGATTCAGCCTCCACCTACATCCTCACGTTGCCCTCCGCCTTCTAGTCATGGTCGTGGACGTGGTACTCCTGAGAGTACTAGAAGACCACCATTGCCTCGTGGTTCTCACAAATTAGACATTTCTCGTGGGCGTGGCAAGGGGCCAGCCAATAGATAAAATAGATTTGTTGTTTACTAGTCCTTTCTATTTTCTAGTAGTTTTTATCTTTTATAACTGTTGAACAGTTGAAACTTGACTCTTTCATATTTAATGACAATTTAAGTTTGAAGTTTGAATTTGAAAGGTGAAACTTTGAAGTTGGCATTTATAAGTTTATAAGTCATTACGAATTATGAATATGATGCTTCATGAAAGTTATATGGTGATCAATAAATCAATGATGATAAATGTTATATATTGAATTTTGAAATCAATGAATCAATGATGATAAATGATATATATATCAATGATGATAAATGTTATATATTGAAATTTGAAATCAATGATGATAAATGTTATATATTGAATTTTGAAATCAATGACTCAATGATGATAAATGAATTATGATATATATCAATGATGATAAATGTTATATATTGAAATTTGAAATCAATGATGATAAAGGTTATATATCAATGATGATAAATGTTATATATTGAATTTTGAAAGCTTGAAACCCTCAGATTGATGATTCACGAGATTCAAGAGTCAATATGTTGTATGTTTCCAACTTGTGGGCGTGTTTGATGAAGATTATAACTTCTAGATGATTGATGTTATATGATTCAATCTATGTTTTTATGTTTTTTATGTCTAATTGATCATTCTACATGCTTTTTTTGACATATATGCATCAAAATATAAAAAATATTAAAAATATATATATATTTAAAAAAAAACGCTCCCCGAAACGCTCCGGACGGGCAGCTTTTGAAAATGGCGCTCCTGCTCCTACTTCCCACTCCCAAGCAACCATGGATTGATTAGTCTTTTATAAACAGGAACCCTTCCTTTGTATACGTGACTTTTCTTAATAGAACCCACGTGCAGAAGTGACTTCACTGTGACCAACCTACGTATAGATCTACAACTTTTACCCTAAAATTGCGCAACTCTTCAATACTTTCAAAAAAACCAGATCATAATAGTCAGAGATAAAACATCCATCAAAACTTAGATCTAGTCAATCTACTAGCAGATCATACAATGGAACTTCATTTCAGGTCTCATGATCCCGACCCATCATTGTATTCATTAGTGCATAACTATTTCAGATCTATATGTTAACTATAGCCTATACAATGCAAATATACTTCAGAGTGAAGTGTTCATCAAAAACCCATTCACATGCACACCTTTGCACTTTGATCCTCTCCTCCTTATATAGTTAGAGCTTTGGCAAATACCATGAGCCAAAACCATACAAGTGTCGATGGTATTCTTGGACAGGATCAAATAACCATTACTACGCTCAATATTGTGGGCTAATAACATGGTAAAGACCCCTGGTATTATTAAATTAGTGCGCCAGCACATACGCGACTTTGTTTCTTTGTACTCACGTGTATACGCGACTTTGCCTTGACGAACCTGCCTGTAGATCTTCAAATATTAATCTTTATACATCTTTTGATTCTGATCTGCAAACCTCTATCCCAACATTCTGTCATGTTGTTCCATCACTTTGTCACCTCTGAACTAATCTGTGAACTCATCCAATTACCATATACTTGTTCTTTTACAAATGGTTTGCCATCAAGGACAACACATGCATCATAACGCCAACATCCATACATAAAATAAGTGCATTAACACATAAATATGAAAAGAGAACTAATATATAAGATGTGTAATATATCTAGTGCTACATCACACATAACAGTGAATCATGTCCTAAATCCTGAGACATGACTCAGCCTCAAAATATTAACAAAAAATATAATAGTGTAGCTTATATCATGAGTCATATACAATGAAATAAACCATTAAGTGACTAATGATTTCATTTGCCCCCTTGCAAAAAAATGTAATAGCTTTCCTTCTAGATAAAGAAGGCTTTGGCGCTGGCATTGGACTCTGATGTCCTCTAGAAGCTGAAGAACTAGGGGCCAAAGGAGGTAGACCACGTCCTCTACTAGTGATCATGGTAGGTGGTGTAACTTCCTCCACTTATTGTTCCTTCTCCTCCTCCTCCCCTATAATTGCTACCCCCTCCACTACCTCCTCCTCTAACCAATCAGGGGTCGATTTCATGACAGGCCTCTCGACCTCAACCCTCCATGTAGAAGTGGTGTCAGTCCTATCCAATGAGATGGCTTCCACATCAGGTATCCTCTCAAGTTGCCTCACCCACAATTGGAGATTGTAGTAAACGTAGACCATGTCGTTAAGGCGTTGGGACTCCAACCTATACGAGGGTCATAAATTATAAATTAATAATTACAAAAATAGTATATTATATTTTCTATTATTTAATTAATTCAAAAAATTAATTGGAAAATTTTTAACCTATTGCGCTTCTTGGTGTGTATTTTTTCAAATACACTCTGGTTGCACTAGCATCCGAAGGAACTACATGTTTGGTTGAGCACTTGAATGGCAAGCTTTTGGAAATTTGGTACTTTGCCACCATAACTTCTCCACCACGCATCTACAACAAATAAGAGAAACATAAGAAATAAAATGAAATTTGAAAGTTAAAACAAAGTATGAAGAGACAATCAAATTTGAAAATTGAAACAAACTAAAGCTTACCTGGAATTTTGGTTGTCCTATCATGGTAGCCATGTCAAAGCTAAATGTGCCACCTGCCATCATGTATATCTCCATTTCTTTAGAATTTTTTGCACGTTCTTCTAGAGATGACACCATCTTCAAAACACAAGTGAAGAATCCATCCATGACCTTGGCATAAAATATGAAACCACATGATTAAGAAAATGTGAGGTTGAGGTAGATCCCTGAAACATGATTGGGATGATGGGGTGTATTGTTCCATCACTCATCAATCACTCTCCATATTAGTTGTTGTTTCTCAAACCCTTCATCCCCCTTATCATCATAATAGATGTGAATGGATTCTTTGCCCCTATCCATGGCCTCATACAAGTAGAGCCCATTGTGGGCTCGTCTCCATCAACTAATCAAAGAACCTTTATCAAAGGTTCAGTGATGCTACGCACCTCCTGCACTCCTGCGCAGAAGCTTTCCTGGTATGAAACTAACATGCATATGGCCTCTCCCTCTGGTTTGCGGCTAAATGACAAAGCACACCACTCCTCTGAAAGAAACATTCTCTTCACATCCCACATAGAATTTAGGAGAGAGTGAAGAGATATGAAACTAGTGGAAAATTGTGTAATAGCAGGGAGCACCAACTCCTCGTTATTGGTGAAAGTCCTCATCAAGTGAAGCACAAATGCATGATTATAAATAAATTTTGTAATGGTTTTGGATGATTCAACAATATCCGTGACAAAAGGAATTTTTCCTATGTCCAAAATCTTTTGTTCTACCTGGAACTAAGGAGTTTTGGATATTGTCGAATTCCTTGGGCAGAGTTTTCCAGTAGGGGGTGAGTTATAGATTCTAGCAGTGCACTTTTCTGTGTATTTTTCTCGTTGGGTCTACGCTCGTTTCCTGAGGATTTTTAATGAAGGAAAATTGTTATGGGTGTATACTTACTTTTCTGATGTGATTGATCTCTCTAATTTTATTTTTCCACTACAAATACTTTATTTCAGAAGTTAAACACCATTGACTTTATTTTCACAACAATTCAAAACTTTAATTAATATTTTTTTGGGAATAAAAATTGTAAAGGTGTAAATAAATCTCGACTAGTATTGGAAATTTAACAAGATAAAGGCCAAAATTGGCAAGACCAAACAAGACTGTGAAAATTCCGTTACTCCGAATCCTACTGCAGCAACTGATTAAATTTCTCTTATTTGTTAAATACTAAGCAAATTATTTACGGTGATACACTATAAATATCGAAATCAAATACACTGCAGCCTTCACAACATAAAATACTACAGAAATACAACGCAGGAAATATAGAAACACACAAAAAAATACATTGTTATTTTTGGACAATCGTCCCCGTAAAAACCCAACATGGGAAAACCGATGCAACAGCTAAGGGTTTTATTATTATGCAGTAGTAATCTAAGTAAAAATCATTGGATGCCCAAACTGGCTATCCAATACAGAGAAATACTGACAAAAGAGTTAGTGAGAAAATCTCACATTGTCACAAGAAATCCGACACTGATCTGGGCTCAAGATGAGCTTCCCTACGTTGTCTCTATGCAGTAGCTACCTCAGCCTACGCAGTCACTGTGTCACAGGTCGAGGAACTACTTCACCTTCTCCTTCTGATCTTCTACTCACTGGAAACTCGACTCCCTGGCCCTCTGGACTCACACTCCGGCATCTGGCACTGGATCTCGACTGTCTCCTAGCAAAATAGCGGACTCCCTCTGAAGCTCTACGCAGCCTCTTTGTGGCTCTTGATGTCTTCTCTGCCTTGCGCTCCCCGGATCTAGAAACCTTCCTATGGTCTTACTATCTCTGCCCCTCACTGCAACGAAATCACTGGATCTCTTTCTGGAAATTCAATGTTGCTACTCTGAGAATTCGATCTCCCAGTAAATTCGATCTCTGCAATTCTCAAGTGTGTTCTCCAAGTGACCATCAAGTTCCTTCTTATAATCTCATGTTGACATATCAACAGCCAGGATTAGATCTTAATCGATGGCTCAGATTATCTTGGACTCGATCCACGCCTTTATCTAGAAGATTCATACCCGACTTAATTAATACCCTTTAATTAATCATATTTCCTAAGTTTAGACTTAGGAAATATTAAAACTGATTAATTATTTTAATTAAATCAATTCTGGGTGGAATTTCCCCTAACTATTTCTGGGTCTTGAAGAATGCATGTGTCTTAGGCTCTCTGCACAATCTCAAGGCTAGAGCACATTCGATGCTACAAAATCAACACTCCCTCTTAGCAAGGAATGTGCTCTAGTACTGATGCCCTCTTGACAGCAATACTCTGACTCTGTACCACCTCCTATTGCGCTGTTGATATTTGGCCTCACTACCCACCAAACATTGTGCAACTCTGATTTTGCGTTGCATCTATACTACTGTTGAGTCTACATGATACTGCCAACTACTGCATTTGCATTGCAACTCTGTTGTTGCTTCCACTGCAACATATGCAACTGTCTCTCATATGTTGTTGCTGCAACTGAGAGATGTCCATTATATTGAACCAACTATGTTTAGTCGGATGCATCTGTCAACTGAGTCCTGACTGCTGCTAGTCTCTGCCCTGTCACTGAAGCCTTTACGTTGCAGCGGGCTCTGCACTGTGTTGTTGTACTTATACCAACTCTGCTTTGCACTGGTCAGTCTCAGACCACTACTAATTATTGCATCTGTCACTCTAGCACCTGACTGCACCAACTGTCACCGGCCCATCCTACTACTGCTGTTATGGGCCCCCGTGGCAAGGAATTGATCCAAGAGGTGGACTCCTCAAGGATCCTGCCCATCCTGTAGCTCTTTGGGGCTACAAAACCAAATCACCCCACCTCACCCCTGGAGGTATGTCGGTGATCATGGCAAACTCTTCCTCCAATCTGGAGGATAGCCTATCGATCTCTGCGAATGCAGGCTACTGATCCTGCCTCTCCTCTTTGTCCCTCTTTCTGAGCGGACACTGGGTACTGTCTTGACCAAGTTCACCACATCTGAAGCACTTGATCTTCGAAACGTCCTTCTTTCTTCTACGCTGCTCCTGTTACCCCTTTGATGTGAGGGCTGCATTTTCCTCTTCCTTCACCTCTACCTTTGTCCCACTGCTATTGTTTCCACTGAAGGTGTTCACCAGATCTCATCTCAGCTCCTCTTGTTGCAGATCTTCCCACATCCTATCCCACCTTGGCAATTTTTCTCTACCCAAAATACTTTGGACGAACACTTGCCATTCTTCTGAGACTGAATTTAGAGTTATCCGCACCATCTCTAAAGCCTGAGGCGTTGACCCTAAGCTGCCAACTGATCTCGGACATCCTGAAGCTTGGTGAGAAAGTGGTCTATGTGCTCCCCCTTCTGCATACGACTACATCTCAAATTTTCCTCCGGGTACATCTTTTGTTGCTCAAAAGATCCCTAGTACAGCGTAGCAAGGGAGTCCCACATCTTTTTGGGCATTCCCAAGGCCGCTATGTGAGATACCACATGATCCTGAACTCCATCAAGGATCATCATCTTCGCCTTTTCCATCTCTTTCTCGTATTGCTTATTCTAATCTAGATTTGTGGGGACAAGAACCACGTTATCGATGTACGTTTTGAGATTGTATTCATCCAAAAGGAAGGAAATCCAGATCACATAGTTAGACACTTTATCCAACCAATCCTTATCTCTTAGCCTTGTTGATGCCATCTCGCTAAAAAAAAGTCAAACTCTGTCTCTTCTTCTCTGCGCAGTTGTTGACTGGCTTTATGCACTCCCTCCTGGAGTGGGTAAATTTGATCTCGGCTGATGCTGCTCTGCGTGGAAAATTAGAATTTCTTGGCTAGAAATTCTCTAAGGACAAAATTCCCTCAGTGTGTGCTCTTCTTTCCTTCTGATGCTATTATGCCAGCTACTGCTGCAAAATGACTGTGTCCCAGCTGAAGATCTTCTCTGCAAGAAAAAATGTTGTCGTTGCTCCCTCTACCTCTGACAATCTTCGATCTGGAAATTTTGCTCTCTGTCGACTCACTCAGAGAAACAAATTTCCTCAAAAATTGCCCTGTTGGCCAATAGACTGCACAGCCTCTCTGGTGTTTCAAGCAGCTGCCTACGTAGTGCTTCGAAGCTCCCTCTTCCTTCTACAACTAAGCTCTCCCACTTCTATCTGCGCTCTGATACCATGTGGAAATTCCGTCACTAAGAATCCTACTACAACAACTAATTAGATTTCTTTTATTTGTTAAATACTGAACAAATTATTTTACTCTGATACACTTAAATATCGAAATAAAATACATTGCAACCTTCACAACATAAAATACTGCGGAAATAAAACGCAGGAAAGATAGAAACACACACAAAAAAATACACCATTATTTTTGGACAATCGTCCCCGAAAAAACCCAACTTGGGAAAATCGTTGCAACAGCTAAGGGCTTTATTATTATGCAGTAGTAATTTGAGTACAAATCGTTGGATGCCCAAACTAGCTATCTAATACAAAGAAATACTGACAAAAGAGTTTGTGAGAAAATCTCACACTATCACAAGCAGGTCGACACTAATCTGGGCTGAGGATGAGCTGCCCTGCGTTGTCTCTACGTAGTAACTATGTCAGCCTACGAGGTCACTACATCATAGCTTGAGGAACTGCGTCACCTTCTTCATTTGATGTTCTGCTCACTAGAAACTCGACTCCCTGGCCATCCCGACTCACACCCTGGCTTCTAGCAGTAGATCTCGACTGTCTCCCAGCAAAATAGAGGACTCCCTCTGAAGCTTTGTGTGGCACTGCCCAGCCTCTCTGTGGCTCTCAATGTCTTCTCTGGCTTGCGCTCCCCGGATCAGGAGACCTTCCTCTGGTCTTACTATCTCTACCCCTCACTGCAGCGAAATCACTAGATCTCTCTTTGGCAACTCAGCACTGCTACTCTGAGAATTCGATCTCCCAGTAAATTCTATCTCTGGAATTCTCAAGTGTGTTCTCCAAGTGCTCGTTGAGTTCCTTCTTATAATCTCTCGTGACATATCAACGGCCAGGATTAGATCTTAATCAATGGCTCAGATTATCTTAGACTCGATCCACGCTTTTATCTAGAAGATTCGCACCCAAATTAATTAATACCCTTTAATTAATCATATTTCATAAGTTTAGACTTATGAAATATTAAAAATTGATTAATTATTTTAATTAAATCACTTCTGGGTGGAATTTCCCCAAACGATTTCTGGGTCTTGGAGAATGCATGTGTATTAGCCTCTCTGCAAAATCTCGGGGCTAGAGCACATTCGATGCTACAAAAATCAATAGACAAGACTAAGGAAAATAAAAGCACTAGGATAAAACTCACTTCAATAAAAGAAATAACCAAAGGAAAATGCAACACTATGAAGCTAACATTGAAGAAGACGAAGATTCAGAAAACTACTATAGAATAAACATGATGTGTAGGATGCTTATGAAACCAAGTTGAAATCAGCTAAAGAAGAGTATGGCGAAGGTTTCCTTGGGTGCAGTAAAGAGTATTGTTACTATTACTACAAAATCTAGCATGTTGTGCAAAGCCTCACTATGCAATCCAGGTCTTATGGAAACAAAAAGATCAGCCACCACTGTCACCTCAGTGGCCTCTCTCCAACTATTTAGTGGTGGATGTTATCCCCACAAGGAAGGTTTCCCTAAGGAAATCAACAACAAGATATTCAACAAACAAAGGCTCGAGAGTGATATAAGGTCTAATAATTAAAAAGAAAGGTCTCGTCCATGCCTTGAAAGGTCGAGATAAGAGTTTCCAAAGTTCAAGTACACTTTACTAAGACCTTTATTACTTAGAAGAAAGCCATTATAAGTTACAGTTTTTATGATATACAGATGTAGGGCATGCAATAGCATATAACAGCTTGAGAAATGGTTTACCAATGATAAGATCAACAAAGGAGCAAAGGATATCAAAGAGTCAAGTAAGGGTTAGGCAAAAAAGATTTTATGGCTGAAAATACTTATGACAGTAATCATTATCTAAATGTCAGCCCTAGCTTTGGGGTAAAATCATGCAATTAATGCTAAATTTACCCTTTCATATGTATTAAATGCATACCTATTGCCACAATCTACCAAACCTTGTGAAGGGACTTCCAACGCAAGGGACAAACCCTGTAGCAACAATGAGGGACATTGTCACCGTCACCTAAGCAATCTTCCTCCTACACTTTAGTGGAATTTCACAAGAGAGGCTTCCTAGTGCTCAACTATAAAGATACTCTAAGTTCTAGGGTTCAAGGTGCCAAAGGTATAGGCTAGGTGAAGGCACTCTATGATGGACAAAGGCTCAATTCTTCTTGATAAGGAGCAGTGTATCATGTACTTGGTCTAGATAAGGACCTGTATGATCTAGGGTTTCTTGATATGCAACAACAAAGGAGTACCTAGACACATAAAAGTCAAAGAAAGGGTTTACTAAAAGATTAGGTCAACAAAACAATATAGCAAACCCTCAAAATAAGCCTCAAGTTGGAGCTAGGCTAAGGTTAGGGTTTCCAAGGGACAAAATTGTCTAAGGATGAGGTTAGCCCTCCTAGGGGAAGATTTACCATGAATAAAGCTAGATTTTGCTGTAAAAAGTATAATAAAGATAAATATTAGGTTTTTATTCCATAAACATACATCCAGAATGCCCTAAACTAATTTGAACCTAGGAAAAAGCCCTAGTTGCTTGCCTTAAAAGGCTTAGGAAAAATAAAAGAAAAAATATTTAATTTCTGAAGGTTTCTATCAACACAAAATTCATCAACGCCTAATCCTACTTGGGTGATGGAGTGTTAGGGCGGTTTTTAGAGATAAGTGACCAATGATTGGAGTAACGGGGGAAAACTCTTTTCTCCACTTTATAAAACCCTATAAATCTTTCTTGTGTGAGGGGAAATTAAATAGGAGATGCACACTAGGAGTTCTCCTATGGATTTCAATGAAGAAATATTTAGCATGCAAAATTTAACAAAGATTTTCAATAAATAATTTGCATTTAAACATGGATTATAGAAAAACCCTAGAAATAATTCAATTACATGTAAAACAATGAAAAATCCACAATAAACTTACAATCCTTCCATGAAAAGAACTTATTTCATCCCAAAAAGACATCTCCAACACAAAAGTCAATCTCTAATAGCAAAAGCTCCATAAAAATCACATCTCCACAAGTAGTGAATTAGATAGAGACTAAATCGTGCACAAGAGGGGCAAAAACTCAAGTGTGATAATGAAAAATGACAAGTGAAAGATCCTCTATATATATATATATATATATATATATATATATATATATATATATGATATCTATCCCTCACTTCTACAAAACAAAATTAGTCTAAAAGCCCTAAAACAAGCTTAATTGAGTGGTCATCAAGATAACGGGTTACAAGCCAACCTCGTCACTCAAAATAATAAAACTATGCCATAAAATCCCATGCATGTGGGTCGATATCCTCCATAAGCATGATGTCATGCCATTTTTGGGCAATAAATGTTGTGAAAGTGCATGGATGGGCTAGTGGGATGTCCCATTATCATAATCAACTCCAATCCTTGAGGTAAAGCCCTCAAGAAGTGCCTCAAAATGCCTCCAAGTGCAAAACCATGCTCCAGGTGCCCTATGTTGAGAAATCTAGGGGCAGCTAGATTAGTTGATTTCTCTTACTTTGATAATTGTTTGTGATGTATTTTTACTTAACTTGATTAGCTTCTTCTTTCACTTGATTATTATTATGTTCTTATCATGAAACAACTACCAAAATATGAAGATAAATAGACAGGAAGACACAAAATGTAGGCTGCAAGCCAAGGCCAAAACTTTTCCTCTTGAGAGGAAAACCCACAAGAATTCTTCTCCTCTTATAGAATGTTCAGATGACGAATTCCAAGACAAAAGACCCTTGTTAAAAACCCCTCCAAGGCCAAGTCAAACTTCTCCTTCATTATGAACTCTTCTAGCTACTTAGACCCACCAACTTCCAACAATTTTTACCCAACAACTTCCAGCAACTTCGACCTTCCAACAATTTTGATCTAGCAACAACTTTGACTTCCCAGCAACTTCGACTTCACCAGCAACTTCTTCTGTAACTTCCACTTCCCCAACAGTTTCTATTGTAGCTTCGACTTTCCCAACAACTTTTGCAATTTCTGTCTAGCAACTACTTTAGAAACCCTAACATGAGAGAGAGAGAGAGGTCTAAAACTTCGATCTTGCTTCTCTTCCTCTTTTCCTTGAGCTTCGTCCATTTTCCAGGTCTTCTAGCTTCTTTCTTGAGGAGATTGAACTTCTTTCTTGCTAGAATGAATGTCTCTCAAATGAAGACGAGGTTCCCTTAGATATAGGCTATAGCCTATAGGCCTCTTAGGAGGTCGACTTGTTGCCCATGAGGCCGACTTGATCCTTCTTGTAGGCCGACTTGTTTGACAAGGTCTTGGAGAGTCTTTCTGACACTTTTGACTTTACAAAAAAAATCTTTACAAAATACAACATGCCCAAAGGGGTCTTGCATGTATGACAATGACTATTTCATAATTCTATGACAAACCTAGGAGCACTCAATGGGTGCTTGACCTACAAATAAATTTATCTTGAGCATGAAACTTGTTACCACTCAAACTAGCAGGGGACCTAAAAGGGACTCCTAAGAGGGCAATTGCTAGGTCAAGGGCAATAATGGAGACGTAGCCCACTGTCACCACAACTAAAACTCCCTACTCTTTACGGACTTTCACCGATGGGAGGAGACCTAGTAGTTGGGAAGTCACTTGTAACAGATAGATCAATGAATAAGTCTTAAGTGACCTTAAACACCCCTTCCCTGGGATAGAATGAAGAATGAAACTTGCTTGCCTTTTAAGCAAGGGACTTGATTTTCCAGAGAGAGGGGATAAGGATTGGAGGGTTGAGGTAGAAGAATATGACATATTCTCAATCCCTAAAATCCCTTGGGAACTTCGATTCCCGAGTAGTCCTTGATAAGTAGGCACTGGTGAAAAATGGGAACACACGAGGCCAAGTGGACCCAAACCAGGTTAGGGGATGGATATTGGCAACCAATGATGTTCTTAGCCTGACCAAGGACAAGGGAAAAGATCAAACAAGAATTTTCACCCAAAAATGTTGAATTGATCCTACTAGGTTCTAGCCTTGGGAACTGTTAATTTTGGACAACTAGGTCCAAACTCCATGTTGTGATGCTCAGATGAAGATGCCAATATTTTTATTGGATTCCACTTTCGAAGAGGTGCAAGATCGATCTAAAGAGCATCTTGATCCAATGAGAAGAACATTTATTTTTAATTTAATCAAAATATGTGCAGGTCGGCGTGAAATGAAATGTCGGCTTGAAGCCCCAACAGTTGTGTCACACACCCTCACTGATGGATATAAATAGGTCAACATTGGAGGTCATTTTCACTCATCCATCGTCACACATTCTCTCTCCTCATCTGATTGGTTCGATCATCACTTGGAGTCCCTTCTTCTCCACACATGGGAAAATTGCAGCAAGGAGAATTTCTATTTTTGACCTAGGGTTTTCAACGAAGAGTTGACCATTGTTGACTTTGGTCAATGCATGGTCAAACTGACCCAAATCCTGGTCAAAATTCCAATTTCTGCAGTCTGCATTTTTTGGCACAAAAACCAAGGTTGATCGTTGACTTTGACCGGGTTGCATTGACTTTTTGCTGCTGCTACTTTGTGTTGAACGTTGACTGTGACAGCGTTGACTTTGGGTTGACTGATATTGTTGTTCGAGAGGGTTGTGTGACACTCCTGGTTGGCTGATCGTATTGAGATTTTGCTAGTTGAAGCATCCTGTTGACCACTGTAACGAACCAACACATATATATTTTTCTGGCTTGTCTTCTGTCGATCTACTGGTATGTTCTATCAGCATTTCACCTTCTTGTTTATGTGATTGTTGTTTGATATTAGGGATGAAAAGTAAAGTTGCATCAAGCATTGAACATTTACAAAAATTTACATGGTATCAGAGTTGAGGTGAAGACAAAGCCCAAGTTTGTAGCAATCACTGAAGAAGAGCATGGGTACCTCAAACTACAATGGCTTTAAAGCTGATGACAAATTGATTGGGAAGGAAGACTTCCATGCCTGGAAGATGACATTGGATCTTATGTTGGAAGACTAAGATGTCATGGACTATGTGCAAGGTAAAATCCAAGAGCCTCCATCCACTGCACCTACTGCCACCAAGTCAAAATATAAGAAGGGAGAAATCAAAGCAAAGTTGATGATCTAGGATTCAATTCACAAGAGTCTGGCAGCCTACATATTTGAGCTACACACATCCAAGGAGATGTATGATAAGTTGGTCAACATGTTCAAGGCCAACAATGCAAATCAAGTCATTTTCTTCAAGAACCAACTAAAGAATCTGAAGAAAGACAGGGATGAATCTGTTCAATCATATTTTCTAAAGTTGATTGAAATCAGAAATAATCTTCTAGCTATTGGGCAGACAATAGCTGATTGAGAAATGGTTCTCACTGCACTTGGAGGTCTCTCATCCAAATGGCATGTATTCAATACTACCATTCTCAATAACAATGTGATACCTAATTTTGAAGAAGTACTATCAAGATGCGTATAAGAAGAGACAAGGATGAAGGAATATGAAAATGAAGGAAATGTTGCCTTCACTACTCGTGCCAAGAAGAAGAACTTTGTTGGTCTGAGGAACAAAGAAAGAGCAGGGGCCCAAGGAAAGAAAGGCAAATGTTACAAATGTCACAAGACTGGCCACTATGCTAGAAAATGCCCTTTCAAGAAGGATTCTCCTGATGATGATGACAACAACAACAACTGGAGAAATGGAAATCAAAGGAACAACAGGTTCAAAGGGAAGAGGGAGGCCCCCTCTGGTGGAAATGGGAAACCTTTCAAAAGGTCGAGAACTTCTAGGTATGAGGAATCAAATGTTGTTGATGATAAAAGAAATGAATTCATTCTTGTATCTGCCCTCTCTGCTGCATCTCCACCCTGTTGTCGCACAGATTGTCTAGGCACCGCGACAACGACTCAGATCGGGGGCTGTCACCCTAATCCCCAATCTCTCTATCTAAGTTGTCTCCTTGCAAGCTAAGGGAGGTAGACCCTGACAAAGATGAAGGAAAAGAATTGGTTGCAAGTCAACCAACTCAAGAGACACAGTCAAATAACCAAGTACTTGATGAGATTAACAAGATTTCATAGATCTAATTATATTAAAACCAGTGCCTTATGGAGTTAAATGATCCCGTTATGCAATTAAAGCCAAGTAATTGATGTATAACTGTTGCTATGAAAAAAAAAATGACCACAATGATATTCGATGAAATACCCTCACAATTATGCATTAACCATGTTCGATAAAGATATGTGATTTATCATTCCTTGAAATATTTCCAAAGTGAACTTTAAACAATTATATACCAATCTCAAGCAACTTAAAACCACAATTAAAGATACCTCTAAAATCATCAACCACAGCTAAATATTAAACTTTGAACCAACGATTTAAATTCGAGATAAAAATATTATCATGAAGGTACCATCGAAATTAAATGTCAGATCATTGCAATATTTCCGAATTTATGATGTTCCAATTTGTTCCAATCCAAAAATTAAAATGTTTATATAGTCAAACTTAGGATAAAAATTTAAAAATTCATTTGACTATGAAGATTTTTTGAGAATTTTTTATATTTTTTATATCTTTTATCATTTTTTAAACAAAATACATATATACAAACTAACACTATGGACTAAAAACTAAAATTAAAATCTAAAAAATAAAAACAAAAACAAAAACTAACTTTGTTTAAAATCTAAAAAACTAAAACTAAAAATAAAATTAAAAAACGAATTTAACCTAGGAATTAAACTATAAGTTAAAAAGATGAAACTCTAAAAACTAAATCTAAAAAGAATTAAAATCTAAGTCCGTGTCGACACCGATGGAGCTCAACTTTAAGAAGTTGAGTGGCAGCGCTGTTGGGCCCGTGCTAGCAAATCCTATTGAGTATCATCAACTCGTAGGGGCCCTGATGTTCTTAGTGAACACCCTTCCGGACGTATGTTTTGCAATGAACACTTTGAGTCAACATATGGTTGAACATCATCACATTCACTGGATTGGTGCCAAGAAGATGTTAAGATATCTTCAATGCACGATAAACCATGGGCTGAGATACACTGCTGGGAGCGTGACACTCCATGGATATACTGATGTCGATTACGCTGGCAGTGTGGTGGATCGCAAGAGCACATCAGAATGCTGCTTCACACTTGGGTCTGCTTCAATATCATGGATGAGCAGGAAGCAGAAGTCGGTGGCTTTGAGCACCGCAGAGGTTGAATACATTGCAGCGAGTATGGCCTGTAGTGAAGCAGTTTGGTTGTGAAAGCTCTTTACTGAGTTGTTCCAGCATGTGCTAGATACCACCGTGATACTCTGTGATAACTAGAGTGGGATTCGGTTGTCCGAGAATCCCGTGTTCCACGATCGATCCAAGCATATCGATATCAACTACCACTTTATCCGAGTTATGGTACAGCGAGGCGCCGTAAGGCTCGATCATATAGGAACTGATGAGCATGTCGTGGATATTCTCACAAAGCCCCTGGGGAAGGTCAAGTTCCTAACCTTCCATGAGAATCTTGGTATCGTGGAACGACCCTATGCTGAGGGTCTTGTTGGACGATGAGCTCTTGGAGCTCTGGGGGATTTGGGAATAGCTTCTCGGAGCTATAAGCAACCACAGGGCTAGCCTTGCCGAACCTAGTTTGTGTGCTTCTGCCCCACCATTATGATATTGAGTTGGTTCACCTCTCATGATCTGTGCCTCGTATGCATCCTACCCATTGAGTCCTGGACTCATGAGAAGTACTTGTCATTTGGCCAGTGAGGTGGGAAAATCTAGAGACCAGTAGCAAAGACCGAGGTTTCGAACCTCCAATTGACTTCGGGTCAGGTAAACCAACTTTGGGTTGGTGTGTGACTCTTTTGAGTCCTATAGAGGTTTCGGACCTCTGAGCTGAATTTGTCAGCCGGGAATGATGTCTTTGTGACTGAGCCACTTTTGTTCTGAAATAAAGAAGCCAGCAAAGCAAGTTACGGCGAAATGACGCACGATGTTTGGATGGCACAGGTGGATGGAGTTCTCCCTAGTTGAGAGGGAGTGTTAATTTTGGACAACTAGGTCCAAACTCCATGTTGTGATGCTCAAATGAAGATGCCAATATTTTTATTGGATTCCTCTTTCGGAGAGGTGCAAGATGGATCTAAAGATCATCTTGATCCAATGAGGAAACATTTATTTTGAATTTATTCAAAATATGTGCAGGTCGGCCTGAAATTAAATGTAGGCTTGAAGCCCCAGTAGTTGTGTCACACACCCTCACTGATGGATATAAATAGGTCAACGTTGGAGGACATTTTCACTCATCCATCATCACACATTCTCTCTCCTCATCTGATTGGTTCGATCATCACTTGGAATCTCTTCTTCTCCACATGTGGGAAAATTGCAGCAAGGAGAATTTTTGTTTTCGACCTAGGGTTTTCAGCGCAGAGTGGAACAACGTTGACTTTGGTCAACACATGGTCAAACTGACGCAAACCTTGGTCAAAATTCTGATTTCTACAGTCCGCATTTTCTGGCACAGAAATCGAGGTTGACCGTTGACTGTGACAGCGTTGACTTTCGTTGACTTTGGGTTCACTGATATTGCTGTCTAAGAGGGTTGTGTGACACTTCTGGTTGGCTGACCATATTAAGACTTTGTTGGTTGAACCATCTTGTTGACCGTCGTAAGGCACCAACATATATATTTATTTTTGGCTTGTCTTCTGTCGATCTACTGGTATGTTCTATCAACATTTTACTTTCTTGTTTATGTGATTGTTGTTTGATATTGGGGATAAAAATTAAAGTTGCATCAAGCATAGAACATCTACAAAAATTTGCAGGAACACCTAAGAAAAACTTGATCCTAGAGCTAGCACTTCGGGTATCCTGAGATTCCACTGTCGGAATTGCTTCAAATTCGGAGGAGAGTTAGGGGACCCAGCAAATCAGTTGTATCTTTGAGATCGAACTTTTCCTGTGGTTGGTTTCCCAAGAAATTGATGCCCTAGGTGACCTAATGGGGCTAGACCTAGGAAAGAAGGGAAAAAAGTGAAAAAGAGGGTTAAAATGATCACCCTTTTTAAGGGACCAATGCCTGATTCACTTGGGGATATGGAGTTAAGGATAATAATGAAGAAGGATTTAGTTTTTTGTTCAAGGAGGCTCCAAAATTCAACTCCGTCCAATGTTAAGGGAAAGACAAGAAAGGTGACTTTTAAGCATTTATACTTCATACAAATGGTGTAAGCTTATCAAGGTAACATGATCTCTAGAACATTTCATTCATCTAACAATGGTCGATACATAGAATAAGCTAAATAGACACATAATTCCACATCACATGCATGCAGCGATAGCCCTAATTATAGTGAAGTTCCAATGTATGGAGCAACAAGAAAAAAAACGTTAAATTTGCACTTACAATGTTAGAGAGTATATCCAACCAGCATCACATTTGCAATTAAGAAGCTCCAAGATAGAAAGAACCCAATTCAAAATTCATCCATCATCCAAAAAATGTTTTCCCAAGGAAAAATGCAAAGTTCTCTAAAGATAGAGATATCCCAAGTCAAGTGATGATACAAATGAATACAACTAACTCCTATTTATACACCAATTAGGATTTTGATTTAGCTAATGGGCCTATATTAGCCCCTAAAAATAAAATAATGTGCAAATAACCTAACTTTTGGTGACAAGCCCACCAAACTAGCTCATAAATGAAATAATAAGCCTCTCAGGAGGTCAAATAATAATCCATGCATGTCATGGGGCCCTCCAAAAGGCCTGATGAGGCCAATATGTGCCATGATGATGAATAAAATCCTCAAAAGATGATGGACAAGGGGTTGGCCCCTTGTTCTCCAAGTAGTAGACCTGTGGTGCTCCTAGTGGCTATAGGAGCACACCAATGACCTCATGGGCCTCCATATGAGTCAAAGATGCATGTAGATCATCTGTAAGGGCTCAGATGATGGAATGAATGCTGCCATGTCATCATACAAGTCCTGGGACACCTGCCAAGTGTGTGGTGCTCCTGTGGGGCCAGCTGGGCAAAGTGTACCAAGTGCAGCATCCTCTGTGAAAAGTTTACAGTTGCAGCGATAGATTTATTTCTCTTACTTATTACTCCAATAAGTTATTTACAGAAATCTATCAGTAAACTTCAAAATAAATACTACTACAACATTCACAATTATATAAGCAGAGAAGTAAACAGTAAAGAGCATAAGCATAAGAACCAATCACATGTACACACTTATTTTTGGTCAATTGTCCTCGGAAAAACCCAATGTGGGAAAACCGGTGCAGCAAATGAGGGTTTTATTATTATTCTTCAGCAAATGAATCTTTCCAAGGAATACACTGGCAGATATAATCAAAAAACACCTGAGACAAAATTCTCGGCTTCTCCCGATAATTTCCTGACACCCAGAAGAGACTTTGACTTCCTTTGCGTCTTCCTGTGTGTTTCTCTACGTAGTCCCTATGCTAGACTGCATCACTCTGAGTAGGCTCTATGTGGGTTCACTACACTGCATCTCTGCACTGCCTTTTGTGACCCTTTGCGTCCCTCTGTCCTTGAGCTCAGTCACTGCTGACTCCCTCTTCTCCTTCTACTTCTACAACTCTTCGCCCTGCAACTCACCCACTGAAATCGAATTCTATTCCTTTAGAATCGATTTCCTTCAGGTACTGAATGTATGCCCGACTTATTTTCCAACTGACCCTCAAGCTTTCTATTATAATCTTCTCATTGATGAATCAACGGCCCAGATTAGAAGTCTAATCAATGGCTCAAATTAAAACTTGACTTGATCTTTGTTCTCTAGAAGATTCACGCTTTGTCCTATTAATATCATTTAATTATTTAATTTCCCTAAGTTTAGACTTAAGGTCTCTATTAAAATAATTAATTATTTTCATAAGACATGAACCGAGTGGAATTTCCACAAACGATTTCTGGTTTTTTTGGAATACTAATGTCCAAGTCTTCTCACAAAGTTTGAGACTTATAACACTTTCTGATGCTACAAAAATCAACACTCCCACTTAGCGAGGAAAGTGTTCTAGCAATATGCTTGCTGCATGCTGCTCTGCTTTTGAAACATCCTCTACGTTGTTGATCTCTGGATGTCACCCCTCATCTGATGCGCTGCTGCTTTCTGTACTGCTACGCATGACCCTGCCACTGTCACTACTACATTTGTACTACAGCTCCCTCTGAATCCTGATCCTATCCATTCCTGCTATTGGAATGGATTCTTGATCAACCTCATCTTCTCTCTGAAGTAGACAAACTTAGTCTTCCCCAAAGCCTTCGTGAGAATGTCTGCCACCTATTCTCCTGTTGGAGTGTACTGCAACTATACCGCTCCCTGTTGGACAGAGTCTCTAATGAAGTGACACGTGATATCAATGTGCTTCGACCGATCATGAGACACGGGATTTTCAGAGAGCTTGATGCAACTCTGATTATCACATAAAACATTGGTCGCTTCCATTTTCTCCTTCAGTAGGTTCACAAGCAGTTTCCGAAGCCATATGGCCTCAAACGAAGCTGTGCTAGCTGCCATATACCTAGCCTCTGCTGAGCTCAGTGCTACGGATTTCTGTTTCCTGCTGCTCCAGGAAGTCATCCTTGATCCCAGACTAAAACAGTACCCACTGGTACTCTTCTGATCTACTGGACTCCCAGCCCAATCTGCGTCGGTGAATCCACTCAACCTGATATCACTGCCACTGGTGTACTTCAATCCAAGCTCGATTGTTCTTTGAAGGTACTTGAGAACATGCTTGGCTGCTGCCCAATGAGCCCTCTTAAGTTCCACCATGAACTGACTGGGGTATTTACAGCATAACAAATGTTTGGCCTAGTGTTTACCAGATACATCAAAGATCCCATGAGCTCCCTATACAGAGTAGGATCAGCGTCATCATCCTCGGACATGTCAATTTTCTTCTAGTTGGTGATCATTGGAGTCGTCATGGGTCTACAATCCTCCATCTGAAATCTCTTCAGAATCTCTGTAGTGTATCTTCCTTGACCAAGAAAGATCTCCCCTTTCTGCTGCCAAACTTCCAACCCCAAAAAATAGTGCATCAGCCCTAGATCCTTCATGTCAAATTCCATAGCCAAAGTCTCCTTGCAGTCTTTGATGAGCCTCGATGATCCTGTCAAAAATAGATCATCTACATATAAAACCAGTATCAGAGGCTCACTCCCTACCCCTAGATTGTAGAGATTGGATCTGCATCACTCTTGACGAATCCCATCTTCTGCAAGTAGCTATCAATTCGACCATATGAAAAATTCTGAATATTACTTTATGCAGAAACCCTACTGTTAAATCTGGTTACACTTATCCTACTTAATCAAGTTATTAATGCTGAAATTCAGATTAATATCAAAGCAAACACATAACAGCCTTTCACCGATTCAGTTCTAAGTGACACACAAGTTTTCTGGACAACTGTCCCTGGAAAAACCCAATGCGGGAAAACCGGTCTTCTGGCTACTAGAGGGTTTATATTATTAAGTAGTTTATGAATACAACAAATTTAGGCACCTTATTAGTTAACCCAACAGAGAAAAAATAGATCTATAGCTAACCTGTTGTTCTGGAGACTGAAAACTTGACTGATCCACACCCTTAAATGGGATTTACAATACTTAGCCACTTTCTGCCTCTAGAAACCCCAGCGCTGCCCCTGAAACCCCTGCGTCAACCCTGCTAGCCTCTGTGTGCCTCTGCGCTGGTCTGGAGAGGGTTGCATAACCCCAGACTGGGTGACGCAGTACCTACGCTGCCCTGGATGGCCTCTGCGTAACCCTGGGGGCCTCCTGCTAGCTTAGCGCTACCCTTTCTGGACCTGCGTAGCACCTGCATAGCGGTTGAAGCTCTCTGCGCTGCACAGCTCCTGCTACTGCTGCCTCTGCTTCTCTGCGCTACTCCTGGTTGTTGCCTCTTTGCCTCTTGCTGATTCTTCGCTCTAGGATCAGACCATCCCCTTAGCCAATACTACCCCTCACTACAGCTGAAACACTTCTAAATATTCTTAGCAAACCCGCCCTAGAATTTCAACTTAGTCTCAATGCTCTGCCTCTGTGTGTGTGTTCTCAAACTGACACCAAGCCTTTCCTTTATACTTTTCTTGCTGGGAAACCAACGGTCATGATCTAATCTTGAGTCGACAGCTAAGATTAAAAGAAAGCTTGATTCGTGTGACTTAAGCCATCCATCAAATGTTTAAATTAATTACCTTTAATATTCTAATTTTCCATAGTTAGACTTAGGGTCCTTAATTAAAAATATTAATTAATTAATTTTCTCTTAAATCGGATGGAATTTCTCAAATCCCTTTCTGGGTCTTGGAGATCTCATGTACTCTAGTCCCTCCACAAAGTTTGGGAGCTAGAGCACATCCGAAGCTACCCCAACACCAAAAAATCTCAACACTCCCTCTTAGTGAGGAAAGTGCTCTAGTACAACACTACTCCACCCCGAAGCTTTGCACTAATCTCTGGTGTGGGTCTTTGCAATGATGCTTGGCCTGTTGCTCGTCATCATTGCACTGCTGCTACTCTCCCGTACTGCTGCCCATGACGCTGCCACCGCCACTGCCACATCTGTACTGCAGATCCCTCTCAATCTGCTGCATCGTGTTGCCCACTATTGCACTGCAACTTAGTTGCTGAGAAAGGCAATTGAAAACTCCTGCCCAATCTTTGACAGACAAGTCAGTTGAGTTGCATCCTCATCACTGAAGCTCCATAGGCTGTTGATCTCTATTGTCACCCTGAAGCCACTGCGCTGCTGCAGTTCTGCTCTGCGTAAGGCAGCTTACACTGTGCTGCTACAGTTCTGCTCTGTGTAAGGCAGCCTGCACTGCGTTGTTGAAGTCACATCAGCCCCTCTGCGATGCGCTACCATGTTGCTGCTTCATCTGCACTGCGATGCTCCCCCTCAGAATCCAGCTCTGTGGAGTGTAAAAACTCTAGGTATTCCAAGATCTACCCATAAAAGTGTCTTCCAATAGGAAAATCAAACGTCCAATAGAAGTCAAGACAGTGTCCAACTCTGTCGATATCAGATCGTTTCACTATCCACATCACCAACAGATGGAGCTCGAGAAGCTGCTTCACGATCTTTTTAAAACGTGGGACGCAAGAGCTCATCGCTTGAGGAAACCAGGCATTCATCAACATTGTTCATCATTATGTATGCTTTGAGGACAAAGCATACATAATGATGAACAATGTTGATGAATGCCTGGTTTCCTCAAGCGATGAGCTCTTGCGTCCCACGTTTTAAAAAGATCGTGAAGCAGCTTCTCGAGCTCCATCTGTTGGTGATGTGGATAGTGAAACGATCTGATATCGACAGAGTTGGACACTGTCTTGACTTCTATTGGACGTTTGATTTTCCTATTGGAAGACACTTTTATGGGTAGATCTTGGAATACTTTTTCATGTTTCCCAGCCATTCCTTGTTCTGCTGGTGATTTTTTGTGATTCCTTTTAAGATTTAGAGTAAAGTTACCGACAATTATTGTCTGATGTAACTTTTCCTCATCATCAAATGCTTCATTCTTAACAACCATATCTGCTTCATCACCGAAGGCCTCAACAGCTTCTGTTGTTATATCAGTGGCTTTGGATATAACAGCTTCTGTCGTTATATCAGCTTCATATGTTTCGTTCAATTCTGGGAATGGAACAGCTTGTTGTGTACAAACATTTGTATCTTCCTGGTGATGTGGAAAATCAATTTTTTCCTGATGCTCTTCTGAGTTTCCTGAATCTGTGGCATTGTTTTGTTGAGTTTGTTCCCTGTCAGGAGATATCGGGGATTGTGTCTGACTTAACTTATCTATTTTATCATCTAACTTATTGCAGAGTTCTGACATCCTGTTCATTGCTTTGCTAAGCTTTTCTGTGGCCTCCCTTCGTTTTAGCTTTACTAAGCTTTTGATCTGATCAATTGTCATCGTAGATAAAGACATACTGAACAGATATGAGGTGAGAAATACTCTTTTGCCAGTTTTTCTTTTCTCCTTTCTTTAAAATTAATTAATTAATATTTAATTAATTAATTTTTATTTTTTTTGAATTAATTAATTAATTAATATTTATTTAATTAATTAATTAATAATAATTTCTATTATATATATATATATATTTTTAAATAATAATAATAATTATTATTATTATTATTTTATTATTTGAATTATATATATATATAATTATGGGGAAAAAGATTGTTAACCTTGAAAAGTCACGTGCCTTTTGAAAAGTCACTTTGTTTTGAAAAGGCACGTTGTTTTGAAAAGGGGAAATGGGTTTTTAATACCATGGGCCCAAAAACCATGAGCTATTACTCTTCTTTTTTAATTTTACTTTTACTCTTCCTTTTTAATTTTACTGTCTTCCATGTACGTATATCTCTCTTTTTACTTTTTCTTTTAATTATTTCCCCTTTATATTAACTTTCCCTCTCTCTTTTATTTTATTAATATATATATATATATATATGTTTTATATATATATATTTCTTCCTTCTTCTTTTAAAAAAAAAAAACAAATGTTGTTGCCCGCAAGCACTTTATTATTTTTTTTTTTAAATCTGCAATTCTGGAATTTCCTTGTAATTCCTTAATTCTTGGTGATCACACAGATCCCAAAGAGCGATGGCTCCGATACCAATGGAGTGTAAAAACTCTGGGTAAAACTTGATAAATATATATTATTAATGATGAAAGATGAGATAAGAGATGATTACAAATGAGGGATCGCCTGGGCTTTAAATATAGCCTCAAGGTGTCCCTTGGTGAAGAGGCATGATCTTTGATCATGCCCTTTCAGTTAATAACCTAAGATAACTAATCTAACTAATAATTAATAAAATATTCATAACACTCTGCCTCTGCTCTATTTGTGACTCTCTTCACCCACTGCTCCACTTGTCCCGCTACTGTCTTAAGGCTCCCGTAGCACGGATGTGATCCAAGAGTTGGGCTACTCAAGGATCCCGCCACCACTCTGTAGGTATTGTATAGATCCATGTCACCCCACTTTCGTGGCTCATGAGTGCTCACGGCTACTCATCTTCTGAACCATTGTCCACCACAGCAGCCTTTGAAGTAGAAGCTTCCTTGTCCTTCTTCTTCTAAGGACAATTGTTGGCGAAATGTCCTAGTTCACCATACTGGAAACACTTAATCTTGGATAGATCACGCTTCTTCTTCCCTTGCTGCATCTTTGATGTCAAAGCTACATCTTTTTGTTGGAAATATTGTCATTGATGGCAAAGGACATGGCAAAGGAGGAGCACCTGAAACAACAACAAGGCAGCAGAGAGGTAGCAAAGGCAGCAAAAAGAGAAGCAAGGAGCAGTATTAGTCAAGGAGCAGAGGAAGTAGTGAATTGAAGCAGAGTTGTCCAGAGACAGAGTAGGAGAAAAAGGCCATCGAATAGAAAATCTAGCCAATTGAGAAGAATAAGTGAATGTTCTTCTAAATGGTTACATTTGTATATAATGATGAGGGATTGCTTCTAAATTCTCTGTGAATTATATGTATAGTCTTGATTGAATTCAGTAGGATGGATATTTGAACATTTGATTCATAGATATCAGGTTGCTAAGGCCACGATATAGTAAGCAATGGGGAATGTATAATCTGATGAAGCTGCGCGTTATAGTATGCGGAGGAGTCGTGTTGAAACATTGATGAACCAAAGGTTAAAATATAAATTGATGGAACCTTGAGCCGAGTCATATGGGGTAGCCCAGAAGAATTGAGGCAATTGTTGTGTGTGTACAGAAGCGAGTTTCATTGAAGGCGAAGAGCGGAATTCATAAACAATGAAGGCGGACGGAACCCTGAGGAAGAAAGCAGTGGAACCTTGCAAGAGTGAACAATAAAGGCGGGTTTCTGGTTTTCATCGCACCACCTTCGACGGGCAAGCGGTATTCAAGAAATTGGAGCGATTCCATAGAACGGCTGACACGTGGCATACAGCGGGGGCCCAAAAACCGCTCTCATCGCGCATTATCGTTCGTGCATCTATGGCAAGCGATATCCGCCGGATCAGTGTTGGCTGCGCAATACGTTATTAACCGTCGATTGGAGAATTGCATTAACGAGTGGGCTCCACGGAACATGTATCTATTATAATATGCATCGGGATTGATATGAAGGTTTAATATGGTGGATTAACGCAGATACTTATATGCGATAGCGTTTCCTTTATTCAATTTATTATAAAGCGGGCTATCACATTCTACACAGTGGCCACTATATAATACATTTTATTATAAAAGTTGAAGGTTGACCCAAATTCCTATAAGTGCATTAGATTCAGAGTTTGGATTTAACTGTATATGAATATAAATGAAATACAGTCTGATGTTATAAAGGTTATAAATTTTTGACTGAGCAGCAGATATTTGTTTTATAAATAAGTCAAAGCATTTCCTGTAAATACAGAACCAAAGGTTATATTGTTGATGGTTCATGATAAAGATTGTGAGTACTGATATATCCGTGTTGTTAAAAGGGTTTTATAAAAACGCCGAGAGTTATGTTAAGTTTGATTAAAAGGCAGTTGTACATACAGCAATTATATAACTACAATGAACAGGGAACTGAATAAAGGAGAAAACGAAAAAGAGAGTAAGGTTGGAGGAATGTGTATGGAAAAGGAAAAAGAGAGGAGAGCATGCAGAAATGAAAATTCGGTGAACAGGAATATGTACAGGAATGAATTGGACAAGTGAATAAGCATAGAAAATGAGAAAATGTGCAAAAGACAGTGAACAAAGTATGCAGGACAGTGGCATGACTGCAGCAGAAAAGATAAATACAGTAAAGCCAAAATCCAGAAAAGGAGCTGAGTGAAATTGAAGTGTGTAACTGAAAATGTGAATGTAAATGTTTTAATTGTTTTATTGTTTGTGATGCAAAGGCAAGTGTCCAGAGGAAAAAGAAAAATCCCATTGTAACATTGAAATTTGTACAAATTGTTATATTCTTAATAAGTTAGATAAAGAATTGAGAAGGTAGAAGTCAAAGAGTCATGGATGTTCACTCCAAATTCCTTGTGGAATACAAACAGTCATGTAATGAACTCTATATATAATATCAACCTGATATGCATAAAAGAGAAGAGAGTGTAAGGATAGAGAATGCAGAGTATAGAAGATTGAGGCAGAAAAGTTAAGGAAGAGAGGAACAAAAGGAGATGCTACAGAACAGAGCTGATACCTGAAGTAAATCAGCAAACATTTATTTAGATAAGTTGAGGAAGTCGGAGCTTCCCTATCAAGTTGAAGCTTGATAGCTATCAATTGTAGCTGACTGAGGTTGGAGCCTCTTGTAGGTTGGTGTCTGCAAAAAAACTGTGGTGAGAGGGAGTTGGAGCTTGCCTTTGCATCACAACAATATAAGATGTGGTTTTCTCCCTTCATGGGTTTCCACTTATATCTGTTGTCTCTATCTGTGTTGTCTGTGTACTGAGCTGATTTACCAAATCTGCTTAATGTTTGCTGCTCTCATAATAAGTTTGATGTCACATTAATTTAATTCTTGCTACAACATATTAAGACTGTTCATATACGAAGGTTGATTATAAAAGTAAGTTGTAAATAAGTTGATGAAAAAATTGTAAAGCTCATGAATGTGTCAAACTGATTCCCCCCCCCCTCTCTCAGTTTAACTAAGAATTCAACAATTGGTATCAGAGCCAGGTTCCTTTGTACCAGTTTAACAACTGAAAGGAGATTCTAAGTTCTCAGGATGGCTAGTAAAGAAGGATGCTCAATAAATAAAGCCCCTTTCTTTACAGGTGCAAATTATGCTTTCTGGAAAATCAGGATGAGGACATACATAATGTCTCTAGGAATAGAGGTTTGGGGTGCTGTGGAATCAGGATATGCCCCAAAGGCAATTGACTCAGAAAAGGAAACCAAACAAGATTTTGTAACCAACGCAAAAGCCATGAATGCCATCTTAAATGGGTTGTGTGAAGCAGAGTTTATCAAAGTAATGCACAAAGACACTGCCAAAGAAATGTGGGACACTCTAGAGAATATTCATAAGGGAGACAAGAAGGTAAAGACTGCCAAACTTCAAGTCTATAGAGCCCAATTTGAGAACTTAAAAATGGATGATGATGAAGACATTGCTAGCTTCTTTCTAAAGGTTGCAGAAATAGTAAACAACATGAAGGCTCTACGTGAAACTATAAAAGAAGTTGTAATTGTTCAAAAGATTCTAAGATCTCTTCCACCCAGTTTCAACCCCAAGGTTTCTGCAATAGAAGAAACAGCTGATTGGGAAACCTTGACCATGAACCAACTACTAGGAAATCTAACAGCTTATGAGATGAGACTCCCATAGAAGAAATCAAGTACGAGGGAGGCAGCCTTTAAAACAGAAAAGAAGAAAGAAGAAAAGGAAGACATATGCTCTTGCTCAGATGAAGAAGAGGCTAAATTTGTCAAGAAGCTGGATAGAGGCTTAGGTAAATACAAAGGTAAACTTCCTTTCAAATGCTTTAATTGTGGAAGAGTTTGACACTATGCTGCTAAGTGTCCCCACAAGAAAGTAAAGAATCAAGCTCAAGAATCAGGGAAAAACACATCAAAGAACTAGCAGAAAGGAAAGAATTTTAGTAGAAAATCCTTCTATGCTCAACAAGACAGTAGTGCATCCGAAGACTCTGATGAACACTCAAGTGAAGAAGGAACCTCTGAATTTTTATTGATGGCCATAGAAGAACTTGAAGGTCTCCTGCTAGAAGATGAAGAAGAAGAAGGTGAAGTCGATCTAGAGGGGGAACTGAGAAGTGCCCTTGAGGAGATTGATAGACTCAAATTGAAGTACAGAAAACAAAAGGACATTCTCCTCAAGTATATACGAGAAGAACAGAATTCAGAAATCCTCATGCAGCTAAAGATAGAGCTTGAAGAAGCCAAGAAGATAGAAGACATATTACTTGAGCAAATCAAGGAGAAAACTCGGGAACAAGAGAAGTTGGAAGAAGAAGTAGTATGTCTCAGGAAGAAATTAGAAAATGCTCAAAGGAAAGTGGGTACAAATTCTTCTCAAACAACAAGCTCTAGCAAGTTGAAAGAGATTCTGGATGCTCAAAGATCTCCTATGATAAAAACTGGAATAGGATATGAAGGAGAGTCAAGTAAAAGCAAAGAAAAAGAAAACAGAGAAATTATTTTTGTAAAAGCAAAAAAGGCTGATAAAACAGCTCAAATAATTCCCACAAAAGAAGAAACATGTAAGGAGGGAGATAGAATCCAGAAGAAACCTCTAGTAACAAAAATTGAAAGAAACAATCAGACAACAGAAAAAGAATCATATACTTCAGATGATGACAAATTTGGAAGCCATCAAAGAAGACTCTTCCCTCCTATGAAAAATGCCACCTGCTATGTCTATCACAAGCTGGGACACATTGTTGCATACTGTCATGCAAGGAGGAGTAAGTCAAACCAGCAAAAGATGCAAACAGTGAAGAGACTATCTCAAGCAAACAAATGGAGAAGACAATCTTACATTAGGTAGGCAAATAGTTTCTATGGTTATTGTTTTTATTGTAAGGAATTTGGCCATAAAATAAATGAGTGTAGAAAATATGGACAAAGATTAATGGTCAATACCCCAAGGAGGTTTATGAATCAAAGAAGTTTTGCCTATATTCACAATTCTGCAAAAATAATGATCAAATGTTGTGTATGCAACAAAATTGGACATATGCCTTCCAAATGTCCTCTGAGAGGATGTGATTTATCATCTCACAAAAGATACCAAACAAAAGGATGCTTCCAATGGATAAAGAAAGTGAATAAATGTGACTTAGCTATAACTGCTCAAGATCTGAAAAGCCAGTGGTATTTGGACAGTGGCTGCTCAAAACACATGACTAGAGACAGAAGTAAGTTTATAACTCTTGATGAAAGGAAATCTGGCAATGTTACTTTTGGCAATGATAAATCAGGAAAAATAAAAGGAAAAGGCTCAGTCAGCATAGACAATGGTAGAGGAAAGGCTCAAGATGTACTATTTGTAGATGGGCTGAAAGCAAATTTGCTGAGTGTCAGTCAAATTTGTGATAAAGGCTGTGAAGTTCTCTTTAGAGCACAAGATTGTGAAGTCAGATCAAGCACCACAGGTAAGACTCTGCTCAAAGGAGTTCGATCAGAGAGTAATGTTTACATCGTGAAAGAGGAAGATGAAGCATGCCATCTTAGAAAACTTGAGGAGTCATGGTTATGGCATAGGATTGGGACATCTCAGCTTCGATCATATCATCCGACTGAGCAAGAAGAAAGTGGTCAGAGACATGCCAGAAATAAAAAGGCCTTCTAATACCGTATGCAAATCTTGTCAATTGGGTAAACAGACCCGCACATCCTTTAAGGCCAAAGATGAGTTATCAACAAGAAGACCACTCCAGCTGGTGCACATGGATCTGTGTGGACCTGTAAGAACTAAAACACCAAGTGCAGAATCCTACTTCATGTTGATAATAGATGATTTCTCCAGAATGACATGGGTTGCATTTCTCAAGAATAAATCGGAAGCTCTGGACAAATTCAAAATATTCAAAGCATTAGCAGAAAATCAGACAGGATGCAAACTAAAATGCATCAGATCGGACAGAGGAGGTAAATTCACAGAGTATGACTTTGCAGATCTATGCAATGAATATGGCATAAAACAACAACTTACTATTGCAGGGACACCTCAGCAGAATGGAGTAGCAGAGAGACAAAACAAAACTGTTCAACAAATTGCTAGAGCCATGATGCAAGAGAGTAATATTCCTCAAACCTTCAGGGCAGAAGCAGTACACACAGCAGTGCATATCCTTAATAAAGGCAGTTGTACATACAGCAGTTATATAACTGCAATGAACAGGGAACTGAATGTGTATGGAAAAGGAAAAAGAGAGGAGAGCATGCAGAAATGAAAATTCGGTGAACAGGAATATGTACAGGAATGAATTGGACAGGTGAATAAGCACAGAAAACGGGAAAATGTGCAAAAGACAGTGAACAAAGTATGCAGGACAGTGGCATGACTGCAGCAGAAAAGACAAATCCAGTAAAGCCAAAATCCAGAAAAGGAGCTGAGTGAAATTGAAGTGTGCAACTGAAAATGTGAATGTAAATGTTTTAATTGTTTTATTGTTTATGATGCAAAGGCAAGTGTCCAAAGGAAAAAGAAAAATCCCATTGTAACATTGAAATTTGTACATATTGTTATATTCTTAATAAGTTAGATAAAGAATTGAGAAGGCAGAAGTCAAAGAGTCATGGTTGTTCACTCCAAATTCCTTGTGGAATACAAACAGTGATGTAATGAACTCTATATATAATATCAACCTGATATGCATAAAAGAGAAGAGAGTGTAAGGATAGAGAATGTAGAGTATAGAAGATTGAGGCAGAAAAGTTAAGGAAGAGAGGAACAGAAGGAGATGCTACAGAACAGAGCTGATACCTGAAGTAAATCAGCAAACATTTGTTTAGATAAGTTGAGGAAGTTGGAGCTTCCCTATCAAGTTGAAGCTTGATAGCTGTCAGTTGTAGCTGACTGAGGTTGGAGCCTCCTATAGGTTGGTGCCTGCAAAAAAACTGTGGTGAGAGGGAGTTGGAGCTTGCCTTTGCATCACAACAATAATAAGATGTGGTTTTCTCCCTTTATGGGTTTCCACTTATATCTGCAGTCTCTATCTGTGTTGTCTGTGTACTGAGATGATTTACCAAATCTGCTTAATGTTTGTTGCTCTCATAATAAGTTTGATGTCACATTAATTTAATTCTTGCTGTAACATATTAAGACTGTTCATATACTAAGGTTGATTATAAAAGTAAGCTGTAAATAAGCTAATGAAAAATTTGTAAAGCTCATGAATGTGTCAAACTGATTCACCCCCCCCCCCTCTCAGTTTAACTAAGAATTCAACATCTTCCTCTTCCTTCTTCACCTTACTTGACCCTGTGATGTATTACCCAAGGTTGCAAGGAAGCTTCACCCTCCCCCACCCCCGCCCCCCTGTTCCCGCTCCCGAAACGCGCTTCGTTCAGGAGCATTTTCGGAGCGCTCATAAACGCGCTCCCGAAGATTCTTCCTGAGGGGAGCATTTTCAGGAGCGCGCTTCCGAGCCTATAAAAACACTCCCTGCCTTTTCGGGAGCGCTTGGGGGCGAACGCTCCCTGAGCGCTTCCGGCATTTAAAAAACGCTTCGGGAGTCTTTTCTTAATGCCGAAAGTGGTCGGGGAGCGTTCACTCCCGAATGCTCCCCAGCGGCGTGAAAAAAAACCTTCAAAAAATTCGTTTTTTTTCTGGAGAGGGAGGGAGGAGGGTTGGGTAAATAAAAGCCCACCCTCCCCCCATTTTGTTTTATTGTTTTAGTTGAGTGAGTGAGAGCAAGAGGAGCTTGGAGCAAGAGTTGGAAAGGAGGAGAGCTTGGAGCACGAGTTGGAGAGCGGAGCTACAGAAGTGCTAAGGAGAGAGCACGGAGCAAGCTGCAAGAGAGCAAGAGGAGGATTGCAAGAAAGAGGTAGGTCTTCTAATCTAGTTTTGTATTTTCTAGGATGAATTTTTAAGTTATTCAAAAATGAAAACTTGATTTTTTTTCTGAATGTTGCATTTTATTGTGTTGAAAACTTAAAAATTGAATTGTTTTCTTCCTATGTAGCATTTCCTATTCCCATTTGGCATTTCTCCATTTTTTTTGCAGGCTAGAAACTTGAAACATCATGGCTATATGGCTAGGGATTTTCATCATGTTGGTTCCTTTCTTTGTAATAATGGTGTTGGAGAGTAGAAGAAAGAGGCACATTAGAGAAGAGGAGGATGAAGAAGTGGGTTATGGTGGATTTGATGAAAATCCTGAAGAGAAGAAGGATTACGCTGAGGAAGAAGGGGGGAGTGGAGAACATGAGGCCACAGATACCCAAACTAGACAAGACCAAACTCAGACACCTTTGTAGAAATATGTTCAGAGGCAGGAAGAAGGGAAAGGTGGTGGAACCACTAAATTTCTTTGCCCCCATTGCAATAAAGAATACCATGGTTCATACACCCATGCGAGAAGGCACCTTTGTGGGAAAATGCCAGGGGATGGAGACAAAAATCTAGGAATCAAAATTTGTGTTAGTGTGCTAGCAACAGAGAGAGAGAAATATAGAAAGGAAGAGGAGACTGCCCTACAAAGATCTAAAAGATCTAGGGGTTTCATTGATTCTTAAACACCATCAGGTGCATCACATCATGGACAAAGAAGTCCATCAACTTCCACCCATGGCAGTGGTTATGGAGGCAGTGGCACACCTGGATTAAGGCATAGAACCATATCCGATTTCCTTGACGAAGGGTGTAGGAATGATGTGGATTCAAAAAAATTCCGATATCTATATGCATGTGGGGTGCCATTCAATGTTCTTCGCTCACCTTATTGGCATGAAATGGTTTCTGCCATTAATGATGCCCCCAAAGGATACAGGAGCCCTGAGTATGACAAGGTCAGAACCGCGGGTCTTGATCATGAAAAAGCTAAAATAAACCATTCTTTGGCTAGAATGACAAATTCGTGGAATGAGCATGGGGTGTCCATTGTCTCTGATGGATGGACCAATGTAAAAGGAAAGCCATTGATAAGTGTTTTGGCTGTGTCGGTTAGTGGTGCAATTTTCCTGTCAGCATATGATTATTCAGACAAATTCAAGACCGACATTAACATTGCAGAACCATTACTTGCAATAATTGAAAATACTGGGCCATACAATGTCATACAAGTCATCACTGATAATGTTGCTAACTGTAAGGCAGTAGGAGCAATTATTGAGGATAAATACCCCAACATATTTTGGTCTGGGTGTTTGGTTCACACAATGAACCTTTGGATGCATGATATCTTTAAAAACAAACAACCTCAATTCAAATGGCTTGGTGATTTGTACAAGAGAGGTAAAAAAATGATAAAATTTATTACAAATCATAGCAATACCCATGGGCTTTTCCGTACTCACTCCAAATTGGAGTTGTTGAAGATAGCAAAGACTAGATTCGCTAGCTATTACCTCACCTTGAGGCGCCTTTTGAAGGTAAGAGAGTCATTGGTTGCAATGGTATCAAGCCCACAATGGCAGGTATTAAAGGACAGGGCAGCGACAATAGTTGACAAGCAAGGTTTTGAACATGTGGAGGAGACTGCCCTTGACCCTTTGTTTTGGGCACGTGTGAGGGAAATTTTGAATTTCACCAAGCCCATTTATCACATGATTCGGTTTGCAGATACAGATAACCCAGTGATTGGTAGGTCTATGAGCAGAGGGACAACATGTTGGGCCAAATAAAAGATGTTGTTAAGGATAATGATCCCAACTTGTATGATATGATTCATGACTCTGTGTGTGCACGGTGGAATAAACTCAATGTTCCACTACATGCCTTGGCATATATCCTTATGCCAAAATACCTCCATCTTGGTTGGGCCAACCTGCACCTGGAAGTGGGGTTAGGATCAAACCTCACAAAGATCTAGAGGTACAAGAGGGGTACATGAAGGCATTAGACAAGTTGGTACCCGACAGGGAGGAATGTGCTAGATTGCGCCTTGAATTAGGTAAATACTTCAGTTGCACTGCTAACTTTGTTTCTTTCCATGCAATGGAAGACAGAGACAGATTTGATGCTCTCACATGGTGGGAAGCATATGGCGGCATGGGACTTTTGCCAAAGTTAGTAAAAAAAAGTTCTTTCACAGATTGTGAATACTTCTTCTGCAGAGAGGTGTTGGAGCACCTATAGCTTCATACATAATGTGAGAAGAAATAGGCTGAATGAAAACCGAGCATAAAGCTTGGTTTATGTGCATTACAACTTGAGGTTGTTGAGCCATTACTATGATCGGGCATATGAGGATCAATCATACAGAGTCTAGGACAACAACCCAAAGGATGATAATTTGGAGGACGGCACGGCACATATCAAAGAATTGGAAGCAGAACTTTTTAGGGATGATGATGAAGCATCAACAGCACCGCCACACACAGGGCCAGTCCCACCATCCAGTAGCAGTGCCAGTGCCAGTGCCAATGCCAATGCCAGTTCTCGATATCCAACTATTGTTCCTTTGCAGATTCAGCCTCCACCTTCTAGTCATGGTCGTGGACGTGGTACTCCTGAGAGTACTAGAAGACCATCATTTCCTCATGGCTCGCACAAATTAGACATTTCTCGTGGGCGTGGCAAGGGGCCAGCCAATAGATAAAATAGATTTGTTGTTTACTAGTCTTTTCTATTTTCTAGTAGTTTTTATCTTTTATAACTGTTGACAGTTGAACAATTGAAACTTGACTCTTTCATATATTTAATGACAATTTAAGTTTGAAGTTTGAATTTGAAAGGTGAAACTTTGAAGTTGGCATCTATAAGTTTTCAAGTCATTATGAATTATGAATATGATGCTTCATGAAAGTTATATGTGTTAGACATTGGATAAACCAACGCTCCCCGTGTGTTTCGCGACATGGACTAACCGCCTCTCGTGGATCCTTATCTCTGGCGATACGATCGTTGACTAACACCTGCGGGTTTTGGTCTAACGGCAATTGTGATTCCCAACAAGTGGTATCAGAGCGTAGGTCACGAGTTCGATCCACACCCGGCTCGCGTTGGGGGGGAGATTGTTGGACATTGGATAAACCAACGCTCCCGTTGTGTTTCGCGACATGGACTAACTGCCTCTCGTGGATCCTTATCTCTGGCGATACGATCGTTGACTAACACCTGTGGGTTTTGGTCTAATGGCAATCGTGATTCCCAACAATATGGTGATCAATGAATCAATGATGATAAATGTTATATATCAATGATGATAAATTGTATATATTGAATTTTGAAATCAATGAATCAATGATGATAAATGATATATATCAATGATGATAAATGTTATATATTGAAATTTGAAATCAATGAATCAATGATGATAAATGTTATATATCAATGATGATAAATGTATATTGAATTTTGAAATCAATGAATCAATGATGATAAATGAATTATGATATATATCAATAATGATAAATGTTAGATATTGAAATTTTAAATCAATGATGATAAATGTTATATATCAATGATGATAAATGTTATATATTGAATTTTGAAAGCTTGAAACCTTCAGATTGATGATTCGCGAGACTCAAGAGTCAATATGTTGTATGCTTCCAACTTGTGAGCGTGGTTGATGAAGATTATAACTTCTAGATGATTGATGGTATATGATTCAATCTATGTTTTTTATGTTTTTTATGTCTAATTGATCATTCTACATGCTTTTTTTGACATATATGCATCAAAATACAAAATATATATATATATATATATATATATATATATATATATATAAACGCTCCCCGAAACGCTCCGGACCGAGAGCTTTTGAAAATGGCCCTCCCACTCCCGCTCCCAAGCAACCATGGTATTGCATCTTGGTGAATCTGCAGAGTTCTTCTTGACAAAGGATTGCCCACATACTGTCCCAGTTGGGAAGGTTCTCTTTGCCCAAGACACTTTGGACAAAAGTTTCTCAGTCCTCTGTGACTACATTGAGTGCAGTCCTTACCATCACATCATCCTCCACCTTTGCTCCCATGGCAAACAACTGATCTTGGATCACTTGTAATCTGAAAAGGAAGGGCTTGATTTCTTCTCCCTTGGCCATCATGAATGACCGCAGTTGATTCTCCAGAAGCATTCTCCTCTGGACGGATTTTCCCTCATATAGGGTAGTTAAGGCCTTCCACATTTCCTAAGCCGTTTTCTTGTCGGCTATGTGTGGAACTATATGATCCTTACCCCATCCATTATGAAGAGTTTGGCATGTGCCGCAGCTTCCTCATGCTTCGCTAGGATAGCAGCATTGGTTGGCATGGCCAGGACTTTTTCTGCATGGTCCCTTATAAACCATATGCCTCCATGAATACCAGGATTCTGGCCTTCTAGACTGCAAATTTGGATAGACTGTCCAACCTATCCTGATCACGTAGTCTGTGAGGTGCCATTTGCTCAGCAAATTTGTCGGAACTCCTCCTCTCTATGCTAGAGATTGCGAAAAATCATAAATCTGGATTCCTACTGCAACAAATCTGAATTACTTCTCCTATTATTTTTCATAATTACTTCATTACAGTGTAATATCAAAGTAATTACTGAAGCAGTCTACACAAATAATGTTGCGGAATAAATCTAAGTGCTAAAACAAACTGAACAAAATACAAAGAAAAACATCCACATTTGACACAGTTATTTTTAGACTAAGTCCCCGGAAAAACCCAACTCGAGAAAATCGGTGCAGCGGATCTGAGGGTTTTGTATTATTAAGTAATAGAATCTTGAGTACAACTAGGGTGCCAATATCTGGCTCACCCTTCAGAGAAAATCTCAGCAACAGAAGAAATGTGAGATATACCTCACTATGTAAGTCCCTGACTGATCTGAACAGCGCTAGTGAAGCCCCTCTCTGCCTCTGCATGATGCCTACGTTGCTATTGCGTAAGCCTGCGTGGGCAAGCTTAAGAACTGCGTCACCTCTCTTCTGCAAATGATCAAGCTAATCTGAAACTGAGTTTTGGCCCTCCTGGCTCAAAAACCCCAGCTTCCAGCGATCTCCAGACTGAATCAAGAAGGCATTGCATCACTTCTGTGTGATTCCCTTCAGGAACTGCGTCACCCCTCCAAATGATTGCGTTGCCTCTCTCTGCATCACTGTTGCCTCTCTCTCTAAAATGTACTCCTGGTCCTCTTGACCAGTTACTGCATCTACCCCTCTCTGGAACTGATCACTGAATCAAAATCACTTAGCAAACCCTACCCTAGTGATTCGATCTTGATCAAAAGTTGTGTCTCTCTCACAAGCTCGAAAATGCCAAATGCTCAATGTGTTTTCCATAGGCCCCTCACCCTCCTTATAATCTTTCGCTGACCCTTCAACAGCCAAGGTTAAAACATAATCAAGGGCTAAGATTAACTGGGAGATGATCCATGACTTTATCTAGAAGATTCACACTTAGTTTAATTAATACCCTTTAATTAATCAGTTTCCCTAAGTTTAGAGTTAGGACAACATTAAAAAACGATTAATTAATTTAATTAAACCATCTCTAAGTGAAATTTTCTAAAATCCTTTTTGGGTATTATGGAATACATGTGTTTTAGCCTATATACAAAATTACAAGGCTAGAACAGATCCGATGCTACCATAAATCAACAGAGATTTGGATCTAGCGTCCTTGGCAAAACAGGCACCCTCTACTCCCTCTGACAACTGACCTCCTCACTTGGAAGTCTGCCAAAATCAAACAAATCAGCGCTCTTTGATCCTCTAATCGATCTGCAGATTTCGTTGGCTGGAAACCCTCTGAGAAGTTGTTCTCCTGCCGCCCTTTGTCACCTAGTGCTTAAGCTAAATTCTGAAACTTCAGAAATTTAACCCCACCAGCAACTTCTGCAGCTCTGCAACACTGCTTCTGGCACTCTGAAACAACAATGGCTTCAGATCTGCGTCACCCTAGCTACCCTCTACGTGAGTAGACAGTCCCGGCGTTGTCTCTACGCTGCCTCTGCGCAGTAAGTACATGGACCTGCGTCACTCTGGCCTCTGCGTGGCTCTGCTCCCTCTGCTGCTGTGTCGTCCATTCTGGTCTGCCTTTCTGCGGCTACTACTGCTTTCTTTGCAGCAAGGATTCTTCAGTCTTCTACTGATGATCCTGCTAGATCTGCAATCACTCTAATACCATGTGAAAATTTCTAAATATTACTTTATGCAAAAACCCTACTGTTAGATCTAGTTATACTTCTCCTACTTGATCAAGTTATTAATGCTGGAATTCAGATTAATATTTAAGTAAACACATAACAGAGTTTCATTGATTTAGATCTAAGCAAAGATAAATGCACATAGACAAAGTGACACACAAGATTTTTTAGACAACTGTCCCCGAAAAAACCCAATGCGGGAAAACCGGTCTTCAGGCTGCTAGAGGGTTTATATTATTAAGTAGTTTCTGAATACAGCAAATATGGGCACCTTATTAGTTATCCCGACAGAGAAAACATAGATCAGCAGCTAACTTGTTGTTTTGGAGACTGAAAACTTGACTGATCCACACCCTCAAACTGAATTTACAAGGCTCGGCCACTTTCTACCTCTAGAAACCCCTGCGCTACCCCTGAAGCCCCTGCATCAGCCCTGTTAGCCTCTGCATGCCTCTGTGCTGGCCTGGAGAGGGATGCGTAACCCCAAACTGGGTGACGTAGTCCCTACGCTGCCCTGGATGGCCTTTGCGTAACCCTGGGGGCCTCCTGCTGCCTCAGCGCTGCCCTTTCTGGGCCTGCGTAGCGGCTGAAGCCCTCTGCGTTGCGTAGCTGCTGTTGCTGCCCCTACTTCTTGACGTCGCTCCTGGTTGCTACCTCTCTGCCTCTTATTAATTCTTGGCTCTGGGATCAGACCATCCCCTTAGCTAATACTACCCCTTGTTGAAGCTGAAACACTTCTGAAAATTCTTAGCAAACCCACCCTAGAATTTCAACTTAGTCTCAGTGCTTTGCCTCCATGTGTGTGTTCTCCAACTGACCCCAAGCCTTTCCTTTATACTTTTCTTGTTGGGAAACCAACAGCCGTGATCTAATCTTGAATTGGCGGCTAAGATTAAAAGAAAGCTTGATCCATGTGACTTAATTCATTTCCATCACATGTTTAAATTAATTACCTTTAATATTTTAATTTTCCTAAGTTAGACTTAGGGTCCTTAATTAAAAATATTAATTAATTAATTTTCTCTTAAACCGGATGGAATTTCTCAAATCCCTTTCTAGGTCTTGGAGATCTCATGTACTCTAGTCCCTCCACAAAGTTTGGGAGCTAGAGCACATCTGAAGCTACCCCAACACCACAAAATCTAAACAAACCATACCAAGCTCTAGGAGCTTGCTTTAGTCCATACAAGGCTTTCTTAAGCCTGCACACATGAGTCTTCTGATCATGCGTCTCAAAGCCCTCTGGTTGTTCAATATACACCTCCTCTTCTATCACCCCATTCAGGAACGCAGTCTTGACGTCCATCTGGTGAATCTCCCATCCCATCTGCTCTGCAAGGGATATTACGGATCTAATAGAGGTATATTTGGCTATTGGGGTGAAGGTTTCTTCATAATCTATCCCTTCCTTCTAAGCATACCCCTTAGCGCCAAACCTGGCTTTAAATTTCTCGATGCTGCCATCTCCAACATACTTGATCTTGTAGATCCACCTTGAACCTACAATTGATCTCTCCTAAGGTCTGGGGACCACCTCCCAGACATCATTCGTCATGATGGAATTGTACTCTTCCACCATTGCATCTACCCATACCTGGTGCTGAGCTGCTTCCCGGAAACTAGAAGGTTCTCCAACCTGTGCAACCAAGGCTTCATACCTCTCAGGCTGCTTACGCTGTCTCTTCACATCTTGGGGGGCTCCGAAAAATTCTTTTGCATCCCTCAAAAATTGTCGTAGTTCCCTATTCGTTCTCCCATTGGTAGTGGGCGGATTTACCTACTCTCCCTCCTACAAGTCCTCGGGAGAAGTGTCCCTTAGATCCCCACGCCTTGGAGAGGCAGCTAAATTATCTACCGCAGGTTGTTGAGGTTGAACCAACAGATCCTCCTCAAACTGTGTAGCAGAAGGAAACTCACAGGATCTTCTGAAGGCCATCTCCTCCATGAATTTCACATCCCTCCGCACTACAACTTTCTTGCTCTCCAGAATGTAGATGCGATATCCCTTTGCATTCTCACTGTATCCTACCAGATACCCCTTTTCCGCAGTCATTTCCAACTTCTTCCTCTTTTTCACTGGACACATGACAGTATGTCATACTGCCAAAGATCCTAAAGTGACTCACCTCAGGCTTGCTACGAGTGAAGACACTTTCTAGCGTGATCTTTCCCAATGTGAGGAATCTTGTTCTGAACATAGACAGATGTATTACAAGCTTCTGCCCACAGATATTTGGGCATGTCTTGAACATACAGCATCGCCCTTGTAGCCTCGACAATAGTCCTGTTTTTCCTTTCTGCCACACCATTCTGCTCCGGATTATATGGAGCGGTCCACTCTCTTCTGATACCTTCCCTTGCGCAGAACCCGGTGAATTCCTTGTCACTGTATTCACCACCATTGTCTGAATGCAACACCTTGATCCGCTTTCCCATCAAATTTTCTACCAGAGCTTTAAACTCTTTAAATCGACTGAAGACTTCGTCTTTGGTCTTCAGAAAGTAGATCCAGGTTTTCCTAGAATGGTCATCAATAAAGGTGACGAAATACTCGGCATCACTAAGAGCTCTAGTGGACATTCGTCTGCAGATATCCTAGTGTATCAAGCCCAATACACTCTTGGCCCTATTGTTGCTTCTCTGATACGCTGCCTTGGCATATTTACCCAAAACACACCCTCTGCAGACATCGTCCCGCTTGGTGCTTAGTTCTTGAACTCCCGTAACAGTTTTCTTGAGAATCTTTAATGCCCCATGATGCAAATTCCCCATTCTTTTGTGCCATAGTTCATTCAGGTCCATTTCATCAACGCTGCCTATTAGTGCCATTGGGGATTCGAGTTGTAACTTATAAATTTTGTTGCTCCTTACTCCGATTTGTGCTTTCTTCTTCCAACTGGGGTGTTTGACGTAAACTCTATTACTAATGAAGTAAACGTCATAACCTTTTTTTGAAGTTGAGACACTGAGAGCAAGTTCATTCCCAACCCAGGCACATGTAGTACATTAGTGGCCGAAGCTTATTTCCAGCCTCAGTCCGAAATACTACAGTACCTCTTCCAATATGGGTACATTTTGCTTTATTACGCATGGTAATTTTAAATTTCATCTGCTCCTCTAGGTAGTCGAAAAAACATTACTACACTCCTGTCATATGAGCAAAAACTCCACTGTCTATGTACCAGACCTCAGGAGAAGCAGTGCTTGACACACAAGCAAATTCTTCTTCCAGTCTAGATGTCAAAACAGAAACATCGTGATCCATCTGTTCTTTCATGCTTCTCTTCCTATCTAGAGAACTGCGTGAACCCCTCCGAGCTGCTGTAGAAATGTCAGATTTCTATTCACTTGTCGATTCTCCATTCCTGTTACTCAAACCTGGCTCAGATACCATGTGAAAATTTTACAATTGCAGTGATAGATTTATTTCTCCTACTTATTACTCCAATAAGTTAATTTACAGAAATCTATCAGTAAACTTCAAAATAAATACTACTGCAACATTCACAATTATATATGCAAAGAAGTAAACAGTGAAGAACATAAGCATAAGAAACAATCACATGAACACTTATTTTTGGACAATTGTCCCCGGAAAAACACAATGTGGGAAAACCGGTGCAACAGATGAGGGTTTTATTATTATTCTTCAGCAAATGAATTTTACAAGGAATACACTGGCAGATATAATCAGAAAACACCTGAGACAAAATTCTCAGCTTCTCCCGACAATTTCCTGACACCCGGAAGGGACTCTGACTTCCTCTATGTCTATCTGCATATTTCTCTGCTCAGTCCCTGTGCTTGACTGCGTCACTCTGCGTAGGCTGTGCGTGGGTTCACTGTGTTGCAGCTCTGCACTGCCTTGTGTGACCCTCTACATCCCTCTGTCCTTAAGCTCAATCATTGCTGACTCTCTCTTCTCCTTCTGCTTCTGCAACTCACCCACTGAAATTGAATTGTATTCCTTCAGAATCGATTTCCTTCAGGTACTGAGTGTATCCCCGGCTTATTTTCCAAATGACCCTCAAGCCTTCCTTTATAATTTTCTCATTGATGAATCAACGGCCCAAATTAGAAGTCTAATCAATGGCTCAGATTAAAAATTGACTTGATCTTCATTCTCTAGAAGATTCACACTCTGTCTTATTAATATCCTTTTATTATTTAATTTCCCTAAGTTTAGACTTAGGGTCTCCATTAAAATAATTAATTATTTCCATAAGACATGAACCGAGTGTAATTTCCACAAGCGATTTCTAGGTTCTTTGGAACACTGATGTCCAAGTCTCCCAACAAAGTTTGGGACTTAGAACACTTTCCGATGCTACAAAAATCAACATGTTGCACCTCTAGCATGCGGTCAAGAAGGAGATAGTAGGTGGCATACCTTGTATCTACTGGTTTCAAGAACTAGTCATGTGAATAATGATGAGATGGATGGGGACACGAGGGTCTCAAAACCAAATTCCATTGGTTCAAGGATGGTAATGATGAGGGTTGTCAACATATTTGGTTGTATAGATGTAGGAGGGAGAAATCGTAGATACATGAGTTACCCTAGCCTTTGTTTTTCCACCTTTCATTATTTGTCTTTTGCCTTTTTATGATTTTTCTTTGCATTATTGCTCGAGGCTCTAGGGAATAAGAGCATGTTATGAGAGATACACAGCAACTATTATCCCCTTAAGGTGGGATAGTTCATCACGGACCAAGGGTTGGGATGTGCATGGGTTCCTTAATGATGTGTGGGGAAATCAAGGGCCCTAGGAACCAAGGTGATGGCCATGATGAAGGGGTAAATCTCATGTTTGCCTTTTTCCCACGTGCTATATTGAATGTCCTGGCCATCTTTTGCATTTTATGATATTCTTTTCTTTTGTCTCTTGCTTGTGGACATGATATGCTTTTAACATTCTTTTAGTTGCATCAACCTCCAGGGCAACAATTCCAGACCTAACCCAGACATGTGGACAATGGGAGGGGGCGTACCAGTGTCTTGTGGATTCAGAGAGGGAAGATGATGAAAGAGGGCTTGTAATGTGCTGAGGGGAGTGAGAAATGTGAAATGGGAAAACGAGACCACACTAACAAAATCGAGGTTTCCTAGGTAGTGCCCTTCGTGAAGTCATAAACCAATAGGGGAGTTCCCACTTGACTAGGATTGAGGATTAACCCCCCATTTAAGGTGAGTGAAAAAAACTACAGTCAAAACCCTTCCTTCTTCCAAGTCACCCAATAATCCATGCCCAATATGCCCAAGGAAAAACAAGCATAAGCACCCAGTTGCACAATGAAAAACATACCTTTAGGGTTGGATTGCCCACCTTCAAACATATCCTCTTAACAAATGGGTGAGGGGACATAAGACTAGTTCAGTGAGCAAAGATCAAATGTCACAATACATCGGTGGTTGACAAGGGTTGCTAGCTGTTGACCAAAGAGATGTCTAGAAGAAAAATTCTCCTATGGGGTCACCCACTTTTGCAGGGTAACAACAACTGCATATCTTTCTTTCTCAATTTGCTAAAGTAGTTCTTGTTCCTCATCATATGACAAGACGCACCACTGTCTAAGTACCATAAGTTGGTAGACACTAAGCTTGCTATGCAAGCAATAAGTGAAAACTCCTCCTCAAAATGAGAAAAGAACTCATCTATCTCTGAAGAGGCTGCTACTTGATCTTTCTTAGACCCTTTCTTCATGTTAGGTCACTTAGTAGCATAGTGCCCAAACTAGTGGCACGTAAAAGCACTTGATCTTGCTGAGATCTTTCTTCTTCTTCTCGCCCTTGGAGCTTGGCTCACCACCACCATTGTTCTTCTTGCCCTTCGACTTGCCCCCTTTATAGGCTAGGACAACGTTCTCTTCATCTTCGATTTTGGCACAAGGCCCTGACTGAGCATGTTTGCGAAGTCTTCTTGGACACAATCACCCCATAATCGCTCCTAGTTCAAAAGCTTCTCTCTGGCACATATCCCATCCATAAAAGTTTCCCAAGCCTTGGTGAAACCCATCAAGGAAAAACTCACCTGGTCTATCTAAAACTGTCTCACCCACACCATCCAACTTGTCAATTACTTGGGTGAACTTGGTGAGGTAAGACACAACAGAATCTGACTTGGACATTCTGATGGTCCTCAGTTTATCCTTGAACACTAGCTTTTTGGCCTCGCTCGAACCCTAATAGAGGCCAATAATGGTCGTCCACATCGCTTTAGTTAACTTCTTCGCGGTTGAGTGAGGAATGATGTGGTCTTTGACTCCTTCCAAGATGATTCTCCTCACCTTGGCATCTCTCCTGTTATGTTGAGCCAACTCCGGGGAAAACCTACAAACTATGTGTGTTTCTGTATTAGCTTTAGCAGAATAATCTTCAAAAAATATAACAGCAAGGGAAAAATTCCCTTTTACAGCAAGAAATATCTGAACAGCTCCCAAGCAAAATCAATTCACCCCTTACACACTTTCGTTGATGTACGACCACCTAAGTCCCCTGACACGGGGACACGAGTACGTTGACCACCCAGAACAAGACACGTAGGACACGTTATATATATATATATATTAAAAATTAGATATTTCTTACACAAATTCTCATTCATGATACAAATTCAGAGATAGATCTAGATTCTACATTGTAAATTTAAAATTTGTAAGTTTTACAAAGTAACATTATGCATACAAATACAATTCTGACAGATTCATCAATGATCCAATAGGAGAAAGACAAGAAACTGCAGTTTCCTCATTAAGTCATCAAAATCAAAATGTGTTGCATAGGTAGTAGCAATGCCAATGGCATATAGAAATAGCAAATACAAAACAACTACAAGTACAAGGCAGTAGGTAGCTCACGAGTCATTAATCATCATCGTCAAAATCAACATCATTGTCATGGTCACCATTGCTCTCCTATGTTGCATCGTCCTATGTATCCAATCTCATCTTTGCATCTGCTCAGGTGGAGGATGACCCCACAACAGTATCACCATCATAAAAAGTGACAGGCTCTAGCACTGGCTCATTAAGATCCAAGTTGGCCATTGCCAACTCAACATTGTTGTCCAAACCCATATCATCAGGAAAGACATCCTACATCTTTGTCTTTCCCTTTAACCACTCATCCCTCTTCTTGTAAATAAGATGAAGGTTGGTGTGCACATACACCATTGTCTCCGCCCTGCACTGCTCAAGCCTGCTCTTCTTGACACTATATGTGAAACTTCATATTACATGGAATCCTACTATAACAACTAATGGAAAATCTTCTATTTGTTATTTTACTTAACAAATTATTTACTGTGTTCTACAAGCAAATATCGAAATCCATTCACTACAGCCTCCACAATTAAACTGCAGAAGAAATACAAGTGTGGAAACAAATTTGAACACAAATAGATCACACAACCATTCGACGAAATTGTTTTTGGACTAATATCCCTGGAAAAACCCAATGCGGGAAAACCAGTGCAGCAAATTTGAGGGTTTATGTTATTGTGCAGTAAATTCCGAGTACAGATCTATGATTGACGAGACTGTCAAATCATATAAAGAAACTGACAGAAGAGATCTCATGAGACAAACCTCACTCCTCCACAGAAAACGAGCACTGATCCGCACCAAGGCTAGACTGCCCTACGCTGCATCTGCACAGTGACTGTGTCACAACTCGGCTGCCCTTCTGCCTCTGCGCTGATCTCACTACTGGCTGGAAACTGAGCCTCCAAAAAATATCTTTAGGCTCTGACACTGGCTCTGCATTGTCTCCTCTGCAGGAAAACAATTCTCCCTCTAGCTCTGCACAGTGACTACGTAGGCAATGCATCACTGGCTCTACGCTGAAGTTGTGGCTCTCTCTATCTCTGTTGATATGTGCTCTTTGGCTCAGGAAACCTTCCAACCGAAAATACTGCCCCTCACTACAATCAAGGATCACTTAGATCTGATTCTCATCTTAGCACTAACTCTGTCAGAAAAAATCAATCTCTAGATCCTCTGTGTCTCCACAATGTGATTTCCAAATGACCCTTCTAGTCCTTCTTATAATCTTCTTGTTCAAACTTCCATGGCCCAGATTAGATCTCTAATCAATGGCTAAGATTAAATTTTGACTTGATCCATGTATTCTATATCATTCTCACTCATATTCAATTAATACACTTTAATTATTTTATTTTCTTAAGTTTTGATTTAGGGTCCCTTTAAAAATAATTAATTATTTCTATAGAATACAATCTGAGTGGAATTTCACCAAACGTTTTCTGGGTTATTTAGAATATATGTGTCTAAGCCTCTCCACAAAATTTGAGACTTAGAGCACATTCGATGGTACCCCAAATCAATACTATACAAATTCCCATATGTGCTCCAATTCCTCTCGCAATAAGAGGATGAAGTCCCCTGAGAGAGGAGCCTCATGGCTAACTACTGTAAAGGAGGAATTGTTGCCCCATGAGTTGCCCACCAAGAAAAGGGCTTCTTAACCCCCTGTCTCTAAGCACATCATATCCTACAAATCGACCAATGCTAGTGGAAAATTCTGCAAAGGCATCCTCCACCTCATCAAGGGATGCTTTATCCTGAAAAATACGCCTCAATGCATCCTTCCTCCCCTATGAAATTTCACCATCCATGTGAGGAGATAATCTATAGGAAGGTCCACCATTTAGCCACTCATTGTTCTAGTATTTTGGGTTCAATGAGTGAGACAAACAATGCAAAGGTGTGCAATTTTTGTCCCAACTGTTGACAAGAATATCTTGTATGGTGGTAAAGAAGGCCTCTGATGATGTCTCATACCCAAGGCACTCACTCTGTAAAATAATGGTCCTCACAGACTCAATCATGGAATCCCATCCCTCATAAACCTCTCCTAGGATGGGTTGGTCTGTATCTGCAAATCATAGCAAAGCAATGATAGGTTTCATGATCTTAATAGTGAAATCTACCCTCTCCCACCAAGCATCATCTAACACTATGTCCTTGACCCCTTTTGAGGCAGCTTGATCTGGCTTTCTCCAAAAAGACCAAAACTCTTAAATAACCATGGCCTCAAGAGCGGTCTTGACCTCCCTCAACCTCTTCAACATGATGAATGAAGAGGCAAATCGTGTATCTGCAATCTTCAACAATGATAGATGTGTGTATTCCTTGTAGATTGTGAGGGCATTTGTATGATTTTATACAAAGTTGCAGATATGTCGTATATCCTCAGTAAAACTTCCAATCCAAGGCAAATCAGAAGCAATAGATTTAAGTGTTAAATTCAAGGAATGGACAATGCAAGATGTCCAAAATACTTGTGGATATTTAGCTTCCACAATCATGCCAACAACCTCACAAACAGGTGCATTATTTATGATGATTTTCATACAAGAATCAACACCTACATCTTCAATAACTTTAATGAACAACTCACCAATATATTGTGCATCCTTGTATTGTCCAGGTGCATCCACTGATTTCAAGAAAACCGGTCCATTCAAGAAAGACACAATGAAGATGATGAGTGGGTGGCATGCTAGATCTGTCCATCCATCAGAAACAATACTAACCCCAAATGTTGCCCATGTTGATTTAATAGGCTCAAGCATTTTGTCCACCTCTGTCTTTGCCTTAGTCAACAATGTGGTTTTAATCTTCTATGACCTAGGAGGCACATACCCTCATGGAGCCCCTTGAGTTAGAGCTCGGCACATCTCAAGAAATAAAGGAGAGCATGCAACATTAAAGGATATGAAGTTCTGATAGAAAAAGAATGCAATAGTAAGATCAAGCTCTTCCCATTTCTCTTTTTGAAAAATCTTGTCCATTGGACCAAGTGCTACTGCCTTTCTTTTTGTTGCTTGACCCACACCTCGACCAAAACTCTCAAATAAAAATTTGTTGTTGCTTTTCCTCAAGAATGGAAGGGGGTCATCATTCTTGTATTTTTTAGATGATGCAACCACCCTTGCCACACCAACATTGGCTTCTTTTTCCATTTCTTTCCTCTTAGCTAAAGACAACTATATGCATGCTCCAATTCCACGGCCCGATAAAGCCAACAAATGACCTTTCACACAGTAATAAGTGCTCTTGAAATGATTGTTGCAATACAAGCATTTTCAAGCAACATTGCCTCCTCCCTTCAACCTGTTGCTTGGCCCTTGATATCTAGTGACATACTTCCACAAGGGTTATTTGTTTTCTTGAGCCTGTTGTCTTTCTAAATTCATTTTTCCCTCAACATTTGAAGTTGTGAACACTTGCAAACCCTGATGAAATTTGAACACGAGGGGCATCACCAATGGGAACATTCTTCTCCTTCCTTTGCCCCTTTCCTGTTGCCCTTGATTGAGCCATGAATGTTGTAAAAATATAAAGAAAAAAGGCACAAACTTGTAAAAAAAATTCACATGCAAACTGTTGTAATTAAAATGCAAAAACAATAGAAGCAAAATCCACTTACCTGTTGCTTGAATCATCTCCAAAATTCTCCCAAACCCTTTGCTACAAGCTCCCACACACTCACAACAGAAGACACTCAAGAATGAGTGCCAAATGAGCCCAAATTGGGCTTTATGGGCCACGCGACACACCTTTTTAGGGGACACGTGTCCTGAAATCAGGACACGCAAGACACGTTGTTGAGATTTGCATGTCCCGATTTCCCACCCTCCAGGACATAACGAACACGCTGAAGGGACATGTGTCCCAGCGAATCGTGTCTGATTTGCGGGATTCGGGACACACCAGGGGTTTTGAGCGAATCTAGTTTCTTAGACATTCACACAGTATGACCTTTCTGCGCACCTGTAGGTGTTGTATGGCAGCACAATACTGCCTTTCTCTGCGCACTTGTGCTATTGTACAGTCGCATTGTAGTTGTGCTCAGATAGAGCTTCTTCACGCCCTCTTGGTCGTTGATCTACTTGTTGGCTGCTAAAACCCTAACTTCCTCTTGATGAGTTGACACAAGCACTCTATGCCACTCGAACTAGCCACTTTTGTGCCCTATTTATTCTTATAAGTCAACCTAGGCCCACCATCACCTTAAATGGATGAGATTAAATCTTGATGAAGGGCTTAGATATAATTACATGTTGACTTTAGGCCTTTTAATTTTTTCTAAGTCCAGCATTAGGAAATAGTTAATTAAATTAATAATCTGCTAAGTGGTTGTCTTGTGGGTCCCTTTGCTAGCCTTGAGACTTAGGCAAGCAAAACCCTTGTCGCTCTACTTCAATCAACTGAATTTCATATGAAGATATGTATCTCTTTGATAAGACACACCTTTAAACCTTTTCATTAATTATTATTTATTATTATGTTTGTTAAACCATGCGCTCAGCTTATCACACCCATATAAAAATGGTCAGACCAAAATTGTGAATAAGTGTTCTGAATCTTTCCTCCAAATGCTTTGTAATGGTTAAACAAAATTAGTAAGTTCAATGGTTGCATCTGGTAAAATAATGGAATAACTCAACATACGATGCTTCTGCTAAGATTATTCCTTTTAAAGTTGTGTATGGTTACAAGATGCCTAAACTTCTACATTTTATTCACTTTGACATCAAAGTTCCTACATTCAAGATTACTTGGAAGAATCACAAAAGATTATCTACATATTGTAGGAAAACATGGTTGATGCTCAAAATCATATTACACAAATGAGTGTCACCAACCTGCAAGTGCTTTTCAACAAATTGATTTTGTCTTTGTATGCCTTCAAACTTATAAACAATTTCCCCTTAAGCAAGGCAGAAAGAACAAGTTAGTGCCTAAATTCTATGGACCCTACCAGATCTGAAGAAAAATAAGCAAGGTTCTTTCTGCTCTATGATGTATTCCATGTGTCATGCTTGAGGATGAAATTGAGTAATCCTTGTACAGTAGAGATGGAGTTACCAACAATGTTGCAAACATCGACATCGGGATAAAATCAGCAAGGGTCTGGAAAACCAAAAAATCGTAAAATTTGGGAAAACATCCGTAAAAAATCGGCAAACATCGACAAAATTAAGATACCATAAAAATATCTTTAAAAATCAGCAAACATCGGCTAGGCCAAAAAATCGTGATTTTGAGATAAAATCGGGATGTTATCAAGATGTTCGCAACACTGGTTACCAATCCCTAATGAAGGCGGCAAATCCATCCTTGAGTGTAAAGGCATTCTATTGATGCCTACAAAATCCTTAATAATCTATGCCAATAACAAGATGCCTAATCAAATGGAAAATTTACTAGTTAAAGTTCTGTGAGAAAACTTAGGTATGATCAAATGAATATCCCTCTTTCTAAGCTTCGAGGTCAAGACACCTTAAAGGGGAGGGACTTACACTGTATCTTATTATTATCATGATTATTGTAATTATTTGATGAAGAAAAACCACCATTGTCCATTCCCTACCACTTCATACGTAAGAATATCACATCCAATTGTGTGATGAGGCACTATCTCATATTATTTATTTTTATTGTTCTCTGAGATTTATTGCATCAACATTGTACGTTGTCATTATCCAAGTTTTCTTCTGCTAACCATACAACTAGGGTGCAATCCACCTACGAACAATAACATATAAAAACTTATGTGAGCATTACAGCCACCTTTATCTCAGAGATATTGCAAGACCTCTAGAAAATTAAAATGATTGGCTAACTTTAACATCAACCTACAAGATACTTTACAATTAAATTATTATACTCAAGGAAAAACAATGTGTATTACTACCTGACTGAACTTTTAGCTGAACTGATAATGGGCTGAAAACTTGCAATTATCAAGTATAATCTACATGCACATAAATAGATGTGAAAAATGTCTTTCACTTCGAAACATCCATGACAATGAAATTACTTTTCTGGTACTGGGGCAGAGAAGGACCAGACAATTTGACTCGAGTCTTGCAGTGGGTTTCAAAATGTTGGCAAGTCAATTCTACCTAGCCAATCTCTATATATTTAAACAAATTTCACTCTTTTTTGGAAAAGATTAATGCATACTATTGGATGAACCCGTTTTTTACGAAATGCTATTGGTGATAAATGGCCTATAACAAATAATGAATAATGTATGAACCTCTACAGAGTTATCTAAATGCAATAAATAACTGGAAAAAAATGGAGACCACATTTTACTATTTAATTCTAGTTCGTAGTTTCTCTCTTTCATTTCAACCAGTAACATTTTTTTGGATTGCCATGAATAATCTAGATATTACTTTCCATGTGTTGTAAAGCTTTGATAAGAAAACAGACTGGTTTTGTACAGCCCACAACATATTCATAAAACTTCTATATAGAAAAATTATCCATTAAAATGTTAAGTCATTGCAAACTCACAAAATAGAAATTCACTGTATGAATGAACATGATAAACCATACCTCATATTCTTCAAACTCGTGACCTTCAATGATCACAACACTTGGAACAGCTGTTAGAGGAGGGCAGAGAAAGTCTTGAGCTTCTTCCCATGTTACCTTCAAATCTAAGGCATCTTCATTGTCTATCTGTAACCTTTTTCTTTTTGAGCTAAGATTATGGTTTTGCAATTTATTCCGAAACAATAAAGACTGGAAAGATGAGCTTTCTTTCGATTTGTATTCTTTCCTATATAAACTGAACCCAGCATTTGAAATCTGGGATGTAAGAGCCTTCACGAGTGATTTTCTGTTTCTCTTTCTGGAATGAAATGGGATCTCAGAAATGTTGCTATCCGTGGACATGTTTTCAATAATGCCAGGATCACATCCCATATTTGGAGAGGCTTCATTGCTTGTTGTTGAAGGCTGAGCTTCCTGACAATATGGTGCAAAAAGAAAACACCACTGTCAATCACACTGTCTACTTTTACATTTATCTCTGATTGAACTTCATGAGTATATAGTATATACATCCTATATTGCCTTTTACTTTTTGAGAAAAAAGGTCAAATAAGAAAACTATGATATGGTATGATCTTCCAAGAAGCTTTTGGATTTTAGGAGTTTGAAGCACATCCTTGAACTTAAAATTATGAATAGATTTATAGATGATTTTACCTACTGCTTCTAGTTATGATTATGCATGCCAACCAGAAACTACCTTCTAGAATCAATACATGTTAGACATTAATTTTACCAATTGCCAGCTATGGTCAACCCCAACTTTAAATACTACAACCTAATAATCAAATAACAATTAACTTAAATTCACCTTACTCTATTACCCTTCTCTGTTGCTACATCTCACTTTATCATTTGAAACGCTAGAACAAGGCATCCATGAAACCTTTAAATGACCGTCACTCTTAATCTTTCGAATCTTATAGCACAAAAAATTTCGATGTCAACCATTTCTTTTGAACTTGGACTAATCTTATCATATTTGTTTTGTTTTACCTGCTCCAATTCCTTCCCCGCACAAAAGATTAAAAAAGACATGTTATTATGCCCAAAAATCTATGTAACAGGACACCTCCAAACAGGGCACGTGTCCTCTATCCTACGTGTCAGGCACCAATACATGAGGACACGTGTCCGACACATTTTTGGCATGTGCCCTATTCACATGACATCGCCAAGCATGTGTCCAACACATGCCCTCACTGTGTCCCCCATAAAAGAGGCCTGCACCTCATAAAAACACATTTAACCTTTCATTGGAGCTCATTTCACTCAACAGGTTGAGGTATCAGACGTTTTGGAGTGCAGCTGAAGGTTATTGTGTAGTGTTAGAAGGGATTCCAAGTGTTGTGCAAGTGGATTTGTCCACCAATCTTCAAGTTTTTTCCCACAACAGTCGATTGTCTTCCTCATTTCAGAGAAATCAAGGCTCAATCATCAAGGGCGGCTGGTAAAAGTTAAAGGCAAGGGAGGAATGCCCCCACTGATGCTATCCCCCCTCCTTTATTTTCTTGAGGGTCTGCTAGTGCTCCATCTGCTAGAAGTGGGGCTGCAATAGTGGCTTCAAATACTGAAAACACATTGTTTTAGCAAGACAACAAGCTAAAGAGCAAAAGTTTTATAATTGAATTTGTATCATGATCATGTAAAATTCTAAATGTTTTTAGTTTCCAAATTCTATAAAAATTGAATCTTTGTCTACATTCATTTTCGTATGTGTGATTCACTAATTTGTTATTTTTTTAATATATATAACAAATTTGTGTGCCAGTAACATGTCATCTGTGTCCTGTTTTGGGGGACATTGTGTCTCATGTCGGACACTTGTATTTCCCCTGTCCTCCATGTTTTGTGTCATCATGTCATGTGACTTAGCCATAAATAGGTTAGACTATATTTGAAAGGCTTCTTACAAACTAGCATGGGAAATAGATACCATTTTGCAAACATTGAGAATATTAATATATGGAAGGATTCAAGTTCAAAAATAACTTAATCTGCCAAATATTAATTATGCTGTATTAGGTCCCAAGTCTGTGGGGTCCTTATGCAGGGTCCTTTTACACACATACATATGTGTGTTTTTGAGCACATGCACACATATGTTAGCAAAAATTACATAACATTCAGGCTTTGAGGTTCCTCCATCAGGAATCATTTCTTCATTTGTGTGCCAATATTTCTCACATGTTAATGAATTGATTTTTTGAGGTTGACATTTTCATCCTCGCAGCTACATGTTATTGTCCAGTTCCTCGTCTCATACTTCAACTCATTTCCCATGACAATATTTCTTCAGTCTTGTTACCGCTCAATCTAGCAGAGTCTCGGAAGGGCCTCCAAAGGGGCAACCACTAGACCAAGTGGCAACAATGGGACAAGGACCCACTGTAGGTCTCCGATTTTGGCTTATTTTTGCCTTACATATTTCATCATTTACGATCTTTTCTCACCATTTTATTATCATATTCATCTCATTATTCCTATTTATACACGTCAAAGTAGTCAAACTATGTCTTTTAATTATTTTAGTGTTTTTATCAAAATTGAGGCATTAAAATTAAATTTGGACAGAACTAGAAAAGCTTGTAATGGCTCGTTTGAAGTAATTGTTGCAGGACACCTGGGCTCGAACCAAATGCATATCTAGAAACTATGGGAACCAAGGATGGATGAACACCTGTTGGTTCACATCAAAGTAGCTAGATTGAGGCCAGTCAATGCTGGTCAAACCAGACCAGTTGTTCAGAAATATCCCCTGATTTGAGCATGAAATATGGGCAGAATGTGATTTAAGGGGATTCTCCCAGATTTTAGAGATAGGAGTACTGAATTCGACATATAGGCCTTATCTAAGGATATCATAAATGTATTTGAGTACTTTTAGTTAATTAGTTACCAAAAACTTGTATAAATATGTGATATTTAGAGAAGGAAATCTATCTCTTTAACTATGTGAATTTGGAGACTTTTTGCAAATTAGTGAAAGGAGTTGGTTCAGAGTTATTTTGCTTCTATTATGCTTGATGGATGATGTTTGATCAGATTTATAAATTCTTCTGAGCTTATATTCATCTAAGGTGCGCAGCGGAAGCGTGGCGGGCCCCCATTGCTGAGCCTGTGCACTAGTTTCTCCTTGTTTGGTATAGTTTCAGTCTGTTGTACTTTCATTCCAGTTTATTGTACTTTCATTTCAGTTTGATGTACCTTCATTTCAGTATATTCAATTTTTGGCTAAGTTCTTATTGACATGTTTGATACAGGGATATTATGAATTGACCTCTCATAAGAGAGCTTGGTATTTCTTTCACTATCAATAGGCTAGACTTATCCAAGATTGTTCATCTTATTTATGTTTTGATATGTTTGATTGAGAGATATTATGAATTGATTCCTCGTAAGAGGACCTGATATTTCTTTCACAATCAATAACTGGACTTGTCAAAAATTGTTCGTTTCATGTATGATTGAATTGTTGTTATTTGATTCATTAAGGAAAATTAATAATCTGAAAGTGTTAACCTTGCCATTGAAGGCTTTTTGAATCCTTCTCATGTAAGGGAGAATGAAGCTTGCTTGGCAATAATGCTCAAGGTTTCAAACTAGCTAGGTGTTAAACTTGTAGAAACTGCCTCTTATGTTGAAGTGCGTCTAAGATTATGAAAACAGGATTGATAAAATAATTGATGATCTAATTTAAACCATTAAAATGGATCAACATTTTGGCGCGGTTGTCAGGGAAGCACATTTAGAGGGTAGAAGTTTAGTCAATTCATTTTCATTTTTCATAAAAAAATACAACAAACAAAAACAAAATTTAGTTTATCATTTAGTTATGTTTTTTTAAGCCTAGGGAAAGAAATTAGAAAGGTAGATCCCAAAACAAAACCCCCAACCACTAATAAAAACTCACTAACTAAAAAATCCATTTGCAAAACATGATGTTAAAGAAGTCATTTAGAGAAGGAGGGTATGCCACCACAAGAATCTTCCTAAATCCTTGTCCATAGTTTAGAATCGTCATTGGGGATGAATCTTCATTTCAAAAGATAGAAGGGGAACAAAACATTCGTGAAGAGGATCGACAAAAAGAAAACCTAAAACTTTCTTCTAGCTATCCTTGTAAGGAGGTGAATGGGTCATGGATCACATGCTATGAAGATCAAACATTTGAGCCAGAAATTGAAAATTTTCTAGCATGTATATCACAAGATCCCTTGTGCATTCAAGATTTTGAACAAGTGCCACAAGAAGAGTTTTGTTCTATGACAATTAAGGAGAGCCAAGCAAACAAAGATCATTTCAAACCTTGGTTTCAACTAGTCATTAGGCCACAACACCACTCCATTTTTTGTAATATTTTTTTTTGGTGTCACCTATGACAAGGTTAGGATGGACTTCCAGAGTTGGGAGTAGACAAGTCACAGATACAGGTTGGTGTCATCAATGGGCCTAGGGGCATTTTGGAGGAGTTTTGAGGAGTTTCTATGAGTACCGATGGCATTGGCTTGATATATTCCATGATCCACATAGTTTGCCTTCCGTTCCGGTGCGTTCCGACAATTTTCGGAAAAGCGAGTTATTTTTGGGCTTAACTCAATTAATTACGCTCAATGTGGCATTCTGGGAGGAATACATGATAGAACACCTTAGTGTAATAGCTCGTTGGAACCAGAATGAGGACATCTTCAGGATGGGATGCTTAGAAGTGACTTATAGTGGCCAGAGATAGTACCATGGGCGATATATTATTTTCCTTAATTAAAAATGACTTTAATTAGTCATTTAATTAAAGGAAAAATTATATTTAGAGGAAAAGGGACCAAAAGTGACTTAAGTGAAATATAATTAAATTAAAGTCACTTTGATAGAGTCAATGGAGGATCTTCTAGAGTAATAATAAAATAATAAACTAAGATGCTTCTAGAGGATTGGAGATCTATCCATCAGATCTATAAAGGGAGAAGCGGAGGTCATTTGGAGATATCTTGGATTGAATCATTGTTTGTGTGAGAGGTTTGAGAACTTGATTCTCTACTTCAGCAGTAGCCCCAGGATGGACACCCTCAGGTGATTTAGTGAGAGTGGGCGAGCACCCATCTCTTCCCTTGGTGGATCCATTCAGGATTCACAGGTTGTCGTGATTGATTTACAGTTTTGAGTTTGGAGGTTAGCATTAGCATTATAGCATATCTTGGAGGATTATCTCCAGCTATTGTATTGGCATATATTTCTATATAATAAAGCTGGATTTTGTTCTGGTTATTGCATATCTCATTGTTTCTCATATTGTGATATTTTAATGAGATTGTCGTATAATTTCTGGGTTTATTATTTCTATCGAATTTATGGTGTTTTGGTTATGTTCTTTGTGAAATTGTGCAAAGTTAAAATCCTCGTGAAATTTTAATAAAATTTCCTAAAAGGGATATTACAATGATATCAGAGTTGGTGATCTTGCCAGCCTGAGGGTTTACTTTCCAAATTACCAGAAAAGCCAAATTCAAAGGTTTTACTGCAACTCAATTTTAGAGGAAGATCGATGGTTTATTATTTTGAGACATTATTGGAGGACGCAGTTGAGTTCTGTGTTTGTTGTTGGTTGCAAGGTTCATTAGCTTACGAGAGCTATATGCGAACCTAGGTTCATTAGCTTTTCAACTATAGGCGAACCTCCAGGGCTGAGATTGATATTCTATTTCTAGAGCAACGTGGCAGTCTCTAGGCCAGCGCAGAAAAGGAGAGTTGAGCCTAGTTGTCGAGGAAGGTCTCAACCATTTGAGATTTTTTTGTTGAGGAAGTATAGGAGGGATTAATTGCTGCACATTTGGAGGGTTGTTGAATAATTCGTTGATCATTCTAAAGACAATGAATTCAGCAACTACTGGGAGAGCGTAGAGCTTATTGGGGTCAATTTTGGAGGATTGTGATTTGGCCAAACCATTTCTGGGTTTTGGTCGGATTAGCTTGAGGAGTCAGGGAATAATTTTTGAGAATTTTTTGAGCATTGGATGTGGGTGTTTTGGCCAATCCATTGCAGCAGCTAGTGCAGAATTGTTGTTGGAGAGCATTTTGTTGGGCCAAATTTATATTGCAGGGCCAAAATTATTCAGCTAGAATTTGCCCAATATTTTTCTAGGCTTTTTTGGGTTTTGTGAAAGGAGTTTGTGGTTAAAATTTCATAATTTTCCGGGTCATATTTGGGTATCAAATTGTCATTCTTATAGCAGGGAAAATCGTTGGTTTAGCAGATTTCCACACTAATTGAGCATTTTGGGTCATTCGGAATTAGCCCAAAACATTTATGGGTTTTTTCGGCCATGGGTCAAAGAGTTGGCTCCTAATTTTGCAGAATTTTTGGGGGAGTTTGGGTGCCCCAAACATACAGAATTATTTGGCAGCTAGTGGGGAAGGAGTAAACTTAAATTTTGGGTCCCGAGTGACCGGTAGAATTTACCAAAATAATTTCTAGGTTTTTCTGGGTTTGTGGTGGAGAGCCCAATATTAATTTGGAAGGATTTTCTGAGCACTTTTGGAGGCTCAAACAAGGGTTCCTTCCAGCCGGCAGTTGCAGAATTTCTAGAGTCAGCGTGGAGCTTGAGGAGAGATCATTTCCTTGCATCTGGGGTAACATTTTTCTCACTTGAGATTGTTTGGATTGCTTTGCTAGGATGAATTCATCTTGTTGTGCAAAAAAGATTTTGCTAGAGCCCAATATATTTTCCAAAGCCTAAATTATTTGTCGGAGCTAGATATATCTGTTGGGGCAGAGTATTGTAATGAGAAATGTATTAATGTATGTAGGGTGTTTTTGTGGTACCTTTCATTGTTATCATAACTTTGTATTGTTGCCATAAACATGGGGTTCTTAAAATACCTCCTAAACCCACATGGCAGCACAACCATTGAAGCCTTGAAGCACAATGTTTCTATGGACCAAGAACCCAAGCAGAACAATAGACCTTTCTCAAAAAGGGTCTATGCCATTCTTCAAAATGGGCAATCCAAGGATCTACAGAAAGAACCAGAGATAGGGCACAAAATCCTTGCGCTTGTGACAGATTTGAAACACATGAAGATCACATGGAGAGTTCTTTCCAAACTTGAGGAACTTGATGAACTCCTTTCCAAAGTAAAACAGTCGGATGGGAGAAAATTAATTTGCGCCTTAAAACCATGTATGCTTGCTCTCATACAACCCAATTTCTTGGAGGAAACTTGTGGAGGGGTCCCACTTCCATTTGCAGCTTGTCTCAGCAACATCACAAGACTAACTGCCCTTACAGCCCCTAACAATGATGACATTATGAGGAGAGTTTTCAGACTGATGGTAGGGACCTTTCAGGATTTGGACAACAATGCAGGCTCTACCTTTGGGCGGAATTTTGTGGTTTTAGAAGTCATGGCCATGACCAGGACTCGTGAGATCTTGCTTGATATTGAGTGTGATGGCTTGATTCCGCTGATGTTCCAATGCTTCTTTAGCATTAGGAGACATTATCCTAACACAGTCATAGCACACATTCAGTCCATCTTGTCATCATGTATGAGAGATCGTGATGCTATTTGTAGGGAGTTGCGGGCTAGACTATTGACCATTTGGAGGAGAGAGCAGTTGATCTCACCTGCTGCTTATAAGCTAGCCCAAGGGCTGGTTGAGCAGAACATTGGGCTATTCAGGAGACAGATGACCAGGGAGGAGTTGCTTTAGTTTAAAAATGAGCTGAGGAAGAAGGGACTTTGCTTCATTTGCAAAGAACCTTGGGAGTCGGGTCACTCATTCTTGAGAGATGTTGATTAGGGGGAAGAGATAGAGTAAGACGACATTCCTTCTGTATATCAGGAGGTGGACTCTTCTTTGGATAATTCCATGGGGTTATATGAGGACCCTACTGGGGAGCATGAACAGTCATATGGATTTGATGACAGTAGGCTGGATTTGTATTCCAGTATGTGTGATGAGCAGTCAAAGGACTCTATGGGAGGTATTCAGGATGATGAGTCACTTTTGATGATTCAGCTGGAGCAGCGTATGGTGGAGCATGAGTCAGCTGAGGAGGAGGCTATGCACATCGTGCATGATAGTCCTTGGGGGGAGAGCCAGTTGGAGGCTCACATTGAGTCTGTGATGGATATGCGGCTAACCTTGGAGTCAGCCATTGAGGAGGAGCGGACAGATGCACAGGCACTAGTACGATGACAGTAGTTGCAGATACTTATCCTCAAGAGATGTTGGAGGTTGACGGGATAGTTCTGTGGGAGGCTAGTAGACAACAGGAGTATGACATTCCTGATCAGGAGAGGGAGGAGTTGTTGGAGATGGTGGTGCGTCCATCTTTTGCCCGACCCACTGATGAGGTACAGATAGATGCACATGTAGTCAGCAGAGCTGCAGTACTTTCAGGGAGAAACACTCTCCAGGAGTACATTGATGGGGCTTGCAGCATATCTTGCCCACATTGGCCGATTATAAAGAGAGGAGCTTTCTTCTACAGGCAAATCTCGTCGGCAGACGGAACAAGGCAGCACGAGTTGAGTATGGACTAGTGACCTCACACCAGACTTGTTTTGCATGTAGGTGTCAATACATTTGATTCTTCCGGGATAGATTGGCGAGAGATCATGAGTTGGTATCCTATTGATGGTACAGTCTTCTTAGTCAGGAGCATAGCGGAGTAGGGACCTGTAGACATGACAGATACCACAATTTCCAGTTGGCAGTGGGACACATGTCAACAGTTCTTCAGTATTCCATCCCGACTTCGGGAAAGTAGGGTTAGCATTGGATTGAGTCAGGGGTTGGATTGGAGAGAGGTGATGAGTTGGTACGTAGTTGGTGGGGCAGTTTGTACAATCGGAGCTACAGCACAACAGGAGCCATGGAGCATCGATGCATGTTGGCAGTCTTCGCTTCATGGGGCAGCAGCTATAGCCAGAGGCAGTGTGCAGTCCGAGCCAGAGGACTTAGGCGATGATTGGCCATGGTGGCATTGGGATCCGAGAGGATTGATTGATGATAGGTGCAGTGAGAGATCAGTTTGGGATCCCAGCATTGAGGGGTATGTTTCGGGTGACTCGACACAGGAGCATAGCAGCACCCAGGGGTTTGTATGGGATCTGGGCATTGGGTCTCAGTTGCATTGGCCCAACAGGGTGGCTCACATATTTGGATTGCTTGAGGGCAAGCAATCTTGGGGCGGGAGGTTTGTAATATTCTTTTTTTTGGTGTCACCTATGACAAGGTTAGGATGGACTTCCAAAGTTGGGAGCAGACAGGTCACACATACAGGTTGGTGTCATCAATTTCAATGAGGATCGATGGCATTCACTTGATATATTCCATCATCCGCACAGTTTTCCTTTCGTTCCAGCGCATTCTGACAACTTTCGGAAAACTGAGTTATTTTTGGGCTTAACTCAATTAATTACGCTCAATGCGGCATTCCAAGAGGAATACATGATAGAACACCTTAGTGTAATAGCTCATTCAAACCAGAATGAGGATATCTTCAAGATGGGATGATGAGAAGTGACTTATAGTAGCCAGAGATAGTACCATGAGCGATATACTATTTTCCTTAAAAAAATTACTTTAATTAGTCATTTAATTAAAGGAAAAATAATATTTAGAGGAAAAGATGCCAAAAGTGACTTAAGTGAAATATAATTAAATTAAAGTCACTTTGATAGAGTCAATGGAGGATCTTCTAGAATAATAATAAAATAATAAAATAAGATGCTTCTAGAGGATTGGAGATCTATCCATCAGATCTATCAAGGGAGAAGCGGAGGTCATTTGGAGATACCTTGGATTGGAACATTGTTTGTGTGAGAGGTTTGAGAACTTGATTCTCTACTTCAGCAGTAGCCACAGGACGAAAACCCTCGGGTGATTTAGTGAGTGGGTGAGGGCCCATCTCTTCCCTTGGTGGATCCATTCAAGATTCACAAGTTGTCGTGATTGATTTCCGGTTTTGAGTTTGGAGGTTAGCATCATCATTATAGCATATCCTGGAGGATTGTCTCCAACTATTGTATTGCCATATATTTCTATATAATAAAGCTAGATTTTGTTGTGGTTGTTGCATATCTCATTATTTCTCATATTGTGATATTTTAATGAGATTGTCTTATAATTTCTAGGTTTATTATTTCTATCAAATTTCTGGTGTTTTGGTTATGTTCTTGGTGAAATTGTGCAAAGTTAAAACCCTCATGAAATTTTAATAAAAAATCTCAAAAGGGATATTACATTTTTCAACATTCCTTAGCATCAAATATTCATGATCAACAAATTTTTCATGTCCAAGCATTCATTAAAGTATAGTTTTCAAACTTGGAAGTGAGCCTACCTATGATCATCTTACGCAAATAGATGCATTGGAAATTCTCTTATACTTGAGAGAATGACTTATTCTCTATAATAGAGTAGGATAGAATAAAATAAAATAAATAAATAGAATGAGTTCACAATAAGACTTTTTATTCAAGCTCTCATGAATAATTCTTCAAATCATTGTTCAATACTCATTTGGAAGGATTTCATAGCAAAATGCAATAAGGACAATCCTATTTCGGGTAACCATATAGGATCATTCTCAAAGCATGTTTTTTAAACAATATATCTGTTGAATCTAATTTTTAAATCCATTTTGAAATTTTCAATTTGGATCACTGTTAAATTTAGATAACAATGGTGTTCTATGCTTGACGCACTTTTACTTCAATCTTTCTTGGGCCCAATACAAAATAGCAATCATATAAACTTGAAAGTAAAATGCTGATAGAACACAATAATAGATCAATAGAAGACAAGCCAAATATAGATCAGATTCACAATTCCTTATGTCCAGCAAAGATATTAGATATTGTGGAGTTACGGTGGTCAGCGGAATGCTTCAACCAACAAAGTCTTTCTCATTCAGCCAGCACTTTCATGTGTCACACCCACAACCCTCAAAGACAACTCATCACAAGTCAACGCAAGTCAAACTAGGGACAGCGCAGAAAAATCAATGTAGGCAGCTTCAGAAAAGTCAACAAGACAAACTAGGGCTTCAGTCAAACAGCCCAAAATTCCTCGATTTTAGTGCCCAGTCGTATGACCTCCTAAAATCGGAATTTTTGCAGAAGATTGAAGTCAAACGACCAAAGGTTGACCACGATCAATGCTGGTCAATGCTGCAGTAGAAAAGCCCAAAACAGATCAGCGCAAAAAATAGCAGCTTTGCTCCACACGTGTGAAAGGAAAAAGGCCTCCAAAGGCTATCGAACCAATCAGATCACAATGAGAGAATGTGTGATGAGATGATGAGAAAATGACCTCCAAGTCTCTCCAATTTATATTCATCAATGAGGGTGTGTGACACATCTCTTAGGCATGTGGGATAAATGTGGTCGACCTTGCACATGTGGAAAATAAATTCAAAATCAATGTTCTGCTCATCCGATCAAGGTGATCTTTAGATCAATCTTGCACCTCTCCAAAAGAGGAATCCAACAAAAATATGACCATCGTCATATGAGCAGTGCAACATAGAGTTTGGACCTAGTTGCCCAAAATTAACACTCCCTCTCAACTAGGGAGAACTCCATTTGTCCACAAGTGCCATCCATCATGTACCAAACCAAACATCGTGCGTCATCCCGTCGTAACTTCCTTTGCTGGCTCTTTATTTCAGAACAAAAGGTCATCACACACAGCTGACCCGAAGTCAGCTTAGAGGTAAAAACCTCTCTCGGACTCAAAAGAGTCTCATACTAAGCTGAAGTTAGTTTACTGACCCGAAGTCAGTTTAGAGTATAAAACCTCATCATACTTGATCCCAGATCAAGGTGTTGGACACGTGCCATCCTAGACATAGAGAGTACAGCAATATCCGATGCATCCATCAGTCTTGCTATGGTCTCTATCCACATTTCCCACCTCATTGGCCAAATGAGAGGTACTTCCCATGAGTTTGAAACTCCATGTGTAGGATGTGTGCGGGGCACAGATCAGAGAGAGGCGAACCAACTCAATATCATAATGGTGGGGCAAAAGCGCAACAAGGTTCGGCAAGCCTAGTCCCGTATGTGCTTATAGCTCCAAGAAGCTATCCCCAAGCCCCCTGGAGCTCCCAGAGCTCATAGTCCAACTCAAGCAGGACCCTCAGAATAGGGTTGTTCCATGATTCCAAGCTTCTCAAGGAAGGTTAGGAACTTGACCTTCCCCAGGGGCTTCGTGAGAATATCCACGACTTGCTCATCAGTTCCTATATGATCGAGCCTTACGACGCTTCATTGTACAGTATCTCGGATAAAGTGGTACCTGATATCAATATGCTTGGATGGATCGTGGAACACGGGAATCTCAGAAAGACAAATCCCACTCTAGTTATCACAAAGGATAATGGTGGTATCTAACACATGCCCGAACAACTCACTGAAGAGCTTTCGCAACCAAACAGCTTCACAACAGGCCATACTCGCTGCAATGTATTCGACCTCAGCGGTGCTCAGAGCCACCGACTTCTGCTTCCTGCTTATCTAAGATATCGAAGCAGTATCCAAGGTGAAGCAACATCCAGATGTGCTCTTGCAATCCAACACACTGCCAACCCAATCGGCATCATTATATCCATGGAGTCTCAAACTCCCGGCAGTGTATCTCAGCCCATGGTTGATTATGCCCCAAAGATATCTCAACAGATTCTTGGCACCAATCCAGTGAATGTGATGAGGATCAACCATATGTTGACTCAAAGTGTTCACTGCAAAACATACGTCCAGACGGGAGTTCACTAAGAAGATCAAGGCCGCTACGAGTTTTCAATACTCAGTAGGATTTGCTAGCATGGGCCCAGTAGCATTTCCACTCAAATTCTTAAAGTTGAATTCCATCAATGTTAACACAGACTTACAGTCCACCATACCAAATCTCTTCAGCAATTTCACAACATATTTTCCTTGAGAAGGAAAATCTCGCCTGGCCTCTGCCAGACCTCCCAGCCGAGGAAGTAGTGCATCGGTCCTAGGTCTTTCATCTCAAACTCGGAAGCTAGCTCCCTCTTACACTAATGAATGAGAAGGTCAGCACCTGTCAGGAAGAGATCGTCCACATAGAGAACAAAATGAGAGGCCTTTCCCTATCAACCTTAAAATAAAGGTTTGGATCAGCATTACTTCGAGTGAAGCCCAGCTTCATCAATAGCTATCTATCCTCTCGTACCAAGCCCTGGGGGTTGCTTCAACCCATAGAGGGCTTTCTTCAACCTGCATACATGGGTATCTCTATATCGGACTTTGAACCCCAGAGGTTGCTTGACATACACGTATTCCTTTATAGATCCATGCAAAAAAGCAGTCTTCACATCCATCCGATGTAGCCTCCATCCTTGCATAGCAGCAAGGGCAATAACAGATCGGATGGTAGTATAGAAGGCCACAGGTGCAAATATATCATCATAATATATGCCTTCTATTGTCGTACAGAATGTCTAGGCACCGCGACAACAGTTCAGATTGGGAGCTGTCACCCTGATCCCAAATCTCTCTATTTAAGGTGTCTCCTTGCAAACAAAGGGGGGTAGACCCTAATGAAATGGAAGAAAGAGAACTGGTTGGAAACCAACCAATTTAGGAGACAATCAAACGAGCAACTAATTGTTAAGATTTAACGAGATTTTACATATTCAATTAGATTAAAAGTTTGAAACCAGTGCCTTATGGAGTTAATTATCCCACTATGAAATTAGGATCGAGTACTTGATAGATAACTGCTACTAAAACGGACAACTATCTTGCTATGAAAATACCAATCCACCACCACAATATTCAATTCTTCAATTAAATGCTCAATTTACCAAACTAGAAGATAAGCCTTTTTCAACAATGCGACTTAACTTTCAATTAAACATAAGCTCATAATTCAAATGCAATTCTAGCTCAAAGAGAATATTGGCACCCTAGTTGTACTCAAGATTCTATAGCTTAATAATACAAAACCCTCAGATCTACTGCACCGGTTTTCCCGAGTTGGGTTTTTCCAGGGACTTAGTCCAAAAATAACTGTGTCAAATGTGGATGTTTTTCTTTGTATTTTGTTCAGTTTGTTTCAGCACTTAGATTTATTCCACAGCATTATTTGTGTAGACAGCTTCAGTAATTACTTCGATATTTCACTGTAATGAAATAATTATGAAAAATAATAGGAGAAGTAATTCAGATTTGTTGCAGTTGGAATCCAGATTTAATATTTTTCACATGGTATCAGAGCTTATTCAAGTTGAAGTGCAGGAGAAACAAGAGTGAACCAGCAGATCAACGTTGAAGAGACTGCGAACTGCATAAGCAGCAGTAGACTACCCCAATAATTACGTAGTCCAGGCCAGGAGGGCAATCCAGCGTAGAAAGAGCTCCCTCTGAGAGAGTTGACAAAGGGGTAGGCTTTTTCAGTTGTAGAAGAGGCAACGTAGAATACCAGCGTAGCTAAAGGACGCAGTAGCTGCACAGCAGTGAGTGTTGGTGCATAAGCATCAGAAAATTTTTGAAAAACACAGTTGGGGATTTCTTGACCTCAGAGAGTTCTCTTACTCAAAGAAACTCAGTTTTTCTCATGCAGCAGTAGAAGCATTGACTTACTCCTCAAGGAGTACGTAAGTCTAGCTGAGTAGAGGGTTAGAGGGAGAAGTCGACAGTTGAGGAGATGGCCAGCAATGGATTGCGTGACCAAGATAGATTGGAGGGTGCCTCCAACTATGTTATTTGGAAATCAAGGATTCAGTTTTTCCTAGATGAGCATGATCTAAAGGCCCTCATTGACAACACAGTTGCAGAGCCGTTGGATGCAGCACATCTGAGAGCCTTCAAGAAGAACACGGCAAGAGCCAAACGATTGATCCTAGATGGCGTAAAGGATCACATCGTACCCCACATAGTAGCAAAGAACACTGCTAGAGAAATGTGGGTAGGGCTAGAAAAGCTATATCAAGGATCTTCTGAGTAGCGGAAGATGTATTTGGAGGAGAAGATGAGTAATACTAGGATGAAGGGAGAGCGTTTTGACTCCTTCCTGTCTTGAATTCAGGATAACAGAGACCAATTGTCAGCAGTGGGATCAGCACCCAAAGACTCAGAGCTGGTAAGGCCCACTCTGAACTATGTTTCAGAAGACTATCAGGTCTTTGTCCAGAGCATTCTGGCCAGAGAAAAGCTTCCAGGATGGGAAGCGATGTGGGCAGCATTACAGCAAGAAGAGCAGAGGAGAGATCTCCTCAAAATCCATATTCAAGATGGCAACAGCAGTTCGAAAGTCAAGAAGGAGGAGGAAGAAAACACAGCCCTTGCATCAAAGGGGCAACAGAGGCAGAAGAAGAAAGATCTGTCCAAGATCAAGTGCTTCAGGTGTGGGAAAATGGGACATTATGCCACACAATGTCCTCTTAAGAAAAAGGACAAGGAGGAGAAGCAAGATCCTCAAGTTGGAGCTGCCAAGATTGAGGCAGAAGCTGATTATGCTATTTTAGCTCATATTTCGAAAGGAGAGAAGTGGGTTGACTTGGAGTTGTAGATCCAGAATCTATAGCTAGCAGGATCCTTGAGTATTTTCGAACTCTTAGATCACATGTGAGCTACGACAACCTTAAGACAGTAGAAGGATGGATACTTGCAGCAGAAGATGAAGAGACATTGGAGTGGCTAGCAGTTCTAGAGCCTGATCAGCGCAAAGAGGAAGTAGCAGTAGCAGTAGCGCAGTGCAGTGCAGTGCTCACGCAGTGCAGAGCAGTAGCAGCGCAGCATATTCAGAGAGCTAGTGTAGAAGTTAGCAATAGACAGTCTTATTATCCAAGATGTAGTTTAACTTGTCCAATTTCGAATGTTTTTCTATTGCAATTAGCAACAATGCAGCAGTGCAGCAACAGCAGCAGTTTAGTAGTAGCAACAGCAACGTAGTGCACAGTGGTGCAGCACAGTGCAGAGCAGTGCTCACGCAGTGCAGCAGCATGGTTAAAGAATTCAGAGGGAGTTGCAGTACAGTAGCAGTAGGCAGCAGCATGCAGAGTCAACAGTAGTACAGATGCAACATTTGTGCAATGCTGGTGAGCATCATCAACAGCACAACAGCAGATGTTACAGAAGTCAGAACAGCACATTGAGTTGTATTGCTAGAGCACTTACCTCACTAAGAGCGAGTGTTGATTTATGGTAGCACCGGATGTGGTCTAGCCTTGTAATTTTGTATATAGGCTAAGACACATGTAATCCATAATACCTAGAAAGGATTTCAGAAAATTCCACTTAGAGATGGTTTAATTAAATTAATTAATCATTTTTTAATGTTTTCCTAAGTCTAAACTTAGGGAAACTGATTAATTAAAAGGTATTAATTAAAATAACTGTGAATCTTCTAGATAAAGTCATGGATCATCTCCCAGTTAATCTTAACGCTTGATTATGTTTTAATCTTGGCCGTTGAAGGGTCAACGAAAGATTATAACGAGGATATTTGTATTATTAAGCAGCAGAAATCCCCAATCGTGTTTTTCAGAAATTTTCTGACGCTTATGCATCAGCACTCACTGTTGTGCAGCTACTGCATCCTTCAACTACGCTAGTCTTCTACGCTACCTCTTCTGCAACTGAAAAAGCTTACCCCTCTATCAACTCTCTTAGAGGGAGCTCTTTCTGCGCTGGATTGTCCTCCTAGCCTGTAATGCGTAATTACTGGGGTAGTATACTGCTACTTACATAGTTCCCAATCTCTTCAGCGTTGATCTGTTGGATCTGAATTACTTATATTATTTTTCATAATTATTTCATTACAGGGAAATATCGAAGTAATTACTGAAGCGGTCTACACAAATAACGCTGCGGAATAAATCTAAGTGCTGAAACAAACTGAACAAAATACAACGAAAAACATCCACATTTGACACGGTTATTTTTCGACTAAGTCCTCGAAAAAACCCAACTTGGGAAAACCGGTGCAGCAAATCTGAGGGTTTTGTATTATTAAGCAACAGAATCTTGAGTACAACTAGGGTGCCAATATTCGGCTCACCCTTCAGAGAAAATCTCAACAACAGAAGAAATGTGAGATATACCTCACTCTGCAAGTCCCCGGCTGATCTAAACAACGTTGGTGAAGCCCCTCTCTGCCTCTGTGTGATGCCTACGCTGCTACTGCGTAAGCTTGCGTGGGCAAGCTGAAGAACTGTGTCACTTCTCTTCTGCAAATGATCAAGCTGATTTGAAATTGAGTTTTGGCCCTCCTGGCTCAGAAACCCCAACTTCCAGCTATCTCCGGACTAAATCAAGAAGGCACTGCTTCACTTCCACGTGATTCCCTTCAGGAATTGCGTCACCCATCCAGATGACTGTGATGCCTCTCTTTGCATCATTGTTGCCCCTCTCTCTGAAATGTACTCCTGGTCCTCCTGACCAGTTACTGCATCTGCCCCTCTCTGGAACTGATCACTGAATCAAAATCACTTAGCAAACCCTGCCCTAGTTATTCGATCTTGATCAAAAAGTTGTGTCCCTCTAACAAGCTCGAAAATGCTAAATACTCAATGTGTTTTCCATAGGCCCCTCACCCTCCTTATAATCTTTCATTGACCCTTCAATGGCCAAGATTAAAACATAATCAAGGGTTAAGATTAACTGGGAGATGATCCATGACTTTATCTAGAAGATTCACACTTAGTTTAATTAATAATACAAAACCCTCTAATCTGCTGCACTGGTTTTCCCGAGTTGGGTTTTAGTCCAAAAATAATTGTGTCAAATGTTGATGTTTTTCTTTGTATTTTGTTCAGTTTGTTTCAGCACTTAGATTTATTCTGCAGCATTATTTGTGTAGACTGCTTCAATAATTACTTCGATATTTTACTGTAATGAAATCATTATGAAAAATAATAAAAGTAATTCAAATTTGTTGCAGTAGGAATCCATATTTAGGATTTTTCACAAGGTCCTTCAACATCGGGCATCAAGTCATCCTTCGACTCTTCTAGCTTCCCTGCTTCTTCATCTTCTTTGCCTTCCTTGGATCTAGTAAGATTTCTCACTTTCTTGAGGGCAGCATCTTCATCGAAGGTGACATCCATCTTGCTTCTCTTTTCTTTCAGCACATGAAAGTAAACAGGACAACCAAAAACTCTAAAATGAGAAACATCAGGTTTCTCACCAGAGAGGACTTCTTCGGGAGTTTTGGAGTCCAGAGCGGAATGCAGGCATCTATTTTGAACATACACAGTAGTGTTTGCAGCTTCTCCCAATAGAAACTTCGGAAGACCTTGGTCACATAGCATGGCGCAGGCAGCTTCCACAATGGTCCTATTCTTTCTTTCAGCAACACCATTTTGCTCAAGAGTGTACGCTTGTGGTCTCCCTCTTAATGACATCTTCTCTACAAAAGTCATTAAACTCATTTGCTTCATATTCAGTCCCATTGTCGATTCTCAAAGCTTTGATTTTCTTCTCGGTTTGATTTTCCGCCAGGGCCTTGAAGGTACGGAACCATTTGAATGCTCCGTCCTTCTTCAAAAAATATATCCAGGTCTTGCAGGAGAAATCATCTGTAAAAGCCATATAATAGGAACATCCTCCCAAGGATTTCACAAGCAGCATACCAGATAAGTCAGAGTATATCAACTACAAAATATCAGTTGTCTTTGTGGCACTTGAGGGGAACGGTCCCCTTCTATGCTTCCCTTCGGCACAATCCTGACATATACCTTCATGATCATCTCTCAATTCGAGCATCCCTGTCACCACCTTCCTTGCTTCGGGAAGGGCTTTGTAATGAATGTGTGCAAACCTCTGGTGCCATAACCCTGTTTGAAGAGTTGTATCACATGTCATAGCCCCCAATGCACTTCCTCCAACCTAGTAAAGTATATCAACTCTAAAACCAATAGAAATAGCTTCCTTGAAGTTCTTCTTCCAGATAAGTACCTTTCCATCAACGAATGCCACCTTGAACCCTTTGTCTTCCATTGCCGAAATGGACACAAGGTTCTTCTTAAAATCAGGTACATACAACACATCTTGTAATCGGATAACTTGACCTTGAGATAAATGGAGGGTCACAGTCCCTGTCCCTTTCACAGGATAGGTGGCATTGTCTCCAAGGATAATTTCCAGATTAGTATCCTTCTCAACCAAATCAGAATGGGCTTCTTTATAACCAGTGAGATGCCTTGAAGCACCACTATCAATTAACCAGACATCCAGGGTGTCGAGTGGAGATGCAACAGAGAGGGCAAATACAAGAATAAAATCATTTCTCTTATTATCAACAACATTAGACTCATCGTACCTGGAATTTCTTGACCTCTTGAAAAGTTGCCCATTGCCATTACGATCAGAGGGAGCCTTCCTTTTTCCTTGGAACCTGTTGTTCCTGCCATTCCTTCTTGAGTTGTTGTTGTCATCATCCCTGGAAGAGTCCCTTCTATTCGGGCACTCTCTTGCATAGTGACCAATCTTGATACAAGTGTAACATCTTCCCTTCCTTCCTTTGGGCCCCGCTCTACCATGGTTTTGATTTCTCGGGCCACCATGGTTCTTCCTCTTTGCATGAGCAGCGAAGGCAGTGGGGTTTCTTCATCCAGTTGTTGGATCTGCCATAATATCTATCTCCGGATAGAGATACTTCTGCCGAGGATTTTCTTTGTTGGGTGAGCCACATTGGCACTCTAATTTGTATTCAGAAATCTGCTTAAGAATAAAACCCTCAAGAGTTGTTGCACCGGTTTTCCCACATTGTGTTTTTCCGGGGACATTTGTTCGAAAAATGTGTGTCCTTTGTCTGCATAATTGCTTATTCTTCAGTGCTTGATCTGTATAATTGTGTAGGTTGCAGTGTATTTACTTCAATGGTTTCATGAATTATTCAGAAAATAACTAATTAAGTTAAATAAACAAGTAGGAGAAGTAAATCAGATTTACTGCAGTTGGATTTATGCTTAGAGAATTCAAAAATTTTCACATGACAGAGTTGCTCTCTTGCGGACCTGGTTGACATATTTATTGCAGATCCTGTGGAGAGTCGTCATTTTCGATATGTAGCATACACAACTTCAGACCATTGTTTTATTTGGATTGCAAGACCGAAAAGCTACAAACCTCAAATATATTTGAATCTCAATATTGAGGGGGCCGAGAAGCCTATTCTATTGTGAGTTAAAGGACAGAATATACCTGTGAGAAGAGAGAAATTTCTCAGAACTGTGTAAGCTGATTTGGGGTTGTGGTTTCGTGGTGCTAAGGCTCTACTATAATCACAAGAAGTAACAACATTTCATGAAAGATTAAGGATTGTTGTAATCCATAGATCTGAAAATTAAAGGGTCATTCTTGTTGATTTAAGAAACCCTAACTGGAGCAGCAGTAGCCCTGTTAAAGTCTTTGTTAGAGCAAAACATCAGTTGGAAGTATACATTGAATATCTTGCAGCTAGTCACTTTAGATATCTTTCAGAAGCATTGTTGAAGACCTAGAACCATGACATTGAGCCATCATTGAAGACTTGTATTTGTGCTTGAGCAAACCTTCGTAAGAAAAGCAGACACACTTTGAGAAGATACTGCTGAGACTTTAGAAGCACAAGGATTCGTTTTCTTGCAGAATTTATCTTGAAATATTCTTGGAGTTGAAGCATTTGTGAAGATATGAGACAACTCCTCTTAAGCTAATAACAAATGCATTATTGAATATTCTTCTTGGAAACCTCGTTATTACAGACATCTTGTTGGGAAGCTTTGTTGAAGACCTCTTGCAAAAGCAAATCTTGAAGTCCTTGATGCATGATTGAAGCCATCATGGATTAACCTTGGAGAAGATTGTTTGGGTATCATGAAGAGTCTTGGAGACACATTTTGCGATTGATAAATTTGTCATTGATGAGCTAAGCGAGGGCATTAGATGAAGGCTAATTTGAAGATATTGTCAAGGCTTGTCGCAGAAGTTTTTGGGAGGCCTTGAAGAACCATTCAACCTACATTGAAGATTTGAAGCAAATTGACAAGGTTGGTGCCCTAGAGGATAGAAGTCCTCAATAAAATCAGGTTGTAGCATGTGCCAGTGGAAAGGGTTGGAGCCCTAGAGGTTGGAGCCTTGTGAAGTCCAAGTTGGAACTTGGAAAAGTACAGGTTGGAGCCTAGTGGATTGAAGATTGGTGTCTTCACCTAGGGTTGGAGACCTACAATTCTTTTTCGTTGTTGATTTGGTTTTGGATTGGTGTCCTTAGGGTTGGAGACCTAAAACAAATTGTTGTACAAGTTGAAGCTTGTGATTTGTTGTAAAGAGGATTGGAGTGCTTGCCAATTTTTTATTAATAAAATCATTTATCTTGTTATTGTTCATTTTGTCTTTTATCTAAGTGATCTTAACTAGTAAAGTAACCATTGTAAAAAAATACTGATTCACCCACCCCCCACCCCTCAATGTTTCCAACAAAATGTCTGGTCAAAGGAGAGAGAAAGCCTGCGGTCAAACTTCAGCAATTCTGCTGTCAACTTCAGTCAAATTCTGTTGTCAAAGTGAGTCAACATGCCCAGAAAAATTCAGTCCTTTGCCCAATGAATTTTGCCCTCCAAAGAGATATTTTTCCAAGTCAAACAAGCTCTTTCCTCCCTTGGTCAACGCTGGTCAAACAGTCCTCAAACAAAAGTCGACGCACCATAACAGAAAATGATTCCATCCCTTCACACATGTGGAGAGTAGCCCTGCAATTTCAGAAGCAGTCTAACCAATCCAAGAGAAAATATGATGTGAGATGATGCTCCAAAGTGATGTGACGTGCTCTATTTATATGTGTCTCAAGGGGTCGAATTAGCTTGCCCAGGCCGACTTGTACTTTTGTGCACATGTGGGTTTTACCTTAAAATTAATATTTTTCCTTGACCAAATTCAATTCTTCCAAGGGCTAGGAGGAGCTTCTCTCGATGAGGAAGGCTTCCCAATGGAGGGAATTTGTCCCTGAGCAGCCAAAATAACAGTTACCAGCAATGAATGAAGAAATTGGTTAGACAGCTAAGGGTTAGCTGTAGTCAAAAACTAGGGGATTAGATAAATTCTGAAAAGATGTGAGTGGCCAAAAGCTAGGTCAAACGAGATTTAAATGAGTATGGCCAAAGGCCATTGATTCCGATGAAATGAACAACAGTTCATTTACTGATGAATATCCAACATAAGAACGATAGATTGAAATCCATACATCAAATAATAAATGAATATGAGATAGATAACAATTGATACAATGCCAAGTGCACTGACTAGTCATGATGGTGGATGGGTCATGTCCCTTGGTTAGGTAATTCCCTTTACGATGTGTCACATCATTCAATTATTTTATTTATTTGATGTTTATTGATATAGTTATGTTCATTACAATGTGCTCTTGCATTGTTGGTATTCTGGTCATATCAAGATGCCACATAGAATATCTTCAGAGGAAAGTTCAATGGCATACAGAAGATTAAGTCAGTCATGGTTGTGTTGAAAACAATGCACAATAGGACTCTATCATAAATGGATCCATGATGGAATTTGTTGTGAATACTAGCCTGCTCTCACTGTGAGTTGAGAAGGGCCTGTCATGATCCAGAATAACATCAAAGCACAAATCACTATGCACTTGTAAAATTATTTTGATTTCAAAACAGAGAGCAACCCCTATGAAATTTTACTATTATATTTCCTAGTAGAAACAAAATCAAACAAAAGGTTACAAGTTACAAGACAGCCACGGAAATTAACAAGTATAGTCAGATTACTGCAAGACAAGTATTCAAAAAACTCAAATACATTAAAGGAACAAGCGATTCTCAGTGGAGTATGAAAATTTCTCCCAAAAGAAAATGGCAGGAAATTTGAGATTCAGAAACAAATTACCTACCCAAAGACTATATAGACATAACTGACTCAAATCAGATCAGAAATTTTCAATCTTTCAGTCATTTGACTTGTCGGGGCTTTTAGAATTATTTTTAAGCTTCTGATCTAATTATGTCATGAACTCGAACCTGTTTAGATGTGGAATTTGAGGCCTTTCGGAAGCCCATAATTATTTGTCCTTCTGGTTCAAGCTGACTGAAGATCACTAAATAAGAAATCCAAGGAAAGATCGTCAACATCCAATCAAATATTAATTGCAGAAAATCAGTACATCACCATGTTATAACTCACAGAAATGCAAAGACACCAAAAATAAAAAATTGGAAGCACCTATTTCGTTAAAAATAAAGAGTATGAAATTTCCAACAAGATATTTTTTCTTCTAGTCCTGTTGACCTATTTGTGTGGTCATTTGTTGGACATTATTATATTAATCTTATTATCTTCTGCTGCATATATGCAACTGTAGGGCCATTATATTTGTGTGGTCATTTGTTGGACATTATTATATTAATCTTATTATCTTCTGCTGCATATATGCAACTGTAGGACCTCTAGGTAGAAAAAAAAAGGGTAATATTTGGTATTTGTACTCAACTTCCAAGCATCTATTTTGGAAAACGAGTTTCTTTCTTTAGAACTTTGCTAGGTTGGCATGATAGCACTGAGAAAAGCATGTGCGCCAGCAAGTTAAATTTTGATCACTTTACTTATGCAGACAACCAAGCAATGAAACCTAAAAGGTCATTTCTATTACTACATGGCAACTTATAATTAACTAGTATCTGATTGCTTTGACTTTTCCCATATTCTCAAACTGCAAGAAGAGAAACCTGTTTGCTGTCCTATACACATTTTTTCCAATATAAATTAAAAACTTTTACAACCAGAAAAGTAAATTGCAACAAGGTTGGGCAGAAGCCTACAAGCAATAGAAGTTTATACTAATTAGTGCAAGGAAGATTACTAACTAGTAACAACTCATCGCAAAAATAGTGCTTCTTTAAAAGGACAAATGACAGACATACTTGAAACAAAAAGAGTACATGGGAACTCTGCCTAAGGTTCAGATATGCTCCAAACTCATTTTCTTCAATTTCTTGTGTTGCTTAAATCTAATGTTTTTAATGCAATACATGTAACATATTCAAAAGACCAAAACGTCCTAATAACTTATAAGCATATTAATTCATGTCAAGAAAGTAAAAAAGCGCAACAAATATTGAATGCAGAATCAAGAAGTAAGACCTGGCATAATGATTATCATTCAAAAAATAAGGTGTATCTACCTGTATCACCAGCTTGTAATTGCATGGACTGTATATAGGGTGTCACTCCTTCTAAAACATACATTCGACTATTATTATTGGGCCAAAATCGAAACTGAAATACCCAGTCCTTTCCATTAGCATCTTGAATTTTCAGAGGCACTCCTTCTGGCTGTGATATTGATGGAAAATATGCCTGCCCATCCTTATCTTAGTTAGAATATGTCAAAACCTTGAGCATCTAAAATTCAACACCCTGATATATTAAAACCGTTCTATACCTCATAGAACTTTGAATGGAAAGTCTAAATTATGAATTATTTAAATCTCATTATTGTTAAAGAATAACTTATAAGCTATTAATAAAGTCTTAATCCTCTGAATAGCAATTTCCATTCTAGAGTAAGCAAGAAAATATCTTAGAAGCTGATCTTAGCTCTCTTATATAGACTCCAGAGAAAGCAAAGCAATTCCTAAGAAGTCAGTTGTTTTAGATGCAGCAGAGTCAAATAAAGATCAACTTAATGCTTCCTCCACTTTTGGGAATAAACTTGAATCCGCAATGTGGCACTCTTATTAATATGATGATTAAATATATTTTTGATATCCAGCTCTAATGTCAAAGATTGCTGATTCTATTCCACCTGAATTTTGGACTCAACATTATGCTGAGCACTCCAAATAATTTATTCTTGGCATAAAGCATTCTAGTTCAAAGTAGAGACCAGATTTTCTATATCAAGTACAGTATTCATTCTATGAGTCACTTCTTGCTTCCATTTTAGTTCATTTTTATATCTTTGACCAGAAAAATAACTCTGATACATTTCGCAATATAATTAGACTCAAAAATATATATTATATAGTTAATGAAATGAATTCAGTTAAATAGTTGATAATTTGTTCAACAACACAGTTTATCCTCCAATAAAATAAATTCACTGGAATCAAAGAAAACAAGCAGAACTAAAACATTCCATGAAATCGAAAGGTAAACCCTAATTAACAAAATTAGAATGATGAACAAATTCTGAAAGGAAACTTTAACCATGGAGATTCAAGAACTCCATCCTCAAAAGGATGTGAAAGATAGATACACACCTCAGCGCATGCTTTTGGAAGAACTAAGCGTCCTATCCGACCTGCATCACTTGCACTCAGTGTTTTCTCAAAAAGAGGTTTAACAATAGAGTTTGAACTATTGAGGGTCAAGTATAAACATTACATTTGAAAAATTGTACAGGCATTGGTGAAGAAGAAATATGACAAAACAAAGACAATAACAAGTAGCATGAAAGGAGGAAAAGTGGTTCCTTCTGACTAAACCATGGATGCAAAAGTATGTATAGACAACTCATAAGAGTACAACTCTTACTGTGCCTCTGTAAATCAGCATTGATTCATTTATACTCATCCAAATCAGATTCTAAATATTTCTCAATGGATACTCGCCACATATTTTTTGAAGTTCCTGGTCAGTAATCCTTGGCCGATATCGTGGCTGTAACTGATTTTGGCTCCTTCCCTCACTGGGTATCTGTGCAACTCGTATTTGACAACGCACACCATTTGCTAACTGAGAGTCTGTATTAGGGCTTCCATCAGGTGGCCTAGGAATGAACTGGCATTGTTGTTGGAGCTGTGATTCTTTTGTTTCCAAAGGAGAACATTGATAGCAATCAACACCTGTAATCAGAGTAGATGAATTATCACTTATTTCTTTTGGGTTAAAAGGTCTCAGTGACACATTCAAGCATGCACTTGCTGGTGGCTCCAAGGTGCAAACTTTTTCTTTTGATATTTTCAAGACATCTGGCTCATAATGTTCATCTTGCACAAATTTGTTAGTGCCCATCACTCTAATTTGTAATTCTGACTCTTGCAATCTTCTCGTAAACCCTTCTTCTGTAAATATCCTCGGACATGTTTCTTTTCTATCCAAACAGAAGTCTTCACCATTTTCTCTTTCCTCGTGAATTGAGCTTCTTTTGCTGAATCCTTCGGGAGTTTCCACCTTTGGTTTCCCAATTTGGCTTTTCTTAGGAATGTCTCCATCTGTCAACTTCAATCCAAAGATGGAAAATTGCACATTGTCATGCTTCTCCACTGGTGGAACAATAGTATCTGATCTTTGAAATTCACATGTTTCTTTCATAGCTGTTACTTCAATCTGGCTAGTTAAAGATTCCCCTGAAATAGGAACTTGTAACCACTGTCCTGGGACTGTGATGCCTCCTGTATGCTTGCTACAGCTTTTTATAGGACTTACAGACTTCTGAGATAGAGACAATATTGGCACCATTTGCTGAATTTGGTTCGATGCCTACAACCATAGGTAATAAATGCAGAATTCAAAACCATATATATGTGAATAAAGCCCCTGTATTTGAAGACTGTAAACAATCGACTGGATACTCTACACTATCAATATGAACTTTCAAGGATAAACTTTCCAGATCTGGAAAATAAGACATTTTCAAATAAAATACAGATTTAAACATAAATAAATAAGAAAATCAGCAAATCACTGCATAGTACATATAGAAACTGAGGAATCAAACAAGTAAGGATACAGTCATGTCCTCCCATAAGATATAACATTTCTTTGTCAACATATGCTGAAGAAAATTACATTGCAACTTAATGACTTTTAAAAGCAAGTAGGTAATACATTTTTGTGCTGTATGCGATTTTTTTCCTCCTATTCTTTTTCTTTTGACATGCATCTTATATTACATTACTGAACAGAAAGATGCATCGAGTGGTACATAGGAGTACAAATCAGTGGCCTACATAGCCACTATACATATATAAATAACCCTTCCTTTCATACGTGAGGACTGTCAACTTATCCATGTTAGCCCAATCTCAAAAGAATGTACATATGTTCTAAATATGAAATACTGGCTGGGAATTGTACTGCTAACTGTTAGAGATGAGAATGAAAGAGAGATCTCTTGGACTCTCGATGGCTATTTAAATTCACTTGTGACTTTTCATCTTCCTCTCAAGCTAAGTTACCAGGATTCGGATACGGATACGGATACGGATCCGGATCCGGATACGGATACGGATTCGTTGGTTTTTTGAAAATCCCGGATCCGGATACGGCAAGGATACGTCAAGTACAAAAAAATTAAAATATAATATTATTTTTTTTTAATTTTAAAAAACACTTTAGAGTTCAAAAGCCAAATACTCCTTGAAAGCATCAAACACTTTAGAACTGATACCATTAGATATATTATAAATATGAAGGCTAAAACATTGAAATGATGCATCCTCCCTCATACATATTACAATGATATTAGCTCAACTTCAAAAGACATGCCCTAAAATGTGAAGCCTAATAATTATAAAATTATAAATGTTTTATCGTAAAAGCATGTATAAAAAATTTAAAAACCAAAGTATAATTTTAAAAACAAATAAAAATATCAAAAGCCCATAAAACGATGTATAAATAATAAATATAAATATTAAAAATAAAAATAAAAAACCAAATTATCAATTATTAAATTAATAATTATTAAACTTTAATAAAAAACAAAACTCATTATAACAGATCAATAATTAATAATTATTAAATTTTAATAACAAAACAAAGTTACAAAACTCATTATAACAGATTATTAAATTAATAATTAATAATTATTAAATTTTAATTAAAAAAAACCATTATAAATTATCCCACCACTACAATATAAGACAAGACAAGTGAACGCACACAAAAATAAGTTGGATTGAAACTCTTTAGAAACCATTATAATTATTAAATTATATTATTATAATAAAACAAACAAAAAATAATAAAAATTATGGTATAGAAATGTCCGATATGCATTAAATCCATTATAATTATAATAATAATAAAAAAGTTAAAAACCCACTATGCCCATTATAAATAACGCACTATGCCAAAATTCAAAAAATCGAGAAGATTATGAATTTATAAAAATGACAAATGTGGAATACGCATTTTGCATTCCACTGTCGTCGAATTTTTGGGCGGAAATTATTTTTGTTTGCACTGTCCGGCAGCTAACTCTCTGACAGGATCCGTTTTTAACAGCGCAGAGCCGTTTCTAACAGCACAGAGCCATTTCTTTTAAAATTAATACGCCACCCGACGGTTCAACGCCGTATTTTGGTGTATCCGGATCCGGATCCGGATCTGATCCGTAGATCCGCCGGATCAGCTAAGTAGACCCACGGATCCGGTAACTTAGCTCTCAAGTGAATAATACAAATTTACATAATCCCTAATTAATCTGAAGGGGTGTATGTGAATCCAAAAAGAGAGCTGAAATCTTGGAATGGATAGCAGTCAATTGCTGAATGTGCTCTCTGAATCTGGTGGTTTAAGGAAAATGACAAACCAAATAGGTAGCAGAAGTTGAACTCTTCTACAAAATGGTGGCTTAAGGCTGACCACCAACTCTGGAACTTGGCTCAAAGAAGTTTCTGAATAATTCCAAATCTAGCTAGAAGTTGATGTCTTCTATGAAATAGAAGCACTTTCTGTTGGTGTTTTAAAGAGAACCACAAACTGAAGAGATGGTCGTTGAAAGATGACCACAAGTTCTTGTCTAGTAGAAGCAATAAGTCTTCCACTGAGTGGTGGTTTAAGGAGGACCACAAACAAAATGTTGGTTTTGGGATGACTACAAACCAAATCATGCTCATGGAACATGACTCTATCTCCAACTACAGCTTTGACTCTGGCTCTGGCTGACTCCAACTCTAGGCTCTCACTGTTGGCTCTAGTTTTTACTATGGCTCAAGCTCACTTGTTTCTGCTTGATTGATAAGACTTCGAAACTTGAAACTTGACTATCCAATCCCCCCTGTCAAATACAAGGCAAGAAGACAAAAATCCCTCCTCTGCAAGATGTGTCAATACTCGAGAATGAATTCTTCGGTATGATTGATATATCTTCTTGGTTGTTAAAGACCATTACCAAGAAGGGATCCACCCAACATGAATCTTTACTCTTGTAGAGTTCTTGTCACTGGAATATATGTCTGAATGATGATTATGTTTTCCACAATGCTCACGAGGATGAGAACCTCCATGTGGCAAACTCAATAACAATGTTGGCATTTAGGAATCTGATGTGTAAGTGGAGCACATGAAGATGAAATTTCTGTAGGAAATTACAGGAAGTTCCTTAGATCAAACACCAAAGGTCACCGCTCACAAACAGATCACAAATCAGTACACCAGTACATCATGTGGTTAAAACCCTCAAAGAGGGAAACAGTCCACGACCTGAGCCAACGCGGCCACTTCAGGTAATTTATTAATATAAAAAGAAAAGTTACATACATTTTTGTAGGTCCCCGTAATTTGTCAGATTGGCAAGACCAAATGTACAAGGGTAACATCAAACCAATTTTGGAGTCCTAGGACCTAGCCTTCCTGGACTCAAAGAGGGCTCTCTCTATAATTGTGTAAAAGATGTAAACTTGATTGATTTTAGGGTTTTGATTTTAGGCTAGTTATAATGATTAGGGTTTGTTTGATTGTTTTGATTGGTTGGGTAGGTTGTCAAGAATAACAGATGGGGTAAGAGAAAGACAATCCATTGGGCTATGGGGTCTGCAAAAGGTCTTAAAACGTGCAACAATAGATCAAGGGTGTTTTATAGGGCAAGTTAACAAAGCCAAATGGATCCTTTAGATAAAATGAGTATGGGATGATAGTAAGTTATGAATTAAGCGAAACTAAAGGTCAATCAAGAATCCTTTAACTATACTTCAAACAAGGAAAGCTTTCAAGACTATAGTTTAGTAACACTAAAGAGCAGTTAAGAATTCTTCAACTAGACTTCACTAGGCAGAGCTAAAAACAACAATCAAGTAACCCTAGAGAGCAGTTAAGAATTCTCTAAGTATTACTTTCAGGAGAAGAGGGCATTTAAAATATCAATTCAGTGAAATTAAAGAGCATTCAAGAATTCTTTAATCAAACCTAGTAGAAGAAAACATTTAAATGACAAGAATCAGACAAACTTAAGGTGCCTTCAACAACAAATCTTAAGCTAAGCTTTATGTTCTGCCATAAGAGAAATTAATGAAAAATATGAGAACATAAGGAGACAAATGTAAGACAAGAAAAACATCACCATTGACAAAGTTCATGTATCCAGTAAATGTGCTTGGTCCATTGATATTCAATCCAAAATCATGTTACAAAGCTCCAAAGCCAAACTTCCTTCCAACTCCAAGTCTATGAGATATCTAGCTCAGCAAACTACTAACAACCAACATGTACTATGGGGCCTCGATGCAATATTTATCTTGCAAAGGAGGACCAAAACTCTAGCTAGAGTTTGAAAATGTCATTGACTACTCATAAATGCCAGATTTTTCCTATGAGACCATGCAAGGCCCAAGGCACAAATATCCTAACTTAATAAATGCAAAAATAACTTCTAACAATAACTCCTCAACTAATTTTGGCAAAAAGTTGACTTTGAGGATTCTCCATAACTTTCAAAATATCTCCAAGTGTGTTTTGTTGACTTTTTGGCAAGGGCACAGCACTAAGGTTCAAGGGCGCAGCGCCAAAACAGGAAAATTAGCCCTTCTTGCAGCTGAGATTTGGAGGCCTTCCTGGTGTCCAAATGAGCTCCATGATAGCTCATTGGAAATCATGTCCTGTCTACTTTCCAAATCTACCTTTAGTTTTCAATTTGGTGCCCATTTCCCTGCTCAAAAACTCATTCTCCCAAGACTGCTCAGGGCGCAACGCCAGCTCTGAAAATAGGGTAGAAAGTTCATTTTTTGCATGTTTTTGGCACTTTTGGAGTACCAATTGTGCTCCAAATGAGCTGAAATTTTGTGTGGGTGATGTCCTTGGCCTGATAAACACAAAAATGCAAAGTTTTCCTCCAATGGGTGTTCCAAAAAAGAGTGTAGCGCCAGTGGCGTTGCACACTTGGCCCTTCAAAACAGTCAAAATTTCCAAAAACTCAAAAATTTGCAAAAAGTTTCCAAAATTGGGATTTGCCTTGCTGATCATGTCTAGGATGCTTGTAGGGATGCATCAGCAAGAATGTCAAGCTTTTCTTTGTCCTTTGCCTCCTTTAGTGATTGAATTTTTGCAAGGGCTCTTTTGAGCTTGGCCCTTGCAATCTTGTTTCTTAAGGCATAATTCCTTGCCATCTTCTTTTTGAGGTCAAGGTCCCTTTTGGTCTTCTCCAACTGACCCTCTAAGTGTGCATTTGCTCTCTCTAGCCAAGGTTCCCGATCATAGTCTATTTCCATGGCAAGCAGCTCACTTGGAGTGAGCTGCTCTGCCAACGTTGCCTCTTGCTCTCTCTCCTTGGCTAAGGCCTTCTTCAAGCCAATTGTCTTTGGCCTCCTCCTAGGAAGTTGTTCTTCCTCTTCTTCAGTGTCATCATGAGTGCTCAAGACCTCATCTAGCTTTGCCTTTGTCTTTGCAGCCTCTTTCCGAGCTCTGATAGCTCTGATCTCTTAGATAGCCTTCTCTGCCTCTAGTTGCTTGTTTTCAACCTCAAAATAGTGAATCACATTCTTAGCCCTACCTAGATTGGCTTGCAGATCCTTAATTTGGGCATCTTTGCTTTTGAGCAGCATGCTTGTGATCCTCTCCTCATTTTCATCATCACTGTCAGTGTGAATAAGTTGAAATTCTTGTTCAGTCTCATGCTTGTCTTCTTCTTCTTCATCAATGACCTTTTCCTTATCTTTTTCAAGCTACTTGGTTGATGTAGAAGGCATGGCCCCTTGCCTCTTAAGGGCAGCAAACACATGCCTATTTCCCCTCTGGTAGGTCAAAGGAAAAGGTTCAATTTTCACCATTTCTGTGCCACTTGTTTCACTGCCATCATTGTTGCCATCGTCACTGTCATTATCATTGGTCTACCTCTGCGTCACCCCTCTTGGGCCTACGTTGTTTTGTGGTACGAATCTGCCTCTCTACTATTCTGGTACGGATCTGCCTCTCTGCTATTGTGGAGGCTTCAGGTGGACAACGCAGTGCAGCAGTAGCGTGAGATATTTCAGCACAAGGGGCTGATGTGACTTCAACAGTGTAGAGGGTGTCTTCTTACGCAATGCAGAGCCGTAGTTGTGCTTCATCTTTCAGATGTTAGCTCCGATCAGCGGTCAATGGAGCTTCAGTGATGAGGTTGCAGCCCAACTGACTTGTCTGTCAAAGATTGGGCAGGAGATTCCGTTGTTTCTCTCAACAACTGAAGTTGCAGTGCAGCAGCTAGCAGTGGGAGTGCTATGGGCAGCACAGATGCAGCAGATTGAGAGGGAGTTGCAGTACAAATGTGGCAGTGGCGTTGACAGAGTCATGGGCAGTAGTACAAAATGGCAACAGCAGTGTAGAGTTGAGTGGCAACAGGCCAAGCACCAACAACACAGAAACCAGTGCCCAAAATCTTGTGATACATGGTGTGATGTATTGCTAGAGCACACTCCATGCTAAGAGGGAGTGTTCAGATTTTGTGTAGTGGGGGTAGCATCGGATGTCCTCTAGCTCCCAAAATTTGTGGAGGGACTAGAGTGCACATGATCTACAAGACCCAGAAAGAGATTTGGGAAATTTCATCTGGTTTGGGAGATATTTAATTAATTAATTATTTTAATGTATTTCCTAAGTCTAAACATAGGAAAATTAAATAATTAAAGTTAATTAAATTAAACATGTGATGAAATTGTCGTAAGTCACACGGATCAAGCTTTCTTTTTATCTTAGCCATTGATTCAAGATCTGATCATGGCAGTTGGTTTCCCAACGAGAGAAGTATAAAGGAAAGACTTGGGGTCATTTGTAAACACACACAGAGACAGAGCACTGAAGCTAAGCTGAGATTCTAGGGCAGGGTTTGCTAAGAATTCTTAGAAGTATTTCAACTACAGAGAGGGGAGTTTAGGCAAAGGGGATGGTCTGACCCCAGTGCCTAGAATCAACAAGAGGCAGAGAGCAGCTTCCAGAGGCAGTGCAAAGAAGCAGAGGCAGTAGCTGCGCAGCTTCAACTACATAGGTGCTACACAGTCACTCCCATGGCAACGTTAGGCAGTTGTAGACCCTCAGGGGTTACGCAGAGACCCTCAGGGGCAGCATAGGGACTGCATCACCCAGTCTGGGGTTACGCAGCCCTTTCCAGGCCAGCGTCGAGGGACAAAGAGGCTGACACAGGGGCTTCAGGGGTAGCGTTGGGGTTTCTAGGGCCTAGATCTGGCTAAGTTCTTTAAATCCCGTTTGAGGTTGTGGATCAATCAATATTTTGGCTTCAGAACAACCGGTGAGTTGCCGATCTACATTTTCTCTGTCGGGTTTTCCAGATCTGGAACCCAGATTTGTCGTATTTAGTAATACTCTTAATAATAAAACCCTCCAGCAACCAGAGACTAGTTTTCCTGCATTGGGTTTTTCCGGGGACTATTGTCCAGAAAATCTTTGTGTCACTTTGTCTATGTGTTCATGTACATTTTCTAGATCTAAATTGGTGAAAGTCTGTTATGTGTTTTGCTTCGATATTAATCTGAATTTTCAGCTTAATAACTTAATTAAGTAGGAAGAGCATAACCAGATCTAATAGTAAGATTTCTGCATAAGTAACATTCATAAATTTTCACAGGAGCCTTATTAAAGGAACTCTTGACAGTCTTTTGGACAAAATTGTGACACCTTTGGAGCATAATTTTGGAACAGTTTTTGAAGGCAGCAACAAACTTCTAGTATTTTGGATAGGTGACACTTAAGGGAGTTTGGGCATTTGTTAAGAAGCATACTCAACCATATATTTTGAGCAGGCCTAGAAACTTGTTGAAGTCATCCTGAAGCAGCTGTTGAAGACATCCTAAGAGCACTATGAAGTAGCCCTATTAAAGCAAAATTGAAGTATCTTGAAGTCTATACGTTGAGGGCATCCTTGAAGAGAGTTTAGAAGAGCATCCTGGAAGAAGTATCTTGGAGTTTTGAAGATTTGTTGTGCAGGTCTAAGAGCAACCTTTGAGCATTGGAACGTTGTCTCTCTGAAACAGTTATTGAAGACGTTCTTAGAGAGTTCTTGGGGTAGCATATTGAAGAAACCTTGAAGGATTCTTGAAGACATTTGGAAGACATATAGAAGTTGATCTTGAAGGCACCCTTGAAGATCATGGTGTATTGCTGAAGTCATCATGAGGTGATCTTGGAGAATTTTGTTTGGGTAACATGAAGAGTTGTGGAGACACCTTCATGTGAAGGCAAAGTTGTCATTGATGAGCTAAGTGCCTTGGAGATCATTTGAGGGCAGTGCTGAAAGTGAAGATATTGTTAGGGCTCGTTGCAGAAGATATTGGGAGTTGTGAAGAATCATTAAACTTATCTAGAATTGAAGCAATGGGTTGGAGCCCTATAGGATTGGAGTCCTCAAGAAGACCATGTTGGAGCCTGTACCAATGATAGGGTTGGAGCCTCATTAAGACAAGGTTGGTGCCTTGGAAAAATAGGGTTGGAGCCTCGTGAAGTCCAAGTCAGTGCTTGGCAAAATATAGGTTGGAGCTTGGTGGATTGGAGATTGGTGTCTTCATCTAGGTATTCTACTTGATTGATTGTAAAGAGGATTAGAGTCTCGTCATTGATTAATAAAATTATTATTTAATCATTGTTCATTTTGTGTTCTAATTATAAGTGATCTTAACTGGTAAAAATAACAATTGAAAAGAAATATTGATTCACCCCCCCTCTCAATATTTCCAACAGTAGGAGTTATTTGAGATGGCTAGCTGCATGTCATGGCAAATGACCTATGCAAGTCCACATTTGAAGCTACAAATTCAACACTAAATCCCTAACCCTAATCTCCAAAGCAATTGACGTCCGAGATTAGATCTTGCCTCACTTGAGATCAAGGGTTGAGATTAAAATATATTCATTAAAGTAATTTACTTTACTTTTCCTAAGTTTACTTTAGCTCAATAAGCCAACATAATAATTATGTGCTTTTCCTGAGTCTTACTTAGGCTAAGTTACAAAAAACAACTTGTTCACACTAGAGAAAGTGTTTAAAGAGACTCTGGGCGTCTTCTGCATGCCTAGACTGTGAAAATTCCTTGAAATGCAGCAACTAGAAATTATTCTTCTAACTGATTAATTATTAAGCAATTTATTTGCTACGACAAACAATGAATAATTTACACTGCAATTTCTTCATAAATAAAAATGACGTTGTGGAAATAAAATATGCGGAACTGAAAAATATAGAGCAATCACACACACAAATTGACACCGTTATTTTTGGACAAGTGTCCCCGAAAAAACTCAATGTGGGAAAACTAGTGCAGCAAATAAGAGTTTTATTATTATGCAGCAACATAAATTCTAAGTACAAGAAAATGGATGCCAAACTTGTAATCCTGTCTCAGAGGAATATTTGGAAAATCAACCGAGAGAATTTCTCTCTCTCCACAAGCAATCTAACCACATTCTGGGCTCAAAAACTTACTCCCGAAAAGATCTGCATCCACCCCTCTGCAGTCTCTTGTACGCATTGCTTGGAACTCCCTCGAAATCAAATGTCTTGCTTGTCTCTGTCGCAAAAAGTGACTCGCTAAGCCTCCCCTCCAACAACTGAATCAACTCCTCCTCTGGCTAAATCGAATTCTCCCAAGAAACCCTCCACGCAGGCCTTGAACAAATCCTTGAGAAAAACACGTCCCTATCTCAGCTGACTCTTCCAGACCTACAAATCTCCTTTGGAAATATGCTACTCTACCCCTCTGCCACATGCTACTCGATCACTGGCTCAATCTGACTGCTGAATCACTTTCTATTGGAAAATCGAACTGCCTTAATCATTGAGTGTCTAGAGTTGTGTGGTGCGTTCTCCATCTACCCCATCGTCCTCTTCTTATAATCTCCAGTTGAAACTTCAACGTCCAAGATTAAATCTTAATCAATGGTTGACATAATCTCTAAGTCGATCCATGTGAGTTTCTAGAGAATTCTCACCTTTCTCAATTAATTCCTATTAATTAATCGATTTCCCTAAGTTAGACTTAGACAATTTTTAATTATCGATCACTTAATTTAATTGAGCTGTCTCTAGGTGGAATTTCTAGAAACGATTTCTATGTTTTGGAGAGCTCATGTGTTTTATCGTCTCCACAAAGTTTGAGACTAAAAAACCATTCGATGCTACAAAAACTAGCACTCCCTCTTAGCGAGGAAGGTGTTCTGGTGTTGCACTATTAGAACACTCTGTCTCTGTGTCATCCTCCCATACACGCTAGTGATGTCTAACATATGTAGCTCCCTGCCACTGTCCATCAACCACTATGCCAACTCTGATTCATCTGCTACTAGTTGTAGCTGAACCATGCTGCATCTGTGTTGCTGCTAACACTGCATTGTACAACTTGTATTGCTGCCAACCTGGCATCTGCACTGCAATCCAACAAACACTCCCTCTCATTGTTGTTGCTGCTGCAACTATTGCAAATGAGAAGTATCCGAATGAACTGTGCTTATGTGCTGCAATTGTCTCCTGAGTCTTTGGATGGTACTAGCCTATGCATTGTCCACTAGGAAATCTGCGTTGTTGTTTGTTAGTTTTTGTATTATCAAATGTGTTCTAGCCTTGAAATTTGGTGGAGAGGCTAGATTACATGAGATCTCCAAAACCCATAAATCGTTTTTGGAAATTCTGCCTAAAAGTGTCTCAATTAGATTATTCGTTGTTTTTTAAATATTTACTAAGTCTAAACTTAAGGAATATGGTTAAGTAATCAATATCAATTGAGATAATGTGAGAATCATCTAGAAACTCACACGGATCAACATGGAATTAATTTGGGCCAACGATTATGTTTTAATCTTGATCGTTGGTGCTCCAATAGAGGATTATAAGAAGAAGTCGATGGGTAGATGGAGAATACACTAGTGCAGATACTCAGTTGCCCAGCCAGTTCGATTTTCTCAGTGGCAGTGATTCAACAGAGCAAATAGAGTCGAAGGGTGACTAACAGGTGGAAGAGGAGGGTAGTAGCATTCCGGGAGGAAGTTTTCCAGTTCCGGGAAGAGGCAAAGGAAGGAAGGCTGAAATCTGCACAAGGTCTGTGTAAGCACTGCACAGAGGGTAACGCGAGAGGCTCAACGCAAAGGCTAGGGAGGTAATTTCAGAGGCAGAAATTAGCTGTGGAATGAGAGAAAATTCTTACAATAATTTTACTAGTATTTTTTTCATTAGATTGCCAGTTAAACATCTAAATTATTGTACTCAGAATTGCTACTAAAGAATAATAATAAAACTCTCATCTACTGCACCGATTTTCCTGCATTAGGTTTTTCCATGGACAATTGTCCAAAAATAACCGTGTCAAAATTCTTGTGTGCTAGAATTTCTCAGTTTTCAGCATTTTATTTTCCGTAGTATTTTTATGGTGAAAATTGCAGTTGTGATTTTATTCATTGTTTGTCATAGCAAATAAACTGCGTAATTAAATTTACAGTTAGAAGAATAATTTCCAGTTGATGTAATAGATAAAAATTTCACATGGTATCAGAACATAGCTGATCAGCCAAAGAGCTTAGAAGCAAAAAAAAGGAATTTCTTTGTTCAGTGAGAGTAGCAGGCTGAAATTCCCACGGGCAGCACAGTCTTTTGCCAGGAGGCCGAGTTACTTGAGGAAACTCTATTTTTCATAGCAGAACAATTAGTTTTTCCAAATCAAGTGATTCCAGAGGTAGAGGGAGCAACTCGAATCTTTCTTTGGGAAGATCTCTAGCTAGACACAAAGGATTTTTGCAACAGTTTTTAGAGCAAAGCCAACGTCGAGTGAAAGAGGAATAACAAATTGTAAATTCTTCAGCATAAGCATGGACATAATTGACATTCAGGAGGCTTTAAATTTGTCTTCTAGGTTGGAGGATGAATTTGCTTACTTGTCAAGATGAACTTCACAGGGTGTCTGGTATATAGACAATGGAGCATCAGTTCATATGACAAGGGTTAGAGAATATTTCTCTAACTATAAGGAGGGGTAGATGGATTTCCATATTACCATGGGAAACATAACGAAATGTACTCCAGTAGGGAGAAGTACCATAGATTTTCAGAGGGAGTCAAGAGCAAGCACTAGGTATTGCATGTGCCAAGATTAGGTATGAACCTGATTTCAGTATCTCAGTTATAGGATAAGGGGTATGATATTCACTTTGTAGGGAAGAAAGTGTATGTCAAACACCCAAGTTGGAAGAAGGTAAGACAAATTGGAGTTCGAAGCAACAGATTGTACTAGTTGCAGATAGACATACCGGTTGCAAATCGACTCTCCAATGGAACTAATAGGCAGTGACAATAGCGGTGAGAATGAGCTGAATGAGTTATTTCATAGGAGAATGGGGCATCTACACCATGGAGCACTCAAAATGCTCAGAGAAACAGTAACAGGGGTTCTAGAACTTAGCACAGAACATGATGACATGTGCAGGGGATGCGTACTTGGGAAGTATGCTAAGACAACATTTCTAAGAAGTGACCACTGAGTAGATGGCGTGTTAGGGATTATAAATTCATATATTTGTGTCCCTATGTCCACTAGAGCTCTCAGTGGTGCCAAATACTTCGTCACCTTTATTGATGACCATTCTTGGAGAACCTGGATCTACTTCTTGAAGACCAAAGATGAGGTTTTTGATCATTTCAAAGAGTTTAAGGCTCTCTTGGAGAATGCGACAAGGAAGAAGATCAAGGTGCTCCGCTCAGATAATGGTAGAGAATATATTGATAAAGAATTCACAGATTTCTGTGCGAAGGAAGACATTAGAAGAGAATGGAAAACTCCATATAATCCACAACAGAATGGAGTAGTGGAGCATAAAAAGCAAAACCATAGTTGGGGCTACAAAAACTATGTTGTATGACTAGCATTTGCCCAAATTTTTGTGGGCAGAAGCATGTAACACGACAATATATATTCAAAACAGGACTCCTCATAGAGCATTGGGGAAGAAAACGCCAACAGGAGTCTTCATAGGGATGAAGCCAAAAGTTAGTCACTTCAGGATCTTTGGCAGCGTTTCTTATTGCCACATGCCAGATGAAAAACGTACCAAATTGGATCAAATTGCAAAGAAGGGGTTTCTCGTTGGGTATAGCGAGACCTCAAAGGGATACATGATCTACATTCCTAGTAGTAGGAAGATTTTAGTAAGAAGATACGTGAAGTTCATGGAGGACCGAGTTTTCATGAGATCTCGTGAGATGTCTGCAGGTGATCAGAATCAATCAACAGAAGCTCCTTTGGTCCAGCAGCAAGGGCAACCAGTGGAACCAACAGGAGGACAGTCCCAAGGATCGAGTATAGTGACTAGTACCAGTATTTCCTCAGGGGCAAGAAATCCAGGGAGTTCTTAGCAAATTGAGCAACAGGGACAGGATGGGGAGGAGCTGGTTGAACCTCCCACCACTAGTGGTCGAGCCATCAGAGAAGTTCATCAAACATTGAGAGATGCAAAGGAGTTTATTGGAACTCCTAGGATGAACAAAAGACAATGCAGGCAACCTGATAGGTACCAAGCATTTGTGGCTCAAGTTGTAGAACCTTCTAGTTTTCAGGAGGCCGCACAACATTAGGTGTGGGTAGATGCCATGGTAGGAGAGTACAACTCTATCATGACAAATGACGTTTGGAAGGTGGTGCCAAGGCCGAAAGACAAGTCAATTGTAGGTTCTAGATGGATCTACAAGATCAAGTATGCTGCAGATGGTAGTGTGGAAAAGTACAAGGCTAGGTTCGTGGCAAAGGGGTATGCACAAAAAGAAGGGATAGATTATGAGGAGACATTTGCCCCAGTTGCTAAATACACATCTATCCGGTCAGTTATATTCGTAAAAACTCAGATGGGATGGCAAATTCACCAGATGGAAATCAAGACAACATTCTTGAACGGGGGTGATAGAGGAAGAAGTGTACGTAGAGCAACCAAAGGGCTTCGAGACTCATGAAAGGCGCATTCATGTGTGCAGACTGAAGAAAGCTATATACGGACTCAAGCAGGCTCCTAGGGCATGGTATGGTCGGATTGAAAACTACTTGTAGTAGATGGGATTGGTTAAGAGTGACGCATATCCAAGCTTTATTACTTGATGGTAGAGGGTGAGCCACTCATCCTAGTTTTGTATGTGGATGATATCTTTTTGACATGATCATCAAGTCTCATAGAGGACTGCAAGAGGAACCTGGCAGCAGAGTTTGACATGAAGGATTGGGGTTGATGCACTATTTCCTAGGATTGGAAGTGTGGCAGAAGGATGGGGAGATCTTCCTTGGGCAAGGAAGATATGCTACAGATATTTTGAAGAGGTTCAGAATGCACGATTATAGACCCATGCCTACACCCATGATCACAAACTGGAAGAAGATAGATGCATTAGATTACAAGGATGTCAACCCCACCTTGTGTGAAAGTTCCACTATTCGGAATCTTACTGCAACAACTGATTAGATTTATTCTATTTGTTTAACTAAACAAATTATTTATCTTGTGCTACGGTAAATATTAAAATGAAATACATTGTTGTCTTCACAATAAAAAATAAATTCTGCAGAAAGTAAATACAAGGAAAAATACTAGCACAAGTATAAACACAGTGACACAGTTATTTTTGGACAATTGTCCCTAGAAAAACCCAATGTGGTAAAATCGGTGCAGCAGATGAGGGTTTCTTTATTATTCTTCAACAAAATCTCTTGTACAAAAATAACCAGTAGAATAGAAGAGGAAGATGTGTGAGAAATTTACAAACAATTTTCTCACTCGCTCCACAGCGAAATTTTGACCCTGGTGAGGCTCTATAGCTTCTCTACGTCTCACTGCGTCAGCCTCTGCGGAGTGACTGCGCAATTCCAGCATCACAACCTCTGCGCTGTCCCTGCCACTGCGTCACTACCTCAGCGTTGTCCTTCCTCTATGCTGCTTCCTCCTGTCTGATCATGTACACTTAGCTCTTGCCGATGCCCTCTCTCTCCAACCTGCGACTCTCCCTCTGATTCGATTTTCTCTTGCCGAACTTCAACCAGTGAGAAAATCAATCTTCTTGGGTAACTGAGTATCTGCTCCGTGTGTTTTCCAAATGCCCCATCAAGTCCTTATAATCTTCTCGTTGAGACTTCAACGACCGAGATTAAATCATTAATCAACTACTAAGATTAACTTGACTTGATCTCCGTCATTTTCTAGAAGATTCACACCCTGTTTTATTAATACCCTTTAATTATTTTAATTTCCTAAGTTTAGACTTAGGGTCCCATTAAAAAAAATTAATTATTTCCATAAAACACAATCCGTGTGGAATTTCCAAAATGCTTTCTGGGTTCTTTGGAATACATGTGTCTGAGCCCCCCTGCAAACGTAGAGCACGTCCGATGCTAACAAAAATCAACACTCCCTCTTAGTGAGGAATGTGCTCTAGCAATACATCCAACTGAAGTATCACCCTGCCTTTGTAACATCTGCCTCTGCGCTGTTGATGTCTGACACTACTGCCCACCAACTATTGCACTGCTGCATCTATGCTGCTGCTGACCTTGTGTACTGCTGCCAACTGCTGCTGCACTACAACTCTCTGTTATCCACTGTTGTTGTAACTGAGGACCCATCTGCTACTGAAACGGGTTCTCAACCATACCCATCTACTCCCTGAACTGAATGAATTTAGCTCTCCCTAGAACCTTTGTAAGTACGTCTGCTACCTAATCTCCTGTGGGGACATACTGCAGCTGTACTGCCCCACGTTGAACACAGTCTCTGATAAAGTGACACCTAATATCTATGTGTTTCGACTGATCATGAAATACTGGATTCTCAGAGAGCAGAGAGCTTGATACAACTCTGATTATCACAGTAAACACTGGTCGAAATCCTCTTTCTGAACAAGCTCACAAGTAGCTTCCTAAGCCATATGGCTTCGCACATTGTTGTGCTAGTTTCCATATAGTCTGCTTCCACTGAGCTCAGTGCTACCGACTTCTGCTTCCTACTGCACCAAAAGATCATTCCTGATCCAACAAATGTTTGGCCTGGTGTTGACTAGATACATGAGTGACCCAATGAGTTGTCTGTACAAGGTGGGGTGGACTTCATTGCCCCCTGATGCATCTATTTTCTTCTAGTTGGTGATCGTAGGCATCGCCATGGGTCAACAATCCTGCATTCTGAATCTCTTCAGAATTTTCATAGCATATCTTCCTTGCCCAAGGAAGATCTCTCCATTTTTCTGCTAAACTTTCCAACCTTAGAAAATAATGCATTAACCCCATATCCTTCATGTCGAATTCTACTTCAAGATTCTTCTTGCAGTCCTTTATAAGCCTAGATGATCTTGTATGAAACAAATCATCTACATATAATACTAGAATTAATGGCTCATTCTCTACCATCAAATAGTAGAGATTGGGATCTGCATCACTCTTGACGAATCCCAACTGCTGCAAGTAGATATCAATCCGACCATACCAAGCTCTGGGTGCCTGCTTGAGCCCATTTTGGGCTTTCTTCAATCTGGATACATGAGTTCTCTTCTCATGGGTCTCGAAGCCTTCAAGCTGTTCTATGTATACCTCCTCTTCTATCACTCCATTCAAGAATGTTGTCTTGACATCTATCTGGTGAATCTCCCATCCCATCTGAGCTGCTAGGGATATGACAGATCTGATGGAGGTGCATTTAGCAACAGGGGTGAAAGTCTCCTCACAGTCAATTCCTTCCTTCTGCGCATACCCCTTTGCCACGAACCTGGCCTTGTACTTCTCCACGCTACCATCTGTAGCATACTTGAAGTTGTTGTTGCACCCCAACAGAAATTAACCCAACCAATAAAATTATGTCCTCTCAGCCTTTTTCTAATCTCTGATAACTTGTCCAATCTTCATCACAAAACTGACTCAAACAATAAGTCCTCGGCCTCCTATGCTGTATCTCTGAAATCTTCACCGAAAATTGATGCCAAAATGAAGTGTTTTAACGTCATATTTATACATATTTTTCTTTTTGACGAAGAGTCACGTCCCTTGGCCAAGAGGTCGACTTGCATGAGTTGTCTCATGTCAGCTTGCATAGAAATTATATTTTTCCAAACTTGTAAATTCATTTTCTCTCAAACCGTTGGGAGTTTCGAGGCAAATAAGGACTTGTTGGAAAGCTAAAGTTATGCTCTAAAGGATGTTGAAGTTCTCACAAAGAAATGTTGCCTCTAAGATGGTGAAAAATATTTTTTTAATGTGACTGTCCTTAAATTTTTGTGCATAAAATATTTGGAACAAAATGGCTTCTCCAATGATTGGCTCCTCTATTGTTTGGCTTCTCATCATCATAGGATCATGTATGACATCCACATCATAATAGTATCCAACAATGAATGTATCATCTCATGTCATCATATACTCGTGCAGTGATAAGTCATAGTGCAACATTTATTAATTTGTTATTGGGAAAACTTCAAAGTAGTCTTTCAACCATGTCATCAAGACCATTATCAAGTGTGGTCATTCAAGAGTTTGACATCATCATGTGTATGACTTCATTAAGAATAGTCTTCCACATCAAGGGTAAGGACATCATCCGGGTTCTAGGCTTCTTCATCAAGAGTAAGCACATCATCATGATTTCTAGGGCTTTATGATCAATAGGCATGACAAAACTTCTTCATAGATTTTGACATCATCATTAATGGTCTCCTAGTCAAGCAAGAGTCATGGCATCATCATCTGGAACCAGGCATCTCAAGAATATTAACATCTCAGTCAATGCCATATTGACATCAATGACAACCTTTATTAACAGGTAGTGTATGCCCAGCAGGGGTGACGCAGAGCTAGAAGGGCTCCGCAGAGGGATGCAGAGCCAGAAGAGGGTGGCGCAGTCACCCAGAGAGCTGTGTTGGGGTTTTAGTGGGCCAGATCAAGCTCGTATACAGTAGATCTAAAAGGGTGAAGTAGCCACACTAAAGGGTGACGCAGGGACAGAGTAGGAACCTGTGGGGTTCTTCATTCTGAGTTGAATCAGCCATAATATCTGTCTCCAGAGATAGAGGTAAATTTGCCTCGATTTTCTCTGTTGGGTAAACCACTACTGGTACCCTAGTTTGTATTCAAAAATCTGCATAATAATAAAAACCCTCAAGAGTTTTTGCACCGGTTTTCCAGCATTGGGCTCTTCTGGGGACATTTGTCTGAAAAATCTTGTGTGTCCTTTGTCAAATGTGCTCAATTCTTCAGTACTTGATTTGTATATTCATGAAAGTTGTAGTGTATTTACTTTGATGTTTTACTGAATAATTCAGAAAAATAACTTTGTTAAGTAAATCAAACAAGTAGAAGTAAATTAGATTACTGTAGTAGTGTTTATGTTTAGTAAATTCAGAAATTTTCACAATTTTAGCATCCTCACTTAGATTAGACTTGTATCTCTTTAGAGAACTTCTCTATCCTTCTTGGAGGACGAATTTTTGGGGCATGGAATGAATTTTGATGTTTGGATCATTTTCTCTTGTCTTGGAGCTTCTTGATTGGCAAAATTTTGATGGTTGGATATACTCTTATGCATGTAAGTACAATTTAATGTTATTCTTTATTTCTATTTTGTCACATACATTGTTGTTGGGATTTTTTCTATACTCGGGCTAATTTACTGCATCCATTTATGCGAGGTTGTGGAATTTTTGTTTCTAGATAGTGTTGCTCCATGTATGGGCCATGTGTAATGAGTGAATGTTCCTAGGGATTTTCATCGTTGAAATTCATCTTGACAAGCCATTTATTCTGCAAAACGAAGTATAAAGTCTTTGAAGCTCCTTTTGTTGCTACCCTAATGCTAAGTGAAGTTGACTTTGAGGCCTCCTTAACATAGAAAATCCAAAATCCATAGTCATAATTCTTCTTGACTCCAATCTCCCCAAAGGATTAGGCATTGGTCTACCATAAGGTGATCACCTTAAACCTAATTTTCCTCTCCCATCTCTTCTATTCTAGGAATGGTGTTAATTTTAGGTTAACATGTTCTTTGCTTAGGTTAGTTACTTCATTATCCCATTATCAATTCCATTTGACCATAATTAATCACTTTAATCATCACCATATGACAGTAACATAATGAAAGAACATTAAATGCAAAAGACAAGCCAAGACAAGAGAACACATAGATATGGTTCAAGCCGGGGAGAAACACCATGATGGGGAAAACCCTTTCAATACTTCTTATTATTATAATCAAACGTTCATCAAAGAGAGAGAGAGTACAATAAAGAGTCAAGATCGACTTGCCAATACCACTTTCCAAATTCTAAGGAGATAGCTCAGTCAAGTTTGAGCTTCATTCTTCAGCCCTAACCAAAGATCAAGGGTCTTCTTCTTTACCAGACTTCTATCAGAGTCTACATATCCTCCAGGAGATTTTCTAGTCACATCTTCTTGGCTTCCGGATGATAACTGCCTCTTGACATGGTTGCATTTCACGATCTCTTCCCTTCTGCACATCTTCATTCACAAGAACTTCCAATTTCCAGTTCCTTGTTCATATACAACCACCTCATATTCCATATGAGGATATATTATGTTGATTTCATTTGTTTGTGCACTGTGAGAGATCATACTTCTAAAGTTCATTGCCTGCAACCATATGACATGACTACACAGCATTCAGTGCTAGCATATATATATATATATATATATATATATATATATATATATATATATATACCTCATACGTTTTTCCTTGAGTCATCCTGTAGCAATTTTACTAGAATGAAGAATTTCATTCCCTTGACCTGCTTCATCAATATGTCATCACATCATAATCCTAGAATTCTGTAGCATAGAATTCTTTGATGAAACCTTTCTGCTTTCTTTCTAATCATTGAATTCATACAGAATTCCATTAGAAAAAATCAGCACATGTTTCCATGATGACCCTTGATCTTGATGACTGCCTTCCATCAGTATTGTTATCAGTGAGGTTTTCCAGAAGCTGATTCACCAAGAGCTCCTACCATGCTTCTATCATGATGCTATTACCATACATTGCTTTCTATCATACTAACCAACAAAAATCACTTAAAGAAGAAGATGATCTCAATCATAAGAGAGATCCCTCGCTTCTTTCTTAGATTTATTTGCATCATGTTCTTCCCTCATATATGAGATATGGGCTTCTTCCCTTTTCCTCTTGTCCTTTTAATATTTAGGACAATATCTTTTATAATGCCCAAGTTCATTACATCTAAAGCATCGTACTTTGTCCATATTTCTTCTTTTATTATGAGGACCAAACTTTCTGAATCTTCCTTTCTTCCTGGATATGGCTGCAAAGGCTTGATTCCCTTCACTTGATCTTGTATTAGCTTTGGCTTTCAATCTTGTTTCCTCTATTTTACATAGAGACCATAAATCATGGAATGGTGTGGCTTCTTTCTTCCCGTATAAACTTGAAGTGAAGTTTCCCCATTCTTCTGGTAGAGCATTCAACACCATAGTAGTCATCTCAGTGTCAGACATTACTTCTCCCAGTTCCTGCAGTTGATCTCTTATTTCAGAAATCCTCATAAAGTATGAAGTGATTCCTTCTTTTCTTGACAATTTCATTTTGTATAGTTCTTGTCTCAGAGAGATTGCTTCTCCTACAGTACCCACAGAGAATAGCTCCACCATTTTCTCATATATTTCTTTAGCAGACTTTATTTTTGATACATAGGGAATGAGTGAGTCCTTAATGGAATCTATGAGAATCCTCTGGGTTCTGGTTTCGCCTTTCATGTACTTGGCATGAGCTGGAGCATCTTCTTTTGAGGGTTGAATTGTAGATCCTTTGATGTAATCCATAACTTCCTCTTCAATTAAATTCAAATTTGTCCTCTTCTTCCATGCAGTAAAGTTTGATGACACTACGAAAATTCTACTGCAGTATATTGGTTTATTTCCTCCTACTTGATTTTTAGACATTTGATTCAGAAAATACCGAAAATAAACACAACTACAGCCTACACATGCAGATCATTTGCTAAATAATTTACTTATGCAACAAAGTGACACATGGATTTTTGGACACAAGTCCCCGGAAAAACCCAAAGCGGGAAAATCGGTTCAACAAATATGAGGGTTTTATTATTAAGTAGTTCTGAGCACAGCAAATCTAGGTTCCAACCTTGGAAAACCAGACAGAGAATAAAAGATATAAAAACTGCAGCTAACCTGAAGATCTACTGCCAAATATCTAACTGATCCACACCCTCAAACGGGATTTACAGGACTCAGCCCGGATCTGACCATAGAAACCCTCAGCGGTGCTTCTGAAGCCCTAGCGTTGCCCTAGAGGGATTGTGTCAGCCTCTGCATGGCTCTAGGAGGGCTTGCGTCACCTTAGGAGGGTCTACATTGCCCCTGCGTTGCCTCTACTTGGATAGCATCAACCCAGCATGGCCCTAGCTGCCTCTGCGCTGTCCCTGTTGCTCTGCGTGGCTCTGAAGCCTCTCTGCGTTGTCCTTGTGGTTGCTCCTCTTGCCTCTTGTTGTCTCTTGGCCCCAGAATCAAAACATTCCCTTCGCCAATACTAACCCTCACTACAGGAAATTCCAATGGAAATCCTTAGCAAACCCGCCCTAGAATTCCAAATCTATTCCTCAGTTCTACAGAAATTGTGTCTTCAACTGGCCCTCAAGCCTTTCTCTTATACTTTTTCATTGAACCCTTCAACGGCCGACATTAAATCATCCATCAACGGCTGAGATTAAAAGACTGCTTGATCCATGTGACTTAAGACAATTTCAGCACATGTGTTAATTAATTCACTTTAATTATTTTATTTTCCTAAGTTAGACTTAGGAAATCCATTGAAAATAATTAATTATTTGAATAACTTGAAATTTCTCAAATCCATTTCTGGGTCTTGTAGATCAAGTGTACTCTAGTCCCACCACAAAATTTGGGACCTAGAGCACAACTGATGCTACCCCAAATACACAAAATCTCAACACTCCCTCTTAGCATCAGAAGTGTGCTCTAGCAATACATCACACCATGTATTACAAGATCTTGAGTACTTGGTATGTGTTGTTGATGCTTGGCCTGCTGCCCTCCATCTACTGCATTGTTGCTCTCTCTATTGCTACCCATGCCACTGCCACATATGTACTGCAGCTCCCTCTCAAATTGTTGCATCATGCTGCCCATAGCACTGCCACTGCTAACTGCTACACTGCAACTCAGTTGCTAAGAAGTAAGCACCTGAATAACTCTGCCCAACTGTTTGACAGACAAGTAAAGTTTCCCTCCACCACTGAAGCTCCCTGGATGCTGAATCACGCTGTCCCCTTGGAGACACTGTCATGCTGCAACACTGCACTGCGTGAGCCCAGCTTCTTTGCGCTGCTTAAGTCTCATCAGCCTCTCTGCCTTGACATCCCTCCCTGCTTGCTCTTTTCTTGCATCACGTACATACTCTTCAGCTGCTTCAGCTCCCCTCTTTCTTTCAATGGCAAATTCATACAGCATCTCTCGACTCATCCCACTACCGTCTTAAGGCTCCCGTAGCTCGTATGTAATCCAAGAGTAGGGCTAGCTCAAGGATCCCACCACTCAATTTGGATACTCTATATATCCATGTCACCCCACCTCTTCTCTCGAGGTGCATGAGCACTCATGGCTGCATCATCATTAGAGCCATGTCATTTGCTACTACAACCTTGGAATCAGAAGCTCCTTTGTCCCACTTCTTAGGACAACTACTGGCGAATTGACCAAGATCACCACAGTTAAAGCACTGGACCTTGGAGAGGTCCTTCTTTTTCTTCCCTTGCTTCTTTTCCCTTGATGCAAGGGCTGCATCCTCCTCCTCTTTTTTCTTTCATCTGGTTGATCCGCTTCCTCCACTATTGGATTGCTTCTTGCCGATCATCCTGATCTCCTCTTGGCAGAGAATAGCCCACATATCAGCCCATGATGGTAACGCTGCACTTCCTAGAATGCTCTGGACAAACATTTCCCATTCTTCAGAGATAGCATTCAGGGCCATCCTCACTAGGAGCCCTTCATCTGGATTAGCACCCATGCCAATCAGCTGGTCACAGATAGCTTGAAGTCTGAAGAGGAATGGATCCATTTCTTCACTCTTCATCATTTGGAACATCCGCATTTGATTTTCAAGAAGCATTCTTCTTTGCACAGAACCTCCTTGGAACATCACTTCCAAAGCTAACCACATGTAATGTGTTGTATTCTTACCAGTCACATGAGGAATCACGTGATCCTTGACTCCGTCTATGACCAACCTCTTCGTCTGTGCTTGATTTTCTTCATACTTCTTGACTAGATCTGCGTCAGTTGGTACAACAAGTGTCTTCTCTGCATGATCTTTGAGACCATAATCATCCAGAACTGAGACAATTCTGGTCTTCCAGATAACATAGTTGGACGTGCCATCCAATCTATCTTGATCCCTCAATCCATATCGAGCCATCTTTGCTCAGATCTGAAGCAAACAGTACTTCTCCCTCTAGATCTAGGTTTCTTGGTGACTAGAAACCCTCTAGTAACTGCTTCTTTCTGCAAACTGACTTCCCTCTTGGAAATCTTCCAACAAAAACTCAAACGGACAGTATTCTCCGATCCTCCTGATCGAATCTCAGATCTATTTGGCTCATATCTGCTGAATTACTGTCTTCCTCCTGCCTTTGTTGCCTTAACTAGGCACAATTCTACACCTACAGAATCTCTACCCCGCCAGCACTGCTGAAGATCTGAAGCACTGCTTCAAGATCTTGGCAAAAAATATTTCTGAAGCAAGAGAGGTGGTTGGACAGCGTCCTCCTGGCTGGCCCAACGCAGTCCTAGCGCTGCTCAGAAGTGGACTGCATAACCCCAGACTCGATGACGCAATCCTTATGTTGCCCTGGGAAGGGTCTGCGTAAGCCTACAGGCCTTCTGCAGTTTCAGTGCTGTCTCCTGGATCTACTTTCCCTTGCTGTCAAGATGCCCTTTCCGGATCTACTACTTCTTCTGCCACCCTGCAGAAAAAAAAATATTTCTTCAGCCGATTTGTTGTAGATTCATCTTGATCTACTATCGCTCTGATACCCTGTGAAAATTCTACTGCAGTATATTGGTTTATTTCCTCCTACTTGATTTAATTTATACAAGTTATTTTCAGAAACTAGATTTAGAAAATACCGAAAATAAACACAACTACAGCGTACACATGTAGATCATTTACCGAATAATTCACTCATGCAACAAAGTGACACATGGATTTTTGGACATAAGTCCCCGGAAAAGCCCAAAGCGGGAAAACCGGTTCAGCAGATATGAGGATTTCATTATTAAGTAGTTCTGAGTACAGCAAATCTGGGTTCCAGTGCCAAATATCTGACTGATCCACACCCTCAAACGAGATTTACAGGACTCAGCCCGGATCTGACCCTAAAAACCCTCAGCACTGCTTCTAAAGCCCTAGAATTGCCCTGGAGGGACTGTGTCAGCCTCTGCGTGGCTCTAGGAGGGCCTGCGTCACCCTAGGAGGGTCTACGATGCCCCTGTGCTGCCTCTACTTGGCCAACGTCAGCCCAACGTGGCCCTAGCTGCCTCTGCGCTGTCCCTGCTGCTCTACGTGGCTTTGAAGCCTCTTTGCGTTGTCCTTGTGGCTGCTCCTCTTGCCTCTTGTTGTCTCTTGGCCCCGGAATCAGAACATTCCCTTGGCCAATACTACCCCTCACTGCAGGAAATTCCACTGGAAATTCTTAGCAAACCCGCCCTAGAATTCCAGATCTATTCCTCAGTTCTACAGAAATTGTGTGTCTTCGATTGACCCTCAAGCCTTTCTCTTATACTTTTTCGTTGAACCCTTCAATGGTCGAGATTAAATCATCCATCAACGGTTGAGTTTAAAAGACTACTTGATCCACGTGACTTAATACAATTTCAACACATGTGTTAATTAATTCACTTTAATTATTTTATTTTCCTAAGTTAGACTTAGGAAATCCATTAAAAATAATTAATTATTTGAATAACTTGAACACAACTTGAAATTTCTCAAATCCATTTCTGGGTCTTGTAGATCAAGTGTACTCTAGTCTCTCCACAAAATTTGGGACCTAGAGCACAACTGATGCTACCCCAAATACACAAAATCTCAACAGACACAACCAATTTGTTGCTCTCTTTACAATAAGTCATCTTGACAGATTTAAGTAAGGTCATAGATACTTACTTGAGTAGAGTGAGTTGCAAGTTCCTTGATGATGATGAAGATGAAGTCAGGAGCTTCTTCTAAGATTGAAATCTCCAATGTAGGTGTTCTTGGATCCTTGATGATAAAGGATATCTTCAAAAGATGATGTTTCTTCTAACAATGTGTTTGAATATAAATCTTTGATGGCAAAGATTATTTGCTTGATGAGTTGATCCTTTGAATGAGATGAAGATCTTTCTTGAAAATAGCTTGAGAGTCTTCCTTGCAAACTGATTTGAATTTTCACCCAAACTTTGATCTTTGCTTCTTGGAGTGTCTTCTTGTCAAGTAGCCCTTGAGTTCAACACCTTAGCTCTGATTCCATGTTGAGAATTTGGAGGGCCGGAGATTAATCCAAAATTCTCTTTTTGATAATTACTTGTGAGCTTATGATTCTTACTTATGTCTTCTCTTCCTTAGCTTATTAAATATTTCATCAAGTCAATTATCAAAAACACAAGAGACACAAATTTAGGCTCTTCAAGCCAGGGCCAAAACCTCTCCCTCTTGGAGAGGAAAACCCGTAAGAAATTCTTCTTATAGACGTTCAGATGACAAGTACCATGACCATGACACAAATCCTTAACCTTTATATGCCTTCAAGACCTTGTCACTACATCGTCAATGACTCCTTGAGCTAATCCTTCTTTCCTGCACCAGTCTACAATGTTCAACACCAGCCTTAGAGAACTCGGTCTCTAGTCTTCAATCTCTCCTTTACTTTGGCTTCTTCTTATCTAACTTTTACGTACAAGACAGAGATACATATTTATGTATATATTCTTTACATGCAGCCCTATGCCTTCTTCACAAAGTATAGATCTCCCTTTCTCTTGTACTATAAGCTTTACTTGAACAGTCCTTACCTTATTTCACACTTTGCTATAACTATGTTCCTTTCTTTGGACTAGCCACAGTCCCTTCTACACATCAATTATAGACTTGAACTTATGTTTCCTTTGGCTCCTTTTCTTATAATTGTTACTGCATAGTTCTTGCATTTACTGCAGATATATATACTACATTGTCCTCACATTTATTTCAGACATACATCACCGAAGATTACCCAGACTAATCTGCACTTGACTGCTTCAGATATCCACATTTCTTCAGGTAGAATCCTCGTTGTATATTCCTGTGATCCGCACTTTTAAACTCTATGAAAACCGCAGAGAAATCCGCAAATTTTGTGTCTTCTCTGCGCAGCATAGGTAGGTATAAATAGTTGTTCCAACCTGTTAATAAGTCGACCTATGTCGTTGTTTGTAGGCCTACTTTACTCGCTGTTTGAAGGCCGACTTGGAGAGCATAATTTCCATCGTTAATGAGGTGAGGATGAACATTGTCTTTAGCCATTCCTTCAAGGATTCATGACAATGTCTTGGAGCATATATTGATGACTAGACTCTTCGTATACATGACACTTAAGTATACTTGTAACCAAAAGACAGCCCTAATAGACATCAAGAAGAAGTCTATCGACCTATAATAAAAATCTTGCTCATGAAACCCATGAAGCAAGTACACCAAAAATACATTTTATTATTTTTGTCTTCTTCTTTACATAAATATAGACCAATCCTAGTTACACTTTTCAAAAAATCAGCCATATTTTCTGTCTCCGAGTGATAGGTACATCTGCCGTGAATTCTCTGTTGGGCAAACATTACTGGTGCCCTTGATTGTATTTAGATATTCTGCTTAATAAACAAACCCAAGATTTGTTGTATCGGTTTTCCCGAATTGGGTTTTTCCGGGGAAATTGTCCAAAAAATATTGTGTCCTTTGTCATGTGTGCGTTATGCTTCAGTAAATGATCTATATATATGTGTAGGTTGCAATTGTGTTTACTTTGATATTTTACTGAATATTTCAGAAAATATCTTGTTAATTAAATCAAACAAGTAGGAGAAGTAAATCAAGATTGCAGTATCGTTTCTATATTCAGAAATTTTCACACACCATTAGTGGCAGCAGCAGCAGCAGTGGGAGGAAGCAGGTGAAGGAAGAGGAGAATGTGGCTCTTGCCTCAAAGGGGCAACAAGAGCAGCGCAGGAAAAAGAACGATCTTTTTAAGTTCAAGTGCTTCAGGTGTGGCGAACAAGGCCACTACAGCACTTAGTGTCCTCTCAGGAAGAAGGACAAGGAGGAGAAGCAGGACCAGCAGGCTACTTCCGCATAAATCAATAGGTTGTCCTCCGGGCTGGAGGAAGATTTTGCCATGATAGGAGACATCCCTCCAAGAGTTGTTGGAAATACTGAGAGGGGGAGTGAATCAGTATTTCTTACCAATTAGCACTTTTAAATATTTTCAGAGCATTAGTCAATCTTCAATCATTCTTGATGTTTATCCAGTAACAACATTAAACAATAGAACACAATAGGCACACAAATTTTAGGTGGAAAACCCCCTCCGGGTCAAAAACCTCTGAACACTTTTCTAATAAATTCTTTAATCTTCAACCCCAACTGAAATGAAAGGTACAACTTCCTAGAATTCTAGAAAAGCATTCTTCTCCAGCCAATGCCTTAGTTTCTTAAGTAATGAACTGAATGGATGCCCCGACATCCTAGACCGACCTACCACCCTTAAGTGTTCACAGGTCCAACCTGTAGGTGACCTCTCAACGAAAAAGTATAAGAGAAAGGCTTGAGGGTCAGTTGGACAAACACACACAAAGGAAGAGCACTGAGATTAAGCTGGAATTCTAGGGCGGGTTTGCTAAGAATTTCCAAAAGAGTTTCAGCTGCAGCGAGGGGTAGAATTGGCTAAGGGGATGATCTGATCCCGGAGCCAAGAGTCGGCAAGAGGCAGAGAAGCAACAATCATGAGCAGCATAGAGGAAGCTGAGGCTACGCAGCGCAGAGGGTTTCAGTTGCTACGCAGGTACTACACAAGCCTAGAAAGGGCAGCGTTGGGGCTTCAGGAGGCCATCAGGGTTACGCGGAGGCCATCCAAGGTAGCATAAGGACTTCGTCACTCAGTTTGGGGTTACGCAGTCCCCTTCTAAGCAGCGCAGGGCTAACAGAGGCTAGCAGGGCTGACGCAGGAAACTTCAGGGCAGTGCTGGGTTTCTAGAGGCAGAACAGGGCTAAGTTCTGTAAATCCCGTTTGAGGGTGTGAATCAGTCCAATCTTCAGTCTCTAGAACAGCAGGTATTGTTATATATCTATTTTTTCTTTATCGGGTAAACCAGTAAGGTGCCCAGATTTGTTGTACTCAAATTCTACTTAATAATAATAAACACTCATATATGTTGCACCGGCTTTCCCGCATTGCATTTTTCTGGGGACATTTGTCCGAAAAATCTGTGTGTCACTTTGTTGAATGAGCGTATTATTTAGTAAATTATTTGTATGTGTGTAGGTTGCTAGTTGTGTTTACTTCGGTATTTTATGAATATTTTCTGAAAATAACTTGTATAATTAAATCACAAGTAGGAGAAGTAAATCAAGATACTACAGTAGGATTTTTGTATTATTGTATTCAGAAATTTTCACAGGAAGATTATAAGAAGAAACTCGACGCGACTTGGAGAACACACTTCTCCAGTTCGATTTCACTAGCAGATCGATTTCCAAAGTAGCAACATTTTGTCTCCGGAGAGCAAGCTACTGAGCTCGAATCAGTGAGAGAGGGGCAGAGATAGTAAGGCTGAAAGAAGCTTTTCCAGTTTCGGTGAGTGCGGTGCAAAGAGGCAGTGAGTGCCACAGAGAGGCAGCACAGAGCTTCAGTGGGTGATTCCTTTTTTTGTTAGAGAGCAGGAGATTTTCTGAGTTGGAAGCTGGGCAGAGGGTCCAAAGGTGAAGGTGATCAGTTTTCTAGACAGCAGCTGCAGAGATAGCAATAGGAGAAGCATCTCTAAGCTAGTAGGACACAGTACTGCGTAGGTTGACGCAGTGACTGCGCAGAGGAAGCAAGGAGCAGCTCAAATCAAGCTGAGGTCAGTGTCAGATCGCCTGTGGAAGTGAGATAATTTCTCACTAGTTGCCAGTCATTTCTCTGTTTTGGTTTGCTAAATTAAGCAACCATAGATTCTACTCAAATTTACTACTGCATAATAATCAAACCCTCAACTGTTGCACCGGTTTTCCTGAGTTGGGTTTTTTCGGGGGCTTCGTCCAAAAACAACTGTGTATTTTATGTGTGAGCATCTATTCTTCCAATGTTTATTTTTCTTCCGCCGTATTTGTTTTGTGAAGGTTGCAGTGTATTAGTTTCGATATTTACCGTAGCACACAGTAAATAATTAGTTTAATTTATTTAACAAATAGAAGAAACTATATCAGTTGTTGTAGTAGGATTCCGGGTATCAGAATCTTCACAAGAAAGTCATTTCACATTCAAAATTTGAACACACAATGAGGGGAATTAGAAAGATGGAAACTAATTGTTATTGGTAGCCACAGAAGGATGAACAAATACAATTACCAATCCACTAGATGTAATGTTTTAGAGTTTGGTTATGAAATATAATGCCCAGAAATTGATATACAACCTTAGCACTTCATAACAGTGCTTGTATCACCAACAAACCTCATAAAATTTGTCCCCGAGATAGCACACAGTCGCAACAGTGAAGCTATAGCAGCATTGGAGTGTACAGGAATGATCTTTGTCCACCTTAGTATGACTTTCATAACTTGTGGTCATGCACAAGAATTGAACACGGCCTCTTGGCGTAAATTTATGTAGATGTTCTATGCTTGATGCAACTTTACTTTTCACCACGGCAATCACATAAACAATCAAGTAAAATGCTGATAGAACATACCAGTGGATCTATAGAAGACAAACCAAAAACAGAAAAATGTGGTGGTGCGTTACAGCGATCAACAGGATGCTTCAACCAGCAAAGACTCCTTGGCAAGCCAACCCAGCATGTGTCACAACAGCTCTCAAAACATCCACACGGTTAACTCAAAGTCAACCCTAGAAAAGTCAACGCTGCCCCAACGGCAGCAACACTAGCAACAACGACAGCAACGGCAACAACAGCAGGAACGGCAACAACAATGGCAGCAGCAACGACAACAACAACGGCAGTAATGTCTTCATCCTTCTTTCCCACGTGTGAACTGAAACTACCTCCAAGGAGCTCGAACCAATCAGAAGAGGAGAGATGATGTGTGAGGATGAGATGAGTGAAATGTCCTCCAACGTTGACTCTATTTATATCAATCACTGAGGTGTGTGACACATTTGCTGGGGCTGTAAAACCTTAAGGACGACCTGCACATATTTGAAATTATTAAAATAAATTCAAAATAAATGTTCTGCTCATCGGATTAAGATCAATTTTAGATCAATTTTACACCTCTCCGAAAGAGGAACCCAATAAAAATATTGGTATCTTCATCTGAGCATCACAACATGGAGTTTGGACCTAGTTGTCCAATTTTAACACTCCCTCTCAACTAGGGAGAACTCCATCCACCTGTGTAATCAAACATCGTGCGTCATCCTGTCGTAACTTGCTTTGCTGGCCTCTTCAAAACAGTAATGGGTCAGTCACAGAGACATCATTCCTGGCTGACAGATTCAGCCCAGAGGTCCGAAACCTCTATAGGACTCACAAAGAGTCTCATACCAACCTGAAGTTGGTCTATCTGACCCGAAGTCAGTAGGAGGTCCAAAACCTCACTTAGACTCAAGAGAGTCATATATACTAACCCGAAGTTAGTCTCATTGACCCGAAGTCAGTTGGAGGTCTGAAACCTCACATGGACTCAAAGAGTCACATACCAACCCAAAGTTGGTTCATCTGACCCGAAGTCAATAGGAGGTCCGAAACCTCACTAGACTTGATCCCAGATCAAGTGGTTGGACACGTGCCATCCTAGATAGAGAGTACAACAATCTCTGATGCGTCCATCAGTATTCGCTACTAGTCTCTAGCTTTTCCAACCTCATTGGCCAAATGAGAGGTACTTCCCATGAGTCCGGAACTCAGTGGATAGGATGCATACGGGGCACAGATCATGAGAGGTGAACCTACTCAAAAGGTGGGGCAGAAGCACCACAAGGTTCGGTAAGCCTAGCCCTGTGTGTGCTTATAGCTCCGAGGAACTATCCCCAAGGCCCCCCTAGAGCTCCCAGAGCTCATTGTCCAACAGGACCCTCAAAATAGGGTCGTTCCACGATTCCAAGATTCTCATGGAAGGTTAGGAACATGACCTTCCCCAAGGGCATTGTGAGAATATCTGCGACCTGCTCATCAGTTCCTATATGATCGAGCCTTACGGCGCCTCGATGTACCATATCCCGAATAAAGTGGTACCAGCCATCAACATGCTTGGATCGTTCGTGTAACACGGGATTCTATGACAAACGAATCCCCCTCAGGTTATCGCAAAGGATAACGGTGGCATCTAGCACATGCTCGAACAGCTCACTGAAGAGCTTTCGCAACCAAGTGACTTCACAACAGGCCATACATGCTGCAATGTATTCGGCCACAGTGGTGCTCAAGGCTACCGACTTTTGTTTCCTGCCCGAAGCAGATCTACGTGCGAAGCAACATCCAGATGTGCTCTTGCGATCCACCACACTACCAGCCCAATCGACATTAGTATATCCAAGGAGTGTCATGCTCCCGGCAGTGTATCTCAGCCCATGGTCTATCGTGCCCTAGAGATATCTCAAGAGTTTCTTGGCACCAACCCAGTGAATGTTATGATCAACCATGTGTTGACTCCAAGTGTTCACTGCACAACATACGTCCGGACGAGTGTTCACTAAGAACATCAAGGCCCCTACGAGTTGAAGATACTCAGTAGGATTTGCTAGCACGGGCCCAGCAACACTGCCACTCAACTTCTTAAAGTTGAGCTCCATTGGTGTTGACCCGGAGTTACATTCCACCATACTAAATCTTTCCAGAAGCTTCACAATGTATTTTCCTTGAGAAAGGAAAATCTTGCCAGGTCTCTGCCAGACCTCTAGGCCTACGAAATAGTGCATCAGTTCTAGGTCCTTCATCTCGAACTCAGCAGCGAGCTCCCTCTTGCACTGATGAATGAGAGGGTCAACACCTGTTAGGAAGAGGTCATCCATATACAGCACCAGAATGAGAGGCTTCCCTTTGACAACCTAGAAGTAAAGGTTTGGATCAGCATTACTTCGAGTGAAGCCCAGCTTCATCAAGTAGCTATCTATCCTCTCGTACCAAGCTTTGGGTGCTTCCTTCAACCCATAGAGGGCTTTCTTCAACCTGCAAACATGGGTATCCCGATCGTAGACTTCGAACCCCAGAGGTTGCTCCACATATACCTCTTCCTTTATCGCACCATGCAGAAATGCGGTCTTCACATCCATCTGATGAAGACTCCATCCTTGTGTAGCAGCAAGGGCTATAATAGATCGAATGGTGGTGTATCGGGCCACAGGTGCAAATATGTCATCATAATCTATGCCCTCCTTTTGAGAGAAGCCATGGGCAACGAATCTTACCTTGAATTTTTTAGCACTTCCATCAGATCCATGCTTGATCTTGTAGAGCCATTTCGAGGTGACAACTGCTTTGTCCTTCGATGTTGGAACCACATCCCAGACATCATCCATCATAATGGACTCATACTCTTCGTGCATAGCATCCTTCCAGACTTGATGCTTTACGACTTCTTCAAAGGATCCAAGCTTGGATTGTACAATAGTACTCATGGCTGCTAGATACCCTTGGTATCTACTCGACTTCTTGCTTTCACAGAATGTCCCCCTTTTTTTTGGGTTGCATGTCCCTCAGCATCCTCGAGAGTGTCCCTGAGCCATGATGGTCTCTTTCCCAGTGAAGGAGGTGGATCAATCGGGTCCATCGGTCCTTCAACATCAGGAATTGTTTCATCCTTCAGTTCTTCTTGATTTCTAGGCCTTGCTTCATGATCTTCCTCAGATCTCGGAAGATTGACTACTTTCCTCAGGGAAGTATCTTCGTCAAAGGTGACATCGTGGCATATCTCCACTTCCCTTTGACCAGGCACATATAATCTATAGGCCTTCAAAGTTTCGTTGTAGCCCACAAACATTGTGGTCTCCCTCTTGATGCTGGCTCCTCTGCAAAAGTTCTTGAACTCATTCGTCTCATATTCAGTGCCATTATCGGTCTGTCAGATAGCATCTCATGTCATTGCTCCCAGTGGACTTCCTCCAACCTGGTAGAGTGTATCAATTCTAGACCCAAACGTGATAGCTTCCTTGAAGCTCTTCTTCCACATGTGCACCTTTCCATCAGTGAATGCCACATTGAAACCTTTGTCTTCCATGGTCGATATAGACACAAGGTTCTTCTTCAAATTAGGTACATAGAGTACATCCTGCAAGCGGAGGACTTGACCTTGAGACAAGTGGAGGGTCACAGTCCCTGTCCCTTTCACAGGATATGTGGCATTATCTCCAAGGATAATTTCCAGATTGGTATCCTTCTCAACCATATCAGAGAGTGCTTCCTTGAAGCCAGTGATGTGCCTTGAGGCACCACTATCTATCAACCAGACATCCATAGTGTCGAGTGGAGATGCAGTAGAGAGGGCAGATACAAGAATGAATTCATTTCTTTTATCAACAACATTTGATTCCTCATACCTGGAATTTCTTGACCTTTTGAAAGGTTGATCATTTTCGCCAGAGGGTGCCTTCCTCTTTCCCTTGAACCTGTTGTTCCTTTGATTGTCATCACCATCGGGAGAATCCTTCTTGAAAGGACATTCTCTAGCATAGTGACTTGGCCTATGACAAGTGTAACACTTGCCCTTCTTTCCTTGTGCCCCTGCTCTTCCTTTGATCTTTGGACCACCATAGTTCTTCTTTCTAGAATGAGAAGTGTAGGCAGCGTTCCCTTCATTTTCAAACTCCTTCATTCTTGTCTCTTCTTGAACGCATCTCAACAGTACCTCGTCAAAGTCAGGTATCACATTATTATTGAGAATGGTAGAGTTGAACACATGCCATTCGGATGGGAGCCCTACAAGTGCGGTGAGTACCATCTCTCGATCAGCTATTGTCTCCCCAATAGCCAGCAAATTGTTCCTGATCTCAATCAGCTTCAGAAAGTATGATTGGACAGACTCATCCCTGCCTTTCTTCAGATTCTTCAATTGATTCTTGAAGAATAGTACTTGATTCACATTGTTGGCCTTGAACATGAGAATCAATTTATCATACATCTCTTTGGATGTGCCCAACTCAGAGATGTAGGCCACCAGACTTTTATGAATGGATTCCCTAATCATCAGCTTTGCTTTGATCTCCCCCTTCTTGTACTTTGTTTTGGCAGCAGCAGTAGCAGTGGATGGAGATTCTTGGATTTTACCCTGCACATAGTCCATGGCATCTTGGTCTTCCAATTTGAGATCCAATATCATCTTCCAAGCATGGAAGTCGTTCTTTCCAGTCAATTTGTCATCCTCCTTGAAGCCATAGTTTGTGGAACCCATTTTCTTCTTCGGTGATTGCTATAAATTAGGGCTTGTCTTCACCTCAGCTCTGATACCATGTGAATTTATGTAGATGTTCTATGCTTGATGCAACTTTACTTTTCACCACAGCAATCGCATAAACAATCAAGTAAAATGCTGATAGAACATACCAGTGGATCTACAGAAGACAAACCAGAAACAGAAAAATGTGGTGGTGCGTTACGACGATCAACAGGATGCTTCAACCAGCAAAGTCTCCTTGGTCAACCAACCCAGCATGTGTCACAACAGCCCTCAAAACAGCCACACGGTTAACTCAAAGTCAACCCTAGAAAAGTCAACGCTGCCCCAACGGCAACAACACCAACAGCAACGGCAGCAACACCAGCAACAACGGCAGCAACGACAACAACAACGACAGCAACGACAACAACAACAATGTCTTCGTCCTTCTTTCCCACATGTGAACTGAAACTGCCTCCAAGGAGCTCGAACCAATCAGAAGAGAAGAGATGATGTGTGAGGATGAGATGAGTGAAATGTCCTCCAACATTGACTCTATTTATATCAATCACTGAGGTGTGTGACACATTTGCTGGAGGTGTAAAACCTTAAGGCCGACCTGCACATATTTGAAATTATTAAAAATAAATTCAAAATAAATGTTCTGCTCATCGGATTAAGATCAATTTTTAGATCGATCTTACACCTCTCCGAAAGAGGAACCAAATAAAAATATTGGTATCTTCATCTGAGCATCACAACATGGAGTTTGGACCTAGTTGTCCAATTTTAACACTTGGGAATCAGTTTCATGCCCAACATATGTAATACGTCCTACCTATAACAATGCTTCACCCCCACAATCCACATGCTCAAGCCATCAACTAATACGCAACTCAAAAAGAAAGGAAAACTCACCCAGCAGTGAAATATGCTCATAGCCTGAAATGGGTACCGAGCTGCCCCTCCAAAGAGTAAATCGAACCACTGGCACCTTCAGTTAGCCTCCATCATGAGAGTAGCATCTCAAAGATACAAACTTAGCCTCGCATAAGAGCAGTCATCCTATTCCTGGCCTCAGAAGATAACTTCATAAGATCTTCCACTCTCTTGCTAAGGCTTGTCCTATCCTAGCCTTAGCCTCCATCATGAGAGCGGCATCTCAAAGATACAAACTCAGCCTCGCATAAGAGAAGTCATTATGTGCCTGGGCTCAGAAGATAACTTCATAAGATCTTCTACTCTCTTGATTAGGCTTGTCCTAACCTAGCCCGATACCATGTTAATTTTAGGTTAACATGTTCTTTGCTTAGGTTAGTTACTTCATTAGCCCATTATCAATTCCATTTGACCATAATCAATCACTTTAATCATCACAATATGACAGTAACATAATGAAAAAACATTAAATGCAGAAGGCAAGCCAAGACAAGAGAACGCATAGATATGGCTCAAGCCAGGGAAAAACCCCATGATGGGGAAAACCTGTAATATTCCCAATTAGCTTTGCTAATTGGAATATTTCATTTTTGCTTTATTTTGCCGCTTTAGCTAGAAATAATAAATAAAGTGAGAAATAAGAGGGGTCACCTCACTTTAGTCACCTCACTTTATAAATAAGGTGTTCTTTTCCTAGTAGCTTGACGTTGTAACTTAGAGAGGGGGCCTTGGGGGTCCACATGAATATGATGGGGGAGGCATCAGGCTGACCCAAGGTAAACTGCGCAGGTCAAAGGAGAGTAAGGACGCAGGTGAGTTTTGGAGGGAGTTTGGCATTATAAAAGGAGAGGTTCTCACCTCATTTGGATCATTCATGATTTGATATTATTATTGAGAGCTAGACTTCTGTCTGCTTCAGCTCGCCGGTTGTTTAGTCGGTCTGCAGCACTGTTTAGTGCAACCGAGTGTCTCCGGTCGGAGATCTCACCCTTAGCCTCGGGGGACTTCGAGTGCCTGCCCTGGTAAGGTTATTTCTGGTTTCACCCTTAGCTTCGGGGGACTTCGAGTGCCCGCCCTAGTAAGGTTTTGTTCGGAGTACACCTTTCAGTTTCAGCAGCAGAGTAGCAGCAGTTCCGGTGCAGTTTTGGAGAAGGAGGAGCCCTCTTGTGGCTGCGCAGTTCAGAGGAGGAAGGACGTTGTTTCAGGAGCAGAGAAAACGCTGATCAGCCTTGGAAGTGAGGACGCTGTCCAGTTCTGAAGAGGAGGACGCAGATCTGAGGGTTACATTGATAGATCCAGCCTTGGTGATGATAGATCTGAGCAGATAATTGCAGATCTAGTTTTGTATGGTGCAGATCTGGAAGTATAGCACTAGATCCAGCTTGGGAGCTTGCAGATCTGAGGAGATATTGGCAGATCTAGCCTAGATCTGAAGAGATAACATCAGATCCAGTCTTGGAGGCTGCAGATCTGAAGAGATATTGTCAGATCCAGCATAGATCTGAAGGGTTGGTAGCAGATCTGATCTAGGAGGACACAGATCAGGAGGGGTAGACCGCAGATCTGGTTAGGAGGCTCCAGATCCAGCAGATCTGAACATTCAGGAGGCAGATCCACCAGGTAGGACGCTGATCTGAGGAGCAGGCTTGTGTGAGATGGGCTCAACAGCGTTTTCTAGCATTCAGTAGCTGATCCATCTATCTGGAGGTTTTGGTGATTAGTGCTTCACCTGTTTCTGCGCTGTCACTAGCAGAGACAGCGTTTTCCATTGGTGAGGGTTTGGAGTCTGAGATCAGCTATTTTTCCAGTCTTCAGTTCATAGTACCAGCGCAGTCCAGTTTCGGTCTTCAGAGCAGCTAGGACGCTGTCCTTGTTGCAGCCATTATTTGTCTGGAAAGGTCTCCACTTGCCTAGGGCAAGGATAGGTGCACTTACTCTGATTTTCTTGTACTCCTCTCTATGTACTTTCAGATTAATAAAATGGCTCAGTTTTCTGGTATTCTCTGTGTATTGGTTCCATGATCTGGTTTAGTATTGTATTTTCTATATCTGTCTGGCATATTTTTGTTATTACTAGTTATTTCCCCTTTGGGGATATTACAGTGGTATCAGAGCATAGATCTGGCTCAGCCTGTGGTGCTAGCAGTCTATGACGCCCGGGGATAACCCCTACGTCCATCGGAAGAGTCTCTTCGGGGGAAGCGATTCTGATTCAGAGACAGAACGGCGGAATCCAATGGAGGACATAGTTGTGAAGTTGGCTGAGAAGATGGATACACTCATCCATCACATGCAGGATGTAACCAAGAGAGTTGCAGCTGTAGAGGTAACACAGAAAGAACCCCCTAGGGTTCTCCAGGTGGGAGAGGGATCGGGCGTGTCTCACTACATACCAGACGCTATTCCCATTGTGACAGCGCAGAGACCCTATATGCCCACATTTGAAGACGCAGAGACAGGAGTGCGGGGTGCTGCACAGAGGGTCAATCCCGCACCCACTCGACCCACCATGCCTACCTTTCCGGTAGAGGACGAGGGGTCGACAGCACCAAGAGATGGGGGTCTAGCTCAACATGCGGCCATTTTTGCAGACTGGCAGAGCCTAGGTCAGGCGTTCATGGATGCTTTCCCCTTAGAGCGCTATATCCAGTTCCGATGTGGCGGCAAGGCCCATGAGCAGGACCAACACAAGGGACGTGGATCCCACCGTGATAGTCACCGTGCAGCGAGTAAATTCCATTTGCCGATGTTTGATGGATCACAGAAGACTACGGCAAAGTCTTGGGTGGAGAAGTTGGACCTCTATTTTCAGCTTAACCAGATGCCAGAGAGGGAGGCCATTAAGATGGCTGCATTGCACTTAGAGGGTGAGGCCCAGGACTGGTGGTTTCATGGGATGACAACACTGGGACATTCTGCAGTGACGACATATGCTGAGTTCACCAGGAGAGTGGTGGAACGTTTTGACAGGAAGGACCCGGAGCAGCCTTTCTTTGAGCTGACCAAGCTCAGACAGACGGGGAGTGCAGAGGCATACATCTCAGACTTCTTGAGGGTTTCAGTGATGGTACCTGACTTATCGACAGCTCGGATGGTCCTTATGTTTGTGGAGGGGCTGTCAGAGCCACTTCGTGGCCTAGTCCGGTCAAACAAACCGGCTACACTACAGGATGCTGTCAGTAGGGCCCGTGACCTACAAGATGTCTTGCCTAGGACTCGGCCACCTTATCCCCAGAGACAGGCTTTCCGGCCTAAGGGTAAGGACACGAGGGTTCCGCCTCCCAAGGCGAATCCAGGACGAGGACAGTATGATGATGAGGCCAGGAGAGAGCTGAGACGAAAGCGATTATGCTTCACCTGCCAGGAGCCGTGGGCACCGGGACACAAGTGTACGGCAGGGAAGGCACATTTCATAGAGGTCTTCTCCGAGAGCAGCGGGGAAGAGGATGAGGTGGATGATGAGGAGACAGGAGGATGTTATGCAGCGCAGAGTACCTTACCACCTCCACCACCCGATGCAGGTGGGGCTTCATTCGCACCTACTGGGGGAGCTCTAGCAGCATTACGAGGAGTCCCCAAGTATCTGACATTGCGCGTACGTGGGACAGTGCGCGGACAGAGAGTTTCGGTCTTAGTCGACAGTGGGGCTACCCACAACTTCATTGATGCCCAGATGGTTGCACGGAGAGGCATACCGACGGAGGGCTTTGATGGGTTTTCCGTTTTGGTCCCAGGAGATCAGACCATGGCTTGTGCTCGATATGTACCAGAGTTATCAGTGACGATGGGCACCTATACATTGACCGATCACTTCTTTGTGGTGGACATTCCGGACACCAATGTAATATTGGGAGTTCAGTGGCTTATTACTCTGGGAAAGGTCACCACTGATTGGAAGGCCCTGGAGATGGAGTGGGATGATCCCAAGACGGGAAGGCATGAGAAGATCCGAGGGCAGAACACATATCCACCCCAGACAGTATCGGCACACAGCATGGAGGCGACATTCCGCAAGGGAGATATAGAGTGGGCAGTCGAGTTGCGGGCTTCCGAGGCAGTAGATACAGGACGGACGGTACACCCTGATCTACAGACTCTTCTCGACAGATATGCGGTAGTTTTTGGAGATATTCCGCCAGGACAGCCACCGGATCGGGCGTTTGAGCACACGATCGAGGGCGGAAGAAAGCGGGGGATACGGGCGTACGCGGTATGGGCATCCCAAAGCCTATCGGATGAGATTGAACGGAGCCGTCGGGAGGCTGGCGGCCGCGGGCACCGTCGACCCGGCACCGGTCCTTTCGCTTCTTTCGGTGGTCAACGGTGAAGAAGAAAGGACGGTCGCTCACGCCGTGGTTACAGGGCTCTGAACAAGAAGACCCTGAAGAACAGGTACCCCATTCCCAGGATCGACGAGCTGATGGATGGGTTGAGAGGAGCACGGTTCTTCTCAAAGATTGATTTGAGATCCGGGTACCATCAGATACGCATGAGGGAACAGGACATTCCCAAGACTGCTTTCAGGTGTCATTATGGGCACTTTGAGTTTCTGGTCATGCCATTTGGGTTGACCAATGCACCGGCTACTTTCCAGTCTTGTATGAACCATATTTTCAGGGATCATCTGAGGAAGTTCGTGCTGGTTTTCTTTGATGATATCCTTATATACAGCAGGACCTGGGAGGAGCACCTACAGCACATTGAGACGGTCTTGCACATTCTGGAGGAGCAGCAGTTCTTTGCCAATCTCTCCAAGTGTGAGTTTGGATTGACGGAGATGCTATATCTGGGGCACATCATAGGAGTGGACGGGGTGAGAGTCCACGAGGAGAAGATCCGGGCTATCAGGGACTGGCCAGAGCCACGGAATGTAACAGAACTTCGAGGGTTCATTGGTATTTGCACCTATTACAGGAAGTTCGTCAAGGGCTTCTCTCAGCTTGCTGCACCCCTCACGGAGTTGACGAGGAAGGGAGCATTCAGTTGGTCGGATACGGCACAGCGAGCTTTTGATAAGCTCAAGGAGGTGATGAGCAGTTGCCCAGTGTTAGCACTACCTGATTTTACGCAGCCCTTTGTCCTAGAGTGCGATGCATCAAGAGAGGGGATTGGAGCCGTTTTGATGCAGGAGGGTCATCCGATTGCGTTCGAGAGCCGGAAGCTCCTTCCACACGAGAGGCTTTATCCCATCTATGACAAGGAGATGCTGGCCATCATGCATGCATTGGCCAAATTCCGGCAGTACCTAGTAGGCGGCAGATTCAGGGTGAGGACAGATCATAACAGCCTGAAGTACTTTCTGGAGCAGAAGCAGTTGCAGGAGAGGCAGCAAAAGTGGATCAGCAAGATCCAGGCTTACGACTTTGACATAGAGTATGTTAAAGGGAAAAATAATGTGGTAGCTGATGCCCTTTCCCGTAGACCAGCCACACTATCACTCATGAGCTTGGACGCTGATTGGAAGGCTCGACTACTGGTTGAGTACTCCAAAAATAGATTTGCATGCGAGGTGCTGGATGGACAGGTAGCGGATAGCAGGTACAGGGTGGCCGATGAGGTCATCTATTACAGGGATAGGATCTTCTTGACTGAGGGGTCTCAGCTCAAGGAGAAGATACTCCAGGCTTCACATGATTCACCATTGGCGGGCCACCAGGGGTTCACCAAGATGTACAGGGCCATCCGGGAGAGATTTGCATGGAAGGGCCTCAAGGAGGACGTACTCCAGCATGTCAGGGAGTGCGAGGTTTGCCAGCGGAACAAAGGAGAGATGAGCCATCCGGCGGGGCTATTTTAGCCGCTTCCCATTCCGGAGGGGAAGTGGGAAAGTATTTCGATGGACTTCATCACGGGGTTGCCCACAGTGCAGGGCAAGGACTGCATCTTCGTAGTAGTTGACCGGCTAACGAAGTATGCTCATTTTTTCGCCATTTCGGCGCATCATACAGCAGCACAGGTAGCAGAGTTGTTTTTCCGAGAGGTTTTCAGATTGCATGGTCTACCCAAGACCATTGTTAGTGACCGGGATAGCCGATTTATGGGAGGATTTTGACAGGAGCTCTTCCGACTAGTGGGGACAGAGTTGACACCGAGCACTAGTTATCATCCCCAGACGGAGATAGTTAACAAGTGGCTAGAGGGCTACTTGCGTAACTACGTCAGTGGGCAACAGAGAGCGTGGCTGAAATGGCTACATTTGGGCGAGTACTGCTACAACACAACCCACCATATGTCTATCGGTATGACACATTTCTATGCATTGTATGGATATCACTCCCTATCTTTTGTGGACATGATGTTTGGGGTTAGCAGGGCTCCGCGAGCCAAGTTATGGATCCAAGAGAGCCAAGATATCCTCCGGACTCTCAAGGACAACATAGCCACAGCACAAAATCAGCAGAAGTTGTATGCTGATAAGGGTCGGGTGGAGAGACGCTTTGAGGTAGGGGACCTAGTCTACCTACGGTTACAGCCATACCGACAGTCTTCGCTCAAACAGAAGGGGGCAGAGAAGCTAAAGCCTCGTTTTTATGGACCATACAGGGTGATACGCAGGATCGGGCAGGTTGCATATGAGTTGGAACTGCCCCAAGGCAGTTGGATTCATAACATCTTCCATGTATCATGCCTGAAGAAGGCATTGGGTCAGCATGTGACAGTCACAGGGGAGCTACCGCCTACAGATGATGAGGGGCACTTGGTGCTACAGCCGGAGGCCATTATTGACACCAGGGAGAGACAGCTGCGTAGCCGGAAGATCAAAGAGTTCTTGGTGAGATGGAAGAATTTGCCGGATGAGGATGCCATGTGGGAGGATGAGAGGATCTTACCGCATCCGTCACTTCAGTTGCTTGAGGACAAGCAACGTTTTGCCGGGGGAGACTGTAATATTCCCAATTAGCTTTGCTAATTGGAATATTTCATTTTTGCTTTATTTTGCCGCTTTAGCTAGAAATAATAAATAAAGTGAGAAATAAGAGGGTCACCTCACTTTAGTCACCTCACTTTATAAATAAAGTGTTCTTTTCCTAGTAGATTGACGTTATAACTTAGAGAGGGGGCCTTGGGGGTCCACATGAGTATGATGGGGGAGGCATCAGGCTGACCCAAGGTAAACTACGCAGGTCAAAGGAGAGTAAGGACGCAGTTGAGTTTTGGAGGGAGTTTGGCATTATATAAGGAGAGGTTCTCACCTCATTTGGATCATTCATGATTTGATATTATTATTGAGAGCTAGACTTCTCTGCGGTGACCGACCGCCTTGGGTTGTTTGATGGGTGCTGCCGGCCTTTGACTGAGCCTGGCAAGTGTCTCCCGGTCGGAGATCTCACCCTTCGCCTCGGGGGACTTCGGTACACCGAAGTAAGGTTATTTACAGTTTCACCCTTGGCTTCGAGGGGACTTCGGTACGCCCTAGTAAGGTTTTGTTCGAGGTACACCTTTCGGTTTCGACGGAAGTGGCAGCCAGTTCCGGTGCCGGTTTGGATAAGGAGGAGCCCTCTTGTGGCTGCGCAGTTCAGAGGAGGAAGGACGTTGTTTCAGGAGCAGAGAAAACGCTGATCAGCCTTGGAAGTGAGGACGCTGTCCAGTTCTGAAGAGGAGGACGCAGATCTGAGGGTTACATTGATAGATCCAGCCTTGGTGATGATAGATCTGAGCAGATAATTGCAGATCTAGTTTTGTATGGTGCAGATCTGGAAGTATAGCACTAGATCCAGCTTGGGAGCTTGCAGATCTGAGGAGATATTGGCAGATCTAGCCTAGATCTGAAGAGATAACATCAAATCCAGCCTTGGAGGCTGCAGATCTGAAGAGATATTGTCAGATCCAGCATAGATCTGAAGGGTTGGTAGCAGATCTGATCTAGGAGGACACAGATCAGGAGGGGTAGAACGCAGATCTGGTTAGGAGGCTCCAGATCCAGCAGATCTGAACATTCAGGAGGCAGATCCACCAGGTAGGACGCTGATCTGAGGAGCAGGCTTGTGTGAGATGGGCTCAACAGCGTTTTCTAGCATTCAGTAGCTGATCCATCTATCTGGAGGTTTTGGTGATTAGTGCTTCACCTGTTTCTGCGCTGTCACTAGCAGAGACAGCGTTTTCCATTGGTGAGGGTTTGGAGTCTGAGATCAGCTATTTTTCCAGTCTTCAGTTCATAGTACCAGCGCAGTCCAGCTTCGGTCTTCAGAGCAGCTAGGACGCTGTCCTTGTTGCAGCCATTAATTGTCTGAAAAGGTCTCCACTTGCCTAGGGCAAGGATAGGTGCACTTACTCTGATTTTCTTGTACTCCTCTCTATGTACTTTCAGATTAATAAAATGGCTCAGTTTTATGGCACTCTATGTGTAATTGTTCAGTGATCTGGTTCAGCATTATATTTTCTATATCTGTCTGGCATATTTATGTTTATTACTGGTTATTTCCCTTTGGGGATATTACAAAACCCTTGATCAATTCTTCTTATTATTATAATCAAATGTTCAGCAAAGAGAGAGAGTACAATAAAGAGTCAACATTGACTTGCCAATACCATTGTCCAAATTCTAAGGAGATAGCTCTGTCAAGTCTGAGTTTCATTCTTCCGCCCTAACCAGAGATCAATGATGGTCAAAGTAACTGCAAAAGTGACTTCAAAAGGAACTCGATCTTGGATCAATAAGTGCGGCCTTTTGAGCTGAAGATGAAACACCCAAAATAGTTTGGAATCAAGGCATTATTTTAGTTCTTGTTAGGGCACATATCAGTCCTAACTCACAGCAACAAACACATGAGAATAATCTCAAAATACTTCTCTTCTTCTTGTTGTATGTGAGGTCCTAGGTTTATAATCATCCTTTCGTCCCTTTGAAAATCCTGCAGCTAAAATAAAGTAGACCCATTGAGAATGCAGCCTAACAAGGTGAGAGTTTTCACACCATAAAACCCTCCCAATGCCTGCGGTAATCCTCTAGTATGGTTCGAATTTGTGACAGGAGATAAAGGAACCCTAAACAGTGCTCAACTTAAGCCCAAACATTCCTTTAGCAAACTCTGCCTCCAGCCTCAAGACCCCAACGCATTATGCAGCCCAAACAAGACGTCAAACAATCCTCTCCTTCTTCACCGCAGCTAAATTTCTTTCTGCGGCCATTTCAGAGAGAGATGTGTGTGTAATATGAAGTGAGAGAGCACCTCTATATATACTATTCGATGGGGTCAAGAAACCTGTTTTAAGTAGAAAAATCCTTGCATCAGGTGGATATGAGGGTCACAATTTATATAAATGCTTAGGTTGAGAGGCTCTTCAACAAGTGAACGTTGGAGGGATTTTAGGAGTTTAAAAAATTATTAATTAGTCATTATTCAATGACCACAACCAATGATTAGTGTCATGCCACAACCCCATGGGGTTTTAGTCCACTAATTGGGGTTACTAACTTCAAACACGAATATCTCTCAAACCGTGAAGAAATATGTCGTGTGCCATATATCAACCGAAACATCTTGACAAGCAGAAACCATCCAAAATATCCTTGACTCGGAATAGAGTAAGTTGTCAAGTAAAAATTCTCATGCAAGATCGGAGTTGCCCCTGGTGTTGCTTGGGTTGACATCAATGACAACCACTGATCAACAGGAGTGAGGTGGGGTGACTTGGTTTTGAAGCCCTAGAGTGCTACAGGATGGGCAGGATTCTTGAAGAGGTCCACCTCTTGAATCAGTACCTTGATACAAGAGCCCATAACACGCAGTAGCAGGATGGACCAATAGCAGTTAGTGCAATCAAATGCCAGAGTGACAGATGTAGTAGCTAGTAGAGGTCAGAGACTGGGCAACGTAGGGCAAAGTTGGCAGCATTACAGTTGGCACATTTGTAGAGTCAGCAGCAGCACAGAGGCTTAGGTGACAGCGCAAAGATTAATAGCAGTCAAGACTCGGGTGACAGATGCATCAGACTAAACACAGATGGTTCAGTACCTTGGATAGTTCTCAGCTGCAGATGTTGCAGTTGCAACAGTAGCAGATGAGAGGGAGTTGCAGATGTTATAGTATTAGCAATAATAGAGTTGCATTGTTGGCAGCATTTCAGCAGGGTCAGCAACAACACAGATGCAGCGCATATCAGAGTTCCACAGTAGTTGGTGGGTAGCAGTAGCCAGACATCAACAGCGTGACAGGAGATGGTGCAGAGCCAGTGTATTGTAGCAGCAGTTGCAGTAGTAGAACACTTTCCTCGCTAAGAGGGAGTGTTAGTTTTTGTAGCATCGGATGTGTTCTAGACTCAAGATTTGGCAAAGAGGTTAGAATACATGTATTCTCCAACACCCAGAAATCGTTTCTGGAAATTCCAACTAGAGACGACTTAATTAAATTAATTAGTCAGTTTTTAATATTTCCTAAGTCTAAACTTTTGAAATATGATTAATTAAAAGGAATTAATTAAGTCATGGTGACAACCTTCTAGAAAAACACTTGGATCGATTTCTAATTAATCTTAGCCATCGATTAAGTTTTAATCGTTGTCGTTGAAGTTTCAACAGAAGTGTTGAGATTTTGAGTGTTGGAGTACCGGAGGACAGGTGGTTCCCTAAGGCTTTGATCTTTGGCCTAGGGAAAAGTGTCCAAAAGAATTTAATTTTTCTCCTAAAGTGACTTTATAAAGTTATAAAGTCAAATCTAATTTAAAAGTGACTTTAAGTGATAAAGTTACTAATGTCTAATTTTAAAGTGACTTTAATAAAGTCGATGTAAAATTAGAAAGGAAAAGTGACTTTGGAAATAAATGACTAAGTGGGTCTTTATTAAAGTGGGGTGAATTAAAAAATAGAAAGTGAGATTTAAATGAGCATTTAATCTCAGCCCTAGATCTCAATCTATTTCAGCCATTGGATTTAGGGATTCTCCAAAAGTCACTTAGGGTTAGGTTAAAGGAGGGAAAGGAGGAAAAGGTCATTTATTTTTCTTTCATGAGCAGATTGAGAGAGGAGGAGAATGAGAGCTGGAGACTTTTTCTGAAGAGAGCTTGAGAAGGTGAAGGAGAGGCAAATACAGCAAATCCGTACAACGGCAAGGAGGGCACGATTTTCGAGGCAGTAAGAGGCTGCATGAATATCGAGGTAGCAAGGTCGTACAGCAGCATGAAAACTGAGACAGCAGTTCATACCGCAGTCCGTACAACTGTTTTGTGGCACGTTTTTCGAGGAGAAAGGCAGCACGGTTTTTTAGGAAAGTACAGCAACAAAGGGCTCGATTTCCAAGGTTGTTGGGCACACTTTTCGAGGTAGCCAACACAGTTTTCGAGAAAGGCAGTTTGCTGTAATAAATTTATGTTTTGGGTATTTTTCTATTCTGGCACATTTTCCAAGGCAGAGGCAAACACGGAAAACTAGATAAGTCTGTAATTAATTTGCTGGAATTTTTCCTGTATATTTCACCTCTCTGTAAAAGCATTTTCCAGAAATAAGAAGGAGCTTTCAAACTAGTTTTCCCCAAGAGTTGTAGGGGGTTTTTCCAGGGTCATGTTGACCAAAAATAACTGTGTTATCATGTGTTGAATGGCTGTTTGTATTTGCTGATTTTTATTTCTGCATTTTCCAGCATTCTGTAAATTTTCCAGAATGTGTGTTTTCAGCAAAAATTTATTTTTCAGTTTGTTGAATGTAAGGATATGGGAAAGGGCATTTAACTATTTGGAGAAATAAGGTGAAACTGAAAACCGGGGTGGGAAACAGGAAATTTCTACATCGGGTGTGCTCTAGCCCTTAAATTTTGTGGAGAGGCTAAGACACACAAGACCTCCAAAACCCAGAAAGCGTTTGGAGAAATTTCATCTAATGTGTGAGATATTAAAATAATCAATTTTTTTTAGTGAGGACCCTAAGTCTAACTTAGGAAATTAGAAAAATTAATGTGAATTAATTAAACACATGTCATGAAATTTTCTAAGTGACGCAAATCAAGCAGTCTTTTAATCTTAGCCGTCGATAAGAGACTAAATCACGGTCGTTGATGTCTCAACAAAAAAGTATAAGAGAAAGGCTTGAGGGTCAATTGGAGACACACACACAGAGGAAGAGCACTGAGATTAAGCTGGAATTCTATGGCAGGTTTGCTAAGAATTTTCAGAAGAGTTTCAGCCGCAGTGAGGGGTAGTATTGGCTAAGGGGATGATCTGATCCCACAGCCAAGAGTCAACAAGAAGCAAAGGAGCAGCGTAGAGAACGTTGAGGCTACGCAACAGTTGTGCAGCACAGGGGGTTTCAGCCGCTACGCAGGCCCAGGAAGGGCAGCGTTGGGGCTTCAAGAAGCCATCAGGGTTACGTAGAGGCCATACATGCAAGCGTAAGGACTGCGTCACTCAATTTGGGGCTACGCAATCCCCTTCTGACGCAGACGCTAGCAGGGCTGACGCAAGCAGCTTCAAGGCAGCGCTCAGGTTTCTAGAGGCAGAACGGGGCTGAGTTCTGTAAATCCCATTTGAGGGTGTGAATCAGCCCAGTTTTCAGTCTCCAGAACAGCAGGTATTGTTCCAGATCTATTTTTTCTCTGTCGGGTCAACCAGTAAGGTGCCCAGATTTGTTGTACTCAAGTTCTACTTAATAATAATAAACCCTCATATATGTTGCATCGATTTTACCGCATTGGGTTTTCCCAGGGACATTTGTCCGAAAAATATGTGTGTCACTTTGTCGAATGAGTGTATTATTCAGAAAATTATTTCTATGTGTGTAGGCTGCTATTTGTATTTACTTCGGTATTTTCTGAATATTTTCTGAAAATAACTTGTATAGTTAAATCACAAGTAGGAGAAGTAAATCAAGATACTGCAGTCGGATTTTTGTATTATTGTATTCAGAAATTTTCACAGGAAGATTATAAGAAGAAACTCGATGGAGCTTGGAGAACACACTTATGCAGTTCGATTTCACTGGCAAATCGATTTCCAGAGTAGCAACATTTTGTCTGTGGAGAGCAAGCTAGTGAGCTCGAATTAGTGACAGAGGGGCAGAGATAGTAAGGCCGGAGGAAGCTTTTCCAGTTCCGGTGAGTACAGTGTAGAGAGGCAGTGAGTGCCACGGAGAGGCAGCACAAAGCTTCTATGGGTGAATCCGTTTTTTGCTTGGGAGCAGGAGATTTTCTGAGCCGAAAGCTAGGCAGAGGGTCCAGAGGTGAATGTGATCAGTCTTCTACACAGCAGCTACAGAGATAGCAATAGGAGAAGTAGCTCTGAGCTTGTCAGACGCAGTACTACGTAGGCTGACGCAGTGACTACGCAAAGGGAGCAAAGAGCAGCTCAAATCGAGCTGATGTCAGTGTCGAATTGCCTGTGGAAGTGAGAAAAGTTTTCACTAGATTTACTACAGTCATTTCTCTGTTTTGGTTTGCTAGATTAAGCAACCATAGATTCTACTCAAATTTACTACTGCATAATAATCAAACCCTCAACTGTTGCACCAGTTTTCCTGAGTTGGGTTTTTCCGGGGACTTTGTCCAAAAATAACTGTGTATTTTATGTGTGCGCATCTATTCTTCCCGTGTTTATTTTTCTTCCACAGTATTTGTTTTGTGAAGGTTGCAGTGTATTAGTTTCGATATTTAAATAATTTGCTTAATTTATTTAACAAATAGAAGAAACTATATCAGTTGTTGCAGTAGGATTCCGGGTATCGGAATCTTCACAAGAAAGTCGTTTCTCATTCAAAATTTGAACACACAGTGAGGGGAATTAGATAGATGGAACCTGATTGTTACTGGTAGCCACGGAAGGATGCACAAATACAATTATCAATCCACTAGATGTAATGTTTTAGAGTTTGGTTATGAAATATAATAATCAGAAATTGATATACAACCTTAGCACTTCATAACGGTGCTTGTATCACCAACAAACCACATAAAATTTGTCCCTGAGATAGCACACGGTCGCAACAGTGAAGCTACAGCAGCATTGGAGTGTACATGAATGATCTTCGTCCACCTTAGTATGACTTCAGAACTTGTGGCCATGCACAAGAATAGAACACGGCCTCTTGGAAATCAGTTTCATGCCTAACATATGTAATATGTCCTGCCTATAACAATGCTTCACCCCCACAATCCACATGCTCAAGCCATCAACTAATACACAGCTCAGAAAGAAAGGAAAACTCACCCAGCAGTGAAATATGCTCATAGCCTTGACTGGGTATCCGAGCTGCCCCTCCAAAGAGTAAATTGAACCACTGGCACCTTCAGCTAGCCTCCATCATGAGAGCAGCATCTCAAAGATACAAACTCAGCCTCACATAAGAGCAGTCATCCTGTTCCTGGCCTCAGAAGATAACTTCATAAGATCTTCCACTCTCTTGCTTGGGCTTGTCCGAACCTAGCTCTGATACCATGTTAATTTTAGGTTAACATGTTCTTTGCTTAGGTTAGTTACTTCATTAGCCCACTATCAATTCCATCTGACCATAATCAATCACTTTAATCATCACCATATGACAGTAACAAATGAAAGAACATTAAATGCAGAAGGAAAGCCAAGACAAGAGAACACAAAGAGACGGGTCAAGACAGGGAAAAAACCCATGATGGGGAAAACCCATGATCAATTCTTCTTATTATTATAATCAAATGTTCGGAAGAGAGAGAGAGACAGAGTACAATAAAGAGTCAAGATTGACTTGCCAATACCACTGTCCAAATTCTGAGATAGCTCAGTCAAGTCTGAGTTTCATTCTTCCACCCTAACCAGAGATCAATGATGGTCAAAGCAGCTGCAAAATTGACTTCAAAAGGAACCCTATCTTGGATCAATAAGTGCGGCCTTTTGAGCTGAAGATGAAACAGCCAATATAGTTTGGAATCAAGGCATTATTATAGTTCTTGTTAGGGCACATATCAGTCCTAGCTCACAGCAACAAACACATGAGAATAATCTCAAAATACTTCTCTTCTTCTTGTTGTATGTGCAGTCCTGGGTTTCTAATCATCCTTTCGTCCCTTTGAAAATCTTGCGGCTAGAATGAAGTAGACCCATTGAGAATGCAGCCTAAAAGGTGAGAGTTTTCACACCACAAAACCCTCCTAATGCCTGCGGTAATCCTCCAGTATGATTCGGATTTGTGACAGGAAATAAAGGAACCCAGAACAGTATTCAACTTAAGCCCAAACATTACTTTAGCAGACTCTGCCTCCAGCCTGAGGAACCCAGCTCATTATGCAGCCCAAACAAGACGTCAAACAGTCCTCTCCTTCTTCATCGCAGCTAATTTTCTTTCTGTAGCCATTTCAGAGGGAGATCTGTGTGTAATATGAAGTGAGAGAGCACCTCTATATATACTATTTGATGGGGTCAAGAGACGTGACCACTGGGATTGATGAGCCGACATATAGGTGACGCCGACGTTAATAATTTTCATGTGAGAAAACAAAAATTCAAAATTACACTTCCGCTTGTCCAAATGAGACGATCTTTATATCTATTTTGGTCCTCTCAAAAAGAGGAATTTAATGCAATCATTATCACCATCAAATTAGTCCCAAGGTGGAATTTGGCCCTAGTTTCCAAATTTAATAACTAGCCCATTAGGTCTCCTAAGGCATCATTTATCTCGCAACCTACCCACTTAAAAACTTTGATCTCTACGTTGGGGTTTCTCCTAGGTGCCCTCTGATTTTGAAGAAATTCCGACAGTGGGATTTTGGGATCCTCACATTGCCTCGGATTAAAAATTCATTTTTTGGTCCCCTTCTCCTTCCGGATTAGGTCAAATATATCATCGGTTGCTAAACCTTACCCCCTTGACCTAACCATGGGTCCACTTGGTCCCGTGTGGTACCATACACTATTAAGGACAATTCTTCAAAGATCACTTAGAATCCCAAGCCTTCGCAAGAATTTTCGGGCTTAGGGAGCTCCATTATAAGACACATACCCTAAACGTAGTCCTTGGAAGTCTTTTTGAGCCCTTCCTTGTGAGCCTTTAACCTTGCCTTCCAAAGCAAGCGAACCATATACTTGAGCCTCTCTTGTGAATAGGCTTCCAAGATCACATCTCACCCTATCATTGATCCATTCATTTCATGATCCTTGTCATAATGGGTCTCCTCCCATCGGTGAAATTCCGTAAAGAGTAGCGAGCCATAGCTGAGGTGACAATGGGCTGCTGCTTCATTGTTTCCCTTAACCCAGTAGTAGCCCTTCAAGGACCCCCCTCTAGGACCCTTGCTACTTTGAGTGGTAACAAGAACTAGGCTATCTCAATCGGGGTTTCCCAAGTAGTGCCCCTCCTATACCCATTAGGCCATTACAAGGGTCTTGTTGGACAAGGATCAAAGATTAACCCCCTATTTAAGGTGAGGGAACAAAATCACGATCAAAACCCATCATTCTAGGTCACCCCAGAATCCACATCAAAGCTCAAATACAAACAAGCATAAGCACCCGATTGCAAAATGAATAAAGTACGTTTTGATCAGAAGACCACCTTTGTCCATGTGCTCTTGTCGGATGGGTGAGAAACAAATGGATGATGCACATGTCGAAGATATAATGGCACGTCATCATCTAGTGGTTGTTCTCAGGGGCTACATGGCTAGCCAACTGGATGGGTGAAACATTTTCTCCTATAGGGTTGCCCATTTTGGCGGGAAACACTGACCATATCCCTTTAGGAGTATTCAACCGCCCTTACCTACTCTAGATGCTCGAAGGAATCTAAAAAACATATCCAACTAATGTATGAGTATAATGTGATGTCTGTGAAATACCTACCTAAAATACCTACCCAATTTGTAACCTGTTAAATTTAGATAACAAAGGTGTTATATGCTTGATGCACTTTTACTTCAATCTTTCATAGGCCCAATACAAGATAGCAATCACATAAACTTGAAAGTAAAATGTTGATAGAACACAATAATAGATCAATAGAAGACAAGCCAAATATAGATCAGATTTACAATTCCTTATGTCCAGCAAAGATATGAGATATTGTTGCATTACGGCGGTCAACAGGATGCTTCAACCAGCAAAGTCTTTCTCGGTCAACCAGCACTTTCATGTGTCACACCCACAACCCTCAAAGACAGCTCATCACAAGTCAACGCAAGTCAAACCAGGGACAGTGCAGAAAAGTCAACACAGGCAGCTTCATAAAAATCAATGCAACAAACTAGGGCTTCAGTCAAACAGCCTGGAATTCCTCAATTTTAGTGCCCAGTTGTATGACCTCCTAAAATCGAAATTTTTGCATAAGATTGAGGTCAATCAACCAAGGGTTGACCACAGTCAACACTAGTCAACGCTGCAGCAGGAAAGCCCTAAACAGATCAGTGGAGAAAACATCAACAAGCCCTAAACAGATCAGTGCAGAAAACAACAGCTTCGCTCCACACGTGTGAGAAGAAAAAGGAGCCTCCAAAGGCTATTGAACCAAACAGATCACAAAGAGAGAATGTGTGATGAGATGATGAGAAAATGACCTCCAAATCTCTCCAATTTATATCCATCAATGAGGGTGTGTGAGACATCTCTTAGGCATGTGGGATAAACCTAGCCGACCTTGCACATGTGGAAAATAAATTCAAAATCAATGTTTTGCTCATCCGATCAAGATGATCTTTAGATCAATCTTGCACCTCTCCAAAAGAGGAATCCAACAAAAATATGATCATCGTCATATGAGCAGTGCAACATGGAGTTTGGACATAGTTGCCCAAAATTAACACTCCCTATCAACTAGGGAGAACTCCATCTGTCCACAAGTACCATCCATCATGTACCAAACCAAACATTGTGTGTCATCCCACCGTAACTAACTTTGTTGGCTCTTTATTTAATAACAAAAGGTGAGTCACAAAGACATCACACACATCTGACCTGAAATCAGCTTAGAGGTAAAAACCTCTCTCGGACTCAAAAAGAGTCTCATACTAACCCGAAGTTAGTTTACTAACTCGAAGTCAATTTGGAGGATAAAACCTCACCATACTTGATCCCAGATCAAGGTGTTGGACACTTGCCATCCTAAACATAGAGAGTACGGCAACCTCTGATGCGTCCATCGGTCTTGCTATGGTCTCTATCCACATTTCCCACGTCATTGGCCAAATGAGAGGTACTTCCCATCAGCCCGAAATTCCATGGGTAGGATGCGTGCGGGGCAAAGATCAGAGAGAGGCGAACCAACTCAATATCATAACGGTGGGGTAGAAGCACAACAAGGTTCGGCAAGCCTAGCCTCGTATGTGCTTATAGATCCAAGAAGCTATCCCCAAGCCCCCTGGAGCTCCCAGAGCTCATAGTCCAGCTCAAGCAGAACCCTCAGAAAAGGGTCTTTCCATGATTCCAAGCTTCTCACAGAAGGTTAGGAACTTGACCTTCCCAAGGGAATTTGTGAGAATATCTATGACCTGCTCATCAGTTCCTATATGATCGAGCCTTATAGCGCCTCATTGTACCATATCTCGGATAAAGTGGTACGTGATATCAATATGCTTGGATCGATCGTGGAACACGGGATTCTCAAAAAGATGAATCCCACTCTGGTTATCACAAAGGATAACAGTGGTATCTAGCACATGCTCGAACAGCTCACTGAAGAGCTTTCGCAACCAAACAACTTCACAACAGGCCATACTCGATGCAATGTATTCGGCCTCAGCAGTGCTCAAAGCCACCGACTTCTGCTTCCTGCTCATCCAAGATATCGAAGCAGAACCCAAAGTGAAGCAACATCTAGATGTGTTCTTGCGATCCACCACAATACCAGCCCAATCGGGATCAGTATATACATGGAGTCTCAAACTCCCAGCAGTGTATCTCAGCCCATGGTTGATTATGCCTCGAACATTCAACAGATTCTTGGCACCAATCCAGTGAATTTGATGAGGATCAACCATATATTGACTCAAAGTGTTCACTGCAAAACATACGTCTGGACGGGAGTTCACTAAGAACATCAGGGCCCCCACAAGTTGTCGATACTCGGTAGGATTAGCTAGCACGGGCCCAGCAGCATTTTGACTCAACTTCTTAAAGTTGAGTTCCATCAGTGTCGACACAGACTTACAGTCCACCATACCAAATCTCTCCAGCAGCTTCACGACATATTTTCCTTGAGAAAAGAAAATCTCACCTGGCCTCTGCCAGACCTCCAAGCCTAGGAAGTAGTGCATCAGTCCTAGGTCTTTCATCTCAAACTCGGAAGCTAGCTCCCCCTTACACTGATGAATGAGAAGGTCAGCACCTATCAGGAAGAGATCGTCCACATAGAGAACCAAAATGAGAGGCCTTTCTCTATCAAACTTAAAATAAAGGTTCGGATCAACATTACCTCGAGTGAAGCCCACCTTCATGATGTAGCTATCTATCCTCTCATACCAAGCCCTGCGGGCTTTGCTTCAACCCATAGAGGGCTTTCTTCAACCTGCATACATGGGTGTCTCTATCTCGAACCCCAGAGATTGCTCCACATACACCTCTTCCTTTATAGATCCATGCAGAAAAGTGGTCTTCACATCCATATGATGTAGACTCCATCCTTGCGTAGCAGCAAGGGAAATAATAGATCGGATGGTGGTATAGCGGGCCACAAGTGCAAATATATCATCATAATCTATGCCTTCTTTTTGAGAGAAGCCTCAGGCCATGAATCTTGCCTTGTACTTTTCAGCACTTCCATCAAATCCTTGCTTGATCTTATAGAGCCATTTCGAGGTGACAACAGATTTGTCCTCCGGTCACGGGACTACTTCCCAGACATCATTTTTCATAATGGACTCATACTCCTCATGCATAGCATCCCTTCCAAACTTGATGCTTTACGCCTTCTTCAAATGTTCCAAGCTCAGATTGTACTATCGTATTCATGGCTGCTAGATAACCTTGGTATCTCTTGGGCTTCTTGCTTTCACGGAATGTCCCCCTTGGGGCAATATGTCTCTCAGCGTCTTCGAGAGTATCCCTAAGCCATGAGGGTCTTCTCTTATTTGAAGGAGGTGGATCAATGGAATCCATTGGTCCTTCAACATCGGGCAGCAGGTCATCCTTTAGCTCTTCCAGCTTCCCTACTTCTTCATCTCCTTTGTCTTCCTTGGAGCTAGGAAGATTTCTTACTTTCTTGAGGGCAGCATCTTCATCGAAGGTGACATCGTGGCATATCTCCACTTCTCTTTGACCAAGCACATAAATTCTATATGCCTTCGAAGTTTCACTGTAGCCCACAAACATTCCCTTCTTTTCAGAAGCATCCAGCTTGCTTCTCTTTTCTTTCGGCACATGAAAGTAAACAGGACAACCAAAAACTCTAAAATGAGAAACATCGGGTTTCTTACCAGAGAAGACTTCTTCGAGAGTTTTGGAGTCCAAAGCATAATGCGGGCAACTATTTTGTACATACACAGCAGTGTTCGTAGCTTCTCCCCATAGAAACTTCGAAAGACCTTGGTCACATAGCATGGCGCGGGCAGCTTCCACAATGGTCCTGTTCTTTCTTTCAGCAACACCATTTTGCTCAGGAGTGTACGCAGTTGTGGTCTCCCTCTTAATGTCAGCTTCTCTACAAAAGTCGTTAAAGTCATTTGACTCATACTCGATCCCATTGTCAGTCCTCAAAACCTTGATTTTCTTCTCAGTTTGATTTTCCACCAAGGCCTTGAAGGTACGGAATGATTTGAATGCTTTGTCCTTCTTCAAAAAAAATATATCCAGGTCTTGCAAGAGAAGTCATCTGTAAAAGTCATGTAATAGGAACATCCTCCCAAGGATGTCACAGGAAGCATACCAGATAAGTAAAAATGTATCGACTGCAAGATATCAGTTGTCTTTGTGATACTTGAGGGGAATGGTCCCCTTGTATGCTTCCCTTCGGTACAACCCTGACATATGCCTTCATGATCATCTCTAAGTTCGGGCATCCCTGTCACCACCTTCCTTGCTTCGAGAAGGGCTTTGTAATGAAGGTGTGCAAACCTCCGGTGCCATAACTCTGTTTGAAGAGTTGTATCACATGTCATAGCCCCCAATGGACTTCCTCCAACCTAGTAGAGTGTATCAATTCTAAAACCAATAGAAAGAGCTTCCTTGAAGTTCTTCTTCCAGATAAGTACCTTTCCATTAACGAATGCCACCTTCAACCCTTTGTCTTCCATTGCTGAAATGGACACAAGGTTCTTCTTCAAATCAGGTACATACAACACATCTTGTAAACGGATCACTTGACCTTGAGATAAAGGGAGGGTCACAGTCCCTGTCCCTTCACGAGATAGGTGGCATTATATCCAAGTATAATTTCCAGCTTAGTATCCTTCTCAAAAAAATCAGAAAGGGCTTCTTTATGTTGATTTCTATAGCATCGGAAAGTGTCCTAAGTCTCATTTTTGGTAGAGAGGCTTAGACATCAGTTATCCAGAGAACCTAGAAATTGTTTGTGGAAATTCCACTCGGATATGACTATTAAAATAATTAATTATTTTAATGCAGACCCTAAGTATAAACTTAGGGAAATTAAATAATTAAAGAGTATTAATAGAGCAGAGTGTGAATCTTCTAGAAGATGAAGATCAAGTCATCTTTTAATATGAGCCATTGATTAAAGATATAATCTTGGTCGTTGATTCATCAGCGAGAAGACTATAAGAAGAGACTTGAGGACCATTTGGAAATCAAGCCGAGGACACTCTCAGTACCCGAAGGAAATCGATTCTGAAGCAAGTGAAATCGATTTCAGTGGGTGAGTTTGAGGAGGCTAGGTTGCAGAAGCAGAAGGAGGAGGGAGAAGTCAGTTATCGGGAAGCAGATCTCAAGAGGGTGAAGGGAAGGGTGAGTTGATCAGCAGCAAGAACCCCTCCATGCAGAATCACGCAATCCAGAGAGGGACTGCGCAGAGCATTCACGTTGGATGACGCAGAGGGTGAAGGAGGTCACCCCAAGGGTTCGAAAATTGTCTGGAAGGTCTAGAAAATTCGGCCAGGTGTTTGCTAATTTTTCTCTGCTCATCAGACTCCTGTAAATGTACTTTCCATTTCTGAAGATAAATATAAAACCCTCATCTACTACACCGGTTTTCCCACATTGGGTTTTCCTGGGGACAATTGTCCAAAAACATATGTGTTCATGTGGCTATTTCTATTGTACAATTGGTGTAAATTATATTTTTGTTCTTATGCTCTTAACGATAGTGAAGATTTGCAAATGTGTTTATTTCGGAATTTATTGAAGCATCTGTAAATAACTTATTTCATAAGTAGGAGAAATAAACCAAGTATTGCAGAAATATTTTCCTCTTGAAAATTTCACATGGTATCGGAGCAAAAGGCTAAAAATAGGAAGGGAGGACCTACCATGGACCAAAGGAAGGGTTAATGCAGTCCTCCAGAGCATGCAGAAATGCAGAGAGAACATGACATCAAGGTGCTGGCATCCGGACTAGAGGAGGATCTTGCCTATGTGTCAAGCACAGCTCCTCCAAGTGTTTGGTATATTGACAGTGGAGCATCTGCTCATATGACGGGGGTTCGAGAATGTTTTTCGAGCTATCAAGAAGAGCAGATGAATTTCCAAATAAGTATGGGAAATAAGGCAAAATGTACCCCCATCAGGAGAGGTACCGTAACATTTCAGACGGAGGATGGCAACAAGATTCGAGCCACGAATGTTCCGCATGTACCAGGGTTGGGGATGACTTTACTCTCGGTGCCTCAACTTCAGAACAAGGGCTATGACATATACTTTATTCAAGATAAGGTGTATGTCAAACACCCTAACTGGAGCAAAAAGGCACAAATCGGAGTAAGGAATAACAAGTTGTATAAGCTCCAGCTTGAATCTCTGGTGGCCCTGATCGGCAGTACAGATGACAGAGATCTGAATGAGTTATGGCACAGAAGGATGGGGCATCTACATCATGAAGCCTTGGGGATTCTCAAAAATATTGTCATAGGGGCTCCTGAACTCAGCACAAAGAAAGACGAAGTTTGCAGGGGATGCGTACTAGGGAAGTACACTAAGGCAGCATTTCCAAGAAGCAACAGCAGAGCCAAAGGTGTATTAGAGTTAATACACTCTGACATTTGCGGTCCGATGTCCACAACAGCTCTCAGTGGGGCAAAGTATTTTGCCACCTTCATTGATGATTATTCCAGGAAAACTTGGATCTATTTTCTGAAGACCAAAGATGAAGTCTTTAGTCGGTTTAAAGATTTCAAAGCATTTGGTGGAGAACTCTACAGGAAAGAAGATCAAGAAGTTGAGGTCAGATAATGGTGGAGAATATATCGATAAAGACTTAACCAATTTCTGTGCACAGGAAGGCATCAAGAGAGAATGGACAGCTCCTTACAATCCAGAACAAAATGGAGTTGCAGAACGAAAAAATCGGACCATAATAGAAGCTGCAAGGGCAATGTTGTACGACCAGGAGATGCCCAAATTCTTATGGGCAGAGGCCTGCAACACAACAGTTTATATTCAGAACAGAGTTCCCAATAGAGCTTTAGGGAAGGTTACTCCCGAAAATGTGTTCACGGGCGGGCAGTAAGCCAGAAGTGAGCCACATCCGGATATTCGGCAGCATAGCATACTGCCACGTTCTAGAGGAAAAGAGGAAGAAGCTGGATCAAACTGCAGAAAATGGTTTTCTTATGGGCTACAATGAGAATGCAAAGGCATACCGGGTCTATATTCCAAAGAGCAGGAAAGTCGTGGTAAGAAAGGATGTAAAATTCCTGGAGGAGAAAGCCTTGAGGAAATCTCAAGAGATGGCCACAGATACGCGGATTGAGAAAGATCCACGGGTACAGCCTCAACGACCTATGGAGGAGAGGTCCAATGCCTCTGCAAGGCACAATATTTCTGAGGGAAGCACCTCCGACGAAGAACAGGAGGAAGAATAGGTGAGTCCTCCCACCACTGATGGAAGACCGAGCAGAGAAATCCAACAGATTCTTAGAGATGCAGAAGGATTTGTTGGAGCACATAGAGAAGGGAAGAGGATAAGGAAACAACCTGACAGATATCAGGCACTAGTAGCTCAGGTTGGAGAACCTTCTACCTTTCGGGAAGCAGCTCAACATCAGGTATGGGTAGATGCCATGGTGGAGGAGTATAGCTCCATCATGACAAATGATGTCTGGGAAGTAGTCCCTAGACCACAAGACAGATCTGTTGTAGGATCTGGGTGGATCTACAAGATCAAATATGCTACAGATGGCAGCATAGAGAAATTCAAGGCAAGATTTGTAGCAAAGGGGTATGCCCAGAAAGAAGGCATTGACTATGAAGAAACCTTTGCTCCAATAGCACGATACACTTCTATCAGATCCATCATCTCTCTGGCAGCACAGATGGGATGGGAGATTCACCAAATGAATGTCAACTGCATTCTTGAACGGAGTGATAGAGGAAGAAGTGTACATAGAGCAGCCAGAGGGCTTCGAGACACATGAGCAAAAGACTCACGTTTGCAAACTTAAGAAAGCCTTGTATGGCTTAAAACAAGCCCCCAGGGCATGGTATGGTCGAATTGATGGCTACTTGCGGAAAATGGGGTTCGTCAAGAGTGAAGCAGATCCCAACTTATACTACTTAAGAGTATGAGATGAGCCGCTTATTCTTGTTTTGTATGTGGATGACCTGTTCTTGACCGGGTCATCCATGCTCATCAAAGACTGCAAGGAGAATCTGGCAACAGAATTCGACATGAAGGACCTGGGGCAGATGCACTATTTTCTTGGTTTAGAAGTTTGGCAGCAGGAAGGGGAGATCTTCCTAGGACAAGGAAGATACACAACAGAAATTCTGAAGAGATTTCAGATGGAATACTGTAGACCCATGGCCACGCCAATGATTACTAACTAGAAGAAGATAGACACATCAGAGGATGATGAGGCTAATCCCACATTGTACAGACAGCTCATCGGCTCATTCATGTATTTGGTCAACACGAGACCAGACATTTTTTATGCAGTGAATACCCTCAATCAGTTCATGGTGGAACCAAGGAGGGCTCACTGGACAGCAGCCAAACATATTCTCAGATACCTTAGAGGGATAGTCGAGTATGGGCTAAGGTACACCAAGGGAAATGAGATCCAGTTCAGTGGGTTCACAGATGCAGATTGGGCTGGAAGCACAGTAGATCGAAAAAGTACCAGTGGGTACTGTTTTAGTCTTGGATCAGGAATGACCTCCTGGTGCAGCAGGAAACAGAAGTCCGTAGCACTGAGCTCAGCCGAGGCAAAGTAGATGGCAGCAAGCACAGCTTCGGGCGAGGCCATATGGCTCAGCAAATTGCTCTTGAACTTACTCAAGAAGCGGATAGAACCGACTGGGATTATGTGTGATAATCAGAGTTGCATTAATCTCTTTGAAAATCCTATGTTTCATGACCGGTCGAAACACATTGACATTCGGTGTCACTTTATCAAGGACTATGTCCAGAGGGGAGCAATATAGTTGCGATACACTCCTACAGGTGAACAAGTGGCAGACATCCTCACAAAGGCTCTAAGTAAGATCAAGTTCACTTACTTCAGAGAGAAGATGGGGATGGTCGAGAACCCCTTCCACTAGAGGAAAGGGTAGTCTTCAGAAGAAGAGGGAGTTGCAGCATGGATGTTGCAGTGACAGGGAGCGGTACAGGAAGCAGCAGCGCAAAGATGAGGGGCAGCAGCCAGGACACCATCAACGCAGCAGATGATGTAGAGTCAGAGCAGTACAGCGGTATCTTGCTTAAACACTTTCCTCGCTAAGAGGGAGTGTTGATTTCTATAGCATCAGAAAGTGTTCTAAGTCTCATTTTTGGTGGAGAGGCTTAGATATCAGTTATCCAAATAACCCGGAAATCGTTTGTGGAAATTCCACTCGGATATGACTTTATTAAAATAATTAATTATTTTAATGCAGACCCTAAGTATAAACTTAGGGAAATTAAATAATTAAAGAGTATTAATAGAACAGAGTGTGAATCTTCTAGAAGACGAAGATCATGTCATCTTTTAATCTGAGCCATTGATTAACGATATAATCTTGGTCGTTGATTCATCAACGAGAAGACTATAAGAAGAGACTTGAGGGCCATTTGGAAATCAAGCCGGGGACACTCTCAGTACCCGAAGGAAATCGATTCAGAAGCAAGTGAAATCGATTTCAGTGGGTGAGTTTGTAGAGGCTGGGTTGCAGAAGAAAGAGGGAGAAGTCAGTTATCGGGAAGCAGATCTCAGGAGGGTGAAGGGAAGGGTGAGCTGATCAGCAGCAAGAACCCCTCCACGCAGAATCACACAGTCCACAGAGGGACTGTGCAGAGCATTCACGCTAGATGGCGCAGAGGGTGAATGAGGTCACCCCGAGGGTCTGAAAATTGTCTGGAAGGTGTAGAAAATTCAGCTAGGTGTTTGCTAAATTTTCTCTGCTCATCAGACTCCTGTAAATGTACTTTCCATTTATGTAGATAAATATAAAACTCTCATCTGTTGCACCAGTTTTCCCACATTGGGTTTTTCCGGGGACAATTGTCCAAAAACAGATGTGTTCCTGTGGCTATTTCTATTGTGCTATTGGTGTAAATTATCTTTCTGTTCTTATGCTCTTAACGATAGTGAAGATTTGCAAATGTGTTTATTTCGGAATTTACTGAAGCATCTGTAAATAACTTATTTCATAAGTAGGAGAAATAAACCAAGAATTGCAGAAATATTTTCCTCTTGAAAATTTCACACTTTATAACCAGTGAGGTGCCTTGAAGCACCACTATCAATTAACCAGACATCCAAGGTGCCGGGTGGAGATGCAGCAAAGAGGGAAGATACAAGAATAAAATCATTTCTCTTATTATCAACAACATTAGACTCATCTTACCTGGAATATCTTGACCTCTTGAAAGATTTCCCATTTCCATTACGATCAAAGGGAACCTTCCTTTTTTCTTGGAACCTGTTGTTCCTGCCATTCCTTCTCGAGTTGTTGTTGTCATCATCCCTGGGAGAGTCCCTTCTATTAGCGCACTTTCTTGCATAGTGACCAGTCTTGTTACAAGTGTAACATCTTCCCTTCCTTCCTTTGGGCCTCACTCTACCATGGTTTTGAGGAGGCCATTTGTCCTTGATGGGATTTCTTCCTTCAGAGATTGCTTCTAACACCAGCTTGGACTTTTGGACTTTGTCTTCACCTCAACTGTGATACCATGTTAAATTTAGATAACAATGGTGTTCTATGCTTGATGCACTTTTACTTCAATCTTTCATAGGCCCAATACAAGATAGCAATCACATAAACTTGAAAGTAAAATGCTGATAGAACACAATAATAGATCAATAGAAGACAAGCAAAATATAGATCAGATTTACAATTCCTTATGTCCAGCAAAGATATGAGATATTGTTGCATTACGGCGGTCAGCAAGATGCTTCAACCAGCAAAGTCTTTCTCGGTCAGCCAGCACTTTCATGTGTCACACCCACAACCCTCAAGATAGCTCATCACAAGTCAACACAAGTCAAACTAGGGACAATGCAGAAAAATTCAACACAGGCAACTTCAGAAAAGTCAACACAGCAAACTAGGGCTTCAGTCAAATAGCCTGGAATTCCTCAATTTTAGTGCCCAGTTGTACGGCCTCCTAAAATCGAAATTTCTGCAGAAGATTGAGGTCAAACGACCAAGGGTTGACCACGGTCAATGCTGCAGCAGAAAAGCCCTAAACAAATCAGCGTAGAAAACAGCAGCAAGCCCTAAACAGATAAGTGCAGAAAACAACAGCTTCGCTCCACACGTATGAGAAGAAAAAGGGGCCTCCAAAGGCTATTGAACCAATCAGATCACAAAGAGAGAATGTGTGATGAAATGATGATAAAATGACCTCAAGTCTCTCCAATTTATATCCATCAATGAGGGTGTGTGACACATCTCTTAGGCATGTGGGATAAATTTGGCCGACCTTGCACATGTGGAAAATAAATTCAAAATCAATGTTCTGCTCATCTGATCAAGATGATCTTTAGATCAATATTGCACCTCTCCGAAAGAGGAATCCAACAAAAATATGACCATCGTCATATGAGCAGTGCAACATGGAGTTTGGACCTAGTTGCCCAAAATTAACATAACCCTTCAACAATAAAATACCTACAACCATGTGCCATGTTTGGCTACTACTCACGAATTGTCAATGTTGAATGACAAACCAACCAATCAATCCATCTTGTAAGTTATCCATAAACCATCAATGTTGAATGATGAAACGACCAACCAATCCATCTTGTAAGTTATCCATACACTATCAATTTTGAATGATGAAATGACCAACCAATCCATCTTGTAATGTATTTACGAGGTGCTAACATGACCCACTAGGATGCAGCATTATCTAGTTCATAGAAAAATGGAGATGATGAAACTTGGTGGAACATTGCTTGTCTTCACATTGACATCTTGAAACCCATCTCCCATCACATCTGCAATAATTGTTTCCATTCTTTATTAATTTTATCCATTGTCTTTTGGAATCTTCTGTTGACTTGTAGGTTGTTTCACTCAATACATATGAGGATTATTAATTTGTATTGATGTGTCAACTTTAAACCCTAGTTTCTTTTGCAACTTCTCAATCCTATCCATAATTTGTGTGGCACAAATAGCTTCATCTTCATAACAATGAACATCTAGTTGTAATTTTTTCTGCTAACCATCCTGGAGGTTTTTCGTTGCAGGACCTATGTTTTCAATTTATTTTATATATGATGTATATGAGGTTTTAAATTTAATTTTTTTATAAATTGACTTGAAAAATGCAAGCCAACCTTGATTTTTGAAATTCCCAAGTAAAAATAAAGATAATTTTAGAAAAATGAGAGTGTGACCTTAAGCTCATGACAGTGTACTTATATATGCATTGACTGACCACATGGCAAATGGGTGCGTACCCTTTGATGATTTATTATTATTATTATTATTATCATTTTCTATATTTTTAGTCTTACAATGTTTATTACAGATCTCTTAGAGCTTCAGAAAGCAAGAGGAAAAAAAAGCAATATAAAAATATCACAGGTTTCCAAAATTCAACTGAACAATAGATGATAGCACAGATTTCCAGAATTCAACTGAGCGATACATGATAGCACAATTGTTGACAAGATGGATAAAATGCATCATAGACTGCTCAGCTAACTATTGCAAGCCCATTCTTTTACTTAGAACTTCATATACAATTCTAAGCCCTTAAACACAAGGGAACTGGTAGGAATCCAAGAAACCAGACAAATTTACAAATTGTCTGAGTTAAATGTAAAAGAGCTTACTGAAGTATGACTGTCACTCTTCCTGGAACAATTGATACATTCAATACCTCCAGCATCAAGATGTGTAAATGAATAGACTGAAGCAATGCATCCACAATGGACAGGCTGCAGGATGGAAACCACCAATTAAACCTCATTATGAAAACACAATTCATGCTTCCAACAATATTAAAAAAATTATATATATAATGACTTCATATAACCATCACGATGGAAATCAACATCTACAATATCTATCCTCCATAAACATCCAGACGATGAAAAAACTATATCTGAGATACGTGTTCAGTCAATGCACACATCTCCTCACCTTTTGACATGTACTGCATATCCTCCAGCCAGCATCATCTGAGTGAAATGTTTCACAGAATCTCATTTGCTCATACACAAACCTGCAATCAACATAGAAAGAGAACATCTAATATATGTTGGGGAATCTATAAGCCAGCGAGCATAATTCATTGTGTCATTGACAGGTACAAGTTATTCTGCAATTTATCTTTCAGTTGAAACCAATACAAGGTCATGTTGATAGTGCTTGTTTAATTCTGGCATACATGAATAATATGATAATAATAAAAAGGTTTATAATTTCATGACCAAATCCTTGAATTATTAGATAAATGGAAAAGAACATAATCTATGAGTAACTAGTCCATCAGCTCGTGGTCTAGTGGTTCCAACTTCCTACAAAGCGTTTCCATGCAAAGGATCCAGGGTCAAACCCCGGAGGTTATGAGACCTAGAACAATAGGTGTTTTTGTGAGTCTGATCCCTCCACACATTGAATTGGGACTGAGTCATGAAATAATGTGAAGATGAGAGTCATAGCTCCTTGTCAATCAGAAAAAAAGTTTACCCTCACCAAAACAAATCCTTATGAATAACTATGGTTTGCTCAAAGAAACTGTTAATTTTTAGGGTTAGATTGTTCTCTGTTGTAGATAGTTGCATTTTTCAACTTTTTCAACATTTTCATATTACATTTACCCCATAACATCACATCATCATTAGCAACTATGTAGAGAGAACAATAACATCAACAATGCAGCAGAATGGTAAGGAACAATAGAAGAAAAGCATACACAATAGAGACACCAGGATTTAGCTCAGAGACCAGGGCAAAACCCAAGGGGGGAACCCAACCAGATTCTTCTTCTTAGATATTCATCAAATGTTCAGTTGAGATACAAAGTACAATAAGTATGAGACAAGAGTCTTTCATAATCAGTTACATCAACAGACATGTATATTAGAGAGGCAAGCACAAGCCTCCATATCACACCGTCATAAGAGCATAGTGTACATCACTGGCACTATTATATAGGATCTGCCATCATTGTCATATCATCATCAAAGAGGCATTGTTACACATTCAACCACGCTATAGACAGGTGCGGCACTACCGCACTTTTTCTTTTTCCAAATACTCAAGTATATAGACTACGCCTTTAGTAACACTTGTTAATTGTTAATCAAATGTTCTTTCAATATGCGGAAATAAACATAAACATCATTATCAATCCACAAGTACGCCCATACATACAAGGGAGGGGCAACTCCCTGTTAATAATGAGTCCGCCCAATAATATGTTTCATAAATATGAACTAATAAGTTCCAATCCAGCAGAAACCACTCCTGCTCCTTGGCAAGGCAAGTTAGCCTTTTGACCAAGCTTCGAGGCTTGTCAACCATCGAACTAGCCTACAACAATCATTTACAACATCAGATTTTCACCTTGGGAATTTTCTGCACAAGTCTGCCCAAGTGCTGCAGGGTCACTCGGGTCACTCGAATCGGCACTGAAAATGAGCTCAGACCTTCCCACGAGTTCCCTGTGTGTCCAATCCGCTCCCCAACTGAATGGTTAGATGCGGCCCGTCAATACGCACCTGCTGCAACTTACGGCACCCAATTCCGACCTACGATGCTCCTGGAATGGCTTCCGAACTGAAGTTCAGTTCATGCGGAGAAGCCCTGCGGAGACCCGACCTGCCTGTGGAAGTCCTGCACGTCCGTCGCACAACTCGACTCGCGCGTTGCCCGACTCGACCCGTCTGTGGTGCAGACGCCCTACGGAAGTTTTCCGCACGCCCTACACATTTAGAACACGACTTGACCCATGCTCGCCTTCCTTCCCCGCAGCTTGGTTTCTTCCACCAACGAGCTGTTAGCTAGCTCGTGGAGTCCAATCCTTTGCTTGATTGTTGGATGTTCGTTGTTGTGTTTTCCCCACCATCCGCACGCCTATTAATACGCGTACTAAGTGTGCGTTGGGGGTGTCGTGGGTCACTTAGTGGACCCAAGCCAACCCACCCGACGCCCTCCGCTCAACTCGTCCGCACATGGTGTAGCGTCGACCGCGCTCCGCACGTCGGCCGCTATAACGTTTTAATACATCGGCTAGTGCGACACGCCTGCTATAACGCACGTCTGCACGCCCCTCGCCACACACCCGCGCCCGCTATGGTGCACGGTGCCCAAACTTCGTCAAACGTCCCGGTGGGCGCGCCCATTGTGTTGAACGCACCTCATGAAGTGCGGGCCTTACATACTCCCCCACTTAAATTATGACCATCGTCCCTGATAGTGCTATCATCGTTGCATCATATCGTCGCAACTTTCGTCGCAAAATCTCATCGCACAATATTGTCGCAACATCATCGCATAAACCATCAAGGTCCATGGATATATCTTCTCAATCCGTGATCATCAACACATCTGCTACAATCATCACGTGATGTACCATAGTGGGAATTCAATCTCCTCAACAAGGTCACATGCTGCTGCAACATATATCGTGTCAACCCATCACATATCATCAATGTCGTGTGAAATTCTGCATCAAGTACTCCAACCAACTCAACACAACAAAAGCTGCCATGTATCTAGTATAACTCCGCACACTATCGACCCCCATAACTCGAACTAGTTGGGTGATCAATCCAACCATACGTTCTCATCGTGAGAATGCACATCCAGAACAAAATGGAGTGGCAGAAAGGAAGAACTGGACTATTGTTGAAGCAACCAGAGCTATGTTGTATGACCAAGACATGCCCAAATTCCTATGGGCTGAAGCGTGTAATACAGTTGTCTAAATTCAGAACAGAACTCCTCACACTGCACTGGGAAAGATCACGCCAGAAAGTGTCTTCACTGGCAACAAGCCCGAAGTGAGTCACTTTAGGACCTTCGGCAGTACAGCTTACTGTCATGTACCCAATGAGAAGAGGAAGAAGTTGGAGATGACTGCTAAAAGGGGGTATTTAGTAAGATACAGTGAGAATGCAAAGGCTTATCCCATCTATGTTCCTAAGAGTAAGAAAGTAGTGGTGCGAAGAGATGTGAAATTTATGGAGGAGAAAGCCTTCAGAAGATCACGAGAACTGCCTTCTACTACACAGACAAAGGAAGAGCCTTTGGTCCAGCCCCAGCAACAGAAAATTCAATTCCCTCTCCAAGGCATAGTGATCCAAAGGATGGATCTCCTGAGGATTTACAAGAACGAGAGCCGATAAATCCACCCACCACCAGTGGAAGAACGAGCAGGGAACTTCGACAGATTCCGAGGGATGTAGAGGATTTTGTCGAAAATCCCAGGAATGAGAAGAGACATTGTAAGCAGCGTGAGAGGTATCAAGCATTGGTTGCTCAAGTCGGAGAACCCTCCAGTTTTCGGGAAGCTACTCAGCACCAAGTGTGGGTTGATGCAATGGTGGAAGAGTACAGTTCCATCATGACAAATGATGTTTGGGAAGTAGTACCTAGACTGCAGGAGAAATTTGTTGTAGGATCCAGGTGGATCTAAAAGATCAAGCATGCTGCAGACGGCAGCATCGAGAAATTTAAAGCCAGGTTCGTGGCTAAGGGGTATGCTTAGAAGGAAGGAATAGACTATGAAGAAACCTTCGCCCTAGTAGCCAGATCCACATCTATCAAGTTCGTGATATCCTTTGCTGTGCAGATGGGATGGGAAATTCACCAGATGGATGTCAAGACGACATTCTTGAATGGTGTGATAGAAGAAGAAGTGTATATAGAACAACCAGAGGGCTTTGAGACACATGATCAGAAAACTCATGTGTGCAGATTGAAGAAAGCATTATATGGACTGAAGCAAGCTCCCAGAGCCTGGTATGGTCAAATTGACAGCTATCTGCAGAAGATGGGATTCGTCAAGAGTGATGCATATCCCAATCTCTACTATCTAAGAGAAGGGAGTGAGCCATTGATACTGGTATTGTATGTGGATGATCTGTTCTTAACAGGATCATCAATGATCATCACAGATTGCATGAAGAATTTAGCTGAAGAGTTTGACATGAAGGATCTGGCACAGATGCACTATTTTCTCGGGTTGGAAGTTTGGCAGCACGATGGGGAGATCTTCCTTGGTCAAGGAAGATACACTACAGAGATTCTGAAGAGATTTCAGATGGAGGATTGTAGACCCATGACCACACCAATGATTACCAACTGGAGGAAATCGACACGTCCTATGATGATGGAGTTGATCCTACGCTGTACAAACAACTCATAGGGTCATTGATGTATTTGGTAAATACAAGGCTAGACATCTGTTATGCTGTTAATACCCTAAGTCAGTTCATGGTGGAACTGAAGAGGGCACATTGGGCAGCAGCCAAACATGTTCTCAGATACCTTCGGGGAACAGTCGAGCTTGGATTGAAGTACACCCATGACAATGATGTTAGGTTGAGTGGTTTTACTGATGCAGATTGGGCAGGAAGTTCAGTTGATCGGAAGAGTACCAGTGGGTATTGTTTCAGTCTGGAAATGAGAATGACTTCCTGGTGTAGTAGGAAACAAAAGTCTGTAGCACTGAGCTCAGCAGAGGCAGAGTATATGGCAACTAGCACAGCTTCGTGCGAAGCCATATGGCTTAAGAAACTGTTAGTAAATCTACTCAAGGAGAAAATGGAAGCAACCGGCATTTTATGTGATAATCAGACTTGCATAAAGCTCTCTGAAAATCCTGTGTTTCATGATAAGTCGAAAGTTGAAACATATTGACATCTGGTGTCACTTCATCAGGGACTAGGTACAACGTGGAGCTGTTCAGTTGCAGTACACTCCAACAGGAGAACAGGTGGCAGACATCCTCACCAAGGCTCTGGGAAAGACAAAGTTTGTCTACTTCAGAGAAAAGATGGGGATGATGAAGAATCCCTTCTCGTAGCAGGAATGGAGGATTCAGAATTCAAAGGGAGTTGTAGTACAGATGTAGCAAGTGACAGTGGCAGTGTCAAAGGTAGCAGTACAGGTGGCAGCAACATAGAAAGTGCTTCAGAATCAAAGCAAGCAGCATGCAGCAGGCATATTGTTGGAACCAAGGTTGCGGGGAAGCTTCTCCCCCCTCCCCGATCCCGCTCCCAAAACGCGCTCCGTTCGGGAGCTTTTTGGGAGCGCTCGAAAGCGCACTCCCGAAAACGCTCCCCTCATTGAGGGGAGCGTTTTCAAGAGCGCGCTTCCGACCCCGAAAAAATGCTCCCTATATTTTCGGTAGTGTTTCAGGGAGCATTCGCTCCCGAATGCTCCCCGACCGCTTCCCGCATTAAAAAAAATGCTTCGGGAGCATTTTTTTAATGTGGGAAGCAGTCGACTCGACATGAAAAATGCTCCCCGGCGCGTAGAAAAAAAATCGGTGTCAATTTTTGATTTTTTTTTTGGAAAGGAGGGAGGGGGGTTGGGTAAATAAAAAGCCCACCCCTCTCATTTTGTTTTTATTGTTTTAGTTGAGAGTGAGAGCAAGAGGAGCAAGAATTGGAGAGCGATTTGGAGCTTGGAAAGTTTGGAGAGTTGGAGAGCGGAAGTGCCAAGGAGAGATCAAGTTTGCAACAGGAGGATTGTAAGAAAGAGGTAGGTCTTCTAATCTAGTTTTTTATATTCTAGGAATTATTTTTTTTAAGTTGTTCAAAAATGAAAACTTGATTTTTTTTCTCAATGTTTCATTCTAGTGTGTTGAAAAGTGAAAAATTGCATTGTTTTTTTCCTATGTTGCATTTCCTATTCCCATTTGGCATTCCTTCATTTTTTTTGCACGCTAGAAACTTGAAACATCATGGCTATATGGCTAGGGATTTTCTTCATGTTGGTTCCTTTCTTTGTAATAATGGTGTTGGAGAGTAGAAGAAAGAGGCCCATTAGAGAAGAGGAGGATGAAGAAGTGGGCTATAGTGTATTTGATGAAAATCCTGAAGAGGAGGAGGAGTATGTTGAGGAGGAAGGGGAGAGTGGAGAACATGAGGCCACAGATACCCCAACTAGACAAGACCAAAGTCAAACACCCTTGTGGAAATATGTTCAGAGGCAAGAAGGAGGGAAAGGTGGTGGAACCACTAAATTTCTTTGCCCCCATTGCAATAAAGAATACACAGGTTCATATACCCGTGACAGAAGGCACCTTTGTGGGAAAATACCAGGGGATGGAGACAAAAATCTAAGAATCAAAATTTGTGTCAGTGTGCTAGCAACACAGAGAGAGAAATGTAGAAAGGAAGGGGAGGCTGCCCTACAGAGATCTAAAAGATCTATGGGTTTCATTGATTCTTATACACCATCAGGTCCATCACATCATGGACAAAGAAGTCCATCAACTTCCACCCATGGCAGTGGATATGGAGGCACACCTGGACCAAACATCTCCTTAAGGCGTAGAACCATATCCGATTTCCTTGACGAAGGGTGTAGGAATGATGTGGATTCAAAAAATTTCCGGTTTCTATATGCATGTGGGGTGCCATTCAATGTTCTTTGCTCACCTTATTGGCATGAAATGGTTTCTGCCATTAATGATGCCCCCAAAGGATACAGGAGCCCTGGGTATGACAAGGCCAGAACCGTGGGACTTGATCATGAAAAAGCTAAAATAAACAATTCTTTGGCTAGAATGGCAAATTCTTGGAATGAGCATGGGGTGTCCATTGTATCTAATGGATGGACCAATGTAAAAGGAAAGCTGTTGATAAGTGTTCTGGCTGTGTCAGTTAGTGGTGCAATATTCCTTTTAGCATATGATTATTCAGACAAATTCAAGACCGGCATTAACATTGCAGAACCATTACTTGAAATAATTGAAAATACTGGGCCATACAATGTCATCCAAGTCATCACTGATAATGCTGCTAACTGTAAGGCAGCGGGAGCAATTATTGAGGATAAATACCCCAACATATTTTGGTCTGGGTGTTTGGTTCACACAATGAACCTTTTGATGCATGATATCATTAAAAACAAACAACCTCAATTCAAATGGCTTGGTGATTGGTACAAGAGAGGTAAAAAATGATAAAATTTATTACAAATCATAGCAATACCCATGGGCTTTTCCATACTCACTCCAAATTGGAGTTGTTGAAGATAGCAAAGACTAGATTTGCTAGCTATTACCTCACCTTCAGGCGCCTTTTGAAGGTAAGAGAGTCATTGGTTGCAATGGTATCAAGCCCACACTGGCAGGTATTAAAGGATAGGGCAGCGACAATAGTTGACAGGCAAGGTTTTGAACATGTGGAGGAGACCGCCCTTGACCCTTTGTTTTGGGCACGTGTGAGGGAAATTTTGAACTTCACCAAGCCCATTTATCACATGATTCGTTTTTCAGATACAGATAAACCAGTGATTGGAGAGGTTTATGAGCAGATGGATAGCATGTTGGGCGAAATAAAAGATGTTGCTAGGGATAATGATCCCAACTTGTATGCAATGATTCACGACTGTGTGTGCATGGTGGAATAAACTCAATGTTTTCCACTACATGCCTTGGCATATATCCTTATGCCAAAATACTACTCTCCACCTTGGTTGGGCCAACCTGCACCTCGAGGTGGGGTTAGGATCAAACCTCACACAGATCCAGAGGTACAACAGGGATACATGAAGGCATTAGACAAGTTGGTCCCCGACAGGGAGGAGTGTGTTGCATTGCGCCTTGAATTAGGCAGATACTTCAGTTGCACTGGTAAATTTGGTTCTTTCCATGCAATGGAAGACAGAGACAGATTTGATACTCTCACATGGTGGGAAGCATATGGCGGCATGGGACTTCTGCCAAAGTTGGCAAAAAAAGTTCTCTCACAAGTTGTGAATACTTCTTCTGCAGAGAGGTGTAGGAGCACCTACAGCTTCATACATAATGTGAGAAGAAACAGGTTGAATGAAAACCGAGTTGAAAGCTTGGTTTATGTGCATTACAACTTGAGGTTGTTGAGTCATTACTGTGATCGGGCATATGAGGATCAATCATATAAAGTTTGGGACAACAACCCAGAGGATGATAATTTGGAGGACGGCACTGTACATATGGAAGAATTGGAAGCAGAACTTTTGAGGGATGATGATGAAGCATCAGCAGCACCACCACACACAGGGCCAGTCCCACCATCCAGTAGCAGTGCGGGTGCCAATGCCAATGCTCAATATCTAACTATTGTTCCTTTGCAGATTCAGCCTCCACCTACATCCTCACGTTGCCCTCCACCTTCTAGTCATGGTCGTGGACGTGGTACTCCTAAGAGTACTAGAAGACCACCATTGCCTCGTGGTTCTCACAAATTAGACATTTCTCATGGGCATGGCAAGGGGCCAGCCAATAGATAAAATAGATTTGTTGTTTACTAGTCTTTTCTATTTTCTAGTAGTTTTTATCTTTTATAACTATTGAATAGTTGAAACTTGACTCTTTCATATTTAATGACAATTTAAGTTTTAAGTTTGAATTTGAAAGGTGAAACTTTGAAGTTGGCATTTATAAGTTTATAAGTCATTATGAATTATGAATATGATGCTTCATGAAAGTTATATGGTGATCAATGAATCAATGCTGATAAATGTCACATATCAATGATGATAAATGTTATATATTGAATTTTGAAATCAATGAATCAATGATGATAAATGTTATATATTGAATTTTGAAATCAATGATGATCAATGTTATATATTGAAATTTGAAATCAATGAATCAATGATGATAAATGTTATATATTGAAATTTGAAATCAATGAATCAATGATAATAAATGTTAAGATTGATGATGATTCGTGAGACTCAAGAGTCAATATGTTGTATGTTTCCAACTTGTGGGCGTGGTTGATGAAGATTATAACTTCTAGATGATTGATGTTATATGGTTCAATCTATGTTTTTATGTTTTTTATGTCTAATTCATCATTCTACATGCTTTTGTTGACATATATGCATCAAAATATAAAAAATATAAAAATATATATATTTAAAAAAAACGCTCTGGACCGGGAGCTTTTGAAAATGGCGCTCCCGCTCCCGCTCCCAAGCAACCATGGTTGGAACACTTTCCTCGCTAAGAGGGAGTGTTGATTTTTGTAGCATCCGAAAGTGTTCCAAGTCTCAAATTTTGCAGGGAGGCTTGGACACCAACATTCCAAAGAACCCAAAAACAGTTTGTGGAAATTCCACTCGGTTCAAGAATTATTAAAATAATTAATTATTTTAATGAAGACCCTAAGTTCAAACTTTGGAAAAGGAAATAATTAAAGGGCATTAATAATTCAGAGTGTGGAGATGCCAATCTCAATATTGATATTTTTGTTGGCTCTACCTACGCGCTGCAAACCCCTGCAAACCCTAGCTGCTCTACCTGCGCGCTGCAGCCTCTGCAAACCCTAGCTGCTCTACCTGCGCGCTGCAAACCCCTGCAAACCCTAGCTGCTCTACCTGCGCGCTGCAGCCTCTGCAAACCCTAACTGCTCTACCTGCGCGCTGCAGCCTCTGCGGCTGCGCCTGCTCTGGCAGGGCCTCCTGCTTCTGTCGCTGCTTGGTTGGAGCCCCCTCCTTTTGTGCTCTTCTCTGTCACGGCTTTGGTCTGCACCTCTGACCTCTGGTTGCGGCGTTTCTCTTTGCTGGGAAAGGGAGATAGTAAATAATCAAGTGCTGGAACAACAACAAAAATTCAGTAGTTATGCTTGCTGCACGTTCTGAGCTTCGCTAGGGTTTCTGCTGCGTGGCTGCCCCTGCGGCGGCCGGCCTCAGACCTTCCCTATGGAGTCGATGGGTCCTTCTATGGATCCACATTCTTCTTCTGCCATCGACGCCTTCAACCAGCTTCTTGCTGGTTTGCCTCAGAAGAAAAAAAGCGAAGCATCCAAATTTGTTAAGAAGCTAGATGAAATTCCTGAGATCTCTTTGCCTCCGGAGGCCCCCATTCAAGTAGCTTTATCTTTGGCAGATCGAGGTCTCATTGGCCAATTCACGGGTCTGTGGCCTTCTCCGAAAACTACTGAGCAATGGGTTAACAGGAACTGGGCTCCTCTGATCAAGGAAAAGGTCACCTCTTACTTTCTGGGGAAAGGGTACTTCCTCTTCGAATTTTCCTCCAAAGAAGACAAAGACTTGATCTTTCAAAATGGGCCGTATTTCATGTGTTCTCAGGGCCTCTATCTGAACAAATGGACTCCGGACTTTGATCCGGCTGTCGATGTTCCCAAGGCTGTCCCGGTGTGGGTTCGTCTTCCAAATCTGCCAGTTCACTGCTGGAATTGGAGTTCCTTGAGACACATTGGCAACACTCTCGGGAAATTCATAGATCGGGCAAACAATAAGGATCAGTACGACTGTGCCAGGATCTGCGTGGAAGTAGATCTAGAGGTGGGTCTTCCAGAGGCTATCAAAATCAAAGTCGGAAGCTAGTCTCATGTACAGATCTTGGACTATGAGCAACTGTCGTTCAAATGTAGGAAATGCCACGTTCATGGACACTTTGCTAGAAACTGTCCTTCCAACGCTAAGCCAAAGAAAGGGATTGAAGAGGGTTGGAACCAAGTCAAGCGAGCAAAAACCAATCATAAAGGGAAAAAACCGGGAGCACCCTCTGGAAAAGGCCCTCTTCGGGCTAATGTTCAACGCCCTCCCCCCAAAAAGGCGCAAGAAAACAAGTTTGACCCACTAAGCCAGCAGTCAGAAACTCCTCCGGAGGTCGAGACTCAAAATCTAGTTTCTCCAAACAAAGGTTCTCCCTCGGTCTCCCTCAAAGGAACAAGTGCCGAAGAATCCAAAGGCATGACTTCAGAAGAAGAGGAAGGAGAGCAGGAAACGGATGAGTCAGAGGCGGAAGGAGAAATAGGAGACACCCAAACCTCGGTACGAAGATCTACAAGAGGCCGGAAAACTGACAGGGAAAAAAGAGAGCAGGAGACTTATAAAGATAAGCTACAGGGTAGCCAGCCAACTCTGGAAAAACTGCTAGCCTCAAAGTCCAGGATGTTGAAAAATCAGCCCCAAGGCTCCAAAGGAGCCCACCAGAAACATAAATAATGAAGATCATCTCCTGGAATTGTAGAGGTATGGGGAGCAAAGTCAAGGAAGAAGCCATGAGAAGCTTAATAAGAACAGAAACTCCAAACATACTTCTCGTCCAGGAGACTAAGCTGGAAGACGTAGTCTTCCTGCAAGCAAGCAAGAAGATTTGGTTCAAAAGTGAAGCTAGAGCAATCTCTGCCCGGGGCGCTTCGGGAGGGATTGGCACTCTATGGAACTGTTGAAATTTGGTACCGGAGGACAGGTGGTTCCCTAAGGCTTTGATCTTTGGCCTAGGGAAAAGTGTCCAAAAGAATTTAATTTTTCTCCTAAAATGACTTTATAATTTTTATAAAGTCAAATCTAATTTTAAAGTGACTTTAAGTGATAAAGTTACTAAAGTGACTTTATAAAGTTATAAAGTCAAATCTAATTTAAAAGTGACTTTAAGTGATAAAGTTACTAAAGTCTAATTTTAAAGTGACTTTAATAAAGTCAATATAAAATTAAAAAAGGAAAAAGTGACTTTGGAAATAAAAGACTAAGTGGGTCTTTATTAAAGTGGGGTGAATTAAAAAATAGAAAGTGAGATTTAAATGAGCATTTAATCTCAGCCCTAGATCTCAATCTATCTCAGCCATTGGATTTAGGGATTCCCCAAAAGTCACTTAGGGTTAGGTTAAAGGAGGAAAAGGAGGAAAAGATCATTCATTCTTTCATGAGCAGATTGAGAGAAGGAGAAGCGAGAGAGCAAAGGGAGATTTGCGGGCGTTGAGGAGAAAGGAGGCAACGACAGCACGCATTCCAGCGGCATTTGACAGAATGTTCAATAAGACAAGTACGGTTTTTTGTAAACAATGGGCGATTTTGCACGGTTTCCTAAGCGGGAGGCCGTACGGCTAGGCCGTACGGCGGACGTACGACGATATTAGACACGGAATCGAGGCGTGGGGAACATGCCGTACGAGCGAGTTTTGCAACGTTTTTGTACAATTTCGAGTCCGTACAACAACATTTAGTGATGTTTGTGATTTGAGTGCGGTACATTTGCATTTATTGCAGAGAGATTTAAGACATGAATCGAGAAATCCGTACAGCATTTATTGCTGTTCCTGTTTTGCTGTTTGTGCGTTTTCCGAGGCAGTGGTTAAGCACGAAAAAAGAGATAAGTTGTAAAAGTCTGTTTGCTGATTATTTATTTTGCTGAATATTTCTATCATTGTAAAAAGCATTTTTCCAGAAATAAGAAGGAGCATTCGAACTGGTTTTCCCCAAGAGTTGTAGGGGGTTTTTCCAGGGTCACCTTGACCAAAATTACTGAGTTATGATGTGTTGAATGACTGTTTGTTACTGCTGTTATTTTATTTTTGCATTTTCAGCATTCTGAAAAATTTCCGGGGTGTGTTTTAATGTGAAATTTATTTTCAGTTTATTAAATGTATGGATATGGGAAAGGGCATTTAATTATTTCGGAGTAATAAGGTGGCGAAAACCGGGGTGGGAAATAATTTTCTACATGGTATCGAGCTTAGTCTTTGAAGGAAGAGCGTGTGGAGACTGACAAGGAGAAAATTACGACTTGCTGCTAATTTTTCACTCGAAAATTCCGACAAGGCAGTTTTCTAAACGGCGGTTTACCTTTACTACAGCAGTGCTATTTTTCAGTTTTAGGACAGCAAGATGTCTTTGGGACTGAGGGTGGAGGATAGGTTGGATGGGCATACCAATTACAGTGTTTGGAAGGAGAGAATACAGAGTATCTTTGAGGAGGCGGAAATCTGGGACATAATGGTGCATACCACACAGAACCCTGTAAATGTGCCTACTGATGCTACTCAGTTGGCAGCATATAATAAAAAGAACAACAAGGGTAAGAGATTGATTCTAGACGGAATCGAAGACCATTGCATTCCTCATGTGAGAGGAAAGAGAAATGCTCATGAGATGTGGACAGCATTGTCCAATCTCTACCAGAGTACCAATGAGAACCGGAAAATGGTCCTGAAGGAGAAGCTGAAGACCATTAAGATGGGTAATGATAGTGCAGCTGGATATCTCACAAAGATTACTAATGTGAGAGATGAGTTGGCAGCGATTGGTGAGGCCATTCCACCCACTAAGTTGGTGCGGATTGCAGTGAATGGCCTCCCCCGTTCATGGATGAACTTTGCTAATGGGGTTTGTGCACGTGAGACCCTTCCCACATGGGAGAGGTTTTGGGATGATTGCATTCAGACAGAGATCAGGAAAGGTCAGCTTGGGGCAGCCAAGCCGGTTGAGCAGGATGAGGATGTAGCACTGTTGGCAGGACGCAAGAAAGGCAAAGGGAAGAAGCAGGCTTCCACAAGCAATGGTGGGGGCAAAGGCAAAGGTAAAGGTAAACGGGATAACTCACAGAAGGACTATTCCAAAGTGAAGTGTTGGAATTGTCAGAAGATGGGACACTATGCAGTTGTGTGTCCGGAGAAGAAGAAGAAGAAGGGGAAGAACCAGAGCATGGCAGCTTCAGCAGAGGTTGAGGACTTTGCAGATCGTTTTGACCGGGAGTTTGGGTTCACTGCGTGTGAGTCTTCTAGTGCGGGATTATCTGCCATAGAGGTTCAGAGGGAGCATGCATTTCCCTCGATTAGCGGAGCATCTTCGGGTATCTGGTATGTGGACAGTGGGGCTTCACGTCACATGACAGGAGTCCGTGAGTACTTCTCAGAGCTTTCAGAGAGTGGCACTGATGTAGAAGTAGTACTCGGTGATGACAGAGTTGTTAGAGCAGTCGGTGTGGGAACATTGACATTTCAGAGGGAGTCCAAACCTCCCTTGAAGGTGTCAGATGTTCTTTATGTGCCAGGGATGAGGAAGAACCTCATATCCGTCTCAGCTTTGGAGGATAGAGGATATGAGGTACTGTTCAGGGGAGGACAGGTGTTGATGTATCCCAAGGGCACTCCAGCTGATTCAGCTAGAGTGATAGGTGTACGCCATGCAAAGGTGTACAGGTTTGCATTCCAGCCCCTTTTGGCATTGAGCAGTAGTACCGATAGCAGAGCTAGCAGTTCTGAGTTGTGTGAGATTTGGCACCGCAGGATGGGGCACATGTATCATGGAGCCTTGAGGACTTTGCGGGAGATCACTACAGGTGTGCCAGATTTCAGTACTGATCACTTTGATACTTGTAGAGGATGTGCGACGGGCAAGTTTGCCAAATCCCCTTTTCCCAGCAGTGACAGCAGAGCGACTGGGATACTTGATTTGATTCATTCCGATGTGAGCGGTCAGATGTCTCATGTTTCCTTGAGTGGATATGAGTACTATGTTTTATTCATTGATGATCACTCCAGGAGGACCTGGATTTATTTCTTGAAGACCAAGAGTGAGGTCTTCAAGCGGTTTCAGGAGTTCAGAGCTCTTGTGGAGACACAGACAGGTCGGAAGATCAAGTCCCTGAGGTCGGCCAATGGGGGAGAGTACACCCTTGGAGAGTTTGTTGAGTATTGTGCGGAGGCAGGCATTAGGAGGGAGCTCACTGTTCCTTACAACCCCCAGCAGAACGGGGTTGCGGAGAGGAAGAACAGATCCATCGGAGGGGCTGCCAAAGCCATGTTACATGATCGGGGGTTGCCATTGTTTTTGTGGGCAGAGGCCTGCAACACAGCTGTTTACTTGCAGAACAGGAGTCCGCATCGTGCCTTGGGGCACATGACTCCGGAGGAGGCTTTTTCTGGGAAGAAGCCTGATATTGGTCATCTTCGTATCTTTGGGTGCATTACATACTTCTACATACCCAAGGAGAAGAGGACCAAACTAGAGCCCACCGCAGAGAAGGGTATCTTTGTGGGCTACAGTGAGACCTCCAAGGCCTTTCGGATTTACATTCCTGTGCAGAGGAAAGTTGTTGTCAGACGGGATGTGAAGTTCGAGGAGGACAGGGCCTTTAGGAGGTCACGGGAGTTAGAGTATCTGGATCAGCCAGACCCTCGGCAGCAGTTGAGTCAGTCGCAGGGATCCAGTGGGCAGGGATCAGGAGGATCCGGAGGTACATCTATGACGATGTCAGGTCCGTCAGTGGGGAGTGGCTCGCAGAGTCGGAGGGGTGGTGCTATGGGCAGCACGCAGAGCGATCCACGGAGCGAGTTCAGCGAAGTCCGCGATGGACGAGTTCACACGGTACCTCAGCATCTACAGGTTCAGGTGCAGGCAGGAGGACAGCAAACAGACAGTCAGGAGTTCAGGCTCCTGATGTTGAGGAGGAGGAGTTTTATTCTCCAGCAGGAGAAGTGTGCTCGGGGAAGAGGAAGCCCAAGTGGCTTCAGGACACCTTGAGAGATGCCACATCTGTTGCTGAGCCTAAGAGGCCGGTCAGAGAGAGCAGACCACCTGAGAGGTTTTGTAGCTATATGGCAATGGCTACCGGCATCCTTGACTCTGAGCCTTCTAGCTATGAGGAGGCAGCTAGCCAGCAGGTCTGGAGAGAGGCCATGCAGGAGGAGTATTCTTCTATCATGAAGAATGATGTTTGGGAGGTGGTGCCGAGGCCTGAGGGCAAATCCGTGGTTACTTCCAAATGGCTTTACAAGGTAAAGCACGCTGCAGATGGCAGCATTGAGAAATTCAAAGCGAGGTTTGTGGCTAGAGGGTTCTCCCAGGTAGAGGGAGTTGATTATGAGGAGACCTTCGCTCCCGTGGCTCGATATACTTCGATTCGCTCCATTATATCGATAGCAGCAGAGATGGGTTGGAAGATCCACCGGATGGATGTGAAGACCGCATTTCTCAATGGCTTCATACAGGAGGAGGTGTACATTGAGCAGCCACAGGGCTTTGAGGTGCATGGGAAGGAGTCCCATGTGTGCAGACTGAAGAAGGGCCTTTATGGCCTGAAGCAAGCTCCCAGAGCTTGGTACTCCAGGATAGATACTTACTTGCAGAAGATGGGTTTCACAAAGAGTGAGGCAGATCCGAACCTTTACTATGTTGTGATAGGTGAGGAGCCTCTCATTCTGGTGCTGTATGTGGATGACTTAGTCATTACAGGTGCAGAGAGACTCATAGAGCACTGCAAGAGAGATCTTGCGGCGAAGTTTGAGATGAAGGACATCGGCTTGATGCATTACTTTTTGGGTTTGGAGGTGTGGCAGGAGGAGGGGCATTTCTTCTTGGGGCAGGGGAAGTATATTGTGGACATCCTTGGCAAATTCCACATGGAGGATTGTAGACCCATGTCGACACCGATGATCACCAACTGGAAGAAGCTTCATGCTTCGGATTCCGAGTTGGTGGATCCCACATTGTACAGACAGCTGATTGGTTCCTTGATGTATTTGGTCAACACTAGACCGGATATTTGTTTTGCAGTCAACACGATGAGCCGGTTGTGTGAGCCTAGGAAGGTTCAGCCCCAAGTTTGTCCCATTTGCGATACTTGCAGGGGACAATGGATTATGGTCTGGACTACAGGCAGGGGGATGGAGTGAGATTGGCAGGTTACACTGATTCTGATTGGGCAGGTTGTGCTTCTGATAGGAAGAGCACTTCAGGGTGCTGTTTTGGGTTGGGTTCGGCAGTGGTGTCATGGTTCAGCCGGAAGCAGCGGTCAGTAGCATTGAGTTCAGCGGAAGCAGAGTATATGGCAGCCAGTCTAGCTAGTTGTGAGGCCATCTGGCTTCGCAAGATGTTGTTTGGCTTATTTGGTCAGCCGTTGAGACCTTCAGTGATTTACTGTGATAATCAAAGTTGCATTAAACTCACGGAGAATCCATTATTTCATGACAGGTCAAAGCATATCGGGATCAAATATCATTTCATCAGAGACTATGTTCAGAAAGGAGCTGTGAAGCTTGAGTATATTCCCACTGATGAGCAGGTTGCAGATATTCTTACCAAAGCCTTACCACGAGGCAAGCATGTCTACTTTAGAGACAAGATGGGTGTGGTGAGGAACACCTTCCTCGGTAAGAGGGAGTGTTGAAATTTGGTACCGGAGGACAGGTGGTTCCCTAAGGCTTTGATCTTTGGCCTAGGGAAAAGTGTCCAAAAAGAATTTAATTTTTTCTCCTAAAGTGACTTTATAATTTTTATAAAGTCAAATCTAATTTTAAAGTGACTTTAAGTGATAAAGTTACTAAAGTGACTTTATAAAGTTATAAAGTCAAATCTAATTTAAAAGTGACTTTAAGTGATAAAGTTACTAAAGTCTAATTTAAAGTGACTTTAATAAAGTCAATATAAAATTAGAAAGGAAAAAGTGACTTTGGAAATAAAAGACTAAGTGGGTCTTTATTAAAGTGGGGTGAATTAAAAAATAGAAAGTGAGATTTAAATGAGCATTTAATCTCAGCCCTAGATCTCAATCTATCTCAGCCATTGGATTTAGGGATTCCCTAAAAGTCACTTAGGGTTAGGTTAAAGGAGGAAAAGGAGGAAAAGGTCATTCATTCTTTCATGAGCAGATTGGGAGAAGGAGAGCAAGAGAGCAAGGGAGATTTCTGGGCAGTGAGGAGAAGGAGGCAGCAGCTTGGCACGCATTCCAAGGCAGCATTTCAGCAAGATATTTCAGCAAGACAAGTACAACTAATTTAGCAAACAGCAGGCTGATTTTTGCACGGTTTCCTAGGCAGGGAGGCCGTACATCTAGGCCGTACAGCAGGCCGTACAGCAGTATTGGGCACGAAAATCGAGGCAGCTAGGGGCTGTACCGTACAGCAGAGTTTTGCAGCGTTTTTGGCACGAATTTCGAGGTCCGTACAGCAGCATTTATTGCTGTTTTGGCACAGATTTTGAGGTGGCCGTACAGCTGCATTTATTGCAGATTTCTGGGCACGCAAATCGAGAAATCCGTATAGCATTTATTGCTGTTCCTGTTTTGTTGTTTGTGCGTTTTCCGAGGCGGTGGTTAAGCACGGAAAAAGAGATAAGTTGTAAAAGTCTGTTTGCTGATTATTTATTTTGCTGAATATTTCTATCACTGTAAAAAGCATTTTTCCAGAAATAAGAAGGAGCTTTCGAAGCTGGTTTTCCCAAGAGTTGTAGGGGGTTTTCCGGGGTCACCTTGACCAAAATTCTTAGGTTATGATGTGTTGAATGGTGTTTGTTACATTGTTATTTTATTTAAATTTCGGCGATACAGAAAAATTTTAAGAATTTGTGTTTCGTAAAAATTTATTTTCCGGTTTGACAAATGTATGGATATGGGAAAGGGCATTTAATTATTTGAGATAATGAGGTGCGAAAAAGCAGGGTGGAGACGGAGAATTTTTTTTTCTACGGGAACGCCAGCAAATTTGCAGTCACCTTTGAGGCTATTAATACTCACTGGTTGCTGCTGAAAATGCAGAACCTGGACACCAAGGAAATATTCTGTCTCTTCAATGTGTACACTCCAGTAAATGTCGGAGAAAAAAAGGATTGTTGGGATTCTATAAGGCACCAAGCAGACTTGACAAATCTGGAAAATATAATTATTGTTGGAGATCTCAATCTCACTCTTCACTCATCTGAAAAAAGAGGAGGTAGCGATGTCCGAGATCCGGCAAGGGAATGGGCAGAGGATCTAATGCAGGACTGGGACTTGATGGATATCAAACCTTCTTTCGGTAAGTTCTCTTGGTCTAATAAAAGAGTGTGCCCTGGTCATAATGCTGCCAGATTAGACAGAGTTTTCATTCAAAGCTCCTATCTGTTTCTTGGAATAGAACCCAGAATGCACATTCTTACTAACAGCATCTCGGACCACAAGCCTATAAAGTTAGAGCTCCTGGCCCATCTAGATCTGGGACCCATCCCATTTAGATTTAGTTCCCTCTGGGTCAAGGAACCATATTTCATGCAAATAGTCAAGGAAAGTTGGAGTCAGCTTGTCAATGGATCTCCGTTCTTTATCTGGGAGGAGAAACTCAGAAGAGTAAAAGGAGTCCTAAAATGTTGGGTCAAAACCCTGTCCAACCCTATCACAGAAAGAAAAGCCATTAAAGTAGCTCTTGCCTCTCACCAATCTCATTTGGAACACGCTATAGTCACAGAGGCGTTATTAGACCAAGAGGCTCAACTACAACAGCGCTTTCATAAGGCCTGCTTAGTTGAAGAAGAATACTGGAGATTGAAATCTCGAAATCTCTGGCTCAAAGCAGGGGACAGGAATTCTGCATTTTTCCACAAACAAGCCCAGGCCAGGAAATGCTTCAACACTATTTCTGAGATTAAGGAGAACAACGGCACCCACAAGGATTTTGAAGACATTAAAAAAGCAGCCTTTTCTCACTTTCAAAACTTGTATAGTGAGGATAAGGACCCGGATCATCTCCCAGATCTGCTTCACATTATTCCTTCTGCAATCTCTCCTCATATAAACGAGATCCTTGAGGCCAAATTCACCAAAGACGAAGTCAAAAAGGCCCTTTTTGATATGGAACCGGATAAGGCCCCTGGGCCGGATGGCTTTTCTGCCAGGTTTTTTCAAGTTTGTTGGTCGATTATTGAAAAGGATCTGCTCAAAATGGTTCAAAAGTCTCAAAATACTCAGAAAATTGGAGGCAACACAAACTCCGCTTTCTTAGCCCTCATTCCCAAGGAAAAAGGCGCCAACAATTTCAGCAGATTCCGCCCGATTTCCTTGTGCAACACAGGATACAAGCTAATCACCAAAGTAATTGCAAACAGATTGAAGCTCATTCTCCCCAAGATTATTCCGGAGAATCAAGGAGGCTTCATCAAAGGAAGGCAGATCGTGGACAACTTCACCCTTTTTCAAGAGGCAATTCATTCAAGCCTTCTTCGAAAAGAACAAGGTATGGTGATTAAACTAGATTTAGCAAATGCTTTTGATCGAGTTAATCATAGCTTTCTTTTAAAAGTCATGAGCAAGTTTGGTTTTGGAGATAATTTCATCAAATGGATCCGGGCTTGTATCTCGGAACCATGGATTGCCCCTCTTGTAAATGGAAGAGCCACTGATTTCTTCAAAGCTTCGAGAGGGTTAAGGCAGGGGTGTCCCCTTTCCCCTCTGCTCTTTGTCATCCAAGCCTCTGTTCTCAGCTTCCTATTAGACAAAAAATGCAAGATCAAGATATTAATGGACTGTGTATTGCAAGAGGGGTCAAAAATATAAACCACGCCTTATCTGCGGATGACACTCTGCTTTTGGGTGTTGCCTCCCTTTCCTCTGCCTCCAAATTTAAAGCAGTTTTGGATGATTTCAGTGAAGCCTCAGGCAGCGTTGTTAATAAGAGCAAATGTCATATCTTCAGCTGGAACACTTCACCCAGATTGCTCTCTGCTATTTCTAGATGTTTGGGTTTTGCAGCGTCCTCTACTTGGACCTCTTTCAAATATTTGGGCCTTCCTGTGTTTCTTAAGAGACCTGCAAGCAAAGATTGGCTCCCTCAGCTCGAGAAATTCAAGTCTAGGATCCAGGCGTGGGGTTTTTCCTGGCTCAACGCTGCTGGCAAATCTGTCCTTATTAAATCTGTGCTTACCAGCCTTCCTCTTTTTCAATTTGCTATGCTTCTTGCTCCGGCAAACATACTAAAAAAAATGGAAGAGTTCATGCGGAGGTTTTTTTGGAAGGGTGGAAAATAGAATGATCACAAGATTCCTCTTATTAGTTGGGAAACCATCTCTAGGCCAATTTGGGAGGGCGGTTTGAATTTCAAAAACCTCTGCCAGCAAAACGTGGCTATGGCAGCTAAGATTATATGGAGGATCATTGCGCCCAAGCCAGGCTGGGCCCAACTGGCTCTCTGGAAAAAGTACTTCAGAGGTCCACGTTCTAGCTGTTTAGGCAATGTGATCCATTTGCCTAATTCGTCTTTTCTCAAACTATATGCTAAAGCTGCTCCTCTAATCAATGAACACTCCTACTGGATCCCTGGAAATGGTAAAAAGATCAATATTTGGACTGATAAAATCATGAATAAGGACCCAATTTAAGACAGAGCCTCCATCAGAGCGCTGCGTTGTTGGATGGATAGAGAGGGGTTGTGTTCGTTGTGGGATATTTCACTTTGGTGCGATTCTGTTTGGGCAGGCTGGAAACGTATTGAGGTGCCGGTTCACCTGGCCAACGAATGGTCCACGCTGCTCGACCTCCTCCATGGCTTGGCCCCCACGCGCATGAGAAAAAGAGATTCAAAAGGCTGGGGACCGAATGCCAGTGGCTACACCGTCTCCATGGGCTATGCCAAGCTGAAAGAAAGGCCATACGTCCCACCTAACCCTGCACCTTGGCAGGGTGTCTAGCGTTTTCCTTCTTGGCCCAAAGTCGATTTTTTTGCTTGGCTTCTCTGCCATGGCAAGATCCTTACGTATGACATTCTGTAGAGAAAAGGGTTTTATGGTCCCTCCATCTGTTCGCTGTGCAACGATAATGCAGAGACAGCAGTCCACTTAATCCTCGATTGTAATTTTTCTAAGCAGATCTGGTGCTTCTTTATTCACAATTTGGATTCCAACTTTTTGCTCCCTCGTTCCATTGCTGATCTTTTTGCTAATTGGGCAAACAGATATCCTGGCCCTCCTCCCAAAAATCAGATAATCAAAACTGCATGGGCTGTCCTGCGAAAGGTTATTTGTTGGCAGATCTGGCTAGAACGCAACAGAAGAATCTTCAGAAATATTAAACAGAATCACAAAGTCTTAGAAATCAAGATTAAATGCCATTTAAAGGAGTGCTTGACAGATATAAAAGACGACTCCAATCTCAGACAACAGGACATTGCTTGGGGATCATTCCTTGACTTGCATTTTCAGCCAGCGGTTAGAATCGCTCCTCCTCTTAAAGACTAGCAAATAAGGAAATCTGAAACTAAATTTAAAGATTGGCTCAATTCGCACTCAAGGCACTCTCTCTTTTTTGATGGAGCAGCAAAGGGAAATCCGGGCAAAGCTGGTGCTGGAGGTGTTGTTGTTAGTCCAACTGGGGAAAAAATTCACTCCTTTGCTTGGGGGCTTGGAATCTCATCCAACATCCAAGCTGAGGCTTTGGCCCTCTATCAAGGCCTCAAGTTCCTCAAAGATTTAAGTATAAGTGAAGCTAACGTTATAGGTGATTCCCAGATTATTATAAACGCAATGGTTTCCAATTCTCAAGCCTTGGATCTCAAACTGGCAAGGCTAATATCCAGAATTAAGGCTTTGGAAAATGCTTTTCAGAACTTGAACTACTTTCATGTGCTGAGAACTCATAACAAAGAGGCGGACACTGAAGCCAACAAAGCTGTTCTCCTTTCAGCCGGGGTCAAGATGAAAGACAAAGAAAAATTATGGGAACCCATCCCTTAAGCTGATTGTTGACATGTTTTACTGCTTGCTCTTAAATAAATTTGTTTGTATCTTCAAGCTGGGAAAAATCTCTGAAAGCGAATTTATAGATATCTTATCAAGGAAGAAGTCTTCAAGTTTCAGTTGCATTCTCATTCTTAGCAGGGAGATGCAGCAGGATTTAGACATCCTCATTGTAATCAAATTTTCGGCTTTCAGGCCAAGATGAATATAAATACAACATAACCGTTTCTGTCAAAAAAAAAAAAAAAAAAAAAAATTCAGAGTGTGAATCTTCTAGAAAACATGGATCAAGTCAAGGTTTAATCTTAGCCATTGATTAATCTTTTAATCTGGGCCGTTGGTTCTCCAACAAGAAGATTATAAAAGAAGGCTTGAGAGTCACTTGGAAAATAAGTAGGGCACACACTTAGTACCCGAAGGAGATCCATTCTGATGTAGAATTCGATTTCAGCGGGAGAGTTGCAGGGCGAGGAGTTGCAGAAGCAGGAGGAGGTCAAAGGTGATCAAGATCAGGGTCGGAGAGCAACAGTGGGTCACTGAAGGTAGCTTGAGGCTACAGCGCAAAGACCCCACGCAGTCTCCACGCAAATTCACGCAGTCCAGCTCTAGGACTGCGCAGAGAATCACGCAGACTGACGCAGGGGCTTGTAGGGGCTGATTTGGGTGTCAAAAATTTGTCCAAGAAGCTAGGCATTCAGTCTCAGGTGGTTCAGAATTTATCTGCCGAATATTTCCCTGTAAAGATATCATTTTCTGAAGAAATAATAAAACCCACATCTGTTGCACCGGTTTTCCCACATTGGGTTTTTCAGGGGACATTTGTTCAAAAATAATTGTGTACATGTGATTGATTCTTGTGCTTATGTTCTCTACTGTTTATTTCTCTGCATATATAATTGTGAATGGTGCAGTAGTATTTATTTCAATATTTGCCGGAAGATTTCTGAATAATAACTTATTGAAATAATAAGTAGGAGAAATAAATCTATCACTGCAACTGGCTGAGAATTATCACACAAAATAAATTGGTCGAAATATCTGTGAGGCAAATACCTCAACATCATGCCTGATCCTACTCTGGCAACTGACAAATATGGTCAGTCGTACAGCCTCTGTGTCAGCCTCTACGCATACCCCAACTCGCTAAGCCCACAATTACAATTAAAAACGACATCCTGGCTAACTCTGCCTCTGGGAGAAATTCGCTTGATCTCCTGGAGAATTTCCAGACCAACAGCAACTGAATTTCTCTTTCCTTCAACAAAATCGATCTCCCTTTGAAGCCTTCTACGTTGAATTTGCGCAGCTCCACTGGGAAATATAGCCCCCTGTTGTTGACTCTCCGAATCTGAAAAACTTTCCTCTGAACTCACTGTCCTTGCCCCTCTTTGTCTTTGCTTCCCTCCTGAAGCTTGAACTCTTCCAGCAACTACTATTGCTCTCTGGAAAATCGAACTCTCCAAGGAAATCAAACTCCTCAACTGTATTCTCCATCTACCCATCGACTTCTTATAATCTTTTGTTGGACCTCCAATGGCGAAGATTAAAACTTAATCAAAGGCTAAGATCATATTGGAGTCGATCCGTGTGAGTTTATTGATGATTCACACCTTATCTCAATTAATTATGATTAATTAACCAGATTTCCTAAGTTTAGACTTCGGAAACATTAAAAAATATGCTAATAATCTAATTGAGAGACTTCTAGGTGGAATTTCCAGAAACGATTTATGGGTTATGGAGAAACCATGCGTTTTAGCCTCTCCACAAAGTTTCAAGACTAGAACACCTTCGATTCTAGAAAAACTAACACAACCTTGCAGAGCCTTGATTGCCACGCCATGGGCTTCTTTGGCACCACCACATTGATTGTTCATGCCCCAGTTATACAGAGATGATGATGTACTTGGACCGCATAACCTAGTCGGCCACACATTGCATCCGACACTTGGTAGTTAATATAGGACTCAAAGGAGGTTTTATCTCACCTGGACAGACATGGGAGGGCATGTGTCATCTTCTAGGCGTCATTGATGGAGCATCAACTTGAACTTCAACCATTTGGAGACCCATTTGGAGCCCACTAAACCCAACTTGGGGTTTGGAGATGTTTTGCAGCATTTAGAGGGCATCCCCTACTTATTCATCATTTTTTAGGTTGTTACACTCATTCTCAGCACTTGAGGCCTCGACGCTAGAGCCTTAGAGAACAATTTGCATTGATTACATGGGCTAAAGGGAAAATAGCATAATAATTAATGTAAAGCTATCATGGTTGGCTTGTAACCAAGGGTTTGTTACCTTGTTTTAGCACTTTAGGGGCTTCATAATTAGAAAATTGAACCTATGAGTCTTGTATAAGTATGAGACTCACTCTCATTTGAATTCATCACACTTGGGATTTTCAACTACCTCATTAGAGGATTTTCGGCCAGCACTTTTGTGGAGAGATTTGGATGAAGCTAATGCATTTTGATATTTGGAAATGTTTGTTTCTATCTTGGAGCTTCTTTATGGCATTCTTGTGGATGGCTATACTCTTCATTGTCTTGTAAGTGCCTTTTAATGCTATATTTTTGAAATAATGAATGTCTAATGAATGGAATTTTATTCTTATGGTTATTATTGTGCCCTAATTCATGAAAAAGTGTTTAAGGCCTTGGAACTATTGGAAAAAAATGTAGGTGTTACTCATAAGATAATGAATGATTGAATGTTCCTATAGGACTATTTGCATTCGCATCCTTGAAACTCCATAACAATTGCCATCGAAATGTAATAGTATAAATTTGTCATGTAGTTGCATCCATAGATATCAAAGTTGTTTCTTTAGGCCTCCTTGACAAGCAAAGTTACCAAACCAAGATCATTTTTTACTCCAATCCTCCCAATAACCAGGCGCTAGTCCTAAATCCTTGGTGATCACTCTCAACTCAATGAATCACCTTTATTTTCCCTCTTTTAGCTCTCTGTCTTCGTCCTTCTAAGGATAAGGAGGCCCATCTACTCCACGAATCATCTTTCTTTTCCCTCTTTTACCTCTCTTTCTTCATCCTTTTAAGGATGAGGCCCATCTAGGGCTTGGTGCGAAATTTTAGGGAGGAGGAATTTTTGGATTTGGTCCAGAGGGGACTCTTCCTTAATGTCTCCTCTAAGCATCTTCAAGTTTTGGACGAATTTCGACAGTGAAATTTCAATATAATTCATGCCCTAGCTATCACACCAAGTGGGAACCCTAGAAGCCATCCTTCAACTTGGGGATTCTCTAAAGGTTTGTATTTTAGTACTTGTTGAAGTATATCATTTGCAAGCTTTTCTCTTATCTACCATGACCTTGGATGAACTCTTGTATCATTAAAATTTCTCAACCCTAGGTCTCATGTAGTCTTTCTTTCAATGGGTTTTTCTTGGAAAGTCCTCCGAGCTTCTCCCAAAAGCTCACAATTTCATTGAACCTTTTAATTGAATGAGCCTCCTTGCCTCACTTCAAACCAATCCTAGATACATCCTATCACAACTAAGGGATACATGGGACTCCTCGCATCGGTGAAAATCTGAGAAGAGAAGGGGACTTAGTCCCAAGGTGTTGTTGTCATTATAACTTTAGCATATTTACTAAGCATGCTAGTTTGTGCAGCAACATTTTTGGCATTGTTGTTGAGGATACGAGATGTGTGTCTTGTTCTCATATGACAATATTGACATAGCTATTGGTGACTATGTTGAAGGAATGAAGCCCTAGTTCCTCATTGAACTTCAAAGTCAATACTTGGAGAGTGAAGCAAGCATCTCTTTAGGCACTTTGAATTCACCCTGGCTACTCCAATTAATGATAGCATCCAATACCAAAAAGAAAAATGGAAGATCAAGAGTTCATTTCAATTGAACCAATAAAGTCTACCAAATGTTGTGATACCCCCGATGAATTACTCAAACAATGGCATAAGTGGTTGTCTAGATTTGACGGAAGTGATAGTGCAGGGGACCACATGGACACTTTTGGGTGGGAAATGATTTGTAACAATATAGATAGCCTCGATATAGGTATGATGCTTTTTGCTTTAATATTTAAAGGAAAAGTTAGAGATTGGTACATTAATCTCCCTCCTGAAGCATTGTTGATTTTGATCAATTTGAAGATGTCTTCCTAAAGAGATGGGATGGCAACCAGAACAGGGAAAGTGGTCCCCATAATGACCACGAAAGTGAGGAAAAGGAAGCCTTCTTGTCGGATCATCAAGATGAGATCAGTATCAAAGGTAATAAGGAAGAAGAAAAGCCTCTACTACTTGATCCACATGAAGCTAGTAACGAGGAGGATGTTGATCTTACTCAAGATGTTTTCCTCCCAGTCTGCATGACAAATATCTTGAGGAAGGTGCTCCAACCAACCCCTTGGATGATGATATTGAGGACTATTTATATGTTGAAAAAGGGAAATGGGAGGTTAGTGGCCATCCTTATGATGGGGACCCTATCTATGATACCGATGATGACATAAATAGCAGCCCTATCTTACCTCGCCTCTCTTATGATCCGGATGACCAGCCGAAGTCATTTGTGGACCCTTGCCTTGCCCTTGTTCACACAATTGCCAATGACCATGAGCCTGTTCCCCTTTCTGAGAATGGTCTTGAGGAAGAGAAGTTCATTAGATATATCAATTCTTCCCAACCATCCTTTGAAGATAATGAGAACACGGTGGTTGCCCTTTTTCATTATGATCATCACATGAAGCTATGAAAATTTCTTAATCTTACAAAGAGAAATCCTACTATAGTTAACTGATTTGCATTACCTACTTGTATTTTCCGTTTAACAAGTTATTTACATAAGTATTCAACGAATATTAATTCAAATACTCTGCAGCCTACACCAATATACAGATCAAGTACTGAAAAATAAATGAAATAATCACACAAAGGACACACTTGTTTTTGGACTAACGTCCCCGGAAAAACCTAATACGAGAAAACCGGTGCAGCAAATCTGAGGGTTTGTATTATTAAGCAGCAGTATTCTAAGTACAACTTGGATGCCAAATCCAGCTCACCCAACAGAGAAAATCCTCGACAGATAGATAGAATAGTGTGTTTTACCTCACACTACAAGTCCCGGCTGATCCAAGATTCGAACTGGTGAAACCCTAGCTCCCTCTGTGTTGCCTCTGCGCAGTAGATGCGTAGGTCTATGTGGGGATGGTTAATGATTGTGTCACCTCTTCTCTACGCTGATCTGCCTCTCAAAAAATCGAGTTTCAGCCCTCCCAGCTCAGAAACCCTAATCTCCAGCAAAATTTGGATTGTCCCTTGGAAGCTCTGCGCAGTCCCTGCGTGAGCCCTACGTGGGTTTGCATCACCCCTTCAGGGGATTGCGTCACCTCTCCTGGTGGTTGCACTACTTCCTTTGTTGTCCCTATTGCCACTCTGTTATGTACTCTTGGTCCTCCAAACAATAACTGCCTCTGCCCCTCACTTCTATTGAATCGCTCAGATCTTATCTTCGTCTGAGCACTGCTTCGTCAAAAGAATTCAATCTCTAGATTCACTCACTGTGTGTGTTCTCCAACTGACCCTCAAGCCTTCCTTTATACTTTTCCTTTTGAAAAATCAACGATCGTGATCTAATCTTTAATCAATGGCTAAGATTAACACAGATTTGATCCTCGTCACTTGGGAGCTTCTCACCCACATATAAATTAATTCACTTTAATTATTTTAATTCCCTAAGTTTTAACTCAGGCTCCATTGGGGCAGGTGGAATGTTTCTCCACTTGGCATTTCTGACCGCAACCACATCATTTTCCGACGCTCCGACACATGGGTAGTCGGGGCTTGGCCTTGTTACGCGTCGGTCTTTCGTTCCTTAGTCTTGTTTTTCCACAGGGGAAGTCCATGAACCCTGTTTAACGCAATTCGTTTTACTAAGGCCTGTTGTCGCCTCCGGGACCGGTGGCTCATACACACTGCATTTTGGGTGGCGGTAAGTTTCATCTTCACCTTTACTCTGCGGGGTTACTGTGTTTTGGTTACAGCCTCTATTTACTGTGCTTGTCGAAAGTGATTAGGCCGTGACTTTTGTTGGGATTTGTCTTTTATTCGTCTTGGAAGCTCTTAATGGCGTTTTTCTTTGCCCTTAAGTTTGTTTTCACCTTGTCAAGGGCAGAAAACCGGTTTCTTCTTGTCGTCTACTTGAGTGACTATTTTCGGAAGGTTAAGGGTTGTCTGACGGTTCCAAGTTTTCTACACTATGGGTAAGGAGAAGGAGTTTGTTGACGTGGAACCCATGGTTGAGGATATACTGTCAGTTTGGGGGTTGGAACCGACAAAACAAAATCTGGCCAAGTTTTCCCTTATGACCCGGTCACATAACGAGAGAGTTGGGGAGGAGAAGCTGAGGTGGAACCCTGTGGAGGGGTTTGTCTCCCTCAAAGGGGTGGACCTCAAAAACCTAACCCCACGAGTCACTGTTAGTCCTGGAACAGCCCCTCTCCCTATTCCAATAGGGTCGGGGGCTGATAGATGTGGCTTGGTTCCAACTCCGACGGAAATAAAAGGGCCTAAAATTCCATGTATTCCCCCTACTCTGTTTCTATCTGGTGGGCTAGAGGACATTGTATTTGGGACAGGTGGCGAAGGAAAGTCAGGTTTTGGTTCAAACTCTGGAGCTGGGGCTCTGAACATTTCAGAGGCCAAAGGAGGGGGGTCTTCTTGGCAAGCGAATACTGAGACTTTTGTCTCCAGCTCAGGTAATGATACTTCTTTTTCCGGGAGGTTTATCTGTGAATGAAGTTATTGGCCGCAATGGCTCTGAATGGGGAACCCAAAGAGGGTTTGGTAGTTTTACATTCAGAGGCTCTTGAGTGGCGTACTCTCGGCACAGTCGGGTTTTATCAGTGAAAGGGAAGGTGAAAACTATGCTGAGGATTGTCCTGGCCTTTGGGCAGGAGGAATTGGGGTCTCGACATTTGGTTTTTTTGGCTCCACTTCTGAGTCCGGAAGGGGATGATGTTTTTCTGGGTGGGGGAAAAAATCCCTCCGATAGCACTAAGCAAAGGAAGGCCTCGAGAGGACGATCCAAATCATCAAAGTTTTCGATGAAATTTGATGATCAGGCAGGTGTAAAGAGAAAGAAAGGAAAAGTTATTAAGGAGAGCTATGAATGCCCGAATTTGGTTTTTGGGGTAAACCTACATTTTGACAGGGTGATGGCGGCATCTGAATCTATTATGGTGGGTAGAGCCAAAGGAAAGTTTTTCCCTGTGGAATACATCTCGGAATCGATTAAGCGGAGTTGGGTTGAAGCTCCAAACAGGGATGTGGAGGTCATTGCCCTGTCAAAAGGGTGGTTCATGGTTAACTTCAAGAACTCAGCGACTTTGGAATGGGTATTAAAGAGATAGTGGGGGTTTGGCATAGCCCCAATTCTTTTCAAGAAGTGGACGCCCCTATTTGATGCTAATAGAGAGAGGGTGGATAAGATACATGTGTGGGTCAGACTTCCAGCACTCCCTCCACACTTTTGGACGATAGAGGTTTTGGGGCAATTGGAAACAGCTTGGGATCTTTTATGGAGATGGATATGTCTTTTCTGGAAACTCGCTTCAGGAACACTACACGAATTCTAGTTAAATTGGCTCCGAGAGAAGGATTGATTGCAAAGATTATACTGAACACGGATGGTCATGCAATAGAGCAGTTGATTAATTATGAACATCTGCCCTTCAGGTGCCACAGATGTCATAAGCTGGGACACCTGGCTCGAGACTGCCCTCTTGGCTTCAGCAAAAGTAGGAGGCAAAAAAGCGGGACTATCCATGGGCCACATATAAGACATGAAGTCACTCATCAGGAGGCGTTGGATGACAAATTGGGAGGGGAGACTATGGTTGATATCCCTCATACTGCTGATGAGACACACAGGGAGGATCCGAGCCCCACAGATAAAGAGGAAATGCAGGATGCGATTATGGAGCCTAGTCAGGAGCAGTTGGCGTCCATCCTTGCTAATCTAGCGTCGAATTTAGCGTGTACTGCCTGTTGCACCTCCTCTCCTGCTTTAAACTCTTTTGATCTATTATTAAATTGTATGAGGTTGCCTAGTCCTTCCAGGCAGGATTCAAATTCTTCACTTTGTGTTAGCAACATCACTTTGGCTATGGACAGCATTATAACTCATATTCCTAAGCTCTCTATAGACACTGTCCCCTATAACCTGAGACCCGGAGATAAGAAATTTTTGGATAAGGAACTGTATGGTGATTTAGGAAAATCAACTCCAATTGATAAAGTTAAAAGAATGAGGGGAAGAAAATCTAATCTCTCCAAAGCTCAATTAAAAGCCATAATTGATATTGTTGATGGTAGACAACTCTCCCTCAAAGGGGCACTTAGAGCAGCGACTTCCCCGAAGCCGGTGACTAAATTATTGTGTTATCATTCAATTGTAGGGGCCTGGCTAGTGCTCCCAAAAAACTAGCCTTTAAAAATCTCATTTCCTACTATAAACCTAATGTCTTGTTACTGCAAGAGACCTTGGGATCTGGAGAACAAATTTCAACTTTCCTCTCTTATTTCCTCCCAGGGTGGTTTTTTGTTACCTCCGATGTCAGGGGTCGTTCGGGAGGCTTAACAATTGGTTTAAAAAATGGCACTGTCAAACTCAATAATTGTTGGACCTCGGAACTCCTGATTGGGGCGGAGGTTTTCTCCATGTAACTTGTCTCAAACTTCGCTTTAGTTAACATATATGGCCCTTATGCAGACAAAATGGGATATTGGAAGACTCTGTTAGAAAAGTCTTTCATGAAAGGCCCGAATTTGATTGTGGGAGGTGATCTTAATTTCTCTCTGGGAAGATCGGAGGCCTGGCATCTGAATGCTAAGACTGATCCCCTTGCGGATTTCTTCCTTAAAAAATTGTAGGAAGGCAACTTGATCGATACAAATCTGATCAAGGCAGTTCCTACTTGGGTGATGACTTTGCCAGTAAGGTTGCAAGCTTTCTACAATGGGTTGGCACAGGAGGTGAATCGGACCACTCCCCGATTTTACTCGAGTTGACTGACCCGAATAAGAAGTTTGCCACTCCTTTTAAATTCAATGCGGGTTGGCTAAAAGAGGGGGACTACCACAAATTGGTGATTGATACTTGGAGACCTGTCTGTGTAGATGAGGGTGGTTCATATGCCCAGGCTCTAATTAACAATCTGAAGAATATTAAGAAGGCTACAATAAGTTGGGCAAAAGAGAAGGCGAAATTAGACTCAAAAGCCCTTCAAGATATCTCTCTCTGGAACAGATGTACGTCAACGAGGATGAAGGCTTTCTGGATGAAGCCTCGAGAGGTATGATCAAAGAGCTTGAAAGCAAGAGACGAAAAATTTTGAGTGGCAATGAAGAAAAATGGAGGCTAAAAAGCAGAGCCATTTGGCTTACTGCTGGTGACAAGAACACAAAGTTTTTCCATAATTACGCCAAAGGCTGAAAAAACACAAATACCATCTGGGAACTTGCAACCCTGGAGGGAGAAGTGGCGAAATCTTTCAAAGACCTTTCAAAGTTGGGAAAATCATATTTCAAGAATCTTTATGATGACCAGGGTGAGGTCTCGATTGGGGAAATCATCTGGGTAGCTCAACTTTTTCCTCGTTATGCTGACGAGGAGGATAATAACTATCTCCTGGCTCCAGTAGAGAAAAAAGAAGTTGGGCTAATCTTAAAAGCCATGCAAAAAGATAAAGGCCCTGGCCCAGATGGCTGGACAGTGGAATTTTTCCAACATTTCTTCGATCTGATGGGAGACACCATCATGAATGTGGTGGAAGAATCCAGGACACTTGGTGACATCCATGATGCACTCAAGTCGACTTCCTTGGCTCTCATTCCGAAGGACTCTCCTATCTCTTTCGATGATTTTAGACCTATATCTCTTTGTAATTGTATTTACAAAGTCATTACAAAAACTATTGCTAACAGACTAAAACCCATATTATCTAATTCTATATCTAAAGAACAGTTTGGTTTCCTGGATGGCAGGCAAATTCATGAAGCCATTGGTGTGGCTTAGGAGACTCTTCACAGTATTAAATTATCTCGGAAAAAATGTATGATTGTGAAGATTGACCTTTCAAAGGCTTATGATCGTATCAATTGGCTCCACTTAAGGCTTCTCCTTATGCATCTGGGCTTTCACATTGATTTTATTAATTGGATCATGAGTTCCATTACAAATGTGTCCTTCGTTGTTCTTATTAATGGGGCAGCCTCCCCGCTTCTTCCTCAACAAAAGAGGGTTGAGACAAGGTTGTCCCCTCTCTCCGTTGTTGTTTCTCCTAGCTGCTGAGGGTCTTAGTCAATTGCTTCATCAGGCTAGGAGGGTCGGGGATTTTGGGGGTGTTGAAGTGAATGGGAGCAGACTAGAGATTCAGTTCCTAAAAAATATGTTGGACCTTTTCATGAAGGCTATGGGCATGACTATCAACTATCAAAAGTCTTCTCTCACTCATGAGAGCATTTTGGAGGTCGGCCCGGTTTGGACATTCAACATTCTCGCTTTTAACTAGTCCTCTTTTGGCTCATGCATTAAATACCTGGGGTATTTTCTCAAATCAGACTCCTACCGCAAACAAGACTGGTCCTGGCTGGTTTCAAAGAATGAAAAAATGATTAATGTATGGAGCCATAAGTGGCTATCCAGGGCTGGGAGATTGGTTCTTATTAAATCTGTTTTATGGCTATTCCGGTGTACTGGATTGCTTTGGCATGGATTCCCATAGGTATTATTAACAAAATCAAGAGTATATGCAGCAATTTTCTATGGACTGGGAAAGAGGATAAGAAGATACTCCCTTGGGTGGCCTGGGAAAAACTTGCCAAACATAAGGAATGGGGAGGTTGGGTATCAAAAATCTCAGACACTTTGCAACGTCTCTGGCTGCAAAATCTGGCTAGCGCGTTCTTACAGCAAATAACCTCTGGACTTCAGTGGTAAAGAGAAGTTATATTGACCCCATTGCCGTTGATGATTGGATTAGGCTTCCAGATAAAGTCACATGCAAAGTATCCTCGATCTAGAAGGCTACCTTATCGTCGCTTGGTCTGGTGGAAAATGGTATGGCTTGGAGAATTGGAAATGGTGAGAGGTGTTGCATCAGTTTGGACCCCTAGGTGGGTTGCAACAACAGGTACATTCTTTCGGAAGGCTTAATGGAAGCCCTTCATCACAAAGGTTTTATAACACTGAATCAGATCAATGATCCGGAGGGCACCACTATTTGGGCACAGGCATGGAAAAATGCAGAGGTCACGGGCCTTAATGACCAGTGGAAGTAGGATTGGCAAAGTTATATCACGGAGCTGGAGTGCACAGATGTCCGCCTTAAAGACTCTCAAGATGCTTTTTGTTGGGTCCACTCAAAATCTGGGATTTATTCCCCTAAAGAACGTTATGCTCAAATTATGAAAATAATTGAGAGGGGGAATTTGGAATGGTGGTTCAAGGCACTATGGAAACTGGAGGGTCCAACAAAACCTAAAATTTTCTTCTGGTGCATTTTTAGGCGGAAGGTCCCCACCGGGGATATCCTCCAAAAGAGGTTCCTATATGGTCCTGGCTGGTGTTGTCTATGCAAAGAGGCTGAGGAAACTATTGACCATCTGCTCCTTTCTTGTCCTTTCTCCGGAAAGGTTTGGGATTTCACTCGAGCTTTATGCAACATTGATGGTAGTTGGAGAGGTGACAATTGCAGTGAGGCGTTGAATGGTTGGTGGGATAATTGTAAAGATCAGGTTAACAGATGTATCCCCCTCATCATCTCGTGGGGTATATGGCTCGCCAGAAATAAAGGTGTTTTCAAGGATATTTTAACACCTCCTGCTCTTGTGGCGACCGAGTGCGTTGTTATCTTATCTTTATCGCCCCCGTCCAACACCCCAACAAATCCTAGGAGGGTTAGGATCGAGATTATTGTTATGATATTCCCTAGGCTTATTATGATGGGGCTGCGGATCATGGTACCTATGGTGTTGGGATGATTATTCACAAAAATCACAACTCTTCATTGGCCACTTCTGTGGGTCTTGGTGATGGCACAAACAATTTTGCTGAACTTCAAACACTAAAACTTTTTATCTGCCGGATTATACAACTGGGCATTGACTCAATCCAAATCTTTGGGGATTCTCTGAATGTTATAAACTGGTTTAACAACTTTCAAAGATGTCAAAACTTTTTATTGCTTCCTATTCTTGAAGAAATACAGGCTCTAAAAACTCATTTCATATTGATTTTTGTATGCCATATATACAGGGAACGCAATGGGGAGGCTAACCATTTGTCTAAAATCGGTCTTCGACATGATCCAGGTGCATGGAAAATAGAGGAGAGCGATGGTATGGTGGTTCGGGTGTCTAACACCATATCTGCTCTTTTTCCTTCATCTGCATGCTGTTTATTTTGATTTTCCTCCAGCCATGTTACATCTCCTGGGGTTTTTTTGTACAAAGCATATGTTTTTTGAACTTTAAAAATACTTTTATTTCACTATGGTTATTTTTCGACATATATTGTTTTCTTCTAGACTATATTTTGGGTTGTTTTCTCATTTGAGATGCCTGTGTATATAACCCTCTTGTGGTTCTAGCTATAGGGTGTTTCTCCACATATGGAGGCCCTTCTAGTTCATTTTTTGATCTCTTGTTGATGCTTCGACTCCATCTGACATGTTTTTCTCTCTTCCTAGTATTTGGGAAATGGCACATGTGCAACTGCTTGTCTCTGGTTTTCGTCTGTTTTGCTGGATGCACCTATTGGTTTGCCCCTACTTTGCGGGCATTACTCTCTTATGGAATGTTGCGGCATCTACGATGTAACTTTTTGTGAATTTTTATAAAAAGTTCGATTTTTTTCTGTGGAAATAAAAATTATGAAAAAAAAAACTTAGGCTCCATTAAAAATAATTAATTATTTGAATAACTTTCACTCTAGGTGGAATTTCTCCAAAATATTTCTGGGTCTTGGAGATCTCATGTGTTCTAGCCCCTCCACAAAATTTCGGAGCTAGAGCACATCCAATGCTACCCAAAAATCAACATTCCCTCTTAGTGAGGAATGTGCTCTAGCAATACTTCTCGCCAAAAGCATCACCCTCATCCACGGCATCGGTCCTCTACGTTGCTGATGCTCGGCCTGTTGCCCCTCATCCACTGTGTTGCTGCTATCTGTACTGCTGCCCATGACTCTACCACTGTCACTGCCACATCTGTACTGCATCTCCCTCTCAAAATGTTGCATCATGCTGCCTATAGCACTGCCACAACTAACTATTGCATTGCAACTCAATTGCTGAGAGTTAAGCAACTGAAAGACATCCCAAATGATGACATATTGGTCAATCTGGATGCACCTCGATGTTGAAGCTTCCTCTACCGCTAATCTGCGTTGACCCTCTGATGCTACTGCGTTGTTGCTGCTCTGCACTACGTTGCATCGTTATGCACTGCGTTGCAGCTGCTACGTTGTTGTTGCCTCTGCTTTGCGCCACTTTAGACTTTGGCGCTCTAGTTCTGCCACTGTCACTCCATCATCCCTCACACCAATAGACTCCCGTCATTCTGCTACTTTCATTAAGGGCTCCCGTAGCCGTATGTGATCCAAGAGTTTGGGGACCTCAAGGATCCTGCTCGTTTCACTGTAGCTCCAATCTACAGCTCCATATCGCCCCATTTCTTAGCTGCATGAGCACTCATGGCGCATCCATCTTCATCTTCCTCGTCAGCCTGAGCTGGAGCAGCCTTCGAATCAGATTCTTCTTTTCCCTTCTTCTTCAAATGGCACTGCATGGTGAAATGTCCCAATTCCCCACATCTAAAGCATCTGACCTTCGAGAGGTCCTTTTTCTTCCTTCTTTGTTGCCCTTGTTGTCCCTTAGATGCGAAAGTCGCATCTTCCTCTTCCTCCTTCTTGACTTTCATCCCTTTACCGCTGCTTCCCTCCTTGGTCCACCATCTGATCTTTTCTTGTCGAAGAGCTGCCCACATCTCCTCCTAGCTTGGAAGAGTAGCCTTGCCCAAAATGCTTTGGACAAAAGTTTCCCAATCTTCAATGACTACATTCAGGGAAGTCCTGACCATAAATCCAGGATTTGGTGTAGTCCCTACGGAAGTTAGCAGATCTCGGATCCCTTGCAATCTAATAAGGAAAGGGTCAGTTTCTTCTCCCTTCTGCATCTAAAACAATCTCAGTTGATTCCCAAGAAAAATCTTCCGTTGGGCAGAAGATCCCTCGTACAATGTGGTCAAGGCCTCCCACATTTCCCTTGCTATGTTCTTCTCAGCAATATGTGGCATCACGTGATCCTTGACTTCGTCCATGATCCTGCGTTTTGCTTTTGCTTGAGCCTCCTCGTACTTCTTAAGAGGATCAGCATCTACCGAAATAGCAATCGTGTTCAAGGCATGATCCTTGATGCGATGTTCATCCAAAACTGCCAGGATCCTGGCCTTCCAGATGACAAAGTTGGATGCTCCATCCAACTTGTCTTGATCCCTCGATCCATTCACAACCATCTTTGCTCAACTAAGTGTCGAACAGGTTACTTTCTCCCTCTTCCGCTGCTGCCCAGCAAAAATCGGATCTAGATTTCTTTGGCGCTAGAAATCATCCAAGGAACAAGCTCCCTTTGAAATTCGATTTCCTACACGGAAATCCTTCTGCCAACAAATGTCGAAGCACTCCTCTCTGATCTCTCTTTATTGCTGCTCAACACTAAATCTAGATTTCTTGGCAAGAAATCTTCTGAGGAACGGATTCCCTCTACTTTGCTTTTGCCCCACTAGACACTGTTCTGCACCAACAAAATTAGCGTCCCACCAGCAGCTTCAGTTAGAAATTTGCACTGCACCTCCAACCACGGCAACCGGAAAAATGAGACTCAATAGCCTCTACATTGGCCCAACAACCAATGCGATGCCTTCTGCAGCTACAGCATCACCCTAGCAGACTAATGCAGGTTTTGTGTAAGCCTTCCCTGGTGACTCGTCACCCTTCCTATGCTTCTCTGGTTCAGAACTGCGTTGTTTCTCGGGACAGCTGCTTTCCTACAGTAGATTTCCTTATGTCTTTCGTTGATGCTTCAGTCCTCCTTGATCTACAATTGATCTGATACCATGTGAATATTTCTGAATCTTACAAATATAAATCCTACTGCAATTAACTAATTTGCATTACCCACTTGTATTTTCCATTTAATAAGTTATTTACATAATTATTAAGCAAATATTAATGCAAATACTCTGCAACCTACACAAATATACAGATCAAGTACTGAAAAATAAATGAGACAATCACACAAAGGACACTTATTTTGGACTAACATCTGTGAAATTTTCAAACTGAAATACTACTACAGTGATTGATTTATTTCGCCTACTTATTTATGATAAGTTATTTACATATGCTTCAGTAAATTCTGAAATAAACATAGTTGCAGCATTCACTTAATCAAAAGCAGAAGAACAAATAGAACACATATAACACAATAGAAACAATCACATGAACACAGTTACTTTTGGACAATTGTCCCTGGAAAAACCTAATGTGGGAAAACCGGTGCAGCAGATGAGGGTTTATATTATTCTTTAGCAGTAGCAAAATCTTTTACAGAAAATACGAGGAGCAGATATCTGGCATACACCTAAGATAATTTTTCCGAACACTTTGAAACAATTTCTAACACACTTGAGGCACCCTTCCTCTCTTTGCGTCACTCTCCATGGCCTTCTACGCAATCACTGCAATGGATTGCATCACTCCGCGTGGAGGGCCAGTGCTGCTGCTCTCTCTGCGTCCTCCTTCTGCCTTCTTCTCGCTTTGCTGACTTCCCCATCCTCCATCTGCATCTGCAACCCCGCCTCTACAACCTCACCCTCTGAAATTGAGTTCTCTTACTTCATAATCAATTTCCTTAGAGTACTGAGAGTGTGCCTGGCTTGCTTTCCAAATGACCCTCAAGCCTTCTCTTATAGTCTTCTCGTTGATGAATCAAAGGCCCAGATTATATCTTTAATCAATGGCTCAGATTAAAAGATGACTTGATCTTCATTTTCTATAAGATTCACACTTTGTTTTATTAATACCCTTTAATTATTTAATTTCCCTAAGTTTAGACTTAGAGATCACTTTAAATTAATTAATTATTTTAATAAAGCATGATCCGAGTGGAATTTCCACAAACGATTTCTGGGTTCTCTAGAATACTGATGTCCAAGCCTCTTCCCAAAATATGAGACTTGGAACACTTTCCAATGTTACAAAATCAACACTCCCTCTTAGTGAGGAAAGTGTTCAATCAAGGTATCAACTGTATCTACTCTGACCTGAAGCATCCGCTGCACTGCTGATGTCTTGGCTATTGCCCCTCATCTTTGTGCTGCTACCCTCTGTACTGCTGCCTGTGACACCACCTCTGCCACTGCCTCATCCGTACTGCAGCTCCCTTTAAATCTGAAGTCCACCCATTCCTCTACTAGAATGGGTTCTCGACCATCCCCATCTTTTCCCTGAAGTAAGTAAACTTAATCTTACCCAGAGCCTTTGTGAGGATATCTGCCACCTGTTCTCCTATAGGAATGTACTTTAATTGTACAACTCATTGGACATAGTCTCTGATGAAGTGGCACCTAATCTCAATGTGCTTCGACCAGTCATGAAACACACGATTCTCAGAGAGCTTGATGCAACTTTGATTATCACACAGAATTCTGATCGGTTCCATCCTCTTCTTGAGCAAGTTCATGAGCAACTTACGAAGCCATATGGCCTCACACGAAGTTGTGCTTGTTGCCATATATTCAGCCTCGACTAAGCTCAGTGCCACAGATTTTTGTTTCCTACTACACCAGGAAGTCATTCCTGATCCGAGACTGAAACAGTACCCATTGGTAATTTTTCGATCCACTGGACTTCCAGCCCAATTTGCATCAGTGAACCCACTCAACTGGATTTCATTGCCCTTGGTGTACTTCAACCCGTATTCGATTGTCCCCTTCAAGTATCTTAGGACATGTTTGGCTGCTGCCCAATGAGCCCTCCTTGGTTCTACCATGAACTGACTGAGGGTATTCACTGCATAACAGATGTCTGGTCTAGTGTTGACCAGATACATCAATGATCCTATGAGCTGCCTACACAAGGAGAGAGGATGAGGAGAGAGAACCAATCAGATGAGGAGAGAGAATGTGATGTGATGAGTGAGTGAAAATGTCCTCCAACGTTGACCAATTTATATCCATCAATGAGGGTGTGTGACACAACTGCTAGGGCTTCAAGCCTACATTTCATTTCAAGCCGACCTACACATATTTTGAATAAATTCAAAATAAATGTTTTGCTCATCGGATCAAGATGATCTTTAGATCGATCTTGCACCTCTCTGAAAGAGGAATCCAATAAAAATATTGGCATCTTCATTTGAGCATCACAACATGGAGTTTGGACCTAGTTGTCCAAAATTAACAGATCGCAACTTCTTGATCCGCTTTCCGGTTAAATTTTCTACCAAAGCCTTGAATTCTTTGAATCGCTTAATGAATTCATCTTTGGTCTTGAGAAAGTAGATCCATTTCTTCCGGGAATGGTCATCAATAAAGGTGACAAAATACTTTTCACCACTGAGAGCATTCGTGGACATTGGTCCGCACATATCTGAGTGTATCAAATCCAACACATTCTTGGCCCTACTACTGCTTCTTGGAAATGCTGCCTTGGCATACTTCCCTAGTACGCACCCCCTGCAGACGTCATTTCTCCTTGTGCCCAGTTCTGGAGCTCCCATGATAGTCTTCTTGAGGATCTTCAAGGCTCCATGATGTAGATGCCCCATTCTTTTGTGCCATAACTCATTCAAATCCCTTTCATCCATACTGCCTATCAGTGCCATTAGAGACTCGAGCTGTAGCTTATACAGTTTATGGCTCCTTACTCCAATTTGTGCCTTTCTTTTCCAACTAGGGTGTTTGACATAAACCTTATTTCCAATAAAGTATACATCGTTGCACTTGTTCTGAAGTTGAGACAACGAGAGCAAGTTCATCCCCAATCCCGGTACATGCAGTACATTGGTGGCCCGAAGCTTGTTACCAACTTCCGTTTGAAATATTATGGTTCCTCTTCCAACGGGGGTACACTTAGCCTTGTCTCCCATCGTGATCTGAAAATTCCTCTACTCTTTCTGGTAGCTCGAGAAGCATTCTCGAACTCCCATCATGTGAGCAGATGCTCCACTGTCAATATACTAGACCCCTGGAGAGGTCATGCTTGACACAAGCGAAATCTTCTTCTAGTCTGGATGCCAGAACTGAAATGTCATGATCCCTCCGTTTCTCCACGTGTTCTGGAGGACTGCATGAACCCTTCCGAACTATTGTTGCATCGATGTCGAATCTTAGTTCCATTGTAAAACCTCATCTTCTGTCTTTTGCCTTTTGCTCTGATACCATGTGAAATTTTCAATCTGAAATATTACTGCAGTGATTGATTTATTTCGCCTACTTAATTAAGATAAGTTATTTACAGATGTTTTAGTAAATTTTGAAATAAACACAACTGCAGCATTCACTTGATCAAAAGCAGAAGAACAAATAGAACACATATAACACAATAGAAACAATCACATGAACACAGTTATTTTTGGACAATTGTCCACGGAAAAATCCAATGTGGGAAAACCAGTGCAGCAGATGAGAGTTTATATTATTCTTCAATAGTAGCAAAATTTTTACAGAAAATATGACGAGCAGATGCATGGCATACACCTGAGATAATTTTTCCAAACACTTCGGAAGATTTTCTTACACATTGGAGGCACCCTCCCTCCCTCTGCGTCACTCTGTGTGGCCTTCTGCGCAGTCACTGCGTTGGACTGCGTCACTTCGTGTGGAGAGCCAGTTTTGCTGCTCAGTGCTACTCTCTCTGCGTCCTCCTTCTACCTTCTTCTCGCTCTGCTGACTTCCCCTTCCTCCTTCTGCGTCTGCAACCCCCCTCTACAACCTCAACTTCTGAAATCGAATTCTCTTACTTCATAGTCGATTTCCTTTAGGTACTGAGAGTGTGCCCGACTTTCTTTCCAAATGACCCTCAAGCCTTCTCCTATAGCCTTCTCACTGATGAATCAACGGCCCAGATTATATCTTTAATCAATGGCTCAAATTAAAACATGACTTAATCTTCATTTTCTAGATGATTCACACTCTGCTTTATTAATACCCTTTAATTATTTAACTTCCCTAAGTTTAGACTTAGGGGTCACTTTAAAATAATTAATTATTTTAATGCATGATCCGAGTGGAATTTCCACAAACGATTTCTGGGTTCTCTATAATACTGATGTCCAAGCCTCTTCCCAAAATATGAGACTTGAAAAACTTTCCAATGCTACAAAATCAACAACGTCCCCAAAAAAAACCAATGCGAGAAAACCGGTGCAAGAAATCTGATGGTTTGTATTATTAAGCAGCAGTATTCTGAGTACAACTCGGGTGCCAAATCAGGCTCACCCAACAGAGAAAATCCTCGACAGGCGGATAAAATAATGAGTTTTACCTCACACTGCAAGTCCCGGCTGATCCAAGATTCGAACTGGCGAAATCCCAGCTCCCTTTGCACTGCCTCTGCGCAGTATATGCATAGGTCTATGTGGGGATGGTTGATGACTGCATCACCTCTTCTCTACGCTGAGCTGCCTCTCAGAAAATCGAGTTTCAGCCCTCCCGACTCAGAAACCCCGATCTCCAGCAAAATTCGAACAACCCCTTGGAAGCTCTGTGCATTCCCTGCATGAGCCCTGCGTGGGCCGCGTCACCCCTTCAGGGGACTGCATCGCCTCTCCTAGTGGTTGTGTTGCTTCCTTTGTTGTCTTTGTTGCCTCTCTGTTATGTACTCTTGGTCCTTCGACCAATAACTGCGTCTACCCCTCACTGTTGTTGAATCACTCAGACCTTATCTTCGTCACAACACTGCTCCGTCAAAATAATTCGATCTCTAGATTCACTCACTGTGTATGTTCTCCAACTGACCCTCAAGCCTTCCTTTATACTTTTCTTGTTGAGAAATCAACGATCGTGGTCTAATCTTTAATCAACGGCTAAAATTAAAACAGACTTGATCCTCATCACTTAGAAGCTTCTCACCTACATTTAAATTAATTCACTTTAATTATTTTAATTCTCTAAGTTTTAACTCAGGCTCTTTTCACTCCGGGTGGAATTTCTCCAAACGATTTATGAATCTTGGAGATCTCAAGTGTTCTAGCCCCTCCACAAAATTTCGAAGCTAGAGCACATCCGATGCTACCCAAAAATCAACAGAAGCAACCATCTTGTTGTAGTCATCCCTCCCCTCCTCTTCCCCATAATGATTTTTTCGGTACCCATAAAGCGTGACATCACTAGAAAGGGTATTGATAGGTAATTCACGACACTGATTATCCAATCATCCATTCTTTGTTTACAAGAAAGGATATGTTTATACAAGCATGTGTCCTTACCTTCACATATCATTCCTTTCTATTGTTAGAAAATCAGAAGGCAGAAAGATTTTTATATCTTGACAATTACTTGTGTTATTCTTGTATTCTTATTAAATTTCTTTATGTTCTTTTATCTTCTTTTCATCAAGCAATCATCAAAACAAAAACATGAAGATCAATGACACCAAATATAGGCACTCAGCCAGGGCTAAAACCCCTATGAAGGAGAAAACCCAGTCAAACTCTTCCACTAGTAGATTCAAATCAAATTGCGACAATCCAAGACCTTAGACTAAACCAAAAGACTTCCCTCACTCCACCAAGTCAGCCTTCCAAGATAATTTAACCAAATTTCAATAGTCACTTCTAATCAAACAGCTTCATCCCAGCTACAACTCAAAATTTCGGCCCCCCAACAATCAGAACTTTGGCCCTACTACAGATCTGCAACTTCGGCCCTCCTGCAGCAACCCAAAAACTTGCACATGTGGCAAAAAAGAGAGATTTCTGATTTCCTCTTGCTTGACAAATGTCTCCTTCTTCAATAGGGTTTTCTCCTTCTTCTCTAGGTATTTCACACTTTTTCTTCTCTTGCAACTGCATATCAAACTTGCTTGTGTAGTGTCTCAAATGAGGTTGGGTAGTTGCCAATATATAGTGGTTTGATGCTCCTATTGAGGCCGGCTTATCCTTAATGAGGCCAACTTGGTGGAGGAGGTCTAATTGACTCAATTTACATCAAAATAATTTTCTTTCTTGATATACAAAGCCCAGGAAGGGTCTATTAAATGATGACAAGAACTAGGGCTCAAGACACAAACCCTAGAAGCCTACAGTGGAGGCTTTGACCTAGAAATATAATAATAAGAGCATGAAACTCATGCTAATAAATCATTTTTATTTTATAATATTTTTTTTTCTTTCTTTGGACAAATACATTACATCATGACTCAAATATAATTATGAAGACTGACACTAGTTACATTCTTCAACACTCCCTCTTAACTAGGGAGGTATTCATAATGATACATATATATAGGTACAAGGATGAACTCAAAATGATATATTCTACGAAGAGTCATAGCACACGCAGTGCTACAGATTAGATACTTGACCAAGGTATCTAACTAGTTGGGACTAAGGTGTGTTCCAAGCTTTAGCCACTATAGGTACCATCATGCTTTAGCTCTAACACCAACCCATAGGGATCTAGGTATCATATCCAAGGTCGTAGCTCCAAAATACCAATGATACCCTCGCTACTTCGGGATCTAGACATCATCATAGGCTAGCCAGATGTCCTCCCAAGCATCGTGTCACCCCAAGATGCTTCATCTCTCCCTATCAACTAAATCATATATATCCACCAGTCCAAACATGCTTCAAAATGTTTAACCTTCTTATGGAGAGATCTTGCACAATCACAACCCCATTAGTAATAAACTTTCTATATATATATATATATATATATATATATATATATATATATATGTTTAGCACAAACCTTCGAGGTCCTTAATCATTCTGATGTTGCTTAGATCATCATCATATTATCCAAACACATCTCATCGGAAGCTTTCTTCTTGACTTCTTTAGCAGCACCAAACTTAGCCTCGGCACTTCTCAACAAGACCAAGTATTTGTTTGCAACTTCATGAATCAAGAACATCCATCTGTAGCGTTTCTATTCATTCTTTGATTTCATTCTTTCTTCAAGGCATTTACTATAGTTGTCATAATATGCCCTCCCTCTTAACTGGGGAGGTATACCCTTTCTTTATACCCAAGCTTCTTCTGTATAATAGAAACCTCTTTCTTCAACCACACAGGCTCTTTTATTTGTATCATATCATTGGAATAACTTCAACCTTTCAAAGCTTCTTTCCTTCAGGAACATCATTATTTTTATGGCAAGAAGATTATCTATTCATCTTTAATCCCATCATCATTCTTACAACTCCCTCTTTCTATCATGCTCATCATTGTTATCAAGTTATCTTCAATTATGGGGTAGGTGAATATCTTCAACATCTTGAAGATCATGTACCTGGAAATCTTCAACAAGAAGTACAACCAAGTACAAATATATAGGAGCATGAAGTTAACTTTATTAAAATATGGTTATCATGTGATTACAATAGAAGCATTAAAACAATCAAGCTTTAGATATCTGAAACCTAAACCTAGTTAGATTCACAATCAACAAGAGTTACATCTTTTATATTCTAGACGTCAACAACTTTGGTATGGTTTTGTCACAAACCGTAGATTCCATCATCGAGACTTAAAGCCTTAAATATCAGCAATTGAATCAAGTTAGCAATCCAATCATAGCATTTTCGATATTATGCCTTAGAATTTCATGTTAAACTCTACTAGGGTTTTGTCACAAACCCTAGATTTCATTAATAAAACTAGATCATGGATATCAACAATCAAGTTAGTATTCTAGCATTTCATATCTAGAGTTTCATTATTATTCCCTAGAAACTTAAATCAATCTCTCACTAGGGTTTTATAGTAAACCCTAGACACAAACATTAAACAATTTTGACTAGGAAAGGGTTTCGATCATACGGAAGCACATACACCAAGGAAGAAAATAATGAGGAGGATGACTTCGAAGAGAGACTTGAATAGGATGTTGATCTTACTCAGGATGTTCTTCCTCCCAGTTCGCATGACAAAGATCTTGAGGAAGATGCTCCAACTAGCCCCTTGGATGATGATATTGAAGACTATTTATATGTTGAAAAGGGGAAATGGAAGGTTAGTGGCCATCCTTATGATGGGGATCCTATCTATGATATTGATGATGACATAAATAGCAGCCCTATCTTGCCTCGCCTCTCTTATGATCTGGAGGACCTACCTAAGTCGTTTGTGGACACTCGCCTTGCCCTTGTTCACACAATTGCCAATGACCATGAGCCTTTTCATCCTCTGAGAATGGTCTTGAGAAAGAGAAGTTCATTAGATATATCAATTCTTCCTAGCCATCCTTTGAAGATAATGAGCACACTGTGGTTGCCCTTTTTCATTGTGATCATCACATGAAGCAACCATCTTGTTGTAGTCATCCCTCCCCTTATCCTCCCCATAATGACCTTGCCATACCCATAAAGCATGACATCACTAGAAAGGGTCTTGCTAGGGAATTCATGACATTGATTATCCAATCATCCATTCTTTGTTTACAAGAAAGGATCCGTTTATACAAACCTGTGTCCTTCCCTTCACATATTATTCATTTCTATGATGTCTAGACCTCTTATTTTCCCACCTCAAGCCCTTGTAATCCTACATGTACTTCTTCCTATTTATGCTTTGGATTTATTGCATGGGTAGCCATAGGGGCAGGCACTCTACTATTGTTCCCCTGATATGTTGGTTGCATTGGTTGAATGGCTACACGTAGCATTTACACAATATAGCCATGCCTGTTAGAGTAGGATACATTGCATACTCTTTTTTTGCATTAGAATCTAATATCATATTATGTTATCATGCTAGATTATATGCATTTAAATTATATTTGCATTCTAGAATAGATTTTATTTCCTTTTGATTTTATGAACTAACAAAAGCATGGGAATCTCTAAAGGTTTGTACTTTAGTGCTTGTTGAAGTATATCATTTGCAACCTTTTCTCTTATCTACCTTGACCTTGGATGAACTCTTGTATCATAAAATTGCTCAACCTTGGGTCTACTGTAGTCTTCTTTCAAGGGGTTGTTCTTGGAAATTCCTCTTAGATTCTCCCGAAAGCTCACACTTTCATTGAACCTTTCCATTGAATGAGCCTCCTTGCCTCACTTCAAACCAATCCTGGATACATCTATCACAAATGAGGGATATTGAGACTCCTCCCGTCGGTGAAAATCCGAGAAGAGAAGGGGACTTCGGTTGTGGTGACAGCGGGCCTTAGTCCCAAGGTGTTGTTGTGCCTACTAGTTTTAGCATGTTTACTAGTCCTGTTAGTTTGTGCAGCAACAGGCACAAAAGCCAATGTTGAATACATTAAGTTGACACCTAAAGGAATACCAAATGACATGAGAAATGAACGATGTTAGCTAGCCTTAATTTATCTTATAGGGTTTTAGCTGGCCTTTGCTTATTTCATCAAAAATATGACTTCACCAATCATTCATCTTTAGCAAATGGGATTTACTAAGAGACATTTCATCATGGGCAATTTTATTACAACTTTGGAAATTCTTCAATGGAAAAGGGAAACCAAACATATGGTTCTTTTTCTCAAGGTTGACCTCAACAAAGTGTAGATTATAATCTAGAGAGATTTCATTCTCAACTCTCTTGGTCGGAATTTGCGATTTTTTTCACTGGAAAATTTAGGATTATTTTTCAAATGCCTCTTAAGGTACAAGTGAATGAGTGGTTATCATAAGTTGCCTAACAAGTCCATCCAACAAGGATGCCTTTTGGCCCCTTATTTATATGTTACTCCAATCAATGCTTTAGGTTATTGTTGGGTCTAAAACCAACATCGGCCTATAAAACAACAATATTGTCAAATCTCTAACAAAACAAGTCAATTTAAATCGAGAAAAAAACTTAACAAAACACCATAACCATTAAAAGTAATCATTTTCATTTTGGGATGATATAAAGTAAAATACTAAGAAAATCCAAACATGACCTAAAACAAAATGAGCTAACCAAAGTTTAGGATAACCATCAACACCAAAAGATACCAAAGTTTATAATGGTAATAAACTTGGCAATAGTGAGAAAAATTCATTGTCAAAAGACCAAGGTAGTGTTTAGACCAAAATTTGTACAAAAATACGACGCCCAATGGTAGTCACAAGAATAGGATAAATATGTCTAACCTTCAAGGCCAACTAATCTTATAACTAAGAAATCATCTAACAAAGTCAACTTTGATCAAATGCCCCTTATGTTGACTTGTTGATAAAGTCAGAATCTACTATTACATTTATAATATAGTGTTAATGTGATGCTTGCGCGTATATTAATTTCTTGGTCGAGATTGTGTTCACACACAACAGTTATTTTCTTGAAGTTGCTCAAGTACAAGATCAAATTCAATAGATCTCCCTTCCCAATGGTGAGCAAATATTAAATGTCCATTTCACCAATGACTAAAGTCTCACGCCAAAACTATCCCATAATTTCATCAAAGGTAGTGGTACGATGCATTGCTAAGGTAGTTGTACAATGCATTGCCTCGGTAATTTCATTGAAACCATTAGAGCTATTGCAAGTGCAGAAAAAAATGAGGCTCTCATCATACTGCAAGAAGACTTGCCTATTTGGCTTAATAAGAAATAACCACATGAGCACTGAGCGGATAAGAAACCAATCTAGCTTGCACAACATCCACTAAGTCATATTCTTCCTTGTTTAATTGAATGAAGATTACTATATTGCCAAGAAGAGTACTAGCTAGTAGCTACAACTGCACCATCTAGCATGGTCCCATTTCTACTAAAGCCTTCATCCCATCATCCATTGGTAGTTTGTATGAAAATGACCCCCTCCAAGCAAAAGCAATGTTGTGAAAAGGGAGCAACAATGGCATCAGGATTACTTTTATGTTTAATGGTCTTGGTGATTATCGTTGGAACTCTTCAGGCACCTCTGTTAGAGTCCTTTCCCAAAGGCTATGAACTTGCCAAAGCAATGTGATGCACGGGAAGCTTAGCCGCAGTGTACTTCTATTCAAACCATCGTAGATCAAGGGCATTGTGGTTCTTGCTAGGCATTTATACAATAGAAGCACTTTCTGATAGGTTTTGCATTCACCATAAAGTGAATGTTACTCTCTCTAAAAATAATATAGTGGCATGTTGTGGATTCATGTGTGGTGATTGTTACCCACCAAAATATGGGCAACCCCAAACGAGAAAAAAATTCTCCTTCTTTGGACAACTAGCTAGTAGCCCTACATTGCTCAGTACATGACATTGTGCCAGGATCCTTCACCATTTGCACCAATCAAATGTCTCTCTCCCATCCAACATTCCTCTTGAAGGAAGGTGGGTTATCCTTTGGTACGTATTTTAACCATGTTGCAATCATGTGTGTTTACTTAATGTTTTGGACATTCTAACCTGGATTAAGGGTGATCCGGATGATTGACCAATCTTGACTACTCCAATGGAACCTCTTCTAAGGCCTTTAAGGTTATAGGAGGGGCACTACTAGGGAGACTTGGATAAAAGTAGCGTGTCCATGATATTCCATACTTACCACTTTCCATCATTCCCTAGATTTCATATCCATTTTATAGGGTTGTGGTCATTGGCTCTTTGGGATTGGCACTCTTTTATCCTCATCCTTGAGTCTCGGTGAGAAAATTTTCCCTAAAGGTTGATGTGCAGCTGAAAGAATGTTAAAAGCATAAAATGACCACAATGAAAGAAAAAGAAAGTTAAAATGCAAAAGATGGTCAGTGTTGAATTTCGTAGCTATGGTTGGTCTTCATAATTTTCATTTGTACTTGTAATGATGAAATATAAAATATATTTGTAAAAGAAAAAATTATTTGAAGCATGTTCTTCATGCTTGCAAGAAAAAGAAATATTTATTTGTTTTATATGCAAAAGAAAATTTTATGAGGCATGTTCTTCATGACCTTATTACGAGCAAGAAAATGAAAAAGTTGAATTTGTATTCCAGACACCACAAGATGCCTAAGTCAGCCTCCTAGTATTGAAGTCGGCCCTGCCCAAGAGACACCTATTCGACCTCCTCCATCATGTATATATAGAGACCTATTCTCTCCACTTATCAAGCATATCTCTGATCTGGTTCAACGAAGAAGGGACAAAGAAGAGAAGGTTGAGTTAAAGAAAGAAAAGAAGCCTAGCTTAAGAAAGAGACTCCTCACACATCTGATCACTCTGCCACCCTCGCACGTTTAATTGCAAGTCCAAACTTATGGTCACAGGTCTGAGATTCTAAGGTAGAAAGAAAGGACGAAATGTTGATTTTTGGGTAGCATCAGATGTGCTCTAGCTCTGAAACTTTGTGGAGGGGCTAGAACACATGAGATCTCCAAGACCCGGTAATCGTTTGGATAAATTACACACGGAGCTTAAGTTATTCAAATAATTAATTATTTTAATGGGGACCCTATGTCTAACTTAGAAAAATTAAATAATTAAAGTGAATTAATTTAACATGTGGGTGAGAATGTTCTAAGTGACGAGGATCAAGTCTTTTCAAATCTTAGCCATCGATTAGAGATTAGATCACGGTCGTTGATTCATCGACAGGAAAAGTATTAAAGGAAGACTTGGGGTCAATTGGAGAATACACGCAGTGGATCAAAGAGATTGAATTCTTCTAACAGAACAGTACTAAGAAGAAGATTAGATCTGAGTGATTCAAAGAAGCAGTGAGGGGCAGATGCTGTAATTGGTCAGAGGACCAAGAGTACAGTGCAAAGCAAGGGCAGTAGGGACGCAGCGGAGGCAGTGCAACCACCAGGAGAGGTGACGCAGACCCCAGAGAGGGTGACGCAGGCCCACGCAAGGGCAGCACAGAGCCACCGAGGGATAGTCCAGAACTAGCAAGAGATCAGGGTTTCTAAGCTGGTAGGGTTGAAACTCAATTTATGGAGAGGTTGATCAACGCAGAGGAAGGGTGACGCAGTCCATCAGCCAGGCCCATGCAGGCTTACGCAGTGGCAGTGTAGAGACTACGTAGAGGTAGCTGGGGTTTCACCAGTGCCTGATCCGGATTAGCCAGAACTTGCAAAGTGAGGTAAAACTCATGATTTATCTTTGCTGCCGAGGTTTTCTCTATTGGGTGAGCCGGATTATGGCACCCTAGATGTACTCAGAATATTGTTGCTTAATAATACAAACCCTCAGAACTGTTACATCGGTTTTCCCACATAGGGTTTTTCCGGGGACATTTGTCCAAAAAATCTATGTCCTTTGTCAGTGTACTTTACTTATTCTTCAAGTACTTGATATGTATAATTGTGTAGGTTGCAGAGTATTTGCATTAGTATTTTACTGAATATTCAAAAAAATAACTTGTAATCTAATAAGACAAGTAGGCAATGCAAATCAGATTTCTACAGTAGGATTTATGTAGTGTAGATTCAATAATTTTCACATGGTATCAGAGTTGTTGCAGATCAAGTAGAGATAAAGCCATCAGCGAAGAGACTTAGAAAAAAATATCTGCTACAGGAAGGCAGTTGTCCTGAATGACAGCGCAGATCCAAAAAGAGGCAAGGAAGGGTGACGCAGAGCCTGCGTCAGCCAGCTAGGGTGACATTGTAGCTGCGCAGAAGCAACGCAGTGCTTGTTGGGCCAGTGCAAAAATTTTGAGCCTCCGTCTTTCCGGTTGCCGAGGTTGGAAGAGCAGTTCGTTTTTTTCTTCAGGAGTTGTTGGTGGGGCATTGTTTCTGTTGGTGCACAACAATGCCTAGTGGGGTTGTGACAAAGTAGAGGGAACCAGTTCCTCAGCCGACTTCTTGCCAAGAAGTCTAGATCCAGTGTTGATCAACAACAAAGAGTGATCAGAGAGGACTGATTCGACATCAATTGGCGGAGGATTTCCGAGAGGGACATCATTTTTCAGAGGGAGTGGGTTCCTTTCAGAGTTTCTAGCGCCAAGAAACTCAGATCCGAGTTTTGTTGGGGTAGCAGCAAAAGAAGGAGAAGTGAACTAGTTCAACATCTTTTAGTTGAGCAAAGATGGCCACACATGGACTAAGGGATCAAGACAAGTTGGATGGAGCATCCAACTTTGTCATCTGGAAGGCCAGAATCCTGTCCGTGCCGGACGAGCATCGTATCAAGCATCTCGCCGAGAGTGTAGTTGTTGTTCCTGTTGACGTTGATCCGTTGAACAATTATGAGGAAGCTCAAGCGAAGGCTAAGCTCTTGATCATGGACAAAGTCAAGGATCATGTGGTCCCACACATTGCTAAGAAGGACACAGCACATGAGATGTGGACTTCTTTGACCACATTGTATCAGGGGACTTCTGTTCAGAGGAGAATGCTTCTGGAGAATCAGCTTCGACTATTCCAGATGGTGAAGGGAGAAGAGATCGACCCCTTCCTCATTAGATTGAAGGTGATTTGTGATCAGTTGGTTGTCGTGGGGGGCACACCTGATGAAGGTCTTATGGTGAGGATTGCTCTAAATGCAGTTTCCGATGAGTGGGAGAACTTTGTCCAAGGCATTTTGGGCAGAGCAGTGCTTCCAAGTTGGGAAAACATGTGGGTAGCTCTTCGACAAGAAGAGATCAGGAAGATGACCAAGGCGAGCATGAGCAGCGGAGGGATCAAGATCAAGAAGGAGGAGGAGGAAGATGTGACTCTCGCATCTAAGGGACAGCATGGGCAGCAGAGGAAGAAGAAGAAAAACCTTTCAAAGATCAAGTGCTTCAGGTGTGGTGAACTAGGACATTTTGCCACACAATGCCCTCAGAAGAAGAAGGGTGAAGACAAGTTTGATTCAAAAGTTGTCGCAAATAAGGACGATGATGAAGATGATGACGATGTGGCCATGAGTGCTCATGTGCCTCGGGAGAAGAGGTGGGGCGACATTGATCTGTAGTTCTTTCTAACAACTGTGAGGGGTAGATCTTTTAAGTTTAAGGTGTCCCAAACTCTTGGATCACATACGAGCTACGAGAGCCCTTGATGACAGTAGCAGGATAACCGGAGTTAGTTGGTGCGAGGGATGATGGAGCAGCATTGACAGAGCTAGTACCCTGAAGTCTTGAGCAACATAGTGCAGAGCAGCAGCAACAGCAGCGCAGAACTCTAGAGGGTCAACGCAGATTAGCAGTAGAGGGTGCTTCAGTATCAAGGTGCACTCAGACTGACTTTTATGTCAAGTCTTTGGGTGATATTTTCAATTGCTTACTTCTCAGCAACTGAGTTGCAGTGCAGCAGTAAGCAGTGGTAGTGCTATAGGCAGCATGATGCAGCATTTGAGAGGGAGTTGCAGTACAGATGAGGCAGTCTCAGTAGCAGTGACATGGGCAGCAATACAGATAGCAACAGTGTAGTGGCCGAGGGGCAGCAACCGAGCATCAACAGCGCAGAGGACCGATGCCATGGATCAAGGTGATGCTTTAGGTTGAAGTGTTGCTAGAGCACATTCCTTACTAAGAGGGAGTGTTGATTTTTGGGTAGCATCGGATGTGCTCTAGCTCCAAAACTTTGTGAAGGGGCGAGAACACATGAGATCTCCAAGACAGAGAAATCGTTTAGAGAATTCCACCCGGAGCTTAAGTTATTCAAATAATTAATTATTTTAATGGGGACCCTAAGTCCAACTTGGGGAAATTAAATAATTAAAGTGAATTAATTTAACATGTGGGTGAGAATGTTCAAAGTGACGAGGATCAAGACTTTTCTAATCTTAGTCATCGATTAGAGATTAGATCACGGTCGTTGATTCGTCAACAGGAAAAGTACTAAAGGAAGGCTTGGGGTCAGTTGGAGTACACACACAGTGGATCAAAGAGATCGAATTCTTCTGACAGAGCAGTGCTCGAACGAAGATCAAATCTGAGTGATTCAGAGAAGTAGTGAGGGGCAGATGCAGAACCAGCAAGATATCGGGGTTTCTAAGCCGGCAGGGCTGAAACTCGATTTCTGGAGAGGTTGATCAGCGCAAAGGAAGGGTGATGCAGTCCATCAGCGAGGCCCACGCAGGTTTATGCAGTGGCACGTAGAGACTGCACAGAGGTAGCTGGGATTTCACCAGTGTCTGATCCGGATCAGCCAAGACTTGCAGAGTGAGGTAAAACTCACGATTTATCTTTGTTACCGAGATTTTCTCTATTGGGTGAGCCACATTATGGCACCCTACATGTACTCAGAATACTGTTGCTTAATAATACAAACCCTTAGAACTGTTGCACCGGTTTTCCGCATTGGGTTTTTTCGGGGACACTTGTCTGAAAAATCTGTGTCCTTTGTCTATGTGTTTTACTTATTCTTCAGTACTTGATTTGTATAATTGTGTAGGTTGCAGAGTATTTGCATTAGTATTTCACTGAATATTCAGAAAATTAACTTGTAATCTAATAAGACAAGTAGGCAATGCAAATCATATTTCCGCAGTAGGATTTTTGTAGTGTAGATTCAGAAATTTTCACACGAAATTCGGCTTTATTGCAAACCTAGTGCAAGTTTGAGAAGAGGCATCTTGAAGTGATTTGGAAAGTTTGGCTTGGCATGTTGTGCATCTTATGGTTGTCATCTTGCTGGTTAGTTTGGCTTTTATGTATCTCTTGTTGAATTAATTCTCTAAGGAAAAGGTTTGTTGGGTTTTCCACCTTAGTGGGTTTTCTCAAGGTAAAATGTTATTATCTCTTTGTGCATTGTGATCTCTATTGTTCTACTTTCTATGTGGTTGAATTTCTGAAGAATAATTACTTAATGATCATCTTGTTGCTTTAAATAACATCTATATCATTAGCAGTAACTATCATAGTTCAGAAATAAAGTACTTGTATCTATTGTACTGGAAAAATCAATAGTCGAGACAAGAATTAGCACGTGGGCAAAAGTTTTGCATGAGCTCTACCCCCTCATTATGCATCACCCAAATCCTTGACCACTTAATGCTCCAGCACATAATAAAGGAACTCTTGCATGTCCCTGTGAAAATTCCTAGATCTGAAAATCTTAGGAATCCTATTGCAACTAACTGAATCTACTTCATCTACTTGTAAATTACATTACACAGTTATTTTCAGATTTCTTCATGAAAATATTGGAGTAAATTATTGAAGCAGCCTACACTTAATACTTTATGATTCTGAAACAAGGGAACTGAGCAAAGAATAAATCACACATAGGACACCATTATTTTTTGACAAAAGTCCCTGGAAAAACCCAATGCGGGAAAACCGGTACAGCAGATCTGAGGATTTATTATTATTAAGCAGTAGTTTCTGAATACAATCTCTGGATGCCTTGCTGGCTATCAAGTACAGAGAAATCACGGTAGACCAAAATATAGTGAGTTTTACCTCACACTGCAAGTCCCAGTTGATCTGGTAGCTGAACTAACAAAACCCCAGTACCCTCCACGCTACCTCTATGCAGTACTTGCATAGCCCTACGTGGGGACCTTTGTGGATTGTGTCACCTCCTCTCTGGGATCGATCTGCTCCTCGGAAAGTCAAGTTCCAGCCCTTCCAACTCAAAACCTCGATCTCCTAACAAATCTCGGACTATCTCACGAAAACACTGCGTGGGCCTTGCATCACTCCTTTTGGGGCCTGCCTCACACCCTTTGGAGGTTGCATTGCTTCCTCTGTTGGTTTTGTTGCCTCTCTGCTATGTATTCTTAGTCCCGGAGAAGATCCTTCGACCAATAATTGTCTATTCTCCTCACTGCAACTGGAATCACTTAGATCTGATCTTCGTCCGAGCACTTGCTCTGTTAGAAGAATTCGATCACTTGATTCACTCGGTGTGTCTTTCCAAATGACCCTCAAGCCTTCCTTTATAGTCTTCTCATTGAAACATCAACGGTCGAGATTAGATTTCTAATCAACGGCTATTATTATAACTTGACTTTACCTTCGCTTTTTCTAGATCATTCTCACTCTTTTTTATTAATACCCTTTAATTATTTAATTTCCCTAAATTTAGACTTAGGGTCCCCATTAAAATAATTAATTTTTACAATAAAACATATTCCGAGTGGAATTTTCACAAACTGTTTATGGGTTCTTTGGAATACGAGTGCCTAAGTTGTTGAGATTTTGGGTAGCATCGGATGTGCTCTAGCTCCGAAACTTTGTGGAAAGGCTAGAACACATGAGATCTCCAAGACCCAAAAATCGTTTGGAGAAATTCCACCTGGAACCTAAGTTATTCAAAATATTAATTATTTTAATGGAGACCCTAAGTCTAACTTAGGGAAATTAAATAATTAAAGTGAATTAATTTAGACATGTGGGTGAGAATGTTCTAAGTAACGTGGATCAAGTCTTTTCTAATCTTAGTCGTCGATTAGAGATTAGATCACAGTTGTTGAATGTTCAACGAGAAAAGTATTAAAGGAAGGCTTGGGGTCAGTTGGAGAACACACACAGAGTAGCAGCACTTGAGCTAAGTCCAAATTTTGGGGCGCGGTTTGCTGAGAATTTTCGAGTGAGCTTGCAGTGCAACGAAGGGCAAATCGGCAGTGGGATTTCAGATCCGAGGCCGAGGATACATTGGCAGAGAGGCAGATCTGTACCAGAGCAGCGCAGAGACCCAGCCAAGGTGATGCAAGCCCAACCAGAGCAGCGCAGAGGCAACGTAGGCTTCAGCCAAAGTGACGTAGGCCAAGCCAGAGTTGCACAAAGGCAGCGTAGGCTCAGCCAGGGTGACGCAGGGCCAACTTGTGCTATGTAGAGGGTCATGTAGGGTCGTAAGGCTAACGCAGTGCCGGGAGAGGCAGCGTTGGGGTTCCAATTGGCCATAAAGGGCTCGTTTTTAGCAGATCAAGAAGGTGTGAAGCCTCAGCTGAATCAGCCATATTTTCTGTCTCTGAGTGATAGAGGTACATCTGTCGAGATTTTCTCTGTTTGGACAAACCATGTCTGGTGCCAATGAATGTATTCATAATTCTGCATAATAATAAAACCCTCTAAGAGTTGTTGCACTAGTTTTCCCGCATTGGGTTTTTCTAGGGACATTTGTCCAAAAAATATTGTGTCCTTTGTCATGTGGCCTTTATTCTTCAATGCTTGATCTGTATGTATGTGTAGGCTGCAGTAGTGTTTACCTTGATGTTTTACTGAATATTTCAGAAAAAATAACTTGTTAATTAAATCAAACAAGTAGGAGAATTACATCAGAAAACTGCAGTAGGGTTTTTGTAATTTAGATTCAGAAATGTTCACATGGTATCAGAGCTATTGCAGATCAAGGGGAGTTGAAGCCATCAACGAAGTGACAAAGATTTTTGTTGCAAGAAAGATACTGAGACAACCTAGATCCAGAAAGAGGCAGTGCGACACCTAAGGGACAAGGCAGACCCAGTAGGGGTGAAGCAGAGCCTGTCTAGCTCACGCAGAGCTGATGCAAAGGCTAACACAGGCCCAGAAGGGTGATGCAGAGCCTTTCTAGCTTACACAAAGCTGACGCAGGCCCAAGAGGGTGACACAGTCCAAGAGGGGGTGACACTATGCCAGTTGTCGTGGCTGGAGGTGTAGGTTTTTGTTGATTTATGGTAGCATCGGATGTGCTCTAGCCTTGTAACTTTGGATATAGGCTAAGACACATGCATTCCATAATACCCAGAAATGGTTTTGGAAAATTCCACTTAGAGATGGTTTAATTAAATTAATTAATCGTTTTTATTGTTTTCCTAAGTCTAAACTTAGGGAAACTAATTAATTAAAGGTTATTGATTAAACCAAGTGTGAATCTTCTAGATAAAGTCATGGATCACCTCCAAGTTAATCCTAGCCCTTGATTATGTTTTAATCTTGGCCGTTGAACGATCAACGAAGGATTATAAGAAGAAGGGCGAGGGGCCTATGGAAAACACATCAGACGGAAAAGGAATCAAGAGTCAATTTCTTCAACCGAAGGAAGAATCGAAGTGATTCTCGATTGTAGAGAGGGGAAGGTGAAATCTCCAAGAGGGAGAATTTTTGAAAGAGAAAGAGTAGAGGAAGAGAAAAGAGAGACGAGCCAGAGCAGCAACGCAGAGAGGGCCAAGCAGCAGTTACGCTGGGCCAGCGCAGAGCACAGAGGGAGTTTCGATTTCTGTTGGTGGAGGCAGCTGAGGGTTTATCCAATCTCCGGAGGTCATTTCTAGAAGTGGAAATCACTCTAGTCTCAAGCAGCAGTAAGCACAGAGGCAGCCATAACAAGTTGCAGCAACAGTGACGCAGTGACAGCGTGAGGGACGCAGTCACTGCGCAAAAATCACGCAGCGCAGCTCAGTGTGGGTGCAGGGTAGTGCCGAAACTTCGTGGTAATCTGAGAATTGTCTCACTAAGCCTACTCTCATCAGATTTCTTCAGGTGATTGATTGATATTTACAATCATACATTTTGTACTCAAAATTTATGCATAATAAAGAAACCCTCAAATCTGCTGCAGCGGTTTTCCTGAATTGGGTTTTTCCGGGGACAATTGTCCAAAAATAACGGTGTTTATGTGTGATAACTTGTGCTATTTCTTTTATGTTTTTTATTGGTCGTGAAGTCTGCAGCATAGTTTATTTCAGTATTTAACACAGTTAAATGTTAAATAATTGTGGTTTTGAATACAATAGAAGAAATATAATAAGTAGTTGCAGTAGAATTCTAAATTATAGAATTTTCACATGGTATCAGAGCTGTCAAATCCAAAGGAAGCAGGGTCAAAAAAAGGACTGCGCAATCCAGAAGCTTCAAAGGGGACACAGTACAGAGAAAAGAAAGCACAGATAAGTATGATAGACTTGGATGTTTTATCCTCTAGGTTAAATGAGGATGTTGCATGCTTGTCAAGTTCAGCATCTGCAGGAGTTTGGTATATTGATAGCGAGGCTTTAGCTCATATCGCTGGAGTACGAGAATATTTCTCGAGCTATAGGGAATAGCAGATGAACTTCCAAATCACTATGGGGAATAGCACGAAATGCACTCCAGTTGGGAGAGGAGTCGTAGTGTTTCAGACGAAAGCCTGAACCAATGTCAAGGTCACAGATGTACTACATGTGTCGGGGCTTGGGATGAATTTAATCTCAGTATCCCAGTGGCAGGACAAAGGATATGACATGCACTTTATCGGGAAGAAGGTATATGTCAAGCACCCAAGTTGGAAGCAAACAAGGTAGATCGGAGTTAGAAGCAACAGACTATACAGGTTGCAACTTGAATCTTCAATGGCACTAATCAGTAGTAGTCTTGACGACAAGAAAGGGTTGAACAAACTTTGGCATAGAAGAATGGGGCACTTGCACCATGGTGCATTGAAGATGCTTAGAGAAACAGTTGATGGGGCACCTGTTCTCAGCATGGAGCATGCTGATGTATGCCAAGGATGTGTACTTGGGAAGTACGCTAAGGCATCCTTTCCCAGAAGTGAAAACCAAGCAGCAAGCACATTAGAACTAATACACTCAGACATTTGTGGACCTATGTCCACTAATGCTCTCAAGGGTGGAAAATATTTTGTCGCATTCATCGATGACCACTCCAGGAAGACTTGGATTTACTTCCTTAAGACAAAAGATGAAGTCTTTGAAAAGTTCAAAGAATTCAAGGCTCTTGTTGAAAATATGATGGGGAAGAAAATCAAGACATTGTGTTCAGATAATGGTGGAGAATACATAGATGGAGACTTCACAGATTTCTGCGCAAAGGAGGGCATCAAGAGGGAGTGGACTGCGCCATACAATCCCGAACAGAATGGTGTGGCAGAACGGAAGAACAGAACAATTGTAGGAGCAGCCAAGGCCATGTTATTTGACCTTGATTTACCCATATATTTATGGGCTGAAGCCTGCAACACGGCAGTGTACATCCAGAACAGGACTCCTCATAGAGCATTGAGGAAGAAGACTCCTGAAGAGGTTTTCACAAGGAAGAAACTGAAGGTAGGGCATCTTTGGATATTTGGTAGCATGGCATATTGTCATGTACCAAGCGAGAAGAGAAGCAAGCTTGATCAAACTGCAGAAAAGGGGTATCTTGTAGGATACAGTGAAACCTCCAAGGCATATAGGATCTATATTCCTGGCAGTAGAAAGGTTGTGATAAGACGCGATGTTAAGTTCATGGAGGATAGAGCTTTTCAAAAATCGCGTGATATGTCGGCAGAGGATCAGACTACAGAAGTTCCCTTGGTTCAAGAACAGCAGGGGCACCAAGAAGAACAAATAGAAAGACAGACTTTGGTACCAAGTACAGGTACTAACGTTTTCACAAAAGAGGATCAGGAAGATACAATCTGAGGAACATCCAAATCAGGAGGAAGATTTGAGAGAGCAGCCTTCTACCAGTGGTTGGATCAGCAGAGAAGCTCAGCAGATACTGAGAGACGCAGAAAACTTTATTGGGACTCCCAGGAATGGGAAGAGACAGCCCAGACCTCCTGACAGGTACCAGGCTTTGGTTGCCCAGGTAGAGGAACCTTCCAGCTTCCAGGAAGTTGTTCAACACCAGGTATGGGTAGATGCCATGATAGAAGAGTATGCTTCTATCATGACAAATGATGTCTGGGAAGTGGTGCCCAGACATCAGAGCAGATCAGTTGTTGGATCACGATGGATCTACAAGATCAAATATGTTGCAGATGGTAACGTAGAAAAATATAAGGCAAGGTTCGTGGCAAAAGGGTATGCTCAGAAGGAAGGTATTGACTATAAAGAGACCTTCGCACCAGCTGCCAGATATACCTCCATCCAGACTGTTGTATCCCTAGCAGCACAGATGGGATGGGAGATTCATCAAATGGATGTCAAGACAGCTTTCTTGAATGGAGAAATTGAGGAAGAGGTATATATCGAACAGCCGGAGGGTTTTGAGACTCATGAAAGGAAGTCTCATGTATGCAGATTGAAGAAAGCCCTGTACGGGCTTAAGCAGGCTCCGAGAGCTTGGTATGGTCGAATAGATAGCTATTTGCAAAATATGGGGTTTGTCAAGAGTGATGTGAATCCCTATCTTTACTATTTGCTGGTAGAGGATGAGCCATTGGTACTTGTACTATATGTAGATGATTTGTTTCTCACTGGATCATCTAGGCTCATCAAGGATTGCAAACGAAATCTAGAAGTTGAATTCGACATGAAGGATTTGGGGTTAATGCACTACTTCCTAGGATTGGAAGTCTATCAGAAGGATGGGGATATCTTCATGGGACAGGAGAGGTATGCCTTGGAAATTCTAAAGAGGTTCAGAATGCAGGATTGCAGGCCCATGGCCACACCCATGATCACCAATTGGAAGAAGATTGATGCATCAAAAGACGCGGAAGTGGACCACACCTTATACAGACAGCTTATCGGATCATTGATGTATCTGGTTAACACCAGACCAGACATTTGCTTTGTTGTTAACACTCTTAGTCAGTTCATGGTGGAACCCAAAAGAGTGCACTGGGGAGCAGCAAGGCACGTTTTGAGATATGTACGAGGAACAGTAAGATTTGGTATAGAGTATGGTCGAGGAGAGGATGTCAGACTCAGTGGATTCACAGACACAGATTGGGCAAGAAGCTCAGTGGACAGGAAAAGTACCTCTGGGTATTGTTTTAGCGTTGGATCAGGAATGGTGTCCTGGTGCAGTAGGAAACAGAGGTCAGTAGCATTGAGCACAGCTAAAGCAAAGTACATGGCAGCGAGTACAGCTACATGCGAAGCCATATGGCTTCGAAAACTCCTTGTGAGTCTATTCACAAGTAGGATGGAGCCGACTTGCGTTTACTGTGACAATCAAAGTTGTATCAAACTCTCTGAAAATCCAATATTTCATGATCAGTCCAAACACATTGACATCAGGTGTCATTTTATCCAAGACTGTGTTCAGCGTGGGGCAGTACAACTCCAGTACATTCCCACAGGAGAACAAACAACAGACATACTCACTAAGGCTCTAGGGATGATTAAGTTCACTCAGTTCAGAGAACAGTTGGGTTTGACTGAGAATCCATTTCGGTAGTCAATGGATTTTCAGCGCAGAGTTCAGAGGGAGTTGCAATACAGTGGCAGTTGGCAGCAGCATGTAGGGTCAGCAGCAGTACAGATGCAGCATTTTTGTGCAGTGTTGGTGAGCAGCATCAACAGCACAGCAGTAGATGTTCCAAAAGTCAGATCAGCAGCACAATGAGTTGTTTTGCTAGATCACTTTCCTCGCTAAGAGGGAGTGTTGATTTATGGTAGCATTGGATGTGCTCTAGCCTTGTAACTTTGGATATAGGGTAAGACACATGCATTCCATAATACCCAAAAATGGTTTTGGAAAATTCCACTTAGAGATGGTTTAATTAAATTAATTAATCATTTTTAATGTTTTCCTAAGTCTAAACTTAGGGACACTAATTAATTAAAGGGTATTAAATAAACCAAGTGTGAATATTCTAGATAAAGTCATAGATCACCTCCAAGTTAATCCTCGCCCTTGATTATGTTTTAATCTTGGTCGTTGAAGGGTCAACGAAGGATTATAAGAAGTAGGGTGAGGGGCCTATGGAAAACACATCAGACGGAGAAAGAATCAAGAGATCGATTTCTTCAGCCGAAGGAAGAATCGAAGTGATTCTCGATTGCAGTGAGGGGAAGGTGAAATCTCAAGGAGGGAGAATTTCTGAAGGAGAAAGAGTAGAGGAAGATAAGAGAGAGAGGAGCCAGAGCAACAATGCAGAGAGGGCCAAGCAACAGTTATGCTAGGCCAGCGCAGAGCAGCAGAGGGAGTTTCAATTTTTGTTGGTGTAGGCAGTTGAGGGTTTATCCAATCTCCGGAGGTCATTTCTAGAAGGGGAAATCACTTTAGTATCAAGCAACAGTAAGCACAGAGGTAGCCATAACAAGTTGCAGCAACAGTGACGCAGTGACAGTGTGAGGGACGCAGTCACTGCGCAGAAATCATGCAGAGCAGGGCAGTGTCGAAACTTCGTGGTAATGTGAGAATTGTCTCACTAAGCCTACTCACATCAGATTTCTTCAGGGGATTGATTGATATTTACAATCACACATTTTGTACTCATAATTTCTACATAATAAAGAAACCCTCAGATCTGCTGCATCGGTTTTCCTACATTGGGTTTTTCAGGGACAATTGTCCAAAATAACGGTGTTTATGTGTGATTACTTGTGCTATTTTTTTTATGTTGCTTATTGATCGGGAAGTCTGCCACATAGTTTATTTCGGTATTTAACACAGTTAAATGTTAAATAATTGTGGTTGATAATACAATAGAAGAAATATAACAAGTAGCTGCAGTAAAATTCTACATTGTAGAATTTTCACATTTTTTATCTTCAAAGTTGCTGGTGGGGCATTGTTTCTGTCGTTGCAGAAAAGTGTCTAGCAGGGTTAACAAAGTAAGGGGAAGCAATTCCTCAGCAAACTTTCTAGCCAAGAAGTCTGAGATCCGATCAGCGGAGTGATTGGAGAGGGTTGATTTGACAGAATAGGTTGAGGATTTCCGAGAAGGAAATCACTAGTCAGAGGGAGCGTATTCTCTAGAGAGTTTTCTATCGCTAAGAAACCTAGATCCGGTCTCTTGCTGAGAGCAGCAGCAGAAGAAGGGAGAATAGCCTCTGTTTCGACATCGTTGAGCAGAGATGGACTCTCATGGATTGAGGGATCAAGACAGGTTAGATGGAGCATCTAACTTCGTCATATGGAAGGCCAGGATCCTATCTGTCCTGGATGAGTATCGCATCAAAGATTATGCCGAGAAGGTTGTGGTCATCCCATTCAATGTTGATCCGTTGAAGAAGTATGAGGAAGCGCAAGCAAAGGCCAAGCGCTTGATAATGGACGGGGTAAAGGATCATATGGTCCCACACATTGCTGAGAAGAATATGGTAAGTGAGATGTGGACGACCTTGACCACATTATATCAAGGTACTCATGTCCAGAGGAAGATGCTTCCGGAGAATCAACTGCGACTATTTTAGATTTTTGTTGCTTATTTTTTAATATTGTTGCTTAATAATACAAACCCTCAGAACTGTTCCATCGGTTTTCCCGCATAGAGTTTTTCCAGGGACATTTGTCCGAAAAATCTGTGTCCTTTGTCAATGTACTTATTCGATTGAAGGCATCTTCCTCTTCAAGGCTGAAGGGTAGCAGCACTTGAGCTAAGTCGAAATTTTGGGGCGTGGTTTGCTGAGAATTTTCGAGTGAGCTTGCAGCGCAATAAGGGGTAGATTGGCAGTGGGATTTCCGATCCGAGTCCAAGGATACATTGGCAAAGAGGCAGATTCGTACCAGAGCAACGCAGAGACCCAACCAGGGTGACGCAGGCCCAGCCAGAGTGACGTGGGCCAAGCCAAAGCTGCGCAGAGGCAGCGTAGGCTCATCCAGGGTGACGCAGGGCCAGCCTGTGCTGCGCAGAGACTCATGCAGGGTCGTAAGGCTGACGCAGTGCCGTGAGAGGCAGTGCTGGGGTTCTAGTGGACCAAAAACGTGTCATTTTCAGCAAATCCAAAAGGTGTGAAGCTCAGTTGAATCAGCCATATTTTCTGCCTCCGAGTGATAGAGGTACATCTGCCGAGATTTTCTCTGTTTGGGCAAACCATGTCTAGTGCCCTTGAATATATTCAGAATTCTGTATAATAATAAAACCCTCTAAGAGCTATTGCACTAGTTTTCCTGCATTGGGTTTTTCCGGCGACATTTATCCAAAGAATATTGTGTCCTTTGTCATGTGGGCTTTATTCTTCAGTGCTTGATATGCATGTATGTGTAGGCTGCAGTGGTGTTTACTTTGATGTTTTACTGAATATTTCAGAAAAATAACTTGTTAATTAAATCAAACAAGTAGGAGAAGTAAATCAGAAAACTTCTAGGGTTTTTGTAATTCAGATTCAAAAATTTTCACATAAGTCTCTCCACAAAATTTTATACTTAGAGCACTTTTGATGCTACCAAAAATCAACACTCCCTCTTAGCGAGGAAAGTGCTCTAACAACATGCATACTGCATACTGCTATGACTCTGAAGAATCCTCTGAGCTGCTAAAGTCTAACAAGTTGTCTATCAGCCACTGCATCGCTACTGCAACTGTACTGCTGCCCATGACACTGCCACTGCCATTGCTGCATCTGTACTACAGCTCCCTCTAAAGTGTTGCATCTGCTATGTTGCTAACATTGCATTTGTACTACAACTCAGTTGCTGAGAGAAGCAACTGAAATCACCCAAAAATTGAACAAGTGTTCAGTGGATGCACCTCGGTGTTGAAGACTCTGACTACTGATAGCTACTGCATTGTCCATCTGATGCACTGCACTGCACTTCTCTGGCGCTGTTGTTGCTGCTCTACTCTGCGTTGCTCCAGAAGTAGGCGCTGCTACCTACTGCAACTGTTGCTCCATTACTCCTACTGCAACACTACGCAGCCTTTGAGTGGGCCCTGCATCACTCCTTCTGGGGCCTATGTCACACCCTTTGGAGGTTGCGCTGCCTCCTCTGTTGGTTTTGTTGCCTCTCTGCTATGTATTCTTAGTCCCGGAGAAGATTCTCCGACCAATAACTTTCTCGGCCCCTCACTGCAACTGGAATCACTTAGATCTAATCTTCGTCCGAGCACTTGCTCCGTCAGAAGAATTCGATGATTTGATTCACTCGGTGTGTCTTTCCAAATGACTCTCAAGCCTTGCTTTAGAGTCTTCTCATTGAAACATCAACGGTCGAGATTAGATCTCTAATCAATGGCTAAGATTATAACTTGACTTTATCTTCGCTTTTTCTAGATCATTCTCACTCTGTTTTATTAACACCCTTTAATTATTTAATTTCCCTAAGTTTAAACTTAGGGTCCCCATTAAAATAATTAATTTTTACAATAAAACATATTCCGAGTGGAATTTTCACAAACGGTTTCTGGGTTCTTTGGAATACCAGTGCCTAAGCCTGTCCACAAAATTTGAGACTTAGAGCACTTTCGATGCTACCCAAAATCAATAGTCCCAACTATGATGAACAATAAACTATCTCATCACCAAGGGGTAAATAAATGATAAATCATTAAAAGCAAGCTTGGCTCCTAAGTTATGCTCCCGTATAAAGCATTATTAAAAATAAGTAAAAGGCACACCAAAGGGGCGAAAAAAGTACACCGAGGAAAGGGGTAACTCATGCCTCCATGATTGCTCCCTTCATACATCTATAAACTTAGGATGATGGACCTCCATCAACTGGTTCTATGGCCATCACACCTTGCCCTAAATTCCTTCCCCTCCATTGCCACTATTATCACAAGCACCTATGGATTGAAGAATTGACCTAGGACTTGTCACTTCCCCTTAGGGGCTAGAAGCACCTAATAGGGTTGACCATCTAGCCATCCCTAACACGAGTAGGGAAACTTTATGGGACTTGGTCTAGTTAGATATTTGAAGGTGATGTCAAATTGAAGTGTTATTATGCCCCTAACAATAATATGGTCCACTATGATGCATCTAGGGTCATTGACCCTAATGATTCGTAAATTTCACTTGAGCTTGAGATGGTTTTGCCACGTGTTTCTTCACATAGTAGCAAAGGCCTTTAGTGTTGGGAAAAACACTGGGGGGGGTGGGGGGTTAACCAATATTTAAAACTCACAAAAACTTTTACTTTTCTTTTCTAAATTCTCTACGCGACTTGAAAGAAGCAAACTAGCGTATGTACGCGACTGTTATTAAGGAAACTAGCGTATACCCAGTAAACTTATAATTCAGATAAATGTTCAATTACTAGACTTATATCAGTGCATCATTGGTTCATCAAACATTTAATAAGCAGTAAACATGTGTAGTAAGAACAAATTAAACCATCACACATAAGCAACACACATGAACACCAGGATTTAAGGTGGAAACCCAAAGTGGGAGAAAACCACCATTGTTGTCGTCTCAGTGTTCAATCTTATTATTATGAATAACTTCTTACATTCTTGTACTGGTGCAGACTCATACCAGCACGCAGGCACCCACCTGTCGAAGGCTACAACCTTCACTCATTCTCTAGCTTCTACTGGAAGCTCCAACCCCCTGATCTCGTTTACCATCACCCACTAGAAGGGCGCTTCAACCCCCTGATCTGATCACCAGCTACTACTGGTAGGAAACTTCGACTTCCTCACTGAAGTCTCCAACCCTCAGCACCATCCGTGGACCATGTTTCATTAATTTTCAAACTAGATCCCCCTGCTTCAATACATCACAACTTGTAGTCCACTTTTCATCAAATTTTCATACTGAACCCACTAACATCATTTAAGCTCAACTTCAAAAACTGAAACTAATTGTTGTACCAAACCAGTCAATGAAAATAACCGCTAAACCAATCAATCATTGACAACAACCTCTGAACCAATCAATCACTGTACCAAACAATCATTGAAGCAAACAGTCACTTAACCAATCACCAACTCAAATCAAATAGAACAGTGAGGTCACTATAGCCAGAATATCAGAACTGAACCCAATATACTGCATCAACATATTGAATCAATTGCAACCCTGATCATCCATAAAACAAAACATATACGCTACTTTACTTAAGGAAACCCGCGTGTATACGCTCTTTTCTGAACAGCAACCTGTTGGTCAATAATTGGCATTGATGGAAATATCATTAATGATTCTTGGATGAAGATATCCATAGCAGCTATGTTCAAGCTACTATCCTCCCATGCACAAGAAATACTAGGGCAAAATACTTAAGAAAATAAAGGCTCACTATCCATAATTTTTTATGCACAAGAATACAAGGACAGTCAGCAAGAAAAATGGTTTTTGGGGACATTTAAGGAAGGATATCAAAGTGAGCCCTTGTCCATATTGAAGAAGACTCCTTCCTCTTTCCAACGAGTCCTCATATGCCCCGAAACTCCCTGTGGTTTGAAAGATATGAATTTTTGAAGTTACGGAATAATTATTTTTCCTTTTGAGCCGACTTGTTCTTGCTCCTAAAGTCGGTCTGCCTTAGGGACATGGCTATTGACATTCGCTTAAACAAAATCACCATATATATCCATGATTCAAACTTCATTTTTGGATCATCAATTTCGGTCATCTAATACAGTGAAGAGGATAACAGTTCACAACTCGTGAACTAAGAGAGAGGAAGCATATATCTTAAAGAGAAAAGGGCTGCGCTTGATATTTCTGAGTTATAAGACGGAGTTTTTAAACATCTCGAATTTGTTGAACAGTCTCGGTGAAGCTCGGTTTTTTCTGTTGGACAGATCAATGCGTATGGTTCAGGGTTATTGCTAGTAGAGACCTTGATTAGGTTAACCTTGGTCCATTCCTGCTGTGACCAGACAACCTTTTATGTAGCTCGGACTTCTCACCACAGAGCATTGGTCTACTTGCTGTAGCCCGGATTTCTCACCACAGAGCATCGGTCTATTTGCTATAACTCGAACTTATTACCACAAAGCCTTGGATTATTTGTGACTCGGACTTCTTACCATTTGCTGTAGCACATTCTCAAAAGTGTGGAACATAACTCGAATCTTGTGGAGCAGAACAAGGACCCTGTGAAGCTCGGATCTACAGTGATCATTAAACTATGAATTGGTGCAGTAATTCCATTGACATGAGCTATCTTATGGTGGATTATTCTCGGACCTTAACTCAGATTGAACAGTTGATTAGTGAATAGTCAAAGCAACAGTGAACTTGGTATGACAGTGTTGAGAATCTTCTGTGGAATGAACTCACCAGTGATGGAGGCCTAAGGCTACAAGGATAGCACTAAGACACAGTCCATCAACTTGAAGCAATTGTGGTTAAATCATCAAGGCATAAGCAATCAATATTGGAGACTTAAAAGGTTGAGGAAATTTGGACAGTCAATCTTAAGTTGCTATTGGAGCTAATTGGACATAAGAAGAATTGAACAGTGCAAAATTCTATTGAAGAAACTCAAGTAAATACATCATTCATTTTTATCAAAGAAGACTAAGGGATTGGGGTCCTTGGGGTAGGTGCCCCTAAACTCAAGGTTGGTGCCTTGGTGAAGATAGGGTCGAAGCCCTAGAGGTCGGAGCCTCATTAAGTCCAAGTTGGTGCTTGGCAATCATTGTACTCATTCATTTATAAAAAAGGATCATTATCCTTCCTTCTATAATAAAATTATTCACTTCTCTGATTTTTGTGTAGAATCTAACTGGTTATAATAACAATTGAAAAGAAATACTGATTCACCCCCCTCTCAGTATTTCCAACACAACCTACGTATAGATCTCAACCTACAAAGTTCTAAAAACTGTTAGTCAGAATTAAAACACATAATTGCTCACAAACATATTAGTCAGATTACAGATCTCTGAAACCCCATATAGTTAGTTGCAACAAGGCTATTCTTCAACCAAACGGCATTCAATCCATTCAACTTCAGACATTGCTACTAAACCCAGATCAACATGAAGACATCATTGACAAAAAGAAGAAATACAACAACACTGATCAGATTGATCAGAGTCATCAGACATATTTTCAACAGAAACCCTTCCTTTGTGTACGCGCTTTTTATGAAGAAAACCGAGTGTATACGCGCTTTCACCGTGACCAGCCTACGTACAGATATGCAAATTTTGACCTATAATTGCACAGCCCTTCAGAAATTCAGACAAACCCAGATCACAATATTCAAAGATAAAACATGTGTCAAATCATAGATCTAGTCAATCCATGAGCAAATCATACAATAGAAAGTCATTTCAGGTCTCATGATCCTGATCCATCATTTTATTTATAGGTGCATAATTATTTCAGATCAACTGATCAACTATAGCCGTAATATGCAAATATACTTCAGATTGAAGTATTCATCAAAAACCCCTACACATGCATACTTTAGCACTTTGATCTTCACCTCCTTATATAGTTCGAGTCTTCGTCAATACCATGAGCCAAAACCACATTAGTGCCGGTGGTAATCTTTGACGGGATCAAATAGTTGTTATTACCCTCAATATTGTGAGCTAATACCATGTTAAAGACCCTTGGTATTTAATAAAATAATGCGTTAATATGTACGCGACTTTACTTCGTCATCTCCGCGTGTGTACGTGACTTGGCCTTATCTAACCCGTATATATTTCTTCAAATATTCACCTTCATAAATCTTCTGTCTCTGACCTGTAAACCTCTGTCTCATCATTCTGCCATTTTGTTCCATCACTTTGTCACCCCTGAATTGATCTGTGAACTCGTTTGGTTACCATATACTTGTTTTGTCACAAGTGGGATTCCATCAAGGACAACACATACAACATAATGACAACAATCTCCCCCTTTGGACTTGATGGCAACCATGTTGGTGTTTGATCACCATAACCTGTAGATACCCGAAAAAATATCAGTCACCTAATTCAAACACCAAAATAGTCTCCCCCTTTGTCATCAAGGGCAAAGGACGGACTAATGCTCCCCTTGAGTTTGAGTTGGACCAAAAAAAATAATAATTTTGTTCAGAGATATATATATGTGTATGTCTTAATAGAAACTCGCATACATACACGATTATAGTTCATGAATCCAGCATACAGAAAGCAAATTTCTGAAATATCACCTGTGCAAGAAGGTATGAGCGGTCTTGATCAATAGCAAGATGAGGCAAAGACTACTCCCAATTTTTGTCTGAGATATTCAAATGCTTCTCTTGGAAGAGGTTTAGTAAATATATCAACAATTTGTTCTTTGGAGGGAACATACTCCAATTTAACCTTTTGTTCAAGCCCTTGTTCTCTTATAAAATGGTACTTAATTGGAATGTGTTTGGTTTTGGAGTGCATAACAAGATTCTTCGAAATGCTAATAGCGTTGGTATTATTACATAAGATGGAAATGGGTGGAGAACATTTGATTTGAATATCTTGTAATGTCTGCATCATCCAGAGAAGTTGTGTGCAACAAGATGTAGCAGCCACATATTCTGCTTATGCTATAGATAAGGAAATAGAACTTTGTTTCTTGTTGAACCAAGATACCAATCGAGATCCTAAGTAAAATGCACCTCCACTAGTGCTTTTCCGGTCATCAACATTTCCAACCCAGTCCGCATTTGTGTATGCATGAAGGGTAAGATTTGCATCTTTAGGATACCATAAGCCAAAGTCTTGGGTTCATTGTAGATATTTGAATATTCTCTTCACTGTCTGAAGATGTGTTTCCTTTGGATTTGCTTGGAAACGTCCAACAATCCCAACTGCATGCATGATATCTAGCCTAGTACCTGTTAGATAAAGCAGACTTCCAATCATAGACATGTATTCTAGTTGGTTTACTATGGGAGATTCATCATGTGAGCTGAGGCTACATCCTGTCATCATTGGAGTACATACTGGTTTGCAGTCTTCCATCCCATATTTCTTTAGAAACTGATTGAAATATTTTGTTTGTGAGAGAAAGATGCCATCTTTCGCTTGTTTTACTTGTAAACCAAGAGAATATGTTGGTTCCCCAAGTAAAGATATTTCAAATTCTTGTTGCGTAACAGAAGCAAATTTTTGACTCATAGATTTTTCATTACTCCCAAAGATGATATCATCAACATAAACAACAATAATTAGCAATTTATCATCCTTTATATTTGTGTACAGGTTGTTGTCTGCGGATCCTTTTGTGAAACCTTGTTGTTGAAGATACTTGTTAAGACAATAATACCATGCCCAAGGGGCTTGTTTTAGCCCATATAAAGCCTTTTTGAGTTTGCATACAAGGTTTTCATCATTCCCTAGAATGAATCCTTCTGGTTGTTCAATATATACTTCATCTAGATCTCCATTAAGAAATGCAGATTTTACATCCATTTGATAAACTTTGAAATGGCGGAAGCTTGAAAAGGCAAGAAACATTCTTATGGCTTGAAGTCTGGCTACAGGTGCAGATGTTTCTTCAAAGTCTATACCTTCTTGTTAAGCATAACCTTTGCAAACAAGTCTAGCCTTGTTTCTAATGACTTCCATTTTCATTCAATTTATTTTTGAATATCCATTTTGTCCCAATAACATTTTTATCCTAAGGCCTTGGAACCAATTCCCATGTTTTATTCTTCTCAATTTGATCAAGTTCTTCATCCATGGCCTTAACCCAACATTCATCTTTACTAGCTTGATTTACATTTTGTGGTTCAATAGTGGATAATAAAGCTAGATAGCTAGGAGATCCTACAAGAGTTCTGCTTGTTTGTACCCCATATTCCTTTTCTTCTAGAATTTGAGTTTTTGGATGATTATTTTGAACATACTTGGATGGAGCCTTTTCTTTATCAGTTGTGTCTTCTTCTGTTGCTTCATTAGTTTCTTCTTCTATATCATTTTGATTTGATGTAGGAAAGAATTCATCATCCTCTTTTGTTGTTGTTATCCTTTCGGGATCTATGCATGCTTCATCAATACATTCAACAATTTTTCGAAGTCTCATATTGTAACATTTGTATCCTTTGCTTCTAGACGAATAACCAAGAAAAATTCCTTCATCTGCCCTAGCTTCAAACTTACCAAGTTTTTCACCATTATTTTTTATGAAACATTTACTTCCAAAGACTCTAAAATGCTTTACTGTAGGAGGCTTACCATACCAAAGTTCATAAGGAGTTTTATCACTATTTACTCGAACATGAGCTTTGTTGAGAATATTTACTGCGGTATGTGTTGCTTCACCCCAGAGGGTGTTAGGTGTTCCAGACGCATCAAGCATAGCATGAGCCATTTGTTGAACTGTTCTATTCATCATTTCTGCCACGCCATTTTGTTGAGGAGTTCTGGCTACAAAAAAACTGCCTTTTGATGCCATGTTGTTCACAGAAATCAAAAAATTCATCTTATATGTATTCTCCTCCTCTGTCAAATCTGAGACATTTGATTTTTAGATCTAATTCATTTTCAACTAATGCTTTAAAGGCTTTGAATTTATCAAATGCTTCATCTTTTTATTTCAATAACCGACCCAGCACATTCTAGAAAAGTCATCAATAAATAAGATATAGTATTGTTCTCCTCGAGGTGACTTTTTCCTTAATGACCCACACAAATCAGTATGTATAAGTTCAAGAGGCTTACTTGTTGATCCTTCTTTGGCATTAAATTGAACCCTGGTTTGCTTACCGAATTGACATGACTTGCATATGGTATTTTCTGCAATGTGATGTTCGGCAAATCACGAACAGCTTTGAGCTTACTTGATTTGTGTAGTCGAGAGAAGCTTAGATGTCCCAACCTTTTGTGCCATAACCAGTTTTCCTCTGCTTTGCCTAAGTAACATTATTCTTGGCCTCCTTTCAATACATAAAGATTACTTGGAGTTCTTGTTCCCTTTGTTATGGTCTTCCCTGTGTCAAGTTCACGAACCACACATTCTTTTGATCTGAAAACAACCTCATTTCCTTGGTCACACATTTGGCTAACACTTGACAAGTTATGCTTTAATCCATCAACAAACATAACATTATCAGCATTAAACTTTTTTTTTAGAAAAACAGATCCCTTACCTTTAATGACAGCAAGTGAGTCATTTCCAAAAGTAACATTCTTTTCTTTCTCTAATGCATTGTATGAAATGAGTTTATTTTTATCACCTGTCATGTGTTTTGAGCATCCGTTGTCAATGTACCACTGATTTTCTTGACCTTCTGCATACAAAGCTATGCCACAACTTTCAGATTTTAAGTTCTTCCTTTTCCATACCTTAGAAGTTGTTGATATTTGCTCCTTTTGATATGTTGGTTGTAATTTGCTCCTGAATTCAGATTCCTCATGTCCAAATTTATTGCAAAATGAACATTCAATTTTGTCTTTAAGATGTGAGAAATTGTTATAGGTTGGTTTTCTTGATTCCTGTCTCATTCCTTTGTTTTCTTGCTTCTCTAGTCATGATGGTTTTGTATGCAACACATTGAGCAGCCTTGTGACCAAAATTATGACATGAGAAACATTGTCCATTAAAGTAGAAATTCCTATGATCATAGAATCTTCTGGTGTTGTTTAACTTTTGACTGATGCTTCTGTTATTATTTATCCTTGTATTAGAGTGGACATGATTTACCTATGAAGTATCTTTATTCTTTTGCTGAACGCTGGAGCTTTGCTGACTGGTTTTTGCTGCAATTGGATAGCTTCTAGTTGTAACATAGGATTTTTTTGTCTTTGATGATTCTCCATTGTATCCAAGACCTGTCTTCATAAGAGGAGAGCGTTGAACCTTGATAATTTCATCTAAGGTTTCAAATCCTTTAGCAAATCTTAAATTTAGAGTTTTATCTTCTCAAGTTCCTTTCTTAGACTTACTATTTCACATTCTAACTTCTCATTATGCTTCTCCTTTTGTATGAGTTGATTCTTTAAAGTATGTATGGCTATTTTGATTTCTTCTAAACATACTTTAAGCTGAGTGATTTCTTCAATGAAAAAATCATTTTTCTCTAAAGCATCCACGAATTTGTCATCAGACTCAATAGTACTTCTTTCAAATGCCATGAGTAGCTTAAGATCTTGATCAGACTCTCCTTCTTCACTATTTGACCAACCATCACTATCTTCATGAGTATAATAACTTTTCTTATTTTCAAACCATTTCCTATTTCCTTTTGCAATTTCCTTCCCCTTTTCATGGTTTTCTTTATAAAGACACTTAGCAGCATAATGACCAACTCTACCACAAGCAAAACACTTGAAGGGAAGCTTACCTCTTAACCTTCTTATGGCTAGTTGGAGTTTATTTACAAAATTTACCTAATCTTCTTCTGATATATAACTGGATTCCTTGTGTTCTTCCTTTTCCTTTCCTTTTGAGGGACCTCCTTTTCTCATTTTAGAGGCAGTTAGGATCCCGTGAAGTTGAACAACAATAAGGTTTTGCAGATCCTACTCTTCTTCAATGGCAAACACTTTTGACTCAAATTTAGGGGTTAGAGATCTCAAGATTTTCTCTACTAAAATTGGATCTTTTATATCTTATATCTTCACCCAGATTTTTTATACGATTCACAATCTCATCTATTTGTAGAAAGAAACTTGCAATACTTTTGTCATTATGCATTTTGAGAGTTTCATATTGAATTCTAAGAGTTTGGATGATCTTGTCCCATATTTCCTTTGCTGAATTTAGTTGCATAACTTTGACAGATTATGATTCTGCCAGGCTTCCCAATAAGGCATTGACAGCTTTTGCATTGGTTTCATATTTCTTCTTTTTTGCTGCATCTACAGGGACTGCGGCTAGATATTGGTAACCTCCTTCAACAATTGCCCATACATATGCTCCAACAGACTATAGATAGGATCTTGCTCTTGTCTTCTATAAAAGTAAATTACTTCCGTTGAAGAGTAGTGGTCTGATAGATGTTGTTCCGTCTTGATTGCACATCTTGGTAGATCTTCCTACAAGCGATCAAGCTTCTTCTGAAGGACCTGCTCTGATACCAATTGTTAGGAATAATACTGAGAAGGGGAAAGAGGGGGGGGGGGGGTGAATCAGTATTTAAAACTCACACAAACTTTTACTTTTCTTTTCTGAATTTTATATGTGACTTGAATGAAGCAAACTAACATATGTACGCAATTGTTTTTAAGGAAACTAGCGTATACCCAGTAAACTTATAATTCAGATAAATCTTAAATTATTTGACTTATACCAGTGCATCATTGATTCATCAGGCATTTAATAAGCAGTAAACATGTGCAGTAAGAACAGATTAAACCATCACACAGAAAAAACACACATGAACACCAAGATTTAAGGTGGAAACCCAATGCGGAAGAAAACATCATTGTTGTCGTCTTAGTCTTCAATCTTATTATTATAAATAAATTCTTACATTCTTGTACTGGTGTAGACTTGTACCAGCACACAAGCACCCACCTGTTGAAGGCTAAAACCTTCACTCATTCTTTAGCTCCTACTAGAAGGGAGCTCCAACCCCCTGATCTCGTTTACCAACACCCACTGGAAGTCTCATATGCACAACATTCTCACTTCATTTTGCACCTTCAAGAGAGTTGTGATGACCTTGAAAACGTAGCATTACCCTACTAAAGCAGAGCATTGGGAACTTTGATGATTTCATAGGATGATTCACACTCCAAAACACCCCCAGATGCTGAAATATTGGGCTCCTCTTGCTTGGTGTTGGATTTAATTAATGTTGTACCTAGCGGACCCAAGATGTCCCTAGGCTGGCCTTGACACTATTTGATGGGCGTTGCTTGTTTCGAGGTCCAAAAGATGATGGCCATCCCCAAGATGACAAGGGAGGACTTTTACTTAGTCTTGGAGCCCCAACGTTGGAGAGAGAAGATGACACATCACCCATTTAGCCCTTAAGACACTGATGTATGGCACCCAGAGCATGCCTTTTGTGTTGATCAGTGGTTGTCATTGATGTCAACCCAAGCAACACCAGGGGCTACCCTGATCTTGCATGGGAATTTGACCTACCAAATTACTATATTCTGGGTCAAGAATATTTTTGATGATTTCTACTTGTTGAAATGTTTCCATTGATATATGGCACGCCATGTAATTCTTCAAGTTTGAGAGATATTTATGTTTGAAGTTTGTAACCCCAGTTAGTGAGCTAAAACCACATGGGGTTGTGGCATGGGTCATTGAAAAGTCAATAATTAATAATTTTTAAGCTCCTCAAATCCCTCCCATGTTCACTTGTTGAAGACCCTCTCAACCTAAGCATTTATATAAATTGTGATCCTCATATCCTCCTCATGTGGGGATTTCGCTACCTGAAACAAGTCATAGTGGTAGGTTCAGAAGCTGAAATTTTTTTGAGGTGAAGCCGAAATCTTGAGGAAGCTCCTGTAAAAATTTCAGATCAAGGTGCGCAATATTTTCGAAGATATGATCTGTGGAAGTCAGTGTTTTTGCGGGCTCCTGAACTTCATCTCAAAGAAGTGACCTTGGGAAAATCGTCATAACTCTCTCTCTGAGTATCAGATTGGAATTGTGTAAGATGTGGCGAATAGTGCACGGACTGTAATTTTCATTGTATCAATTTCAGAGCCAAATGAAGAAACAGTGACACATGGCACACCAAACAAGTTCATTATACTAAACCAGTCCATAATTAGGGCATTGTGAGAGATTGGCCATAACTCTCCCTCGAAGAATCCAAATTGGGTCAAACCTGTGGCATTGGAAAGAAGACTCAGAGGACTACTACAAGACCGAAAATCACATATTAGGAATCTAAAATTACAAAAATACACCAGATTCAAAATCGAGCTCCTAGAAGGCAAGAAAAAGCTAGATCATATGTTGTCAAGGGCTGCAAAGGACTGGACTTTCTAGAGCAGAAAAGCAAAGATTGGTTTGCAAAGGCTATGCACAAGTGGAAGTAATTGATTTTGACGAAACATTTGCACTAGTTGCCAGAATGGAAGCCATCTGAATGTTTCTCGCCTATGCATGTTCAAGAAAAATCAAAGTCTACCAAATGGATGTTAAGTCAGCATTTTTGAATGGCGAATTAGAAGAAGATGTTTACATCGAACAACCTGAAGTTTTTCTACTATCAGAAAAAGAAGACTATGTTTGCAGGTTAAAGAAGGCTTTATATGGTCTCAAGCAGGCTCCTAGAGCATGGTATGCTCGTCTTGATGGATATCTACGTCAACAAGGGTTCAAGAAAGGTATTGTTGATAGCAATCTTTATGTACAAATAGATAAAGATAATTTAACAATCATTGAGGTATATGTGGATGATATAATATTTGGAAGCGTTGATGATCGTAAGAGTACTAGTGGAACAGCATTCTATCTAGGTGGTTGTCTTGTATCATGGTTGAGCAAAAAGCAAACCTCGGTCTCGTTATCTACAGCGGAAGCAGAATACATTGCAGCGACAACATGTTGTACTCAAGTCCTTTGGATGAAACAAACTTTGCAAGATCTTCAAGTACAATTCAGTGAGCCTATTCCCATATTCTGTGACAACACCAGTGCCATCAGCATCTCCAAGAATCCTATCATACATTCAAAAACAAAAGACATTCCGATCAAATATCATTTTGTTAGAGAAAAGTCGCTGAAAAGAATATCAAACTTGAGTATGTTGGTACAAAAGAACAAATCATTGATATCTTCATTAAACCTTTACCTCGTGAAGCATTTGAATATCTTCGCCAGAAGCTTGGGATTCTCCCAAGTTCTCATTAGATTTTCCTTATTCAGAATATAAAGGGGGAGTGGAAGTATGTACAGGTCCGCAGGATGGTTGTGTGTCAGGGGGAGTGGAAGTGTGTATAGGTTCGCATGATGGTTGTGTGTCAGGGGGAGTTACCCCTTGCCATTGATGTCAAAGGGGGAGAGAATGTTGTCGGAAGAGGTGTCATGATCGCAGGGGGAGTACTTGTGTTGCCATCAATGCCAAAGGGGGAGATTGTTGATCAGTGGTTGTCATTGATGTCAACCCAAGCAGCACCAGGGGCTACCCCGATCTTGCATGGGAATTTTGACCTACCAAATTACTATATTATGGGTCAAGAATATTTTTTATGGTTTCTACTTGTCGAGATGTTTCCATTGATATATGGCACGCCATGTAATTCTTCGTGGTTTGAGAGATATTCATGTTTAAAGTTTGTAACCCCAATTAATGGGCTAAAACCACATGGGGTTGTGGCATGGGTCATTGAAAAGTCAATAATTAATAATTTTTAAGCTCCTCAAATCCCTCCCACGTTCACTTGTTGAAGACCCTCTCAACTTAAGCATTTATATAAATTGTAATCTGCATATCCTCTTCATGTAGGGATTTCGCTACCTGAAATAGGTCATCGGGGCATTTTTGCTATAATTTTGTTTCTACAAAGGTTTAGAAGCTGAAAATTTTATGAGGCTAAGCCGAAATCCTGAGGAAGTTCCTATAAAAATTTCAGATCAAGGTGCGCAATATTTTCGGAGATATGATTTGTGGAAGTCAATGTTTTTGCAAGCTCCTGAACTTCATCTCAAAGAAATGACCTTGGGAAAATCATCATAACTCTCTCTCTGAATATCGAATTGGAATTCTGTAAGAAGCGTTGGATAGTGCACGAACTGTAGTTTTTGTTGTATCAATTTAAGAGCCGAATGAAGAAACAGTGACACATGGCACACCATACAAGTTCGCTATACTGAACCAGTTTATAATTAGGGCATTGTGAGAGATTGGCCATAACTCTCTCTTGAAAAATCCAAATTAGGTCAGACCTGTGGAATTGGAAAGAAGACTCAGAGGACTACTACAGGACCAAAAATCACATATTGGGAATCTGAAATAACAGAGATACACCAGATTCAATATTGAGCTCCTAGAAGGCAAGAAAAAGCTAGATCATGTGTTGTCAAGGGCTGCAAAGAACTAGACTTTCTAGGGCAGAAAAGCAAAGCAAGGTGCGGCAGAGGGTAGCATGACAAGAGCAATAATCAAGGTGCAGAACAGCAGCAAGAAGTTCACCATATGAAGTCTTCAAGTGGGCAGCACTGCATACAGTCATTGTAAAGGTATCATTGTACTAAGTCATTGTAAATACATCATTGTAAAAATTGTACACGTGTATATCTGCCAAGAGTTGAAAAGGCGGTGTTGGGAGGTCTAGGATCATCATTAGGTGGTTGTGTCATAGTTGGGGTTATGTTCTAGTATGTCTTCTTCTTCTACATCATTCTATATCATTGTAAAATGGACCATTTTCCCTGGTACGGGAGTCCATTCTTCTTTTATTCTTCTATAGAGTGGTAGGGTGGTGCTAGGGTGAGTTGTAGCTCATTGGGTGTTGGGGCATCCGTTCAGTTGACTACTTGATCCAGGTGGATATCGGTGGCCACCCACCTATTCCATTTGGACCAGCACCATCAATTCTTGCAGCTTTTCACATTCAGCACAACTTACTATTTTTTGCAGGTTTTCGGGTCCTCCACTCTCAGAGCCGTTTTGGGGGCTTAATGATCCAGGGGGATATGGGTGGCCACCCACCTATTCCATTTGAACCCCCATCATCAGTTCTTTCAGTTTTCAAGTTGCAGCATAATTTACTATTTTTAGCAGTTTTTCGGGTCCTGAACTTCCGGAGCCGTTTTGAGGCCCTAAACGACGTTTTTTGGGTATCGTTTTACCAGCGCATTTGATCATCCCGAAAGTTGTAGTCCTCGGATAGATCTTTCTAACGAGCTATTGAGCGCATCAAACGGAGATCGGGTGCCGAAGTTACGCCCCCGGGAAGTTGAACCACCAATTTACCCAAACGGGCACCCACAGTTTTGGCGCCTCATCTCCTACGGTTAGGTTTTTGGACGTTTCGGATTCTACATTGTTTCTCAATAATAAATAGGCCCTCGAGCCTCATTGTATCACGTCGCAGGCTCGTAGTCGCCACATCTCTCGTAGATAGCTACCAAAGACTCCAGCTTATTTTATTTCATTATGTCTCAGAAGACATTTCTGTTATTAATGAAATGACGCATTATTTCCGCTGCATCTCTGTATTTATGGTTATGTGTTTATTCTGTTGCGTTCCTGCATAAATCCGGATCAGTGGTATCAGAGGGGGTCTGCTCTTTCTTTGTTTTTCTTTGCATGTCTCCAACGCGGTCAGGGTATAAGGAGTTAGGGCGCGATCTGGTTGAACCCTTGCAAGATCAGCCTCGCAAACTCGACGACCTCCCATGGCGGAAGAAAAGAAAGATGAGGGAGCAGGAGATCCTATCAAAATACTGCTCGAGGAGGCCCTCGAGAAACAAAGGAACGCGATGATGGATAACTTTGCTCAAATCCTTCAACGGACGCCACATATGCATGATTCCATCCAACAACCACTCGAGGTGCCACTCCTTCAAGGTACAGTAAACTTTGACATTCCTATAGCTGAAAATAGATGCGTGATGTCAGAAGAGATTGCATGGCTAAATTTGTTGGAAGGGTATTTCTCGGTCCATGACTTCTCTCGACCGAGAAATATTATTTTTGCACTCCTCAAAGTCGCCCCCCATGTCAAAGACTAGTGGGAAACCTACCGGCGGAGCAAGGTGGCGAAGGAACCCCTCTGTCACACACCTTACTTGGAATTCGGTTCCGAGACTAAGATCAAGGAACAATATTACCCCGTGGAGAGCTATGAGGACAAATACATCCAATGGACCACGCTGCGGCAACAAAAGGATCAAGATGTGCACGAACTGACGAATCTGTTCCATACCCTGCGCACAAAGTTGGGTATTAAAGATTCGGAGAGACATTTGGTGCTCAAGTACCGCGGCTGTCTGCACAAACACATTCAGGGGGAAATGGAATTCCTCTACATTACATCGCTTGGCACGACATATCGTTATGCCGCCAAGATCGAGCATAAATTTAAGCAGAAGAAGCGAGACTTTGGATCTGCAAATCTGAAAGGTGCCCCCGAACCAAAGAACAAGGGGCAAGGCCAAAGCAATGCGACTCAGAACAACACCACAAATCCAAAGAAGGACACAGGGAAGTGGTGTGACTTTCATAACAGCCCCACTCACAGCACAAACAAGTGTCGGGCCAAACAGTCTTTGGTGGCCGAACTAAAGGCACCCGAATCAGATGCATTTTCTGATCCTGAGTTAGAACCAGACAAAGGCAATGAAAAAGGGAAGCAGATCATTGATGCGGATCCCAGTGCCATTGTTGCCACCACCAAGATCCATAAGGAGGGTCCAGATGATCCAGAGGAGGGGGAGCGCCTCTTCCAGTCGCAGATGTGGGTGAAGGGTTCTCCACTGCAGTTTCTCATCGACAGTGGAAGCCAAAAGAACCTCATTTTAGCAGACGTCGTGAAGCGGCTCGGCCTACCAACCATAGCACACCCGCAGCCATATACCATCGGGTGGCTCCACCCAGGGAGAGATCTCCGCATCCGCCAGCAGTGCCGACTTCCATACAGTATCAAGCCATTCACGGATGAGGTATTGTGTGATGTTGCTCCTCTTGATGTAGTTGATGTATTATTGGGCCAACCATACTTGTGGAGGTGACATGCTGTGTATGAGTCTAGGCCTCGTGCTGTTATTATTACTTTGGGAAATAACTTGTACAGGATACTAGAGGTAGTACCGCCTCCTGTCATCTCTTTGACTACTGCAAAACAACGTAGTAAGATTGTTTCCCAAACTAGGAAATTCATTTTCCTTACGACTCACTCATAGGAAAAGAAGAATATTGTGGCCACAACCTCGAAACAAGGCTCCCTTGCACGGCTGCAGCAGATGGACAAAGTTATGGAGGAATACGATGACAATTTCTCCTCACTCATAAAGGTTCCTCTACACTGTCAGGACAAGCACTCCATTGATTTGACTCCCAACGTGTTAGCCCCCCTATGAAATTTTTGACAAGCAAATAGGGGGCTAAATTGTTGATTGAGTCTTCAAGGAATGTTTTTCCCCTGAAAACACAGTCTCCTTGAAGCCTCTATGTGCCTTTTATCCTTTGATCAAATCCCCTCTGCTGATTCCCCTTATAAAGCCTCTCTGCTATGTGAAGGAATGCCCAAAGGCCCCCTTTTTCCCTCTTATTTCATCCCCCAAAGCCTTTGTTTTCTCTCCCCTTTATTCCCCCTTCTTTCCCCATTTACCCCCAAAATCCCCTTTAACTGCTTCCCCTACCCTTTGTTTAGCTTTTTCCCCCTTTTCCCCTCTATCGTTCCCCTCCTTCACCTTAAGAATCCATTAAAAGGGGCTAAAACCCACTTTCCGACCTTATTCTAAGGCCTGGCCCCTTTCCCGCAAATCCCTTAACCACTTCCCCACATATGACCCGGCGCTGGGACCAAGCGCTTAAGTCCCGAGCGCCAATCGCAATCGGAGCATCGGGCGGGTGTAAATCCTTTGTAACAGCAGAAAGCCCCGATGCGATCGTTTATAACGTTAAGTCCTCCGCTTCGTTCTGCACTGTTGATCTGTTTCAATCGAACGGCGGAGCGCCAATCGCAAGGCCCGAATCAATCGTAATCGCAACATGTATCGTGCACCCCCCGATTGATCGCAAGTCTTTCACCCGAGCTCCGATTTAATCCCAGCCGTTCGTTCCCTTCCAGATCCGACGGATGGCGCTTAATCGCAACAGCGCTCCGATCGCGATCGCAAGTCCTTCCATCTCCCTCCCGATTCAATCCTGACCGTTGATCTCCCCGCCACCCAACCCGCCGCCGCTTGACCGCACTCCCCCCTCCGATTGTTGTCCCCACCGTTGATCTCCCCGCCAGATCGGACGGCCAGCGCTCAATCGCTTTTCCCCTTCCGATCGCAATCGCAAGCCTTCTCCGTGCCGCTCCGATTGCGATGCTCCGATTTCATCCTGGTCGTCCATCCTCCCGCGATCCAACAGCTATCGCACAATCGCATGCTTTTCCCTCCGCCCTTCCAATTTCATCTCCGCCGTCCATTTTCCCGCGATCCGACGATCATCGCTCAATCGCATTGCCCCGCCCGATCGCAATCGCAAGCCTCCCCCGCTGTCTCCCGATTGCATCCTGACCGTCCGTTCCTCCCGCAGATCAACGGCCTGGCGCTAATCGCATCCCCTTTCCTCCATCTCCCGATTCAATCCTGTCCGTCTGTTCCTCCCCCAGATCGACAGCCATCGCTTAATCGCTCTATCTCTCCCAATCGCAATCGGAACTTTTTGAACGAGCGTTGCGATTGTGTTTCGCTCCGACCTCCGATTGCGATGGTGCGATTGGATCGTGACCATTCGTTTCCTCCAGGATCGGACGGTTCTGGTTTATTCGCCCTCCGCCTCCACTGGGTCCCACCTCCATGGCTTCCGCTCCTTTGTTTTCGTGTTTTCCTTTGTATTACGCCCAAGTGTTCGACCTTTGGGCCTTTACAGTTTTAATCATTTCTCCGCTGCTCTGTGTTCTTTCCACCCTTCTCCACTCTTCCGCCACCATTTCACCACCCCCACAGCATTTCTCCGCCACCACTGTCCGGGTGTTAACAGATTCATCTTACTGTGCAGATGGCACAGAGAGGTCTTTCAACAGTTTCCAGCAAACCAGCAGAGAGTTTTCAAAGGGGTTTAATGATTCCTAATGATATAATTAAGGTTAACCCCGCAGCTCAGAGGCAAGGCACTGTTTGAAGACTAAGAGCGCACCAGCGATGCCATAACTGCGCTACCTAACAGCGGGACTTTTTCCTCCAGAGGTACACCTTCCCACAGCGTCCTCCATGCCTTCTCGAGCCCTGAGACAATTAAATACACTGACTGAAGCTCATTTCAGACAGTCAGGCAGCATTAAAGAAGCATGGAAGGACTTGCAGTTTTCCATCCAGTTCATTTATTCTTTGCTATTACACAAGAGCTCATACACCGGTAGTGACTTCAAAGAAATATCCGAGGTCAATTTTGGCCTAACAGAGATCTCCAAAACAGTCTACAGAGTACACACAGCACTGCATTTTGCCATTAAGCAGTATGGGCGTGGACACTTCCGCCGATTCTGTTTTAATGAGATCAATTTAATGGTTCATCTACTTCTGTTTCTTCCTCTTCTCCTATAAGAGATCCCCGAGAACATAATGTAAAGGTTGTTGTTGTTGCCTTGCTGGGCATGTGTTGTTAGAGGGATTCAGTTTGACTGTTAGAACATCCTTGGGAGGAAGTTGCAGAGTAGTTTGTATGTAATAGGCTGGGAGGAGAAGTTGGGACTGTATTAGCCATTGAGCCATATTGTACATGACTAGTTTTGCATCAATTAATCAAAGCACATTTCATAGGATCCTGGTCTATTACTATTGGTGATGTGTTTCTTACTCTGTTATTACACTTTCATATTGTTTCATGTTCTTCTGGGCTTGCATTAGAATAATGGTATAGGATTCACCCTTGTTAGGTGCCATATGCTGTCTGCTCTCCTTGCCATCAATGTTTTCTGCTAAAATGTGTTATCCAAGAGTAAATTCATGGGTTTAACCAATGCAGCAGATGTTATTTCCTGCTGGCTAGTGTATGAACTTGGGGGTTTGCCACTTGTATGCTTCTTTGTCAAATCTATCTCTATTTTTTCCCTTGGAGTTGCTAAAGCAAATCTAGAGTTAAATGACCTCTGGTCTGATCTATAAGCTGCCCCTATGTCTCTCTGAGAGCAGTCTTTGAGTATGTCCAAGCAGGTCTGGAGTTAAATGACCTCTGACCTGATCTATAGACAGAAAATTGGTTGCTTTCCTTCTTTCACTTTCCTCCTTAATGTTCCATCCCACCATTCGCCCAGACCTTAGTAGATGACTTGCCCTTTGGAAGCCTTGGCTAGTCGTTGCATGTAATTTCCCTTTCATGACTCCATAGCCCAATGGATGGCACCTGTTTTGGCCCATCCTTCACAAACATCATGTCACAAAGCTCCTTTCCTCCCATTGCTTTCTCGGCCTATGATCTCCTAACCAACCTTAGCAACCCTTCAACCAAATCACTTTAAACCCCCCTTTGTGCTTCATAACTAGCCTAATATCTCAATTCGAGCTTTAAAGACATATCATTCTTTGCTCTATTGGAGAGATCCCTCTCCGGGTCCAAGAGGGCTAGATCCTAGGGCCCCAAAGCGGTTCTGATGTTGTCTCATCTTTTGGTCTTGCCAATCTGGCCAAAACATGGGAACACCAACACAACGCACCACCGCCTGATGTTGCCATACATCCTGCAACTACACATACAGAATCCAAACATGTATTGTCTGAGGCTGATAAAGAAACCAAATTTACTAAACGCATCCAGCATGTCCACCCGCAGGTCCATGACATCTTCAATACATCTAATACTCAGTTCAACAGAATTTGCCTCATCTCATGGAGGATCTCAACGCAATGGGGACCATTGCTTCCTAAGGAGGGAGGAATGATCCAGGTGAATATCGGTGGCCACCCCCCTATTCCATTTGGACCAGCACCATCAATTCTTGCAGCTTTTCACATTCAGCACAACTTACTATTTTTAGCAGGTTTTCGGGTCCTCCACTCTTGGAGCCGTTTTGGGGGCTTAGTGATCCAGGTGGATATTGGTGGCCACCCACCTATTCCATTTGAACCCCCATCATCAGTTCTTTCAGTTTTCAAGTTGCAGCATAACTTACTATTTTTAGCAGTTTTTCGGGTCCTTAACTTCCGGAGTCGTTTTGAGGCCCTAAACGACGTTTTTTGGTTATCGTTTTACCAGCGAATTTGATCATCAAATTCATCCTGAAAGTTGTAGTCCTCGGATAGATCTTTCTAACGAGCTATTGAGCGCATCAAACGGAGATCGAGTGCCAAAGTTACGCCCACGGGAAGTTGAACCACCAATTTACCCAAACGGGCGCCCACAGTTTTGGCGCCTCATCTCCTACGGTTAGGTTTTTGGACGTTTCGGATTCTACATTGTTTCTCAATACTAAATAGGCCCCTCGAGCCTCATTGTAACACAGTTCAGAGGCCTGTAGCCGCCACATCTCTTCTCAGAGATAGCTACCAGCGCCCTAGCTATTTTATTTCCATTATGTCTGTAAGCATATTTCTGTTATTAATGAAATGACGCATTATTTCCGCTGCATCTCTGTATTTATGGTTATGTGTTTATTCTGTTACATTCCTGCATAAATCCAGATCACTACTGAAGAATCTCGGGCGTTGGAGCGTCCATCCAGTGGGAGTTGGAGAAAAATGCTTTTCTAGATTCTAGGAAGTTGGAGCTTTATTTTCAATTGGAGTTGAATATTAAAGAATTATTCGAAAAGCATCTAGGTGGTTTTTGTCCCGGAGTGGGTTTCCACCTTAAAAACTATGTGCATTTGTGTTCCTTTTGTTTACTGCTATCATTGTACAAACACTGATAATAATTGAAGATTAACTAATGCTCTGAAAGAGTAATAATAATACTAATTGAAAGGAATACTGATTCACCCCCCCTCTCAGTATTTCCAACATTTTGGACATGGAGGAACTTCTTAAGGCTTCTCCTCAAGATTTGGAGTTGATTATGGTGGTGTAGCATCTCTTAGCCTATTCCACACTTTGTTGCAGCATCTATTGCTCAAAAAGGAGATGATGTCATGATTGTAGAGGAATTGACCCACACGTATGGGCATTTATGGCATTATTTTATAATTTTGAGCTATGGGGTTGGCTTGTAACCTCTTCTCTTGTCAAACACTCAAAAGTAAACTTGTTTTAGGGCTTGTAGGCTTAATTATTTTGTAAAAGCGAAGGGATGGACCTCATATAAATACGGGATCCCCCCACTTTATTTGATCATCAACATGCATGTGAATTTGGCCTCCTTGGAGAGAGTGTGAATTGCCTTTTTCTAACTTGCTACTTGGCACAATGTGATTTTTATGGAGAAACTTTATATTGGAGACTGATTTTTGCATTGGAAACGCCTTTTTGGGATTGAAAGACGAGTTTCTTAGTGGAATTTGTAAGTTCATTGTTGAGTTTTCTATATTTTGCATGTGAATGAATTTATGCTAGGGTTTCTAAAATGTTCCATGTCTAAATGCATATTGTTTACTGGAAATATTGGTGAAATTTTGCATGTTATTCTTCCTTGAAACCTATAGAAGAACTCCTAGGGTGCATCTTCTAGACTTAATTAATCCCCTCACAGAAAAGGTAGCTAGGGTTTTACAAGAGGAAAATAATTTTCCACCCTATACTCCAATCAAACTTCATATTTCTTTAAAAAATTGTTCTAAAACCCCATTAGCCCATGTAGGACCAGGCATTAGCCAAGGTTTTGTTGATCAAAATCCATCAAAACTTAAATATTTATCTCTTACCTCTCCTAGGCTTTTTAATGCAAGTTGCCAAGGTTTTTTTAGGGCTAATTTGCCATAGAGTTGAGCTTGAGTGGATGCTTGTGGATGAAATTTCAAGGTTTGCTTTCATGAACCCTTTAAACGCAAAATCTAGCATTTATTATGGTAAAACCTCCCTAATCATGGTTGATTTCATGTTTTCTTAGCTCCTTTGTGGCACTGAAACCCTAGCCCTTAGCAAAATTTCAATTTGAAGCCTTTTATTGACTTAATTTATTGAGGGAATCCTTTCTTTGACTGATGCATGTCTAGATACTCCTTATCATTGCCTATCAATAAACCCGAACTTGTAGTAATTCTTAGCTAGTCTAGGGTTAGAATACTTGTTCCTTTATAAAGAAGATTTGAGTCTATTTTGGCCTTAAAGTATCTTTCTCTAGACCATTTAGATAACCTTGAGCCTTCTAATCAAAAATACCCCTATAAGTCAATACAGGGAAGCCTCGCTAGTGGTGAAATTCCACTAAACAGCGGGAGGAAGGGTGTTGAGGTGACAGTGGCAACCCTTCCTCATTATTGCCATAGGGTCTGGCCCTTACCTAGTTAATCCCCTCATAAGACCTGCTAGATTTTGCGGCAACAATGATAGTTGTGATGGTGGTTATCCAATATCAGCATGGCAATACTTTATTGGTATTGGTATTGTAATTGTTGATTGCAACCCCTACTTTGACGATGTTGGTTACCAACATCCAAGCTGTAAGGCTTTATATCCAACTCCTTAGCGTGTGAAGCAATCACTGAGATTATTTCCTAGTCGATCTGTGTGAGTTTCTAAAGAAATCTCACGTTCCTCAATTAATTCCTGTTAATTAATCATTTTTCCTAAGTTAGACTTCGGAAAAAATTAATTATTGATTAATTAACTTAATTAAGGCATCTCTAGTAGATTTTCATGAAACCTTTTCTGGGTTATGGAATCCTAGTGTTTCTTAGCCTCTCTGACAATTGTCGAGACTAGAACATCATCTGATGCTACAAAAACTAACATATTGGTGTTGTAACTTGTAACTACTGATTGCAACCCTTACTTTGACGATGTTGGCTACCAGCATCTAAGTTGAAAGACTTTATATCCAACTCCTCAGTGTGTGAAGCAAGGAAAAGATGAAAACCAAAACTAGGACAATTCCAAACGTTTTTTATCCAGGTGGATATTGGTGGCCACCCGCCTATTCCAACTAGACCTCCAGTCGGTTTCATCAGTTTCCTTGTTTATAGCAGCATGTACTATTTTTATCAATTTTTCCGGTCCTGAACTTCTGGACTAGTTTTGACCCCCTAAACAACATTTTTTTTTAGGTCTGCAACAGGCTCGTGGTCATAGGCAAAGACCTGCCGCAAATCCTATAATACTCGGAGACATCTTTCCAATGAGGTATCATACGCGCCAAACAGAGATAATATGACCAAGTTACCACCCCGGGAAGTTGGTTGCCCAAATAACCCCAACGGGGCCCACAAACTCTTGGCGTTCCATCTCCTGAGGTTAGGGTTTTGGTTGTTTAGGGTTTTCCCTTGTTGTTCAATAATAAAAAGTCCCTCGAGCCTCATTGTAACACAATTCTGAGACATGTAGCCGCCACATCTCTCCTCAGAGATAAGCTACCATTACTTGAGCTAGTTTATTTCCATTTTGTATGTAAGCATATTTTAGTTCTTTAAAATTAATGAATTGAAGTGTTATTTTTGCTGCATCTCTGTATTTATGGTTATATCTGTATTTTGTTGTGTTATTGTTTAGGTTTGGATCAGTGGTATTAGAGCAGTCTGCTCTTTCTCTGTTATTCTTTGCATGTCCCCAATAAGGTCAGGGTATAACGAGTTAGGGCTCAAACTGGTTAAACCTTTACAAGACTAGCCTTGCAAACCCCGACAGTCTCCCATGGCAGAAGAAAAGAAAGACGAGGGAGCAGGAGATCCTTACAAAATATTGCTCGAAGAAGCCCTCGAGTGACAGAGGAACGCGATGATGGACAACTTTGCCCAAATCCTTCGGGAGCTACCCACACGCGATGCATCTTCCTCCAGCAGCCACTCTGAAAGTGCCACTCCCTTTAAGGTACAAGTTAACTTTGACATCCCCATATTTGAAGGTCAAATAGATGTGGATGTTGTAGATAAATGGTTAAATCTGCTAGAAGGATATTTTTCGATTCATGATTTTTCCAACCGGGAAAATATTACTTTTGCACTCCTCAAAGTCGCCCCCCATGTCAAGGATTGGTGGGAAACCTACTGTGAAAAAAGGGACAAGAGTGAACCCTCACTATTTTCGGTCGCACCCACTTGGAATCCTTTCTAGGATGCCATCAAGGAACAGTATTACCCTGTCGAGAGCTATGAGGATAAATACATAAAGTGGACCACGTTGCGGCAGGGAAGGGACCAAGAAGTGCGAGAGTTCACAAATATTTTTCATACCCTTCGCACGAAGTTGGGTATCGAGGATTCTAAGCAACATTTGGTACTCAAGTACGATTGCCATCTACACAAGTACATCCAGGACGAGATGGAGTTCCTGGACATCTCCTCGCTCGGCGATGCGTATCAATACACTGTCAAGATTGAGCAGAAATTTAAACAGAAGAAACGAGACTTTGGATCTGCGTATTCGAAGCAAGAGAAAGGCACCCCCAAACAGCAAAACAAAGGACAAAGCCAAGGCGAAGCGACCAATGCAACCCGTTGAAGCTGCAAGCAAAGAACAACACTACGAAGACAAAGAAGGACAAGGGAAAATGGTGTGAGTTCCATAAGAGCCCCACTCACAACACAAGTGAGTGTCGAGCCAAGCAGTCATTGGTGGCCGAGCTAAAGACTTCCGAATCAGATGCATTTTCCGACTCTGAGTCAGAACTCGACAAGGGGAATGACAAAGGGAAGCAGATTATTGACGTGGAGCCCAGTGCCACCGTTTCCACCACCAAGATCCAAAAGGATGAGCCTAAAGATCTAGAGGAGGGGGAGCACCTTTTCCATTCACAGATGTGCGTGAAGGGTTCTCCGTTGCAGTTCATTGTCGACGACGGGAGCCAAAGGAACCTCATTTCAATAGTGGTCGTGAAGCGACTGGGCCTACCGACCACAGCACACCTGCAGCCATACACCATCAAGTGGCTTCACCAAGGGATCTCCGCGTCAGCTAGCAGTGTCGTCTTCCCTACAACATCAACCCATTCGCAAATGAGGTATTGTATGATGTTGCTCCTCTTGAAGTTTGTGATGTATTATTAGGCCAACCATACTTGTGGAAGCGACATGTTGTGTATGAGTCTAGGCCTCACACAGTTATTATTACTTTGGCCAATAAGTTGTACAAGATACAGGAGGTAGCACCACCTACCACCATCTCTTTGATCGCTGCGAAGCAATGCAGTAAGATCATTTCCCAAACGGGGAAATTTGTTTTCCTTATGATTCGCCCTCAGGGCAAGAAGAAGATTGTGGCCACAGCCTCAAGACCGGGCTCCTCCGCATGATAGCACCAGAGGGACAAGGTCATGGAGGAGTACAGGGACATCTTCACCTCACCCATAGGGGTACCTCTACACTGTCAGGTCAAGCACTCCATCGATCTGACCCCGGGTGCGCCGCTACATAATGGACCGATCTATTGATGCTCTGTTATGGAGAATGATAAAATAAAGAGCCAGATTCAGGAGTTGTTGCAGAAAGGGCACATCATGCCAAGTTCATCACCTTGTGGGAGTCCGATCGTGTTCGTACAGAAGGACGAGACTTGGAGGATCTATATTGACTATCAAGTGTTGAACAAGATCACTGTTCAGAATAGGTATCCAATCCCACGGATTGATGACCTTCTGGACCAACTCAAGGGGGCCAAATATTTCAGCAAGATTGACTTGATGTCCGATTATCACCAGGTACCAATCAAACCCTCCGATGGGTGGAAGACTATCTTCAAATCCAAGGAGAGTCTTTTCGAATGGTTGGTCATGCCTTTCAGATTGACGAATGCCCATGTAACCTTCATGAGGCTGATGGACGACATCTTGTGACCCTTCACCAACTCATTCGTGGTGGTGTATTTAGATGACATTCTGATCTTCAACCAAAATTGGGAAGAGCACCTCCACCATATTCAATAGGTCCTCCAAACCCTGCGGCAACACAAGTTGTGTGCCAATTTGGAGAAATGCACTTTTGGTATGACCCAGGTTCAATATCTGGGATACATCATTGATGAGCGGGGTGTGCATGTGGACCTAGCCAAGATACAAGTCATTCAGGATTGGCCAGCCCCAACCACTCTAGTAGAGCTCCGCAGCTTTCTGGGTCTTGCCAATTTCTACCGTAGGTTCGTGTTGGGGTTCTCTCATATCACTTGGCCTTTAAGTCAAGTCACCAAGGGAGGAGAAAAAGCAAAGTTTTTTTGGCCTGAATCCCAACAAAGGCGTTTGCCGAGTTGAAGCATCATCTTTGTTCTGCATCAGTGCTCACATTACCTGACCTGCAACAACCATTTGAAATTGAGACAGATGCCTTTGACTAATCTATTAGTGCAGTTCTTACTCAGTAGCGGCATCCAGTGGCATATCATAGCGAGACACTTTCAGACACAATCTGAAGGTATCCAACCTATCACAAAGAGATGTATTCCATTGTGCAGGCTTGCCGACAATGGAAGCATTACATTCTAGGGAAGGAAACGGTCATCCACACAGACCATTGACCCCTGTAGTTCATACAGACACAAGGGACGTTGCAAAACGATCGCCATTCTGCAACAGTTCCATTTGAACATTAAGTACAAGAAGGGCAGCACCAACAATGTGGCAGACTGCCTCAACCGACCGTGGGTCATGGCGCTAACCACTGTGCTCAACTCTTGTGGGCACGAGACTTCGGAGTGGCTGCATCTTTACAAGAGTGATCCAGAATTCAGCAACACATACCAGACGCTCCTAGAAGGCAAGCAAGTTCCAAATTTTCACCTCCAGGATGCACTGTTATGCCACATGGGACACCTCTGTGCTCCTTCAAGCGAGCGTACCAAGATGATTTGGGAGGCACACTAAAGTCGATTCGTTGGACATTTCAAGGTAGAGAAAACAGTGACAGTGTTGCAGAAGTATTTTTATTGGTTGAACCTACTCCTAGTCGACCTTGGGAATCCATCTCCATGGATTACAAGTCGAGCCTTCCTTCTACTAAGCATGGCAACGGCTGCGTTTTCGTGGTCATCAATAGATTCTCTAAGATGACCATTATAGTGACCTGCAAGAAGAGTATCACAACGGAAGCCACTGCTAAGGTCTTCTTTGAACAAGTTTGGGTACACTTTGGGATCCTAAAATCCATTATCTCAGATTAGGACAGCGGGTTCCTAGGTACATTTTGGTCAAATCTGTGGTCGATGTTGGATACCAAGCTCACTAAATCCACAGCTTTCCACCCCCAAACTGACGGCTAAACAGAGGTCGTCAACAGGATGATCATACACATTTTGCGCATGTACAACTCGAAGCATCTACGCACATGGGATGAAAGACTCCCCTATGTCCAGCACAACTACAAAAGAGCTCTCCATAGCTCAACTGGCCACAGCCCCTTTCAGGTGGGGTTGAGATTCCAACCACTATGTCCCATTGATGTGGCCATACCATTTGCAGCTACTCAGGCAAATTCGACTCATGTCTAGTCCGAAGCTGACAGAGTTAACAGCTTCATTGAGCGCATTCAGCACATCACCAGCAGGTCCATGACATATTGGACAGATCCAATGCTAAGTACAAGTAGCGACATGATCAGCATAGGGTGCCACACAAGTTCCAGGTGGGCGACAAAGTATGGCTACATTTGCAGAAGGAGTGCCCCGTTGGGCCCCACCGCAAGTTTTGCCCACTCTAATATGGGTCGTACACCATCACCAAGGGCGTAGGGGACAATGCCTTTGAGCTCAGCATTCCACCGTTCGTTGGCCTGCACCCAGTGTTCAATGTGGACCGCCTTCGGCCATACTTTCCACCATTACTGGACACATCTGACAATGCAGAGAAACTCACACCAATAGAGTTAAACCCAGACTGCATGGAGCAGGCCACAACTTATAGGATCATGAACACGCAAATCAAGAACACTCGCCAACAGCGGATCCAACTATATTGAGTTGTCAAAGAAGGCCAACTCCTTCACTAAGTCAAGTGGTTCACCAGGGCATGAAGTATAGAGTTGCAGCAGTAATGGGAGGCGAGTCATGGGATGAGAGCCGAGATGAGATTTTTGGGCTAACTCGAGCATGCAAAGCTTTAAGAGGCCTTAGATGGGCACACAAAAATACTAGACCAAGTTGCGTAAGGAGAAGCACCTAGGTCAAGAGAGAAGAGTCGCAGAGTTCTAGAGAGAAGGGCACACAAAGGAGCCAACGATGAAATGCTAGGATTTCTGACAACGTGGAAGAGAGTATATTTAGAAAAATGAGTCTTTCATTCACAAAAATGTTCTTTGCCACATATAGGTTCTAGCAGAATAAACGTTCAACCTCTCCATTCTTGTCAGGAACCTCTATGCACCCATGAGCAGGTTTTTGGAGCGCCCAGCAAAGAGGAGGACCAAAAAAGCTCGATTGTCACGCTGGTGAAGGAAATCTTTGTGAAAATTTCTGAATATACTTAAACAGAAACCCTACTGTTAAATTCTTGATTTACTTCTCCTACTTACATAAGCTATTAATTTGAAATCTTCAGCATTAACATCGAAGTAAAGACATTAAGGGCCTACACATACAAATCTAAACTAAATAACATGCTCAATGACAAAGTGACACACAAGGATTTTCTGGACAACTGTCCTCGGAAAAACCCAATGCGGGAAAACTGGTGCTGCTAGCTTCTGGAAGGTTTTTATTATTAAGCAGATTCTAAGTACAACAAATCTAGGCACCAAACTAGTTAACCCGACAAGGAAATAAATTTGTAGCAATACCACTATTCCAGAGACAGAAAAACTGACAAATTCACACCCTCAAACGGGATTTACAGAACTCAACCTTTTCTGGCCTCTAGAAACGCCAGCGTTGCTCTGGTTTGCTGCTTCTCTGCCCTCGTTGTACTCTTGACCTGGGACTAAACCATCCCCGTCGCCAATACTGCCCCTCGCTGCAGCTGAAATACTTCTGAAATTCTTAGCAAACCACACCCTAGAATTCCAGCTTAGCTTTAGTGCTCTGTCAGTGTGTGTGTTCTCCAACTGACCCCAAGCCCTCTTCTTATACTTTTCTCGTTAAAACATCAACGGTCGTGATCTAATCTTGAATCGACAGCTAAGATTAGAAGATGCTTGATCCACATGACTTAAGTCATTCTCATCACATGTTTAATTTAATTACCTTTAATCTTTTAATTTTCCTAAGTTAGACTTAGGGTCCTTAATTAAAAAGATTAATTAATTAAATATCTCTTAAACCAAATGGAATTTCCCAAAACGCTTTCTGGGTCTTGGAGATCTTATGTACTCTAGTCCCTCCACAAAGCTTGGGAGCTAGAGCACATCCGATGCTACCCCGACACCCCAAAATCTCAACACTCCCTCTTAGTGAGAAATGTGCTCCAGCAAAACACTTCACCCCAAAGGTTGCACTAATCTCTGGTGTGAGTCTCTGCATTGATGCTTGGCCTGTTGCCCTTCATCATTGCACTGTTGATGCTCTTCTGTACTGCTGCCCATGACGCTTCCACTGCCACTGCTACATCCGTACCGTAGCTCCCTCTCAAATTGTTGCATCGTGCTACCAACTACTGCACTGCAACTCAGTTGCTGAGAGTAAGCAATTGAAGGACTTATGCCCAATCTTTGACAGACAAGTCAGTTGGGTTGCATCTCATCACTAAAGCTCCATAGGTTGTTGCTCTGCGTTGTCCACTGAAGGCTACAGCGCTGTTGCAGCTCTGCACTGTGTAAGCAGACCTGCTCTGCGTTGTTGTCCTCTACGTTGTTGTTGCGCTGCATTGTCCTCCTGAAGCCTCTACGCTGCTACAGCACTGCACTGCATACTCTCCGTTGTTATTGTATGTGCACTGCGCTGCTCCCTCATCAGCGTGTTAGCTCTACCTCTGCTCCATCCGTGATCCTATGCACCCACTGCTCCACTTGTCCTGCTAGCGTCTTAAGGCTCCCGTAGCTCGTATGTGATCCAAGAGTTGGGCTACTCAAGGATCCCGCCACCACTCTGTAGCTACTCTACGGATCAAGATCGCCCCACTTCCATGGTTCATGAGCGCTCATGGCTACGTCGTCGCCAGAACCATCGTCTGCTACAGCAGCCTTGGAACTAGAAGCTTCCTTGTCCTTTTTCTTCCGAGGATGCTAGTAAAATGTCCAAGTTCATTGCACTGGAAACATTTGATCTTTGACAGATCATGCTTCTTTTTCCCTTGTTGCCTCTTTGATGCCAAGGCTGCATCTTCCTCTTCCTTCACCTTGCTCAAACTGGTGTTATACTGCCTTTTGGAGATTCGGCGGATCTCCTCTTGTCGGAGGATAACCCACATATTGTCCCAATTGGGAAGGTTCGCTCTGCCCAAGAGACTTTGGACAAAAGTTTCCCAGTCCTCTGTGACAGCATTGAAGGCGGTCCTCACCATGACATCGTCATCCACCTTCACCCCCATGTCAGTCAATTGATCCTGGACCGACTGCAGTCTGGATAGAAAAGGATCGATCTCCTCTCCCTTGGACATCATGAATAACCTCATTTGGTTCTCCAGAAGCATCTTTCTCTAGACGGACCTTCCTTGATACCATGTGGTTAGGGCTTCCCACATCTCATGAGTCGTCGTCTTCTCGGCTATGAATGGTATCATATGATGTTTGACCCAATCCATAATGAAGCGCTTGGCATGTGCCGCTGCTTCATTGTGCTTCTCTAGGAGTTTTGCATCAGTCGGTGTAGCCAATACTTTCTTTGCATGTTCTCGTATACCATAGGCCTCAAGGACTACTAGGATTTTGGCCTTCTAAATAGCAAAGTTGGACAGGTCGTCCAACCTATCCTAATCACGCAGTCCGTGAGGCGCCATCTGCTCAGATATTTGTCGGAATGGATCCTCCTCTCTATGCTAGAGACTCAAATCTAGGATCCTTGGCGAGAAAGACACCCTCTGCTCCCTCTAATAACTGACTCCCTCCCTTGGAAGTCGGCCAAACACAACGAATCAGCTCTCTTCGATCCTCTGATCGATCTTCATATTTCTTTGCTAGAAAATCTACTGAGAAGTTATTCTCCTCCTGCTCTTTGTCAACTTAGCTTAGGCTAAATTCTGCACCAGTAGAATCTTCACCCAACTAGCAATTGTTGAAGGTATGTAGCTCAGCTTCCGGCTTGCGGTACTCTGCACAACACTCAAATTCTGGACTGCGTCACCCTGGCTGGCCTCTGTGTGAGCAGATTGGCTCAGCGCAGCTTCTGCACAGTGCAAGCTGCTCCTGCATCCCTCTAGAAGACTTTGCGTTGTCTCTGCGTCACCCAGTTAGGACTGCGTCAGCCTCTGAGTGGTTCTATTGTCTCTGCGTCCCTCTGCTACTACGTTGCCCTCTCCTGTTTATCTGTTGTTGCTTTCTGCAACACAGATTCTTCAGCCTTCTTGCTGGAGATCCATCTAGATCTGCAATCGCTCTGCTACCATGTGAAACTTTCCGAATATACTTAAATAGAAACCCTACTGTTAAATTCTTGATTTACTTCTCCTACTTACATAAGTTATTAATTTGAAATCTTCAACATTAACATCCAAGTAAACACATTTACAGCCTACACATACAGATCTAAACTGAATAACATGCTCAATGACAAAGTGACACACAAGGATTTTTTGGATGACTGTCCCCGAAAAAACCCAGTGCGGGAAAACCAGTGTTGCTGGCTTCTGGAGGGTTTTTATTATTAAGCAGATTCTAAGTACAACAGATCTAGGCACCAAACTGGTTAACCCGACAAAGAAATAAATTTGCAGCAATACTACTATTCCGAAGACAGAAAAACTGACTGATTCACACCCTCAAATGGGATTTACAGAAATCAGCCTTTTTCGCCCTTTAGAAACCCCAGCGCTGCTCTGAAGCCCTCTGCGTCGGCCCCTGTTGGCCTGTGTCAGCCTCTGCGTTGCTCAGGAAGGGCCTGCGTCACCCTATACTGGGTTACGTTGCCCCTTCGTCAGCCCTACTGGCCTCCTGTTGCCTCTGCGCTGCCCCTGTTGGGTTCTCGGTTGCTCTGCGTAGCTGTTGCTTCCTCTGCGCTGCTCTGGTCTGCTGCTTCTCTGCCTTCATTGTACTCTTGGCCTGGGACTAAACCATCCCCTTCGCCAATACTGCCCCTCGCTGCAGCTGAAACACTTCTAAAATTCTTAGCAAACCACACCCTAGAAGTCCAGCATAGCTTCAGTGCTCTGCCAGTGTGTGTTCTCCAACTGACCCCAAGCCCTCTTCTTATACTTTTCTCGTTGAAACTTGAAACATCAACGGCCGTGACCTAATCTTGAATTGACGGCTAAGATTAGAAGATGCTTGATCCGCATGACTTAAGTCATTCTCATCACATGTTTAATTTAATTACCTTTAATCTTTTAATTTTCCTAAGTTAGACTTAGGGTCCTTAATTAAAAAGATTAATTAATTAATTACTCTTAAACCAGATGGAATTTCCCAAAACGCTTTTTGGTTCTTGAAGATCTTATGTACTCTAGTCCCTCCACAAAGTTTGGGAGCTAGAGCACATCTCATGCTACCCCAAAATCTCAACAATCTTGAGAGCTCACAATAAGCTATTGCACACACTGCAACAGATCTAACAAAGGGTCGTTTCTATTTGATAGGGATGGCGCAAAGGAATGTTATGTCTGGCTAGAATCTTACGATCAAAGACATTTCTGAGGGACTCACTATAGTCTGATACCACTATTAGACTCACGTGAATGCAAGAGAGAATTTTGATAAATGTGAGATAAATGTTTATGACCCTTGGTTTCATATTCCATTGGACTTCTCGTGACTCTTCACGTTCACTTGTGGCTTTTCGCCTTCCACAAATAAATATTCCAAATTTACATAATCCATAAGGATTACTTTTACAACAACTACTTCTAGAAACTTCCAACAATCCCTTTAGCTAAGTTGCCACACTCTGGGGGACGTATCTATGCCATCAAAGTCACCTAAAACTTGCATTTGGCATCATCCACACCCACTCAAAAGGTTTTGAACCTGGATCTTAGCATAATACAATCTGAATCACCCCATTGCTTGCCACTAGATCATACTCCTATGACCTACTCCATTTACTCTTGAGTCTTGTGTGCATCCCACACCTTGTATACAAATAAGGTGCATCAAACAAAAGGGATGAGTATACCACCTTTTTTTCAAAAAAAATTGACAATTAAATACTTGGCACCGCTAGGTGTTGATACATGGAAATAATAACATAGGATTCCAAGTGAACAAAATAATCAGGAAACAACTAACCTGGTATCAGCTACCACTTCTCCAATTCTTGATGCTCAGATTGGCAAGTAAAAGATGCCAACAAGATTTGAAATAGGGCCTCCCAAGAGTCCCCAACTTACCACTCAATTTTACCAAATTTTATTCACAGTTCCTCTTAGTCTTGTGGCCATCTCACACATTATGTCCAAAATAGGAGCATCAAACAAAAGGGATGAGCATATATTGTTGATTTTTATTTCCCTTTCTTTTTTTCTGAATTAATTGATGATTAATAGCTTGCCACCACCATGGGTTGACACAACATAGTCTAGAATTCCAGCCTAGCAGAGTAATATGTAAACGGCCCAGTATCGAATACTTCTTCAATTCTTTATGTTCAAATTCATGGCAAGTGGTGTCAACGAGATTCAAGAGTGGGCCCTTCGCATGGCAAGGACCCGCAACATACATTCAAATTGGGTACTCACCTATATTTCGTTCAATGTTCCATTTACCCTTGTGGACATCTCACACATATTATCTACAAAGAATGTGCTAAACAAAAAGGGATGAGCTTCAGTTTTTGTTATCATTTTGCCTGAAGTTATTTGATGATTAACCAGCACCACTAAGTGTTGTTTCAACGGAGTAATATAGGAGTACAGCCTAAAAGAATAACCCGTAGACAACCCAGTATTTACTACGCTTCTTTTAGCTTCCTGATGTTCAGGCTTCTTCAATTCATGATGTTCAGATTGGCGGGCAGGAGATGTCCACAAGATCCGAAATGGGCCTAATCGGTCTCCTCATAGCAAGCACCCCAGTACTTACCACTCGATCAACAGGCAACAAACTTTTCATGGCGCATACATTTTTGAATTTGGTTTTCCGAATCAATGAAAGATGCAGGCAATTGTTTGTGTAGTTGACTGGCAATGATCTGGATTTAGTCATGAACATATTTCAAGAACATGATCCAATAGAAGGATGAAAAGGGCAAAAAGCAAACAAGCACAAGCTGTAGGGCTAATAAGCCACCATTACAAGCCTCCACCTTGAATCTAATAAGTTCCAAATGGGTTCCCACATAACCCTGCGCCTTAAAAACTAAACCTGGGGCATACTACACGAGAACCCCGAAGCTAAGCATGTTACATCAATATTGACCTCGTAAATTTACATGAACATTAGACCGAGAATCCCGAATCTCTCTCTTGATATCAGACCTCCCATATATCAATGAGATTTAAAATCAACAAAATATGTGGGAAAACTGCAATCTACACGTAAACTATTCATTTGCAAATAAAACACAAACAAGCTCCGAGAAGTCAATGCCATGAATGACGTAAAACAAACTACTAGCAGAATCTTAACCGTCCAGAATTTTTCATTTCATACCCGCATGAATCGCAGAGGTCTGCAAATTCTCCTGAGCGTAGAATCCATCCGGCTCTCCATTTCTTAGTCGATGCAGCTCCGCATTTAGTATTAAAGCACGCCTTTGAGGCGGACATGGCGGTTGCCACACCGTTTAACTTTCTTCGCAGTTTCGAATCGAACTTCAGCCTGGAAGGAGAAAGATTACTGACTGAGAGTGGCATCCATTGCCATGCAGAAGATCATCTGTACACGTCCGCATTCACCACCCAACACACCAAGACCTCGCAAAAACGCTCGTCGCACTTATCATATTCATACCCTCGCCATGGAGAAATGGAGTCAAGTGCCCCCTAACAGATCCCGTTCTCATCCGTATATATGCCAGTATGTACAGTGTGTGGTGTCGTATCCGTAGAAATCTTTTTTGAGACTTCTCAACTCGTAATGTAGGGCAGCTTGAAGTCCTGCATTGCATTTCCCTCAGCCCGATGGGGCATTCCCTAGACACACAACTTTCCCTTGCCTTGGAAGCACTGGTAAACGGGTGCAGGCGGTTGAGTGGGATTCCTTTTTTTAAGTTAAAAAGTGTTAAAAAAAAATTGAAGATAAATGCAGTAATATAAATTAAACAATTAGTTAATGTTGATAGGCATTTTTTAACATAGAATAATTTTGAAGATAAATGCAGTTATATAAATTAAACAATTAGTTAAGGTTGATAGGCATTTTTAACATAGAATAATTTTGAAGATAAATGCTGTTATATAAATTAAACAATTAGTTAAGGTTAATAGGCATTTTTGACCTAGAATAATTTTTTAGATAAATTTATATAAATTAAACAATTAGTTAAGGTTGATAAGCATCAAAAATATTTACTTCATAGTATATATTTTTTAATAATAATTAAATTAAAATTATATATATATATATAATAAAATTTTAAAATGTATATATTTTTTAATAATAATTAAATTAAAATTATATATATATATATAATAAAATTTTAAAATAATATATTAAAAATTAATAATGGCTTAAAAAATTTTATATATATATATATATTAATAGATACTAAAATATATTAATAAAATTTGAGCATTAATATTGTATTAACTACATTAATGATTTATTTAAAATTTTAATGTTCTATATAAAAGTTGTATTGAAATAATTAACAACCTTATAAATTAAATTATTGATAAAATCTAATACACATAAATCCATTAAAAAAAAATTAATAAAATATATTAATAAAATTTCATGTTATATATTGAGTATTAACATTATATTAACTATATTGATGATTTATTTAAAATTTTAATGATCTATATAAAATTTGTATCAAAATAATTAGCATAGTCATATAAATTAAATGGTTGATATGCAATCATACATCAATCCATCAAAAACATTAAAATACTTACATTACAAAATTTAAAAAATCATAAAAACTACTTAAATTATAATGTTATTTTAAATTATTACTACTATTAAATAATAAAAAGAATTTATATATAAGTTAAACATATATATTTAAAAAAATATGAAACTAGATTTTTAATACCTGTATTTTATTATGGAGATTCTTAATCTATAAATAGGCTTTGTCGCAATATTATGAGCCAATATCATGAAATATCAATACCAAAAGCCCAAAAAAACCATAATTCACTTCATATGACTTTTTTTTAATTAATTAATTTATTTATTTTTAAAAAGGCATAACTACTTTGGAAATAAATGTCAATCTTTAATTTGTATAACTACTAGAATATTCTAAACTATTTGTAAAAGTTAAATATCAACCATCCACCTAAATACACCTATTGGCTAAATTAATAAAATTCCATATTATATATTAAGTGTCCACGTCATATCAACCACTTGATAGTCATGTAAGATCTTAATGTTTTATTAAAAAGTTCTAAAATAGTTAATTGCCTCATAATAATATATTCATTTGTATCAATCTCTAAGGGATAGCTCAGTTGGTCGGGAGGTCATGGGGTCAAATCTCCTCAACGCCTTTTGGGGTTAGGCCCTGCTAGTTTGGTTGGTGAGTAGATCCCTTTGAGTTGATTTGCCAGAAATTTCTTGTGGATGTAGTTTTTCAGCACCTGTGTTGTTTGTAAACTACACGTAATATATATATATATATATATATATATATATATATATATATATATATATATATATATATATATATATATATAATTGATTCACTTTATTTTATTTTGTGAATTAGTTTATTAAATGTGATAATTGAGTTAACAAATGTATTTTTTAAATATTAAATGCTTTATAAATTTGATATTTTAAATTTTGTTGAATTTTTTTTTATAAGTTGCAATTTTGAAATAATGAGATTGTGATTTTTAATGTATAAGTGGATTATTTTTATTGTAATTCAATATTCGCTATTAGAATTTAATATATACAATTTTATCCATTTAAAATTCAAAATGATTTTAATTAGATTTTAAGTAAAAAAAATATTGATTTCCCTCTTATTATTTTAAATAGCCAAAAAAAAAATTATTTCATCATATATTTAGATTAATATTTTGAAAACTCAAAACACACAATGTTGGAGGCCAAATTTTTTTAAAACTTTTGCTAAAGAGTTATGGAGGTGACCGCGCAAAGGATAGGGTAGCGCGAGAGAGAGGTAGTCGATGCGCAGTAGTAGAGACTGGCGTAGAAGGAAGGGATGCGACCTAAGGAGGCACCACACGAGAAGGAGATAGCAACATCCAATGAGTGGGAACTCATGCGGGTAAATCAAGTAGTTAGGATTTTATAGATGGTAGCGAAGGAGAGGAGGGATGTCATGGAAAGATAGGTTGAAGATATTTGCAAGAGGGAGGAAATTAGTGAAGTGGTGATGAGTGGACAGGAGATATTTCCAGCAGACGGTTAAAGTGGCATGGGACAACTAGAGAAGAGATGTCAGAAAATATCCCAACAATTAGCCAGCGGGGAGGATGGCTGGAATAATGGAGAAGCCCCAAAGGAGATCGAGAATCTTCAAGGAACCAATATAAGGACATGTTCGAGATAGCCCAAGGGTTAGACGATTGGACCATGTGATATAGAAGAAGAAGAAAGGATTGTTGCAACTGTGTCTTTTTGTTACAGTAGTTCCAAATGCTAGCATTTGTGTCTGTAGTGGCCTTATAGCATAAGTGTAAATAAATTATCCTGCGATGGAGACTGTATGGTTTTGTACTATATTTGTTGTCCTATTGTACTCTGAGCAATTAATGAAGGCTGGTGAGTCGAGTTATACATGGTCAATGTTGTAGCGCCTTGTGCCTTTTTTTATTTTGTGATGAAGTAATAGAAAGAATGATGGGTTGCCTCTTTATTATTGATGAATGCATGTGTATGCTTTTGTTAATATGACTTGTTCATTTATCATTTGCTTAATAATCTCATACCAAGTTGAATGCCTTTGAATGTCACGAATGCTAAGCGAATTGATAGTCTGGGGATAGCTTAATATGTTACAACATTCTTGTGGTGAACGATATTTCTCCTCGTTGATGTTAAAGAGAGTAACAAGAGGAATAATATACCCTGATCATAGTCTCATTGTCGATCATGACCTAGGCACTAACCAATGAGTGCATGAACGAGCGAACTCTTGTGCAATGTGTATTTCCATAATGATTGTTGGGTGTCTGTCGGATAGGTGATTGAGTCTTGCATTGTAAGTTGAGGTTCTAGTGTTTCAGGGTTCTAGTAACCCCGTCCAACTGAAGAAACTTGGTTCCAGCAGTCCCCCACTAGCATCTCAGGTGAGACTTCATCCACTCTATGGGTGATGTCGAAAGGGTTGATGCTGAGTGAGTTTGTTAGCCGATTGTGCAACAAATTTTGGGTCTCATATAATCTCGTGTGCCAACACATAACTTAACAATGCAAAGCTCACATTTAACCAATGGAAGCAACGTCTTCAAATCAGGTAGAACATATGATTTCCTCAATGTGTCATGATACTGCATGGTTCTAAGATAAATTATTTTTTACCCTTAGATATTAATAATGATTTTATAATTGTGATATGTTATTTTCAACTAATAAAAACCAAGATTGAAACTAGTAGTTTCCCCTAAAGGTTTTGTTAGTGTTAGTCAATTCTTCCTGTCACCAATGATCAAATGGGCTCTTTCAAAGTTTTTTGTTAGGGTGTCAAGTCAATTTTTTATGGTTTCAGTAGGTCTTCAAATAAAAATTTGGTCGCTCCCTAATTTGTTTAAGTATATCACTATTCCTAAAAGCCTTAATGGTCAATGGACATCAGCATAGTAAGGTCATTCCATCTTAAAAGAGCGTCATGGTCATCATGGTCATCATTTCATGCAGTGCCATCACTAGGTCATAGGGTCAAATTCATGAAATAAGTCATTTCATCATCAAAAGTCACCATTTGAAGGATTAGTGATGGTGAAAAACCTTTAATAAAGTGTTCAAAAGTGCTTTTACATCTTATCCATGATGTAATATATCCTAAAGGATTCTAAAGTTGCAGTTTCAAAATCAAATGTGAAAGGACATGGTGGGGCCACTACACCACCAAAAGAAAGATTGAATTCCAAGCTACAAAAATACCAAAGCAACATTTAATTTGCTCATTCCAACTCAAGAAGACATCACTCAACTTAGAGAAAGCATTTGTACCATCAAAACAACAATTTGCGTGCCCAAGAGTGCCATCTCTCCTCTATGTTGCGCATTCTTCATTTTGGCACAAATTATCATGTCATAGGATTTCTACATCAGCAAGCAGGTTTAAATACATCTCTTAGAAGTAAGTGGGCCCTTAGAACACCTCTTTTGTCTTCATTTTATGATTAGAAAGATCAATCCCCTTTTCTAGGGTTTTAAGTGCATCAGCTTGGTTTCATGTTCACATTGACAAAATTGATAGATTGTAGGTTTCCGTGGTGTAGATCTTTAGATGCAAAACTCGGAATCTCCATAGTCTTCATTTTTTAGTCTACATTTCGAGTCTAAATCAAGACTCGTCTTCAGGACAAACCTGTTAAGAAGAGAATAGATTAGGGTGAATAAATAGAGGAAAAAAGATGAAAAAAATTATAAAGAAACCCTAACACTAAATCTCACTCACCTCCCCCCACCTATTATACACTTAATTAATCATTTTTCCCACCCCCCTACACCTCATTTTCCCTATTTTCCTACAAACCCTAGCCTAGACTAGGGATTTCTAGTTTAGGACTGTTTTTTCCCTTTTTGGACCCTTTCCCCTCACCCATTCCCTCAATTTTCACTTTCCTCTACTCCCTAACATCTCTCCCTACCCCCTAAATATTCCCAATAAATTAGGAAGCCCTTAACCCCTTCATCTCCCTTCATTCCCAAAAATTACCCAAATCCCATGTTTTTCCCTTCACTAAATCCTAATTTCCCTTCCCATTGAGCTAAGGTTAGTAATGGATTGTGAAATCACTGAGAATGGGAGGCATAAATAAGTTCATATCATTACGTTTGATCCCACCAAATTCCAAGAAATCATAGCTTCAAATTTCCAATTTATGGGTTGCCTAAGGTTTACATTGCACACAAGGACAATTTTGCTTCAAAATGTGTTTTGACCAAATAGAGATTCTTTTTACAAAAGTGAAAGAGGTTTTTGTACATCATAGACCAAGGAACAAAAAATTCCTTCATTTTGTACATTGATATTATTATTTGGGATAAATGCCAAAAATACAATTGCTACAGGAGGTTTTCTGCACTTCTGGATAGCTTGCATTAAAGACAGTTTTTCAGGGGTTTGGAGAAGGTGTTTGCAGTTCTTGATGACTCTATTGTGTAGAAGAAATCCTAATATTTCCAATGGCACCTTCAGATCTTGATTTGGAGCTCAGGAAGGCAGTCATAAGTTCCCTGCAAGATCATGTTGTGTTCTTCCCTGGTGGCATTGTGTTTTTCCAATTTTTGGGTGACCAACTTCAAAATTGGATTCTGAACAAATGGGAAAGTATTTTGGAAAAATGGAGGAGGTTTTTATTCATAATATTCCAAGGAACAAAAATCTCTCTCAGTTTTGCAAAAATAATTATGGTTAGATAGATATGGACCTACCTTTGAGCCTTATTTTTGCATAAAATTTTGGAATGTTTCACTGTTTTTGACACAGTCATAGGGTCAAAAACACATCGTGGGCCACTCTATGTTTTTGATGGATGCCTCCAAATGACAAATGGATTACATCCTTGGATTTTTCATCACTCCTACATCACTTATAGCCCCTGGGAGCAGAGTTTCAATAAGATCTGGTAGGTGAAAAGGCCCAAAAACCACTCAAAAACCACCTTTCTGCCCTCTTTTTGAACAACACGCTACATTTTTGGAGTGCCCGTGGGAGAATGGAGTTTTGAGGGGCTAGAATAAGTCATTTTCAGTACTTGAGGACTCCATTATGTAGCCAAGAGGAATAGCTATCTCCATCAACTTTCATCGGCATTTGGACCTCGAGAATGCCTCCAAAAGTCACTTTTCCCAAGCACGTTGCGTTTTCTCCAAGCACGCTACGTTTTTGCCTGAATTCACCGCGTTTTTGCTTGTTGGTCCATCTTCTCTGTTGACTTGGTCCTGTTTCAACCTCCATTGATGGAAATTGTCACTTTGATGTTTTGATGATGTAAACATGTGTAAATATGCTAGATAGAGTAAACATGAGGTAGATACATGCTTGTAAAGTCATTTTTGGTCAAAGGTATAGTTTTTCTATCTTGGGGAGAATCATGTAATCAGTTCCTCAACACTAGAATTCGACCCCTGGGAGAGGGGAAATGGATTTTTGTCTATATGTATGCCTTTCTTAGTCATTTTGATGCTTGGACATCAGAGGTTTGAGACCATTGTAGCTTGTGATTCAGCTTTTATTCAGAAATTCATAGGAACAGTTGCAGCTATTATCTGGGAATTCATGTGCAGTGATTTTTTGATGTTGTTTTTTCTTTGTTATATTCTTTTATGAATGATATATATATTCTCTTTCCATGCCTTGCTTTCCTCAGTGATCTTCCTAAATTTTTGATAAGCATAATTCTTTCATAGCTCTGTTTTGTTTGGGAACATCATTTCGTGTTTATTTCCTTTCGTTTTAATGAATTCATGATGCATGTTCATTAAGATCCTCTCCACTCTTTCAAACTCTACACTACACCGACAAAACCCTAAGCCTGTCACTAAAGCATTGCTACCTTTCTCCTTTATATATTTGCAGTTGTAACCCTTTGATACATTTGACATAGCTTCTTGGTTTTCTTCCCTAATCCAGCAGTAAAACTATTGAACTTTCAAAACCCTAGAGCTGACCTAACTAGCCTAAAATCTACTCCTCATCCAGTCAAACTTTTTGGCTGTGATCTCATAGATAGTTTGTTAGGGCTAGCTACCAAATTGAAAGCTTGGTTTGAGGTTACCTCCGTCGACATCCATTCATCAGGCTTGGGACGTTGTGGAGGCTAACAAGTTCAAAGATACACTGGAGGAAGATTTGGGAAGATCATCTTGGAAAACTAAATCACTAAATATAAAAACAATTATTTCTAATAAAATAAATATGAGATAAGATTATTTGAATTTTTTTGAGAAAACTCTATTACGAAGAGCAACCTTCTACTTTGGAAATTTATTGTTGCAGCGTTTGGTTATGCCGAGAGTAAGGTTATTGATGGAAAATTACGCAGCTAAATAGCTAAATGACTACATAATTTATACAGTTTCTTATTTATTTATTTGGGTATTGAGGCAATTGCTAGTTTATTATGTTGCCATGATGGGCAGGGCAAATTGTGAAGACAAAATGGATCAATTTTCACACCATTGCTTTTACGAGTCGAGTCAATATATATATATATATACCTTATAAAAAAAATTAGTTTTTTTTCTCTTAAACTAATGATTTTGTTAAGATTTTTTTTTTAATGTTAGATCTAAGACTTTTGTGATCCATAATGTAGATAAAAGAACTTTCGAAAAGTTCTTTTATCTAGATTTTTTTATAATGTTATGTATATTAATGTGTGTATGTATATATATTATTTATTTATATTCATACAATATTAATAACTAATATATAAAATAGTATAAATAGATTCAATTATTACAATGGTTTCAATACCTAATTTATAATTGATAATTACTTACCTGAATTTGTTTTTCATGGGATTTAAATCTCCTTTTACTTTAGTTAGATGTAAATAATTATTTTTGGACAAAGTATACTTAATTATATTACTATTTCGCTATAAGTTACATTTTTTCTAGCTGTTAAAAAGAACAAACTAAGTCATTATAAGAAATTTATTTTATAATAAACTTAATATAATTTAAAAATATTTGATGATGAGTGGGGTGTCCACCAAAATCATTTTTTGACAAATTATAAATCCATTACTCCACATAATGAACAATTGGGAAAATCTTCACTTTCCTATTAATAATTTTTATTTAATTATAATTTATATTTTTTATATAAGTCAATCTCAAACAACTCTAAAAAATATTGGCATCTTGATTTAACCAATAATATCTAATTAATTTATCAATGATTTTTTTCCATATAAGGTTACAATAATATGTAATCACCTCTCGACAAAAACGAACATAACAACAATTTGGTAGATCTATAACATAAACACAGTTAAATTCCAGAATCTAAAATAACTTCTGGAAAACCAGATAAAGTATTTAAAAGAATTAACAACACGTCTATTGACCAAATAATAATCCAGCGCATACGATTCTTAATCGTATTTGCTTATTATTAACACACAACCTTGTAATCCACGTAGTCCCTTGCATTATTTGGCTATTGACTACTGAATTTTTTAGCAATCTACTTCAACTTCATGAAGGCTGAAATAAGTTTGGGAACAATTTTAACCAACATAAGTTTGAAGCCAACAAAAGTAGCCCCCGGATCGTCAGACTTTGCTCCAACATTTGGTAGCAACGTACAATCTTCTAAAAGTGATTCAATTGGAGCCCCCTTCATATACACATCACACGCACAAAGAATATAATGATCGCGATTTTTAAAATGCTATTTAAAAAATATTTCAAAATGTTGCACACACAACAATTAATTGATTTAAAATGATTGAGAAAAGGGAATGTTAAACAAGATAAGATGATTAGAATTGAAAATCTTCCCAAATTTTACCTTCAAAGCCCTGTGTAGTATGTACAACATTGACTTGCATGATAGGAGAAACAAGTGTTCGGTGTATGTTAGAGATGTCTTCTCCCCTTTATCTAAACCAATATTTCTCTAAAATCTAGGTTCATTAAAGTAATGGTTACCATTTAGCACCCATCCTTTAATTGAAACAAGGACTTGTAGAACGTTTAATGATGATGGGTTCTAAAGTTCATTTTCATTGCCTGGCCATGTGTTTAAAAGATTGAGACGGAATTTCTCATTCTCATACAAATTCAGATTCAACAATAGTCCCCCAGAATAGTAGTAAGCTAGCTACAAATTTAAAAGCCAACATAAAGTGAAATGATACTTTCATATTGAAGTTAGTAAAAAAACATGAGATCTCAAATTCACTTCCAAATCAAACACAGTGATAATTAAGGATTATAGGTGGTACATAAGGATACTTGGATGGAAAATGAATATCAAAGAAGAAACACCTATCCTGATATGGAGTCCCAACTGCTCCAACAATCATAACCTTGACCAAATCCATCATATCTCACAAAAAATTGCACCTATCCAATCAATGCATAATGTATATATGATAAAATTAGAATAACCTTCATTTTAACAACCAAAGGGCTTGAAATATTGTTTTCTTATGTGTACATTGTATCCACATAGTTGGGTTACAAGAAAAGTATTATTTTCTCCCTACATGCATACAGTGTTCAGAAATATAGGGCAGCTTAGTTAGGGATTATTTAATTTTATTTCTCTAAACTTTGATAGTTTCTTGTGATATTTTTGATAGATTTTTCTTCTTGTTTTTATCGTTATGTTCTTGATCATCAAACAAATACAAAAACATGAAGATCATTAGAGATAAATGGACACTAGATGCAGGCACTCAACAAGGGAAAAACCCCTATGAAGGGGAAAACCTAGTCAAACTCTTCCACTAGTAGATTCAAATCAAATTTAGACAACTAGGATCTAAGACCAAGACAAGTGGCCTCCTTCTCTCCACCAAGTCAACTTCTCAAGTCAAAATTCAATCCAAGTCAACACAACTCTACTCCTTAACAAAGATATTGGTTTGCCCTGCAATTTATGAGGCTTGCACTATTTTTGGCCTTGCAACTTTGTGATTCCATTACAGAAATTCTCGGTCCTGCAACTTCGTGGTTCCATTACAAACTTATTTTTCGTTTCTTTTATTTCCTTGCTTTATCTTCTACATTTATACGATGATAGGTCCTCTCAACATATGTTTCTCACACTCCTTTTCCTTGCAACAAATTCAAATCCAAATTTCTTGATAATCTGCTTCCAATAGTTTGAATGAACTTATATTTATAATCTTTTAGAAGGTGATGGTTTCCCTTTATGAGGTTGACTTGATGTGGAGAGCAGGTCGATTTGGTGGAGGAGGCTAGTCTTACAAGATTTGACTCTTTTATAATTTCACAAATCCCAATAAGGGTCTATAATTTTATGACATGGACAAGGACTTTATGATTCAACCCTAGAAGCATTCAATGGAAGTTTTTGACCTAGAAACAAATAAACAAAGCATGAAAACCATGCTTGATAATAATTTTTATTTTTCTTTATTTTGACAAATAAATTGCATCATGACTCAAATACAATTATGAAGATCGACACTTGTTACATTCTTCAACACTCCCTCTTAACTAGGGAGGTGTTCATAATTTCACACACACACATATATATAGGTACAAGGATGAACTCAAAATGATATGTTCTACGAAGAGTCATAGCATACGCAATGCTAAAGATTATATAATTGACCAAGGTATATAACTGGTGGGACTAAGGTGTAGAAATTATACAATCACATGTATATCAATGGATTCAATCCGATATAACAATACTAAAGCTAGATATTGAATCCTTCCACAACGGAAATTAAACACAATCGCCAATCACATGAAGCAAAGAAAGAATCAAATCAAACCACAACACAGATAATTTCCTGGGGAAAGCTTGCTGCTCAAAACCCCTCTATCTTCTATTGTATATTAACCATGTAATCATGAAACAATTACAATGCACTCTTCTCACAAGAGTCCCCTGCACTCTCACAACTGTTTCACACTGTCTTAGACAAAACTGACCAACACTTAGCCAATTCTCAACCTCTAAACAACTTGCCTTGCTTGCACAATTCCCGATGAATGCAATCCCTATTCTTTAGGAATTTTGGCCTTCCTAAAATGTGCAAGGATCATGGGCACTCCAATGGATGTACGGTTGCATGCAAGCAACCTACTAATCACACAACTAATAGTTAACCTCCCTTTAACCTTTGTCTCAACTGGGTCTCCACTGGAACTAACATGCATGCAGCTATTAATAGTAAATCATCAGTTGCATGGCAGATCACTGATTGTGAATTAAATAATATTAAATTCACTTGATCTCTCACTAGTGCAACAAACAGTTACAGCTAGTTCAACTAACTCTAACTCACCTATCTGAGTTAATTGATTACTCATGCATTAAACTAATGCACCAACTGCAATTTGAACTCCATAACTAATAGAATTACTCTGCATGCCTCACCAACCACCCTCTACTCGAAATACATGAGTTAACTGAGTTTATCACACTCGGTTAACTGTTACAAGTGATCATGAGATAATATTACATTTTATTGTCCAATTTAATTAAGGGAAAATTAAATTAGACATTGCACCAAATTAATTAATTAATTTGGCCATCACACTAATGTATCGCTAGGACCTATTGGTCCCGCACTAGTGTATGTGTTGCAATTTCTTGTTGGACTTCAACACTCCCTCTCAACAAGAAAGGGACTATCTGCCACCCCGATCCTACCTCTATGGTATTCAAATTTGCTCCTAGTGAGCGCCTTTGTCAGAATATCCACATCCTGATCCTCTATAGGAATGTACTGAAGTAACATAATGTGCCTCTGAACACAATCTATGAGATGGTGGTATCGGATGTCTATTTGCTTGGACCTATCATGGAATACCGGATTAATCGAGCGTTTAATGCAACTGTGATTATCACAGTCGGATCCATCTGAGAACCAAACAAACCAACCAGGATATTTCTCATCTAGATGGCCTCACATGTAGCTTGACATGTTGCCATGTAATCTGCCTCGGCTGAATTGAGTGCCACAGATTGTTTCTTCCTGATGTACTAGGAAACTATTGTTGATCCTATGCTAAAGATCCCTCCTTATGTGCTCTTTCTGTCTGATGGGCTGCCTGCTCAATCTGCATCCGTGAAGCCTTGAAGCTTCACTCCGTATGTCTATCTGTTCCATAATCCATACTCTGTAGTGCCCCTGAGATATCTCAATACATGCTTCCCCACCTTCCAAAAGAGCTTAGTTGGCTTAACCATAGCTTTACTCAGTTGGTTAACAACGTAGCAAATGTCTAGTCTAGTGTTCACCAAGTACATCAGTGAACCCACTAACTGCATGTAGACAATATCATCCACTACTTCTCCATAAGTAACATCCCCTTTCCTCCAATTTCCTGGAAGAGGAGTGTCCATGGGTTTACAACTTTTAATGTGAAACTTACCCAGTATCTCTTTGGCATACTTGCCTTGAGAAACAAAAATTTCACCATCCCACTGCCATATTTCCAAACCAGGGAAATAGTGAAGGAGCGCCATGCCCTTCATTTTGAACTCCCTTGTAAGATTCTCCTTTCATGATTTTATCAGCTGCTCATCACCTGTCAAAATTAGATCATCAACATAAAGTACGATAATCAAGAGCTTGCCATCAACCACAATCTGGTACATGTTTGCATCCGCTTCACTTTTGGTGAATCCCAACTCGGTGAAATAACTATCAGTCCGAGTGTGCCAAGTACAAGGTGCTTTCCTCAACCCATACAATGCTCTCTTGAGTCGACACACATGCAACATTGTCAAAGATCTCGAAACCTTATGACTACTCTATGTACACATCCTCCTCAATAACTCCATTGAGAAACATAGTTTTCACATCCATCTGATGAATGCACCACCCCATCTGCGCTGAGAGTGCAAGGATAGATCTAATGGAAGAGTACCTCACGACTGGTGCGAAAGTATCTTCATAGTCGATCCCCTCAACTTGTGAAAATCCTTGGGCCACAAATCTAGCCTTTTACTTCTCCACACTCCCATCCGCAACTTGCTTCACCTTATAGATCCATCTAGATCCAGCCACTGATTTTCCGACCGGCCTTGGCACAATATCCCATGCACTGTTCTTAACAATGGAGTCATACTCCTCTACCATAGCATCAACCCAAATTTGTTGTTGCACTACTTCTTGAAAGGAAGATGGTTCTATCACAATACACTTTCTCATAAGAGCCATGTATCCAGTAAACCTATTTGGAGACTGTCTTTGTCTGCGCAGTGAAGTAGGGGCTCCTACATTCTCTGCAGCATCAAGTCTCAATCTATCAGCTTCCATGGTGCGCCTTCTACCATTTATGGTGGTTGGCTTTGCATGAGTGTTTTCTACCACTCCATGATCCTTTGCATGTGGTTTCTCCACATCTTGAGGTTCATTCTTTCAAACCAAGATTTCCTCCTCTGCATGCAAATCCATCTCCCTCTCAAGGGACAATCGCATGGCTTTCTCCTCATCAATTTTTATATCCCGTCGCACAACATTCATTATGTTGTTTGGAAAATACACCCAATAGTTGTGGGGATTTCAGTGTACCCCACAAATATCTCAATCTCAACTGTTGATTCAAGCTTCTTCCTGACGTCTTTGGTCACATGCACATAAATAGATGAGCCAAAAATCTTAAAATGTGAAACATCAGGTTTATTACCATTAAAATACTCTTCTAGTGTACTCATGCCAAGTATCCAATGAGGATAATGGTTTTGCACAAATACCGTTGTGTTACATGCCTCCTCCCACAGATGCAACGGTAGACCCTGATCATGCAACATCGCTCGTGTTGCACCCACAAATGTTTTGTTCTTTCTTTCTGTGACCCCATTTTTTTGTGGGTCATGAGGCGCAATAAACTCTCTTTCAATTCCTTATTTGATGCAAATTTTCTTGAATTCATTGGAGATGTAATCACCACCATTGTCGCTCTTAAGAGCCTTCACATGCTTCCCCATGTATTTCTCCACCAGTGCTTTAAACTCAAGAAATTTTTGAGAACGTTTGATATTTCTTTTGCATGATGTAGATCCAACACTTTCTATAAAATTCATCAACAAATATCACATAGTACTTATGATTTTCTTTCGAAGCAATAGAGAATGGTTCACACACGTCTGAGTGAACTCTCTCAAGGATATCCGAGGCTCGGTTCTCCTTCTTGTGAAAAGCTACCTTTGCATATTTCTCCATTGTACATCCCTTTCATGTGTCTGACTGCGCAAGAGTACCCTTGGGAAGACCCATAGAAATTTGCTGCATAAACGTCAAGGCTCCGTGGTGTAGATGGCCCAATATTTTGTGCCATAACTCACCCTCATCTCGGCTCACTACTTTATCCGCCTTACCCACCAATTTTTCCCAACCATCTACATCAAGTTTATAGAGATTCTTCACACAAATCCCAATATTCTTGGCTTGTCTTGTTGTTTTGTGTTGCAAGAAATTTTTTCCCTCACTGAAAACAACATCATAGCCTCTATCCTCCAACATTGTGACTAAGACCAATTTTTTTCTTCAAGTTCGGTACATGCATTACATATTTTAATTGAAAGGGTTTACTTAACTGTCTTTGGAAGGTAAATGTACCAATCCAAATAGCACTGTACCGCCTGTCATCACCCATTTCAATATGCATATGGAGGTCCTTCTCCTCCAAGCTACTGAAAAGTTCTTTGTCTCCCGTCATGTGAAAGGAAGCACCACTATCCAAGTACCACAATGATCCCATTACACTTGACACCATGCATGCAATGAGCGAGAATTCAAGCTCAAATTACGAGGCCAAAGCCTCATCAGCTGTAGATATTGAAGCCTTCTTGTTCTTCTTCTTTTGTGGACAATTAGTGGCATAATTTCCATGCTCGTGACAATGAAAGCACTTCACTCTGGACATGTCGCACTTCTTGCCATCTTTACCAGACTCATATTTGGAATGGAATTTCTTCCCTTTCCCCTTCTTCGCCTTGGAAGAAAAAGCTCAATTATATTATGCCTGAATTCTTCTTGCACCAAATCCAACCAAAGTCATTCCTAATATGGCAGCTTTTCCCTTCCATTGACAGAGTCCTAATAACTATGCCAAATCTTTAGAAGTCCTAGAAGAGCTAGGCTCAGCAAGTCATCATCAACGACAGTAATGCCGACGCTCCCAATCTCATCCCGACATTAAACAAACTTTGTTAAATGTTCCAACATGGTGTCGCCTTTCGCCATTTTGATTTTCCTCAGTTTATCCTTCAGTGCCAATTTTATATGATCACTGTTGCTCTGAAATAGATCTGTCAAATATTTACACATTGAATATGGTGTCACTTTTCCATGGATACTTGAGACAATGTGGTCTCATACTCCCTCCAATAAGATCCTCCTATCCTTTGCAACCTTCTTTTTCCAAGCATCAAGATTTGCATCATCTGCTATAGCGGGTTTGGGAACAACATTGTCAATGAATTCTTTCAACCCATTGTCCTCCAGTACTTCCTCCATCCTATATTTCCAAGCAATATAGTTAGAGCCACCCTTGAGTGCATACTCTTATCTCAAACCATTGAAATCCATTTCAATCCTGAATCCCCTCTCGCACCAAGAATGTCTTTTGCAAATTCGAATTTTATTCAGTCGCATACTTAGCTTCTCCTCCACTTTAGTGATTTCCTGTGCTATGATACCATGTAGAAATTATACAATCATATGTATATCAATGGATTCAATATGATCTAAAAATGTACTAAATCTAGATACCGAATCCTTGTACAAATAAATTGCGGAAATTAAACACAAATGCCAATCACATGAAGCAAAGAAAGAATCAAATCAAACCACAACACAGATAATTTCCTGGGGAAATCTTGCTGCTCAAAACCCCTCTATCTTCTATTGTATATTAACCATGGAATCATGAACAAATTACAATGCACTCTTCTCACAAGAGTCTTTGGCACTCTCACAACTGTCTCACAATGTCCTGGACAAAATTGACCAACACTTAGCCAATTCTCAGCCTCTAAATAGGCTGCCTTGCTTGCGCAATTCCTGATGAATGCAATCCCTATTATTTAGGAATTTTGGCCTTCCTAAAATGTGCAAGGATCATGGGCACTCCAATGGATGTATGGTTCCATGTAGGCAACCTACTAATCACACAAATGATAGTTAACCTCCCTTTAACCTTTGTCTCAACTGGGTCTCCACTTGAACTGAGATGCATGCATCTATTAATAGTAAATCATCAGTTGCATGGAAGATCACTGATTGTGAATTAAATAATATTTAATTCACTTGATCTCTCACTAGTGCAACAAACAGTTACAACTAGTTCAACTAACTCTAACTCACCTAACTGTGTTAAATGATTACTCATGCATTAAAATAATGAACCAACTACAATTCGAACTCCATAACTAATAGAATTACTCAGCATGTCTCACCAACCACCCTCAACTCGAAATACATGAGCCAACTAGGTTTATCACACTGAGTTAATTGTTACAAGTGATCATTAGATAAGATTACATTTTATTGTCCAATTTAATCAAGGGAAAATTAAATTAGAAATTGCACCAAATTAATTAATTAATTTGGCCATCACACTAATGTATCGCTAGGACCTATTGGTCCCACACTAGTGTGGGTGCTATAATTTCTTGTTGGACTTCAACATAAGGTGTATTCCAATCTTCTGCTACTATAGGTACCATCGGGCTTCAACTCTAATTCCAACCTACATGGATATAGGTATCATATCCAAGGTCGAAGCTCCACAAGCACAATGATACCGTCTCTACGTCGAGATATAAACATCATCACAGGCCAACCAAATGTCCTCCCAAGCATCATACAAGCACACAGCCCAAAATGCTTCATCTCTCCCTATAAACAAAATCAGATATACCCATCAGTCTAAGAAATCTTCCAAAATGTTCAATCTTCTTTATGGGGAGATCTGCATGTAGAATCACAAACCCAATTAGAAACATACCTTAAAATGTATACAAGTTAGAACAAACCTCCAAGGTCCTCAAATATTTTGATGTTGATTATGTCATCGTCATATTATTCAAACTCATCTCGTCGGAAGCTTCCTTCTGCAATTTTCGAGCAGCACCAAACTTTGCCTCAGCATGTCTTTCAAAACACTGGAATCTTGTTTAGAACTTCATTAATCATGAACAACTATATGTAGTGCTTTAGCTATTCTCCGAACATATTATTTCTTCACGGTCTTATAGTTGTCACAATATGTCCTCCCTCTTAACTAGGGAGATATACCCTTTATTTATCCAAAACCTCTTTCTTTTAGTCTTACGATATATTTTATTTGTATCATCATATCATTGAAGAGACTTCAACCTTTCAAAGCTTCATTCCTTCAGGAATAACATTCTTTCTATGGAAATAAAGGCATCTATCCATTTTATGTCATAATAATTCTCACAACTCCTTCTTTCCATCATGCTCGTCATTATTATCAAGTCACCTTTAATTATGAGGTAGTTGAACATCTTCAAAGTCTTTAAGATGATATACCTACAAATTTTCAACAACAAGTACAACCTAGTACAAATATACAGAAGCATGAAGTTAACTTTGTCAAAATAGGGTTAGGATGTTATTACAAAGGGAGCATCAAAACAATCAAGCTTTAGACATCTAAAACTTAAACCTAGTTAGGTTCATATTCTAAAAGGGCTACATCTTTTATACCTTAGACACTCCTAGGAACCTCTACTAGTGTTTTGTCACGAACACTAGATCAATAAAACTAAATCATGGATATCAACAATCAAGTTAGCGTTTTATCATTTCATATCAAGGGTTTCATTATTTTTCCCTACAAACTTATGTCCATCTCTTATTAGGTTTTTTATTGTAAACCCTAGATACAAAAATAAAACTTCAAAATCAGATATACAACAATTTTTATGAGGCTATGGTTTCAATCATGTGAAAGTACATGCACTTAGGGTTTCATTCCTATTATTTTACATTAACTATTATTTGGTCATAAACCCTAATTCATCAAACCATAAAAATCTAGGGTTTCATCATATAATGTAGACATTAACAACAAAACCTAAAAAACTAGGGTTTCATATCAACAACCTTAAACATCAAGAGATTAGGATATTATAAACTTTAATAACAAACCCTAAGTAGGTTAGAGTTTCATCAAAACATCACCAAACCCTAAACATCAAAAGGGTAGCATTTTCATAGTGAACCCTAAAGATTAGGGTTTTACCAAAAGTGAACAAAAGGTAGATAGTATGATAAAGGTAGATTCAATCTAGAGATTAATCACCCTAACAATATAGATTGAATCTAGAGTTTAATCACCCTAACAATATAGCAAAACCTAAACATGAAAGAATTAGTAATATAGAGAAAATTCAGAAATGATCGTACCTATTTCAATGAATAGGACTAGTTATAAATGATGTGTACTTGAACATACCTTGAGTTGGTTCTTTCACAAACCTTCTAGGATTTCCTAAGGACTCCCTTTGAAGACTACCTTTGAATATAATCACTCTCCTTATATTTGCTAGCTTAGTCCTTCTAGAATATACCTGCAACATTTTTCTTGACAAGTACCTTTAAAAGTATGCAAGTACACGAATATAATCTAGGGTTTCCCATGAACTTTTAGAAGATGCATCTTAGGGATTTTGAGTACATTCCTAACTAGCTCTAAAGAATGATATGTTAAAACCTAGACGTCATTCCATCTTATTCTTTGCAAGGAATGTTATATATCTTACAAACCTTAGACATTAGGATTATTGAGAGGAAACAACCAAATGATAAAATATTTCATACTTTTAACAAATGAGCATTCTATACATACCTTGAGATTTCATACCTTGTCTTTCATGATTAAAGGATTGACATCCCATTTGAACTTGTAGCTTTTTCTTGAAATCTGAATACATATTGTTAGATGGTTGAAAGAAAAAAATAGTAATATCAATACTTACTTTAGTTAGATGATTATTTTAGGCTTGATGCTTTCTTTTGATTGTAGTGAGAATGAGCTTGCTACAAATTGATGAAGTTTCCTTTTGCTTGCTTAATAATGAAATATGTAACACTTATTCCACAAGGAATTTATATCTTGACCCTTTTACAACGTTCCATGGATTACAATATTAATAGACTTCAATATCATTATGACAGTAACTATGATCCTTCCAGGTCAGATTTTATGTTACTATTGAAGATTGAAACTCATATTTATATTCCCAAATTCTAATCTTTTATCAACAGGGTTCTCACTTATTTTAATATTGGGTTGATCGTAGCTTTGCAAACGTCCTATAATATTTTTAAATAGTTTTTTCTTGGTTCTTCGTTTAGCTGATTATAAGGGCTAACTTTTTTCCACAAAAGATGCTTGAATTTGCAATTTGGTTACTCACTAAACCTTGTAAATATATATCTCTAAAATGGATTGGAATTTGGATTTTTTTGGTCAATTCAAACCTTTTCTCTATCTTTTAGAGACCTCAGATTGGATAAGGCTTGAATCCATAATAAATGCTTCACGACTTCCTCTTACAGTTGAGATTTCCAAGTACTCTACCGCGACCCCAGTTGCAAAGGTAACACTTTATAATCATGCCTAGAACCTCGATTTTCTTCTCTCAAGGAACTCAACCTTGACAATGTTAGATATATCACCTATCAGATTCTTGTGATGATGTTTTTATGCTCCTTAAAACCTTCGCTCTTTTTGCCCGGAACTGCGGCCCTAATTGTAGAGATAAGCCCAAGTCTTTAACTCTTGTACAAGCCCAAAAAATTACTCTTTTCTAGATTGGATTTTCTTCCAGGTAACTTGGCCTTTCAAACCATTCTTCTTCACACAAACTTGATCTTCTAGCTGCCTAGTTTCATGAACCTTTAGCTGTGATACCATGTTGAGAAATCTAGGGTAACTTAGTTAGCGCTTATTTAATTTGATTTCTCTTAAATTTGATAGTTGCTTGTGATATTCTTATTATAATTTTGTTCTTCTTGTTATAATTATGTTCTTAATCATAAAAAAATTACAAAAACATGAATATCATTATATACACCAGATGTAGGCACTCATGCAGGGAAAAATGGACACCAGATGTAGGCACTCAACCAGGGCAAAACCCTTAGGAAGGGGAAAACCTAGTCAAACTCTTCCACTAGTAGATTCAACTCAAATTGAGACAACCATGATCCAAGACCAAGACAAGTGATCTCATTCTCTTAACAAAGTCAACCTCTCAAGTCAAACTTTAGTCCAAGTCAACACAACTTTGTTTCTTAGCAAAGATCTTGGCCTGCCTGCAATTTTTTAAGCTTGCACTATATTTTTGGCCGTGCAACTCTGTGATTCCATTATAGGAATTCTCGGTCCTTGAACTTTTTGGTTCCATTACAAACTTATTTTTTAGTACTTTTATTTCTTTGTTTGATATTCTTCATTTATGCGATGATAAGTCCTCTCAAAATATGCTTCTCACACTCCTTTTTCCTTGCAACAACTTCAAATCCAAATTGCTTGATAATCAACTTCCAATAGGTTGAATGCACTTCTATTTTTATTATTTTACAAGGTGATGTTTTCCCTTTATGAGGCCGACTTTATGTGGAGAGTAGACCGACTTGGTGGAGGAGGCTAGTGTTACAAAATTTGACCCTTTTATAATTTTACAAACCCCAAGAAGGGTCTATAATTTTATGACATGGACAAGGAATTTATAACTCAACCCTAGAATAATTTAGTGGAGGATTTTGAACTAGAAACAAGTAAACAAAGCATGAAACCCATGCTTAATAATAAATTTTCTTTTTTTATAAAAAAATATTTTCCTTTCTTTTAATGAATAAATCACATCATGACTCAAATACAATTATGAAGACCGACACTAGTTACATTCTTCAACATACATTTGTGGGGTTGTAACTTTATACTACATTAAAGGCATCCATCTAGTAAGAAATTATGACCAATTAAAGAAAACATTAACATGCATGGCATTGGATAAATTTTCACATGTGGATAAAAAGTAAAGAACATTCTAGAAAGTTCAAAATGGTAGTGTGAATAGAGTGCTGAAAAAAGAAATCAATTTCCTATGATCATTGAAAGTAATAACATGAAAAGTAACATAAGGCAAAAAGGAACGAAATATAACTAAGTGTCAAGATAAATTATTCCTTAACATTCTGTGTAAATATCATGAATTCCATTTTACACCTCGCAATATTTTTCTAAGAATGTTCGATTCTTGTTGCACTTTCTTCATCCATTTATGTGTATTGATAGGATGCAAGAAGAGGTTCAAAATGTTCAATCACAATCCAACATGAAAAATAACATTTCTTTTGGAATCAAACATCACAAAAAGGGACGAAACTTAAGCATATCCTTATATAAATGTAGTTGGCCCATTCAAAATTTTCAATCATACTCCACCATAAAAAAGAACATTGATTTTGGAAACAAAATTCACAAAAAGGGATGAGAAAAGCATGCCCTTAAATAAATGTACATGGCTTGTTTCTTTCTGATAGAAATGTCCCATAGGGTTCTTTACACTATCAAAACGTTTAAAATTACCTTGATCATGCCAATTACTTCCGGATCAGTTTTGCATTGCATCTTCCTCCTCTACCTATTTCACATCTAATTTATTGGATATCCACTTAACTAAAGAAAAATAAGGAATTCATGAGTTTGCAGGACCATATTTATCATCACGTTAACCATAACGTTCATTTCTACCAATTACTAATATATTTGAGGTCCAACCTACGTAACAAACAAAAATATGAAACTTTTAGTCAATAAAAGGCAATTCGTATTGTTCATTCCATGATAGCCAGATCATTTTGATCTGCTAAAGCTAGCAGACCATTCTTCCTCTATAAAAGAATTGAAAATAGGGAAAATATATAAGAGGGACAATTGTTTTCCCCAAGTACTGGAGTCAAATGTGGAGGAACAAATGCTAGATCTCACATTCATCTTATCTAAAGAGACCAAGAAACCGTCTCCCAAATACTATAAACATAAAATTTCCTGCTATCACACATGAATTGGTGGCAATGAAATTAAGGGTGTCACTGCTATTGTAAAAAATTGTGCCACCAAGAGGAAGATTGAGATTATTCGTTCAATAATAATAACTCTAGATACCACAAAGACATTATTATTGGGCAACATTCCCTTTGACAAGAAGTTCCATTCCAAATACACTTGAAGACATACACGTCTGTAAACATGGAGCCATTTGTTCTTCTAATGTAAGGTTGTAGTCCTAATTTTGATTGTAGTGAAAGGAGTGCTTAAGGAGATACTCTTAGACCCATTTTTTTATATATTCAGACTATCAAAGGTAGGCGTGATCAATTCCTCAAATAAAACATAGTAATTAAAGGACAAAATGAAAACTACTTCCCTTTTCAATAGTCTACCGTAATCAAGCAAGAAAATGACATACTTTTGACACCATTCCATCTTCCCATGCTACTTGGATATCTCCATCCTCACCACCTATGAAATTCCTAGAACAAGATAGATTAGATTCTTCAAGACTCTTGTCAAGATTTACCTTCTTTTTGTCTTTTCTTTAGATTTTTCTGGCTTGTAGAGAGATTTGTAGTCTTAATAACATTTTTGGTTGTTGTTTAATCTTCACATTCTATTTATCCAACCAACTAATTAAATTTTCCAAGCACTTTCATTTCCTAGGGACCAAAGGGAGATGCATAATGATTCCCCCAATAAAGTAGTCATAAGTTGGATGCTTAATTATCTCATAAAAAATTACCATCTCCTCGCCATCAAATTTTCATGTATCTTCTTAACAATCCATGGCCTTCAATCACCTTACACTTGCTCTACGCTCCATTGTATCCACACTCTTTACAACTCCTACTCATTTGGATTTATCATTTGAACCCTTCTTCAATATATTATTCAAGAAAGAAGTCACGATCTGCAAGATCATAAATGGGAATCAAAGTTTTAGAATCTATAACACATCTCCTTGTGCCATCTTGCCTCGGTCTGATTCAAAGTTGGATGACATTCGAGACTGCCCTATCTCTACTCCCAAACCCTAACGAGAACCATTACTTATAATCCTCTAATCAATCACAACCCCACGGTCTACGATTCCAATTATTGGTTCTCCCCATGGACGCCATGTGTTAAATCTTGGCTTCTTTTATGAATGTTGAAAATTAATTTTTTTTCTTGGCTTCTCTTTGAATGTTAGATTTCAAGATTCTAAATCTCCCCAAATCTCTTAGATGCTTGAAATTAAGCTCCATTTGACCAATATCTCTGCAATTTCTTGCGAAGATTGCTTAAAATGTTAGATTTAAGTGCTTGAATACACATCCTTCGAAATAATTATTTTTTCTCGTGGTGGGTAATGAGGTTTAATTTTGTAGTTGAATGCGAGCATGGAGCCATTATTGTTGTACATGAGCCCTAGGTGCGGAGCCTCTATGTTTGGCCATGGATAAAGTTCTTGGCAGATGGCCAAATTTCTGAAATATGCCTTATTGTTCTATGAATACTCCATCAATGTGACCTACAACAAGTTGAACATCACATTTTCACCAGAGAACCTGAGCTCATATGCCTTTGTCAATGGCATTAAGGTTGAATCGATGCCAAATCTCTTTGACGGAGAACCATTCTTGGTCGAGCTCAAAAACAAGGTGACCGTACCCATCAGTTCTTCTGATGTTATGCAAATCATGTACAAGCTCAACGTGGGTAAGCAAAGTATAAACATAAGAGAAGACTTGAACCTGAGTCAGACCTAGTGTGACGACCTGAGCCACATCATAAAAAATGATTGGACGAAGGAGAACAAAAATCGAAGGATATTGTTGGTTGGGATTTTCCCAACCCAACCCCGCAGAGAAACACCTTCGTTGTAATTAGTATATGCACCAAAATTGTATCATAAAACATTGCACAAATTTATTAATATTCAAATAAGTGAATCATAGTTAAAGGGTGGACAATAAGTTGTCAGTTGCATTCAAGGGTGATTATTGTTATCACAATTACGAGTTAACCTACAATAGGAAAGCAAGAGAATCCATTAAGAATGTAAAGCTTCTCAAAATTATATCATAAAACATTTCACAAATTTATTAATATTAAAATAAGTGAATCATAGTTAAAGGGTGGACAATAAGTTGTCAATTGCATTCAAGGGTGATTATTGTTATCACAATTACGAGTTAACCTACAACAGAAAGGCAAGAGCATCCATTAAGAATGAAAAGCTTCTCAATAGTTGGCAATTAGAGTTCAAGTATTTATATTAGAAAAATTATTATGTCGATAGTGTGTTTATTTTGGAATACAGTTTCCAAAATTTCAATTTAATTATCAAGAATTATTAGGTGGATGTTAGGGATTTAACCTCCACTGAATATTCTAAAATATTATTAATAATAACACAAATCGGTTGAGATTTATCTCCAAAGAAGTTATGCCCTTTTGTCACTTTCAATTAAATTGATTGATTAAATAAAATATCATAATAACCAATGTCATATGAAATGAATTATGGTCTTTTGGACATGTGGTATTGGCCCATGGTATTGTAACAAAGCCTATTTAGAGATATGATAAAGTGGGGGTGAATCTCCATGGTCAAGAATCTTGTTACATGTTTTTTTAAATGTATATATGTTTAACTTATATATTGATTATTTTTTAAATAGTAATAACAATAATAATAATAATAAGGAGTTGTCTACTGACGCAACAGAATAGCCCGAATGACACTTTTTTGCCAGAATTTGGTAAAAAAAAATCAAAAAATCAAGTAGTTGGAGTGTTTGAATTGTATATTTGATGGTGGAAATGGACTCAGCATCATAAAAAAACCTTAGGAAACCCAAAATACTAAAATTTAACTACTGTAACCGAGATTTTCAAAAATATTTGCCGGAATTTTTCACAATCTTACCAAAATTTATGGGTTATATACAGTTGGTTTTTTAGACTATGGCATAATAATAATAATAATTTTATAATTTAGTTAATTCTATGATTTATTTAAATTTTAGCAAAGTGAGATGTATAATGAAGTGTTTTTATGTTTATCATGGATTAATGCCTATAGACATTTGAGTCATTTAATTTATATGATTGGGCTAGCATATAGCTCAAATGGCTTCATAGTTTGTTCAAAGTGTTATTGTGATTTGTGGCAATCTCACTATTAAAAAAAAAAGGTTTCAAATAGTGGTGGACTAAGGTAGATATGGAAAATGCAATAATGATTGCAAAGACTTTACATATTCCAAAAGAGTAGTAGTTAGTAGTGGGGAATTTCAAAAAACATTTTGGGCGAATGGTTTAACAAGTGAAAAGAAGAGGGGACTAATTACTTATTATGTCAAAGGGCACTTTTTACATCCCAATATGAGGGAGGTGTGTAATTTCTTCCATGCTCAATATGGAGATGGCATATGGTATTTAGAAATATATTAATAATAAATAAAACTTTTTTTTGTTTTTTGCATAAGACTAATTTCTATTATATGGTACAAAAAAAGTACATTCCAACTTCTTGACCAGGATTTCTGAGTTAGCCAACCCCGATTGGAAAGAGATAAGTCAAAATTTCAAAAATGGGGCTACTCCCTTGGGGGAAGCCAACCCATAAAGCACTCCGAAAAACATAGAGAGAGCTTCCCCTAATGGGGAAACCAACCTTTAATAGAAGATCCAAGAAGCTAAGTTTTTTGTGAAGATTAAAAGTTAACATATAGAATATAGTAAAGCAATAAAAAACTGGAGAAAGAGGAGCCATGGCACCACAATTTCTGGTCCTTTGCATCTTGGAGCTACAGACGAGGCGGTTCTTCCACTATGTAGCACCTATAATTAGAGGGGTTGTCCTCCTTCTTGGAGAATTGAGGGTCTAGCTCTGGCATGGAGGTGGAGCGAGCACCTGTGTCTTCTGCCTTGTTCGATTGCCTGGCACCTTCGGCTGAGCTGTTGCCCCCACTTTTAGAGGTTTCCTCCATGCATTTGACGAGCAGAGCCACCATTTTTCTAGGCAGCAGGGAGGAAGAACGAGAGAGAGTGGATTTTTGTGGCCTTTTCCTAGACCTAGATCCAGAATTTCTTTGTAGATCTTTTAGAATTCGAATTGAGAGATGGGCTGAGAAGAGCTGAGGGTCAAAGACCTCCGGCGCATCCATGGCCACTGAGAAAGCCATTGTGCGCTCTGCCATGGTTGGAATTGGAGGGCAAGATGGTGAACCTCTGCCTCCTCCCCAATGGCAGCACATTCAGTGTCGGCGAGCCATGGTATCAGTAGAATTATGAGGATGTAGATGAGGCGGATGAGTAGAGGGAATTGGACGAGAAGTGGACTGATGAGAAACAACATGAAGCGAATGAGTAGAGGGAGACTAAACAATGGTTTGAGGAGTGGAAGCACAACGAGGACCAACAGAGCATAGAGCAAGAACTTGTAAAGCAAGCCCGAGGGAAAGACGGAGGGAGGCGCGGGACAATTGCGGGCAGGAGTTGGCACCATTACCCATAAAAGGGCAGAGCACTCTACAATTCGGACGAGGCAGGATTGAATGCGCATTATGCGGAATTGAATGTTGAGGAATGCACCAGGCCGAGGACCAGCGAAGCAAATTTAAGGCTCTCATGCTTGGGGCAGGTGCAACCTTGTTGAGAGAACAACTGCGAGGTAGTGGAGAGGCCATGTGTCTTGCCAGCAGAGCGCGTCTATTCACCTGCATCCGAGGAAAACATTTCATTGTTAATCATAAACAAAATATTTTAATATCCACTTTATGGCATTTAAAAATATATTAATATTTTTGTGTGTGCATTTTTCACATTTTAAAACATTTCAATGTTAGTTATAAATAAATTATTTCAATTATTTCAATGTTAGAAATATATTAGTAACAAATATTTATTTATTTATTTATTTTTATTTATTTTATTTTTTTCATAAGACTAATTTCTATTATATGGTACAAAAAAAGTACATTCCAACTTCTTGACCAGGATTTCTGAGTTAGCCAACCCCGGTTGGAAAGAGATAATTCAAAATTTCAAAAATGGGGCTACTCCCTTGGGGGAAGCCAACCCATAAAGCACTCCGAAAAACATAGAGAGAGCTTCCCCTAATGGGGAAACCAACCTTTAACAGAAGATCCAAGAAGCTAAGTTTTTTGTGAAGATTAAAATTTAACATATAGACTATAGTAAAGCAATAAAAAACTGGAGAAAGAGGAGCCATGGCACCACAAATTCTGGTCCTTTGCATCCTAGAGCTACAGACAAGGCAGTTCTTCCACTATGTAGCACCTATAGTTAGAGGGGTCGTCCTCCTTCTTGGAGAATTGAGGGTCCAGCTCTGGCGTGGAGGTGGAGCGAGCACCTGTGTCTTCTGCCTTGTTTGATTGCCTGGCACCTTCGGTTGAGTTGTTGCCCCCACTGTCATAGGTTTCCTCCATGCATTTGACGAGCATAGCCACCATTTTTCTAGGCAGTGGGGAAGAAGAACGAGAGAGAGTGGATTTTCATGGCCTTTTCCTAGACCTAGATCCAGAATTGCTTTGTAGAGCTTTCAGAATTCAAATTGAAAGATGTGCTGAGAAGAGTTGAGGGTCAAAGACCTCCGGCGCATCCATGGCCACCGAGAAAGCCATTTGTGCGCTATGCCATGGCTAGAATTGGAGGGCGAGATGGTGAACCTCTGCCTCCTCCCCAATGGCAACGCATTCGGTGGCGGCGAGCCATGGTATCAGTAGAATTATGGGGATGAATATGAGGCAGATGAGTAGAGGGAATTGGACGAGAAGTGGACTGATGAGAAACAACGTGAAGCGAATGAGTAGAGGGAGACTAAACAATGGTTTGAGGAGCGGAAGCACAACGAGGACCAGCAGAGCATAGAGCAGGAACTTGTAAAGCAAGCCCGAGGGAAAGACGGAGGGAGGCGCGGGACAATTGCGGGCAAGAGTTGGCACCATTACCCATAAAAGGGTAGAGCACTCTGTAATTCGGACGAGGCAGGATTGAATGTGCATTATGCGGAATTGAATGCTGAGGAATGCACCAGGTCGAGGACCAACGAAACAAATTTAAGGCTCTCATTCCTGGGGCAGGTGCAGCCTTGTGGAGAGGACAACTGCGAGGTAATGGAGAGGCCATGTGTCTTGCCAGCAGAGCGCGTCTATTCACCCGCATCCGGGGAAAACATTTCATTGTTAATCATAAACAAAATATTTTAATATCCACTTTATGGCATTTAAAAATATATTAATATTTTTGTGTGTGTATTTTTCACATTTTAAAACATTTCAATGTTAGTTATAAATAAATTATTTAAATATCCATTTTAAGTTTATATATATACATGTGTGCTTGAGAAAATAAAGTAATTGAAAGTAAACAAATTCTTATTTAATAAGTAATTATGCCACCCTCCCCCCCCCCTTTTTTCCTTTTTTTTAATATTTTTGTTATGAATATAATTATTTTTCCTTGGATTTTTTTATTATTATATAAAACTAATATAAATAAATAATAATAATGAATTGATCTAGGAGGATCTTGTTCAATGCAGTTTGGCAAAGAGGTCCAGTCAACTCCAAAAGTTCGATGTCCGGTTTAGTCTTCATATCGTAAGTTTCGCCAGTGAAGAAGTCCTCAAGTTGATCATGGTTCAGTTTGGGTTCATAATGTACTTCAGTGTTGTCTTTGTTGCGTGGCAAGATGTAAGATGTCATTGTGTAAAGGTGAAGTGGGTCAACTGGTCATGGTGAAGAAAAACTATGCAAAAGGACCTAAATCCTATTCCTAAATTCCTAAAAACCTAAGCTAAAGTTGAAGATAAAATCATTTAATGGTGCTAAGACCTAAACCCTAGCACTAATCCTAAGATTCTAAATCCTAAGGTCTAAAGAAAACCTAAGCACTAAACTTTGATATAAGACTTTTTGGTCTATGTAAAAAACTTTATATTAAAGTTTAAAAACCCATAGCAGCAAACAGTATAGTTAAACTATGTCGGAAAAAGGCTAACCACTACCATGTGAGCAGATGTAATGAAACCGCAGCGGAAATGTCAAATAACTGTTGGATCCATAGGACCGCGTCGGAACCGCATCTACATGTGACAGGTTTATAAAACTGCAACATTTATCGTTGGGTTTAAACCGTAGCTGAAACCATCGGAGATTTTCATGTGAGCGTTGCGGAGAAGATAACCCGTAACCGTTGGACCTAACTGCAGATGTAGCCGCCAGAAAGATCTGATTCACATGCCGCCACTGTTTTGGCTAACCATTAGGGATAAAATTATATCCAAAGTTTATTGGGTTTTAAATCTAATATGCGCTAAGGATCTAATTAACACACCTTTATCCTATCTGCTAGGTGTCACAATGTGACAAGACCAACACATCCTCACACTGATTTTGCTTAACCATATGCATAAATTGGCATCTAGGAGTACGAAGCCAAGCCTTTATAAACCATGAAAATTTATTCCATAAGACATTGAGTGCTTTTGGAGTTCAGCTTCAGAGGGATAGAGGCAATTTTGTTTTCAGCATAGCTCGACCATCCGGAAGCGGAATTGAGCGCAGAGACAGGCGTTGAAAATATGAGAGAGAGAGCTTCCTGTTGCTAGTGGCCAGAAGTACCTGTGAGCATGATCAGTCTGGTGTTTTTTCTGGTAAATAATTCCACAGATCAATCCTAATAAAGCGGACGCCCATCTTGAAAGCGGACCTAGAGACATAGTCCACCAAGGACGAACTCCGTAATCAATGTTTGCTGATTCTTCTCTCCGTTATTTGTTGTGTTTTCATTCTTAATTTGCTGCTAGTTTAATTCGTGAATGATTTCCTTCAGTCTTCCATATTAAAGCATTCATCAGTTAACGATCAATTCACTTAATGGAAAACTAATCAAACTATCTCAACACATAATCAATCACATTCAAATCATATATTTTGGTATCAGAGCAGGTTGTGATTTGTAGTTTGTTTTCCAGTGGATGTTAACTAGGTTGGGATTGCAACGTGGAGAAGGAAAGCTTGAAGATTTCGATCCATTTATTAGAAAGCAGAAAGTTGTTCATCAATCAACGATGATAGGGACTGAGAACGTTGAGACTCTTGAAGCTCCTAAACCGAAACCCATGGATGAGAATAAAATCCATTAGATGTTTTTAAACATGCAGCAAATGTTGGTAGAATTATATGAAGATAAGAATATGAGAGATGCAGCCTCATCGTCAAAGGAATCAAAGAAGGACAAGGGTAAAGGCAAGGAAAATAAACCTCCTTCTCCTCCATCATCTCCATCATCATCATCATCTTCTTCTTCTTCTAGTTCTGAATCTGAAAAATAAAAGAAACTTCAGAGTCCACTTTTGAAACTTGATGTTAAGTTTGAATTACCTGTGTATGATGGTGATATGAACCCTGAGAAACTAGATAATTGGGTAAAAGAGTTAGAAGTCTATTGTCGTATTCAAAATATTAGTGATGATAAGACAAAGATCCAATTAGCTACTCTTAGAATGGGGGGTACTGCTTTGATCTAGTGGGAAAATAAGACACAAATAGATTTAAAGCGTAAAGGAAAAGTTATCACCTCATGGACTAAGTTTTTAAAAGCTCTAAAGAAACAATTCTATCCTTTGGGTTACACACAACAAGTTGTTATTGATTGGCAGCGCTTGCGACAAGGTAAAGGATAGAATGTTCAAGAGTTCACTCAAGAATTCAGAAATAAATCGTTAGTGCTTGATATTTGTTTGGACACAAAAGAAACTTTGTTGAAGTATATTGGCAGTTTACATCATATTTGTAGAATACATTATTAATGTTCAATCCTAATGACTTTGATGAAGTTTGTGTTCAAGATATTCATGTCCAATCAGGTGGTAGACCTTTCAAGTTTACACCAATGACATCCAAGCAGTTGGAAACCAAATACAACAAAAAGAAGGGCAAGTCAAAGGGAAAGAAAACTGCCATAGCTCAGAAGGAAGGTGAAAGACCTACCTATATTCACTGCCAGAGGATCGGGCATGATGAAGCTAGGTGTTGGAAACTTCACCCGGAACTCAAGCCAAAGAAGTTCCAAAAGAAGAAAGGTGAAAAGAAGGCTGATACAACAATCCAACAAGACTTGGAGTCCGATTCATGTGATGAAGGGAAAATAACCGCAATGGTTATGACAGGCAAAAATTCTGATGCTATTTCAAGTTCAAGTACTTCTGCTTCTTCTTCAAACATTAATCACCTAGGTGAAGATAAAAGAATTGAGTTATTTCATATAAGGGTAACTTCTAAGCACATGAAAATAGATACATTGTTTGACACAGGGTCACAAGAAAATTTGATATCTAAATCATTGGTTAATAAATTGGGTTTGAAAACACATAATCATCCAAAACCATATCCATTGGGTTGGAAAGGAATAGACTCAGATTCATGTTACCAAGCAACGTCGTTTAAAATTTTCCATCACAGCGAATGACATTGATGAAGTGGATTTAGATGTGATACCATTAGACATCTGTGGAATAGTGCTAGGAACTCCTTATCTCTATGATCGTGATGCAAGATTTCATAGGAAAGAGCATAAGTATCATCTTAAGAAAGATGGGATTGAATACATTGTTAGGGCACATAAAATTAAAACTCACTTGGATTTAGTTAATGCTAATAAGATGAAGTGCTTAATAAGTTCAAGTAAGAGATATATACTCATGTTTGTTAAATAACAACATAAGGATCTTAAGGATGCTTGTTCAGGTTGTGAAACTCAGTTTAAAGATAGTTTGGTTAAAGTGGTAGATTCATTTCAAAGGCTATCTAAAGAATCAAAACATCTACTTCATAAACGAGAAATGCAACATGAGAAACAATTGATGTCTGTTGCCCCTTTTCCTAATATTGGAATATATCACAAGTCAGTTATAGAGCACAAAGAAATAAAGCAACAAATTCCAGGGATGGTTGGAAAAGAATCCATGCGACCCAATTCATCTCCATGTGGTTCACCCATAATTTTGGTTTCAAAGAAAAATGGGACATGTGGAATGTGTGTCGATTTTTAAGTTTTTGATTCATTTAAGCAGAAAATTTTCACAACATTATTAGATCATCAACAACCATTTGAAGTTAAAACATATGCTAGAGGTTATGCAATGGAAACAGTGATTCGCACAGATCATCAGTTGCTTCAATACCTTCAGTCACTTACTAAGTTGCAACAATATCGCCACTACAGATGGATGGGATTTTTTCAACAAATTCACTTAGTAATTAAAGACAAGAAAGGTGTAACAAGTAAAGTAGTTGATATGTTGTCTAGACCGTCTTTGAATGCTTCAGTAGTACTGCAGAATAGTTCATTGAAATATGAAATTTGTGTAGAACAATATAGTACTGATGATGATTTCGAAGATTATTATGAATCACGAACTCATGGTACTCAGATAGAAGAAATCAATTATCATATTCATGACAGATTGTTATATCATCTAGGTAAGTTGTGTATACCGCAGACAGAAAGAGTGTAGGTTATTCAAGAAGCCCATCCTTCTCGGATTGCAGGACATTTTGGCATAAGCAAGATTATGGCGCAAAGTCAAAGGTATTGTTACAGGCCTCATATGTATGAAATAGTTTCAAAGTACATTAAAGGATGTGTAATGTGTTCGACAAGCAAGCCAAGCAATGGAAAGATTGGTTTGTACATGCCACTTCCAGTTCCTTTGCCATGGGACAACATGGATTTCATTGAAGGACAGACATAAATGGTGAACAGGACCGGGATACATATTCTTCGAGGTTACTGCAGTAAACATCCTAAGTTGTGGGATGAATCTTTACCTTATGTGCATCATGTTTACAATCAAGCCTTACATTTTTCTCTAACTGCGCCACGACAAGCATTGAGTCAAGCCAAGTACAAATTGCGCCATGAAAAGCATCGATTCAATCATCATTTTCAGGTCGATGATCAGGTATGGTTGTATATCAGTAAAGTTAGGTTGAAAGGAGAAGGTAAGAAACTGAAATCTATCAGGTATGGTCCTTTCAAGATTGTTGAGAAGATTGACAATAATGCATTCCGATTAGATTTACTGCCTTACATGCATATTTATTTAGTTGTTAATGTAGAAAATTTGAAGTTGTATGAACCTCCGATGATCATTGATCCTGAGGAAGATACACAGATTCCTACTATTGATGATTTATCACCTGAGTATATGAATGAGTTGCAGGAAGATACCATCTTGGATAGGCGAGTTCGTACTTCCAGACGAGGAGATGTGGAATATCTTTGAGTGGGCCTCAAGGGCATGAATCTGAGAAAGGCGAGATGGATAGAAATTGGAAAAGTGAGGGAGTTGTACTCTCACTTGATATATGTTTAAAATCAAAATTTTGTGGTCCAAAAGTTTTCAAGTGGAGAGGATTGATCCAGGAGGATCTTGTTCAATGCAACACGGTAGAGAGGTCCAGTCAGCTCCAGAAGTTCGATGTTCGGTTCAGTCTTCATATTGTAAGTTTCGCTAGTGAAGAAGTCCTCAAGTTGATCATGGTTCAGTTTGGGTTCATAATGTACTTCAGTGTTGTCTTGGTTGTGTGGCAAGATGTAAGATGTCATTGTGTAAAGGTGAAGTGGGTCAAATGGTCATGTTGAAGAAAAACTATGTAAAAGGACCTAAATCCTATTCCTAAAGTCCTAAACACCTAAGCTAAAGTTGAAGATAGAATCATTTAATGGTGCTAAGACCTAAACCCTAGCACTAATCCTAAGATTTTAAATCCTAAGGTCTAAATAAAACCTAAGTGTAAACTTTGATATAAGACCTTTTAGTCTATGTAAAAAACTTTATATTAAAGTTTAAAAACACACATCAACAAACCGTATAGTTAAACTGCATTGGAAAAAGGCTAAGCACTACCATGTGAGTAGGCGTAATGGAACCGCAGCGGAAATGTCAGATAACCGTCGGAGCCATAGGACCACGTCGGAACCGCATCTACATGTGACAGGTCTATAAAACCGTAACATTTATCGTTGGGTTTAAACCGTAGCCGAAACCGTCGGAGATTTTCATGTGAACGTTGCGGAGGAGATAAACTGTAACCGTTGGACCTAACCGCAGATGTAGCCGCTGGAAGAATCGACCTAAATTGGCATCTAGGAGTATGAAGCCAAGCCTTTATAAACCATGACAATTTCTTTCATAAGACATTGAGTGCTTTTGAGTTCAGCTTCAAAGGGATAGAGGCAGTGTTGTTTTCAGCATAGCTCGACCATCTGGAAGTGGAATTGAGCGTAAAGACAAGCGTTGGAAAGCTGATAGAGAGAGATTCATGTTGTCAGTGACCAGAAGTGCCTGTGAGCACAATCAGTCTGGTGTTTTTGCTGTGTAAAGACTTCCTCGGATCAATCCTAATAAAGCATACGCCCATCTTGAAAGCGAACCCAGAGACGTAGTCCACCAAGGTCGAACTTCGTAATCAATGTTTGCTGATTTTTCTCTCTGTTATTTGTTGTGTTTTCATTCTTAATTTGTTGTTGGTTTAATTCGTGAATGATTTTCTTCAGTCTTCCATATTAAAGCATTCATTAGTTAACGATCAATTCACTTAATGGAAAACTAATTAAACTGTCTCATCACATAATCAATCATATTCAGATCATGAATAGTAAATTAAATAGGAATTAGTTAATGAAGATGTATGTCCCTAAGGACATGACCGTTGGTTAAGAGGTATCTGCCTAGGTATATAAGCATACCCTCACCTTCATTTGTAATCATCTCACTTGTATTCAAATATTCTTATATAATATATTATTTGTTCCAGGATGGACATTCTTATATACTAGATATTTTGTTTCGTATACAAACTTTGTTGGTAACATTGGTATCAAATTATTCCTTTGAGCATATAAACCTTGTTCGTTACATTGGTATCAAAGTTGTTCGATCCTTTGACTACTCAACCATTGTATAGAGCCAATCTACTCTAGGTCTTTGGACATCAAAATTTGTCAACCTTGTTGTCATTGCAAGTCAAGTGTTTCGCTTAGAGTTTGTAGTTTCTCCATGTCGCAGTTTCGTCATTTGGGCTTTTGGCCATTTCAAAAAAAAATATCATATAAAAAAAATAAAAAAATGTTATATATATATGTATATATTGATTGAAAAATAAAAAGAAAAAAATGAATAATAATAATAATTAAAAAAAGGTTGAAATAAAAATAAAAAAGAAAAGAAAAGAAAATAGATAAAAAAAATTAGAAAAACTAAGAATAAAAATCAAAGTTATGATTTTAATAAATAAAAATAAATAAAAAGAAAAAAACTAAAATTCAAACTACTTGGTCGCTGAGTGGACAACACATTCTAGAGTCGTCGACGCTTAAATGGACCACGCCTGTATGAACTACAATCATTCCGCCCCGATAGCAATCGAAGCTTCAATCGTCGAGCCACTGACCACGAGTTCATTCTCTATTGTCGTTGCAAAGCCCATTCAGTCTCCGTTTTACTCCCTCCCTTTCCACCACCCAATGAACCCCACCTCTAACACCGCTATTGTCCAACAACCTTTTTCCTCCTTGCGACCCCAACCACTTCCTCCTTCCGAGTTGATTTCATTACCACATCCGCAACCACTCACTCTTTCTCTCTCTCCTTTCGCCATTCCACACACATCCCTTATTTCGAGCCACGACCACCAAAATACCAATCGGACTCTTTATCCTTCGCCAATATGAACACGCCACTCTTGCTGTAATCAATATTTAATCAATTGTCTTCATTGTTTCCTCGTATAGGTTTTCTGTGTTTTTCTTGAAACTTCATAGTTGCATGGAAGACCAGTGGGAAAAGACGTTGACAAGGGAGAAAACATATCAGTCAAGCTATTGTCGTGACCTTTCAAAAAATCAAAACCAAACCATTATCCAAAGGAAAAAGGGGGATACATATTATAAATGGAGAAAATAAATAAATAAATTGTTATAAAAAAATCGTTACATTGATAGTATGTATAGTGTATAAGAATATATAGTAATTAAATTATTCCATTTCACCTTCAAGGTTATAAAATATTTCATTTGAAGTAAGAAGGGCTATTAAAAAAATATATTCTCAAGAGCTCGTATAAGAGAAAGGGGATAATATTTTATTTTAAGTTAAATAATTTCAATAAAAATGATATCTTAAAATAACTCAAGTGGTAAAATTATATTAAAAAAAAAGAGATTTATTTAAAATAATAATAATAATAAAATGGATTCTAATATGGAAATAAAGGAAGGAACATTTTCCTACAAACACTACAAGGAAAAGATCGTCTAGCGGATGTTTTTGAAGAACCCCTTACAAAAATAGTTCAGATATCCGTTTGTAGTGGAGGTCTCTAGAGGATGTTAGCGGGTGGAGGTTTTTGCGGATGTTTTTTGTCCGATGTGTTTCTAATCCTAAACCGCACCGGTGCGTTTAACTCACAAAACACCGGTGCATACTACAAATTGACACATCGAGACACCGCGCTCTCCGTACAAACTTGCCCGGTGCGTCTCATTACTGTAGCGCATTGGTGAGCTACTCAGAAATAAGACCGGTGCGTCTTAAAAACCCGTGCTCAAACACAAACAGGCCTGGTGTGCTAGGCATAAATCGCTCGGTGCGCCTTAAAAAACCGCACATCGAAACAGGGTTAAATAAAAAAAAAATTACCAGCCAAAAAATCCGCATTTTCACTTCTTCAGTGCTCCAGAGCTCTCAAGCACCGATGTGAGTTTCCTTTGTGTGAGGCGCCTTGCCATCAGTGCTCCCATTGCACGCACTATTGTTGTCCATTTCCCACCTTTTGGATTTCAAATTTTGGAAAAGGGTGGGCAAATTTAGTTTTGCAAATTCTTCAGAAAATATGCCTCATCGACGCCCAAATGTACAAGTATTTTACTTGTTTCTCAATAATTAAACTTTTTAGCGGATTATATTTTCAAAAAAGTTAAATTTGACCATTTAAATAAAAATATATATATATTTATATTCTTGCATGGTGCGGTTGAGCCCTTCGGCTCGCACCATTCGCGGTGCAACCTGTAAATTTACAGGCCGCATTGCGAATGGTGCTAATAAACATCACACCGAGTCCAATGCGTTACCGAAAATGGCGCACCATTTTTTTTTTTAAACCTATATGACGATGCGGTCATTTAAATGACTGCACTGTTGACTATGTACCATTTTTGGGAGGGTGGTGCGTTGAATAAACTATTTGCCCTGGGGCAGATAGTTCAGTCATCGCACCACCCTCTAGACACTGGTACGTAGTGAACGGTGCGGTCCTATAAACAATTGCACCGTTGACTATATACCAGTGTCAGGAGGGCGGTGCGCTGACTAAACTTTCCACCCCGGGGCGCATAGTTTGGTCAGCGCACCGCCCTCCCGACATTGGTACATAGTCAATGGTGTGGTCGTTTAAATGACCACACCATTGACCGTGTATTGATGTCAAGAGGGCGGTGCGCTGACAAAACTATCTGCCCTGGGGCGAATAGTTTGGACAATGCACCACCCTCCCAACACTAGTATATAGTCAATGGTGCGGGCATTTGCAGGACCGCACTGTTGACCGTGAATTAATGATGGGCGGTGCGTTGACCTTACTATCCACCCCGGGGTGGATATTTTTGTCAAGACATTGCAGAAGAAGGTACACTTCATGTTTTGTGGTGTGTTGCAAATTTCCATGCACACCAAAGACAGTGCGCTATAAAAATAGACGCACCGGTACCAGTGCTTGACTGTTTTTTTGGCGCACTGATTGTTTTTTTTTCTTTTTTTCAATAAAATAAAATAAAATAAAAAATAAAAATAAATAAATAAATAAATAAATAAATATATATATATGTCTCTTTTAATATAAAACATGTATTTAATATGTGAATCATTCAACGACGTCAAATGAGAGAAGAGAGGGAACAACAAGAACATATGGCGAACCAGTATAACGTGGTTCGCCTGTGGGAGGCACGAGAGAGGGAGAAACTTATGTACCCTCACCCTATTACGACAAACACCCAGTTTCACCTAAGGGAGGTAGGCCTCCTCAAGTTCTATTAGGAGGCTACATCCCTAAAGGGCCATAATAGGTTATTGCGACAACTCATCTTCAGGTGGAATGCCCACCAATAGGTTTTCTCGGTCGGTCCTAACCAGTGGTACGCGCCCACTGAGGAGGACATATATTTTATTACTGCCCTATCTAGGAGAGGGTAGGATTTTCCCTCGTTCCTAGAGGTCTTCGTCAGCTATGTAGTAGGGAGTCAGTTGGTGTACTCCCAGAGATAAATTAGTGCCAATATACTTTCTCCTGCAGATTTTCAAGTCTCCGGTGTTTAGTTATGTATTGCTTCGTTTGGTGCAGAGCAGGTGAGGTGCCTCTCACTACTGTTGTCGACCATTGCACACCATACTAGTGATGGGCAATGCATTAGTTGCCTACTTTTATTTTATGTTGATTCTTTATTACAGGCGCCACGACTTGTGAGGTGGTCTGCGATTTTTTTGCAGCATTTTTGTACAATATTATATAGATTTCGTTCTCAGGCACAAGGGAGGGTGAAATTCCCTTTTGCTTCAGAGTTATTTTGTTTATTTTTTGAGAGGTTTCTAGAGACGAGGCCTAATTTTGTTCGGCAACCTCGTAGGCCGATGTTGCACGTACGGATGGAGATGTGGGGCTAGATGATGCCCAAGAGGGGCGAGGCTGACTTTTCCGCCAGGATATCTCATGATGCAATGGAGTTGCTATCTAGTGCTGATGATCATGCATTTGTTCTGGTGCGATGTCGGTATGTTGGTTTGGATTGGCGAGGGTGTGCCAACATCCTCTTCACAGATGATGAGCCACCATATGAGAGAGGTAACATTAGTGTTTCTTTAAATTTATTTCTAACATGTTCTTTAACTTGTTTTATTAAATTGTTTAATGAAATTCTCTAATTATTGTTGCGTAGTTATATATATTTTGTAGATATTGGGTAATTTGTTGGCGATGAGATGCCACCGCCACCAAATGATCCAGGTGTAGATCCTACTACCGACGAGATGGTAGATGCGGAGGATCAGGCTGGGGACAGACTTGGTCCTCATGATCATGCACAGGTACCTGCAGGTGTGAGGCGTAGGCCTGACACTCGATTTAGGATGGATTTGGGCGACCAACTCTGTCGACTCCTAGTGGAGGAGGGAGTCAGGTCGGTCACTATTAGAGAGATACAGGCTGATGATAGGCTGACAACGATATGGAGAGGCATGCTCCGTGATATGTTGACCCTGATGTGGTAAATCGTTGGAGCTACCAGATTACTGGCGCAGGCGAGGAGGGTTGGTCGACGTAGGCGTGGTGGAGATGAAGTATGTTGACAATCGAGCAGCGCATCATCTGATGATCATGATCAGGGAAGTGATCATCGTTCAAATATTACTCCACCTCCTTCTCCACCCCGCGTCGGAGATGAGTAGCTTGCAACACCCAACAGTTATGATCTTGAGCAGGCACCTGATCCTGAGGAGGTCGTAGGTCCATCTGAGGAGGCAGGTCCATCGACTGAGCATGCCGACACACCATCCATAGATCAATAGGCTGGACCATCCACGAGTCATCATGAGCAGGTAGTTGATCCTGATCAGCGTGAGGCACCTCGAGATCAGTAGGCATGTGATGATCGACATCTATCTGAGTATGTCGAGGCTACACCATTGACTGAGAAAGCCTCTACTAGTACTACTATTGATGTACCACCGACTAATATTTGACATTTATATGCAGTTATATTACAGTTGTATATTTTTGACTATATATATGTATTTTATGCTTATGTTGCAGATGTACTTAATTTACATGTTGGTGTTCATCATGATATGTATATTGTTAAGTCATGTTAGATATGTTCATTTAATGTGCAACTTGCATATAGATGTGTATGTGATAGCAGTTATTTGACATGAGTTGTATATTTGATGTTTGTGTTGTGATGATGTTATACAATGCTTGTGTTTTGTTAGATGATCATGATCACGATGATTAGATGATGTTAGTGAATTTGAATGTGTTTTTTAGTCGAATATGATGTTTGTACAATGGTGTTTTTTCCCAAGAAAAAATTCGTAATTTTTCATTAATGAAAAGGAAAATTACATGTTGCATTTCTAGCATATCATCTCTGCAGTGATCGAGTATAACAGTAATTCCAAAATTATACATTGTTCTTTCATAGCATTCCACTATCATCTTTCACTATCTAGTATCTAAATATACAATTTACAAGAAATACAATAATAATAAAAGCCGCCACCGAGATAGTGTCAAAACAAAAAATGTGCAGTCAACTAGACTACTGCAGGTTCTAACGATGTTTGTCATGATCGTGATGTTTATTTTTAATATTAAATCATGATATTTATTAAATATTATGTCGTGATTGTAATTGAAATTTTAATTTTAATTGTATGTAAAATTGTAAAATTGTAATTGTATTTCTAATTGTAATTATATGTAAAATATTTCTAAAATTTTAATTGTAATTGTAATATTTGATTGATTGTGAAATGACTGTAATTGTAATTGTAATTTTAATTTTAATTGTAATTGTATACATGTAAAATTGTAAAATTGTAATTGTATGTAAAATTCTAAAATTGTAATTGTAATTGTATGTGAAATTGTAAAATTGTAATTGTAATTATAATTGTAATTTTAATTTTAATTGAAATTGTATTTAAAATATTTGTAAAATTTTAATTGTATTAATGTGAAAAGATTGTAATTGTAGTTTTAATTGTAAAATTGTAATTGTAATTGTATGTAAAATTCTAAAATTGTAATTGTATGTGAAATTGTAAAATTGTAATTGTATGTAAAATATTTGTAAAATTTTAATTGTATTAATGTGAAATGATTGTAATTGTATTTGTATGTAAAATTCTAAAATTGTAATTGTAATTGTATGTGAAATTGTAATTGTAATTGTTTGTAAAATATTTATAAAATTTTAATTGTATTAATGTGAAATGATTGTAATTGTAATTGTATACGTAAAATTGTAAAATTGTAATTGTGATTGTATGTAAAATTCTAAAATTATAATTGTAATTGTAATTGTAATTGTATGTGAAATTGTAAAATTGTACTTGTAATTTTAATTGTATGTAAAATATTTGTAAAATTTTAATTGTATTAATGTGAAATAATTGTAATTGTAATTGAATGTAAAATTATAAAATTGTAATTGTAATTGTATTGTGAAATTGTAAAATTGTAATTGTAATTGTATGTATTGTCATCATTCAATTTTATTAAAATTTTTAAATTTGTAAAATTGTAAATTAATTGTCAATTTTGAACCATAACTACTGTAAGTAAAATGTATACCGTAAATACTCAAATTACCATAATTGTAAAATTGTAAATTTGTATGAATATAAATAATTGTAAAATAATAAATCTAGAATAATATGAATTTTTGTAACATAATAAAGTTTAGAAAGTAATGCAAATAAATTCATTTATTTTAAATTATCATTATTTTATTATGATATTGCATAACAAAAAAAAGAGAAGTTTATACAATACGTCATTGTTTTCGAGATCAACATAATTTCAAATTATCAAGTGAAATAATTTTAACATTAACACAATGAAAATTACCAATTAATTCAAAATACATATTATAATGTTTCGAAAAAAAGAGTCTTAGTTATAAAGTAATTAAGTCATCTTCTTTATAAAAACCCATCTTAAAAAGTATAAATGATGAAATAACACATGTACCATATCATTCTCGGTTCCCATGATCACCCTCATTATCTTCGAGCTCGCTTGGCATGATAACACTATTGTTCTCAAAAATATGTTTTGATCTAAGGTCATGTCTCAATACGAACCACTAATCCCTATCCAACACATTTGAGTAAAAACCGCCTGGTTGCAGTGTTTGGGGAAAACATAGGGTTACTTAGCTTCATCCCACATCTTTCTAGATTTGATACATAGCAATTTACTATCGCGATCTTCCTTTACATTATTCTAATCAAAGGTGTCCCACCACCTGCATCTAAAAATAACACATTGGAAAGAAGAGAAATCCACTTCAATGATCTCTTGTATCTTTCCGACGTAACCTAACGTCCCTCATACTATGTTTTGTTCACGGTGGCTAGATCGACTAGATTGATCGAAATCAACTTCCACTCCACAGTCTTGTGTCATGTGTCCATCATTGACATTTTCTGTGCAAAAATGGTGTCCATATGTCCACATAGATGGGAACAAATGCACCTATAAAAAAGTTAAAAAATCATAGTGTTATGTGTCTTATGTCTTGATTAAAAAATGATATATATATATTTCAAAGATGGATTATTAAGTTTAAAATGTACATAAATATATTATTACCGAGTGGGTGCACCCAATCCCTACGTTTAGCGCATCCTCTTCAACACGCGGGTAACGACTGACTGCACCGTATTTCTCTTTGACTTGGTCAACGATCCAACTTTTGGGGCATATTTTTGGCATATTTTATTTTAAATGATTGGCATAAGGCATACTTCTACCATTCAACTGTCTGAATTCTTTAATGTCACTATCCCATTTCATCCTCTTTTGTTCGTACAATGCGACCCACGGTTGTGTCGCTTTGGAATTGTAAAGAACGAATTTATTGATTGCTTCAATTTCTGCATTCGCTGATGAAATCAAACCGACATATAGTACATATGAGATCAAAATATACATTATATCTAAGTTCAACATGAATATTTACTTTGTGTAAATTTGAAAAATTATAAATCGCTTACTCTTTATCAAGCACCTTTTTCCATTCGTTTGGAGAAACTCCCCTTCTCTTTTGTCTTCATCCCTTTCATCATCCAAAATCACTGCACCTGGTCTATTGTCGATTTGCTTGATGTACTCACTGGCATAATAGAAAGACTCATACGATATGTACCCCTCTGTCATAGACCCCTCAGGTTTCCCTTTTTCGAACAAAACTTTTCAATTTCTTCATGTACCTCTCTAAGAAGAACATCCAACGACAAGAAAACACCCCAAATAGTTCAACCTCATCTACTAGGTGGATTAGAAGATGAACCCGCAAGTCCATGATACTCGTTAGCAGTTCCTTCTCAAACATACAAACAATCTCAACTATATCTTGATGCCACTGTGGAATGCTAGCCACATGAATCTTCTTTGATGTGATCCAACGTACAAATGCAGATAATTTAGATATGGCACGTCCTAGGTCTTGGGGGAATTCATGTTTCGTACACCCACACACGAACAAAGGATAATGACACTGCAAATTTATAAACACATGCAATAATATACAAAATTAGTTATGTTTTATGATCCCTGCATGGGATAAAATTTATTAATATAACAAATAATAAAAGCATCCTTTTGACATTATACATACTCTTAGAAGATTCAAATGGTCAAGTGATTTCAACCTCGAAAAATGGTCATTCATGGTGAAGCAACGCCGTAATGAAGACCCGTATGAAGATGGCACCCTCAAACCCATTATAACTTCCTTTGCCAAAGAAATATCATCTTTTTTTTTAAATCCATGGGACATCACCTTCTTTGAAATACCATGAATTAGAGGGACCAACGCCTGCCTCTGATCCTGTACTTTCTAATCGTCTTGGCCAATGTTTCATTTTTGTTTTTGAAGTAATAAGATCTTTCCTAACAACCAATGAGTCACTTTGTTTCCATGGTATGTGCCTCCATAAAGAAGATGAAACATTTTTAAATATATGCATGGGATCTAATAAGTGGGTAATCTTAAGATGCTTCCAATATGGGAGGTTATCAAATATAGATTTCGTTTTCATCCCAATGGGAAATTTCTCAACATAGGTGTGAAAGAATTCTGGATCATCGAACATATGTTCCCCATTTGAATTGAACATTTCTATGAACTCCTTCTCCTTCTCTCTCTCATATTCTCTAAGCCATTCAACTGGTGTAGTTATTGGAGGCCTTTGGGTTCTCTCTCGTTTACTATTGAAAGCGGATGCTTCTCTTTTGTAAGGGTGTTCTTCTGGGAGGAATACCCTAGAGCAGTCATACATTGGCTTTCGTAGGTCATTGGACCATCTAGCTTTCAGAGAAGGTCCACAACATTTACATCCAAAATACCCTTTTGTTACAAGACCTGCGAGATTATTATATACAATATATATGCATGGCATGTTAAAGAATATCATGAATATCAAAACAATTACAACGAATTAAATAACTAATATGCGAAGGAATATTGTTACGTATATAAACAAATCAATAAAAAAATAATTTACCAGAGCAAAATCCTAAGCCTGGATAATCATGTGTTGTGTAAGCGCATATGCCATACAGCGTAAGACTCCTCTCTACTGCAATGGGTCTTGAAACATCATATACATTTATCCCATCCCATAATTCCTTCAATTCATCTACCAATGGTTGTAAGTAGACATCCATATTCTTCACTTGTCTTCTACCAGGGACTATGAGAGCCAACATAAGATGTTCATTCTTCATGAACAACCATGGGGGGATATTGTTATTGATCACTACTACAGGCCAAATAGAATAGTTGGTAATAGAATAGTTGGTGTTCTAGAGAGAATATGGGTTGACGCCATCCATGGCTATGCTGAGTCGTAGACTTTGTACTTCATCCTTGAATTTTCGGGCCATGTATCATCTACATGCTTCGTGGCTATTAAATCTATTGGGATTCACAAAAATCCCAACTCACTTATGTGTGAGGCATGCCATCCCTGTAACATAGCTAATTATTTGCAATGAAATAGCCTTTGAATCCTTGGGATTATAGGCATGTGGCTCAATATCTTAAAATGAGGACCACATGATTTACCCTTCTTTATTTATTTATCATACCTCTCATGCCCACATTTCAGACATATCTCTTTGTCTGCATATTCTCCTCTATATAGAATACAATCATTTGGACATGCATGATATGATATGTACTCAACATCCAACATTTTCAACAATTTCTTTTCCTCTTCGCAGCTATCGGGCAAGACATTATCACTCGGAAGAACCTTATCTTTGAATAACATGTAGTAGGTGATCATGGACAATATTAAATGTACATTAATGCAGATATAATTATTAACGTTCATAAATTTGACCATTTGTAATTTTCATTGTGTGATTATATTTCTCAAAATATAAGGGAGGACTTTATGGTCACTTACCTCAAAATTTAAGTATTGAGGGGTTTCCGCAGTGCATTATATTAGATATCATTTTTTGGGATTCAACTGCGTTATGAAAGTCATTCAACTATGACCATTTCCATGAGAGGTAGTCGTAACTGACTAATTTCTTATTATTTTTGAATAGTCCACTTAGCACTCATTTCATCGGGTGATGTTCACAAGGGTGAAGCTATGTGGGCTTGATTGTGGGGAAAACTCCACAGTTAAGTGCGCTTGAGCACAAGGAGTTCTGGGATGGGTGACCACCCCAAAAGTCCTGGTTACCGGGTGAAAGCCTCGGAAGTGATTATTGACGCTATGTGATTCATTTCACTATTTTCAATCCCACTTATTCACCCCTGTGAGCATCACCCGATGCAATGAGTGTTAAGTGGACTATTCAAAAATCATGGGAAATTAGTCAATTACGACTATCTCTCATGGAAATGGTCATAGTTGAATGAATTTCTTAACACAATTGAATCCCAAAAAAAATATCTAATTACCTGAAAATTTATGAGAAACGTTCATTCGACAAGCCAAACTTTGCTTTCAAGTTGTACAGTAACATTTTTGTCCGCAACTGGGTAGACTTTGACTGACCGCCAGGTCCAAAGAGAGGGGTGGTGGAAGCAAATTTAAGGCTTTCAAAAAAGGTATCAAAGATATGAGCATCATCCCCTAGCTGATAATTGTTTTGGAATACATCTAACAACATTGTCTCCATGGCAGTCGTATCCCTTAAGTAATCATCCATACCAACCTCTATTTTATTGCCTCAATTTCCAGCTTATGAGAAACTACTATTGTTGTAGTCATTCCTAATTGGTGAATCTGTACGTAGTGGGAATTGAATAGGTGGTTGATTCAACCCTTCTTGGTATCGGTCCTCTCCAAATTTTTATCTTAATTCGACCTTCTCTCGATTTGACATTGTCATGGGAAGCATCGGAAGATGGTAGGTAGGTCGCTCATCATCACTAGAATCCTAATAATTTCAAAAAATATATTTGAACATGATTAGTACAAAATCTATGATATCAATTAGAAAGCACGTCGACAATGCACGATTAATTGGTTTGACGTTGAAATAATTACATTTATATACCAAACAATTATTATTACCATCATTGTCCCAGGATTGTGGCTAGAAGATGCAATGTTACAATTGGCAGGGTCAAGCGACTGTTCATTTTCATCTACCAAATGCGCCTTGCAGTACGCTGCTCTTGATAAGAGCTTCCCACGTTTTGGAGCTGTTTGAATATTTTTTGCATCTAAACTCGATTCTGGATCTGCATGAACATGCAAATTTGTATACATTAATTTTATTAAGCTGATTGGCATGGATAAAAAACATAAATTCAATTAGATAATGAAAGTATAAATAAAATCTGAAGTAAATATTACGTCTCAAGATGGATAGGGAGAACTCCGCGATGGACTTCGAGAAATATTATGGAACGAGCTCGATTTTGAAGAATTTTCCATTCGATATAATTATGATATTTTCTCCCTGCATTTGAGCAAAATCAAAAATAAATTTTGGTGTATACACCTAAAAGTAATTTCGGTGCCTTAAAAATGGACTTATTGTTATCGGTGCTAGTGTACAGTTAACCGCACCGGTGCTGTGTTATTAATCGACGCACCGGTGTCGAATAACCACAAATAAAAAAAGTGCAATTTTAGTTTTTTAAAGTGAAAAAGAAAACAGTAAATTGAAAAATGGGTGGCAAATTATTTTCAAAATTCTAATTTCATAAAACAATTCTTTAAATAGTAAAAACTTTTCATTATTTCATTATTTTTGCAAAAAAATTCAGAGAGAGATTTGCACGAGAAACATACCTGGAGCAAGAGAGCACGAGAGCACTATGGAGCAGCGAAATACTTTCGAACAAAACTATTTAGACAATCAGAATTCCAATCCTCGGTGATTCAAACCCTATAGCATAGAATTTCAAACCATCTGGTGATCAAATTTTACTATAATAATTGTTTTTTTATATTTTATGTTTGATTTAATACATTGTAAGTAACAAATTTAAATTTTACTGTTCATTTTCAAAAAAAAAAAAAAAAAAAAAAAGAAAAAAGAAAGAAAAAAGAAAAAGAAAAAAGAAAAGAAAAAATCTATTCTTACGCTAAACCCTTAATTCTTTTTGTTTCTGCCCTTGCTTCTTCTTGTTTTCGTGACTTCAAAATTAGGGATTTTCATTTTAGATTTATAAGGTTTGTATATATATATATATATATATATATATATAGGCCTATGACATCTAACCCATGGGACGACTTGTAGAGTCGGATCCCAATCCATGTCGGCCATTATGTGAATTTTATTTTATTTATTTATTTTTTTAAATCGGTGCGGCCTGTGTAAAATAGCGCACCGCACATGTACCGTATTGTAAAAAAATAAAAATAAAAAAAATAAAATAATATATATATATATATATATATATATATATATATATATATATATATATATATATATATTAAAAATCCATGGACCATATGTAAAATAGCACACCGGTGCGCTATTTCATTATAGCGCACTGCGCACGTACTATTTGACAAAAACAATTTTTTTATTTTATGTCTGTGTTAATCGGTGCATCGGTTAACATATAACGCATCTGGTTTCATTTTTAATAGAGAGCACCGTACGGTGGTCCTCTTTTTTCTCGGTGTGTTTATGAGAACATGTCGCACCGCCCCCTCCACGACATCATATTCTACAAAAACCAAGACTAGAAGATTTTTATTAATTTTTCTGTGTTAATCGGTGCACTAGTTAACATATAACACTTTGGTTCTCCTTGTTGACAGAGAGCACCGTACGATGTTTCTACTGTTTTGGCGGTGCGTTTATAACAACACGCCGCACTAACATCGGTGCATACTGCTTGAAAGGCACACCGTTTTCTTGATTTTTTTTTATTTTTTTCCCTGAAATGTTTGTGATTTATTTATAAAATATATTAATGAATGGTATGGTACATGTTTCATATTGATAAAGAAATGTCTCACAAGAGATTATGCAACAAAAATACTAATAGCGCACCGAGAAAAGGAAAAAAGACAAGTTCTTTGTAAATTCTTTACAAAAATTATTATTTGTGAACTATATGTAAGTTTAACCAATATGTATTGTTTACTGTGTATCATGCAGAGCCACAAAATGACGAAGCTCGATAATATTATTTATGATCTAGGACGAGAACAACATAAAAGCTTGATGGAAAAATTGCAGAATGATGAATCAGGTGAATGAAAAAATACTATCGATCCAATATGAGTTAATAATATACTTAAAAATATTAGATAACATGTTTCAAATAATCTATTAATTCACACATGTTTAATGTTCTACACGGACCATCAACTTAGAAATGGAATGTTGTTCTAAGAAAAGAAAAAAAAACAGAACATGCAAATGAAAATGAATTGCTCCTTAGCTCATCTGGAGTGGTGTCGGAGGTTAACAAAGGGGGGAAAAACTCTTACAAAACTTTGAGGGATCTAGTGGAACGAATGTATAGACGTTCTTTCCACTTACAATACAAAAATCAATCCTATGATTCCAAGAACCAAATTTTATCTAAACTACAGGATGAGTTTCCAGAAAATTGGTCAATGAGACATGTCAAACTTTTAATAACAAAAACGAACAACAACAAAAAAGAAGGAATGAAAAAAGTAATATTTCTTTAAATGTTTTTTCTAGAATTATATGTATATATTACTAGAAAGCAATCATTTATAAATATCACTTTTGTTATATTTACTTTTCATATATCAATATAAAAATTAAATAGTTTATTGTCATGTTACATTTTTAGGAAGATTATGAAAATCTCAAAGGATGAACAAGCTGATATTGGAATTATGCTAGTAGGAATGTCCAAAAAGGTGTACAAGGAGATGGTCAAAGAAATGGACATAATTGCATTGTACGAGTAGCCATATCAACAACAATATGCTTTAAATGTAATATGTAATCATTGAATTTTTTGATTAGGTACAATAAATAAACAATTTAGCATTAGATATTAATTTTCAAGTATTTTCTTGCAGAAAAGAAAAGAAAATGGAACCCATTTAGCACATAAAACAGGACGATAAGGAAGAAAAGGGTTGATATCTAAGTTTGAGAGTAATTGTTACTTTCTTATAACAACTTAAGTAGATTTCATTTTTGTATATTTTAAGTTGTTTTACAACAATCATCATTGAATGTCTTCAAACAGGTGTTAACATACAAAGAAGAACCATCAGACGAATTGATTGACATTGGGTTAAATATGGGTTTTCAGTATATGTTGGCATATCATAAATTAATTGTGGAATTTGTAAGCATCTATCGATCTTGTTTTACTTAGCTCCGTCTATAATTAATAGAACAAAAAAATCTTTTATATTAAATATATGATTTGTTATGGGGTATAAAAATTGCAGGAAACAAAGTATGGAACTGCACCAACAAATGTAATGTTGAAATATGGCATGAAATTTGGTTTTGAAAGAATGTGTATAGTTCATGAGTCAATTCTTGGTATGGTACGTCATTTCTTTTCGATTTACATTGGTGTATAGTATTTAATATTGCAATTTTCATTATTCTCACCAATGTATATACACTTATTACAATTTATTTTTATGTTTGTGGATGGAAGGTGAAGAAGAAGAAAATAATCAACACCGTGAACAAAACATTCCTCAAATTAGCCCAAGTCATGGAAGTAGCTCGAGTAGTGACAACAGTTCAAGCAAAGAATGATGATCAATATGTTTGGATATCAAAGCAAGGCGTTGTATTTTTTGAAATATTTGTATGTGAAATCAGACATTTTATTTAATGTAATGGACGTAGTGTCCCAGTTGAAAGACAGAGGGATACCAATAACTGCCCCATTTTGTATGAAAAAGAGTGTCTTATTGATATATATATAATAAAATACATTTTAATTTATTCTATTGCGTTATCCATTGTCGCTGTGAAATGTAACACCACTGATTAAATATATGGATGATTAAAAATTATAATGAAGAGATGTGAAATTTGACGATATGATATAACAAATTAATCCAAACATCACATTCAGATGCACTAATAAAAATTTAATTGATATGAATACTGTTATAAGATACGTGTTGACTTTTGATGAATAATGAATTTAAAAAAATCATAATAATTATGATATGATATAACAAATTAATCCAAACATCACATTCAAATGCACTAATAAAAATTTAATTGATATGAATACTGTTATAAAATATGTGTCGACTTTTGATGAGTAATGAATTTTAAAAAATCACAATAATTGCATTGTCACATGTCGATGTTTCTAAAAAATACAAAATGAACATCGGTGCGTGTTAGTTACTGTGCATCGGTGTGTGTTAGTTACTATGCACCGATGCGTTTGTATGATATGGTGCACCGATGCATTTCAACCAATGGGAACCACACAAATACAAATATCAATTAGAATGCTTGGTGCGTTTGTGTGGTACTGCGCACCAGTGTGTTTGTGTGATACTACGCACCAGTGCATTTATGTGAGACTGCTCACCAGTGCGTTTATGTGAAACTGCTCACTGGTGCGTTGATACAACCTATGGGCACCACACAAATACCAATACCAATTAAAACACTCGGTGCGTGTTGGCCCTCGTTTTTTTATCTCTTTTTGTTTATAAAATACACTTTATTTTTCCATATTATCCATCTATTCACAATCATATCCACCTTATATTGACAAAAAGATGCATATACATGTATTTAAATTATGTTTTTCAATTATTAGATGTTTTTGTAAAAATTGAAATTTAAGTGCATTTTTGGACAACATCAGAAATTCTCGTAATAGCATTATGGTTTGCATATGTTCAGGACACTTGGGCTCGAGCTAGGAATAAGAGTACACCTATTCGTACAGTCAAACCGAGATTTAATAGGCCCGATCAAAGGTTGTCAAACATGACCTGTCTTTATGGAGGATCCCTAGAAACTTGGTCAAAACTCTTATTTTGTGGGATGTTCTAGATTTTGATGGATCTGATGGATGAATTCGACTTGATTTGATAGGATAAGGATATTTATGACTATTGGAGCTATTTTAGATGATTTTGTTAGATACTTTATCTATTTAAACCTCAAACTTTGAAGGCATTGATATGTAGAACTTGTATGACTTAACATTATTATTTCTGAGACTTGAAGACATAATTGAAGATCTGTTCTATCATATTTGCTTATGTTATATGCTGGTTGATTGATTGAACTCTTAAATAGCTGAATTCGCCTTCAGTGTGCGAGGCAAGGGTGGAGGGCCCCCACACCGAGCTAAGTGCACTTCTTAGTTTATTTTGTTAGCTATAATTTTTGAATTAGATTGCTTATGTTTAATTTGTTTATGCTAATGATTTATGAGTATTGATGAATCTAATGATCATTCTTAACTTGCATATGAAAGGACAAACAAATGTTTATGTTAAGCATTATTCTATCTAATCAATATTTTCAGTTAGAATTTTAATCTTTACATGATTTTACATGCTTTTACATGGTTGCTGATGGATCTTAATCTTAGTTTCTATTCTGCATATGAAGAGTAAACCCAGTATTTAAGTTAAATACTTCTTCTATATGATCAAGAAACTAGAAACTAGAATTCATCTTTCCTGCTTTTTTTGAGTTCTTGTTTTTTTAACAATATAATTATTGATAGATGAATATATGATGAAGGACAATTAGGACCTCTTCAGTGAAGAGCCTCTTCAATTATTGCTTCATGTATCTTAATCTATTGTTTAGTTAAGTAGTTTTTGATTTCTAATTCACATGGTAATCTTGTTAGAGAAGGACAAACAAATCTCTTAAGTTAGGAGATTCTTCTGCTTCTAATTACACATTTGAATTTAGAAATTGTTTAAGTTAGATTTATATTTGTAATATGCATTTCCCTAATCATTAATAAACCATCTTCTGAATTTATCACAACTGAAACCCATATACTTTGGGGATGCTTCTAAGTTTCACTAACTCGGATTGATAATAAATACTTAATTTAGTTTACAACAGTAAATTGACGCAACATTTTGGCACCGTTGCCGGGAAAGCATATTCAAAATGGTCAAATAAGAAGACAAAAAGATATATATATATATATATATATATATAATCACCAAAAACATAGTTTATATTTCAAGTAATGTTTTCTTATGCCTAGAGATAGAGATAAAAAAGGTAGTTTTGTAAAACAAAACCCTCCAATAGCTCATTCATCCACAGGACTAACAACACCGGTTGTTGCAAGACCTACTATGAAAGAGTTAGAGGAAAAACAAAAATCATGACAGAGATTAACTTTAGTTGAAAGACAAATCTTGTTAGCCTTAGAGGTAAAGAAAAAGCAATCACCTAAAGAACCTCCTTCTGTATGGAAACAAAAAGACACAAGAAAATCGACTGTTGAACAACTAGAGCAACCTGTCCTTGAAGAAATCAAAGTAGTGGAAGAAATATAAAGTCAACCTCATATCGAAACACTACAAATCTCTGAACAAGAAATGGTTGAAGAAGGAGAAGGATCAACTAGACTAAACATGACTCCTGAACAAAGATTAGAATATGAAAGACAACAAAGGGAATGGCGAAGACAATGAGAAGAAGAAAGAAGAATTGAGGTGGAAAGAAAGCCAGAGGAAGACAGAAGAGCAGAAGCACTTAGAAGAATAGAGGAAGAAGCAAGAAGAGAAAATCAAAATCAAGGAACAAAAGAAAATGAGCAAGAAATTAATAATGATCGAGAAACTACTTTTGGCTTTCATATTTTAGATGCAAGAGCAATACTAGGAGAAGAAATAAAAATGAGAAACATTCCACCTTCTATATTGCCTAATTTCTATGGAATGTCAACAGAAGATCCTAATTCATTCATGTTCGAATTTCATATCTTGTGTAGAACCTTTGGATATATTGATGACACACACAAGCTTCAACTTTTTTCTGCTACTCTAAAAGCAACAACCTTAAAATGCTTCATGGGATTAGCAGAACATACAATTGCTTCTTGGGAGGACATGAAGAATTTTTTTCTTAAAAAGTATCAAGCTTACTGCAGGGCTAGAGACTCGAAAGAAGACATTTTCAGAATGATAGAACAAGAAGACGAAAGTTTGGAAGAATATTTGGAAATATTCCTTTACAATTTACATAAATCCAAACATCATTCTCTTAGTCCTGATACCATCCACACTATTTTTCTTAAGGGTATTAGAGATGAGTATTTATACATTCTTAATGAAATGGGAAAAGGAGATATTTCCAATTTACCATTTGAAGAAATTGCTGAACTATGTAAGAAATAATCTAGGGGAAGAGCAAAGAGTGGGAAGAGAGATATTTCATTAAAAGCTTCCAAATTTGCAGCAAGTGCAGTAACAAGAGTGGAGATAGGAAGCTTGTTAGAAAATTTTAAAAAAAATCTCTTAAGCACTTTGGGAACACAAGTAGATGTTTTGAAATCTAATAAAAAGAAAGAAGAGCAAGATGAAATCTTAGCAATTTTACGTCAAAAGTGTAGACAAAAACATCCACTCAGGGAATGTCCTTTGCAAGGTATATAAGTGTGTGGACTATGCACAAAAAATCATGCAACAGAAAAATGTCCCAAATTAAAAGAATTGTAAGAAGATTAAGAAGTGCAAGGAGTAGATTCTCTCTACTATATGGCACTAAGGAGACCTTGGCAGCCAAGGATGCCTCAAAAATTCCGTTAACAAAACCCCCAAAATTTTCAATATCCTCAAAATACATGGAATACACCAATGCCATCGCAGGCTTGGCCACCAAAACAGTATCAAAATCAACCTGCACAAGGTTGGAGGGGATATGGTTATGGAAACCAACCACCACAGCAAATGTATCCCAGCAGTATCAATATCAACAACCATACCATCTACAACCATTTCCTCAATATCAACAATTCCAGCAACATCAACTTATGCCATATCCATCTCAAAACCCACCAATGCTAACTCAACCGCAATAACTTCAGCTGCCCACTAACCAACCACCTCCTAGACCAACACAATTTCCAGCTCAGCCAGTACCTAATCCAAGTAAGAAGGTGGATAGACCAACATATCATGTGGAAGAGGCAACTATTATCCTACTTATTCAATTATTCTTGTACAAGATGTCCACCTAAGGTCTGGGAAGGTGTTACGAAAAGGTTCTCCTTTGATAATTGAAGAAGAAATTGAACAAGGAGAACAAAGTCAACAATCTCAACCAAAAGAAAATTCGAAAAGGTAAATCTATTATGTCACAAACTCCACCATATCCAGAGAGATTGATACAATAGAATATTCCAATATCTCTTCCTGAATTTAATATTCTGGATGACTTGAGAAATAAATATGTTAAAATTCCTTTGTTGCTGGGAATTAAAGACATTCTGATATATGCAAAAACAATAAAGGAATTATGTATTAAGAAATCTGGCAGAAGAAAGAAGGATCCACCAACAATCCAGGTAATTGGAAGTTTAGCTAGTCTCATGTCCACAAACACAACCATTGAAAAATATGTTGATCCAAGAATTCCTATGGTTACCATTTCGATTAACAAATTTTCAGTGCCAAATACTTTAATAGACTTGGGAGCAACTATCAATGTTATGACAACAGAGACTATGAAACATTTGAATCTGAACAACATTAGACCTACTACTACAGTTTTAGAACTTGTAGACAGATTTAAAGTTGTTCCAGAAGGTATATTGGAAGATATCATTGTATCACTGGATTCATGGGAGTATCCTGTAGACTTCTTGATTTTGCAGCCAAAAACAAATTTAGGAGGGCATCCCTTAATTTTAGGTAGACCATGGTTAGCCACTGCAAATGCTTACATTGGATGCAGGCCAGGAAGTATGCTTATTGCACATGGAGATGAAATAAATCATGTTATATTATATCCTCCCACTCAATCACCTTCTTTATTATCATGGCTTGATGGATAGGAACCACAAGAACTTCAATATGTTCTTAGTTTTAATTAAGTTTATAATTTTAGAGAGGAGGAAGAAAATGAGGACTTATTAGATCTATTCATCTCATAACCAAATATTTCAGAGCAACTTAGAGTAACTCAATATGAAGCTGCTAGTTATCCTTTAAATGAATGTTTTTAGGAAAATTTCACTATACAGTCATTGCAAAATACATTTGAAAGCATTTTTCCTGTAAATTCAATTACCAATTCAAATAGTAAAATCATTGAAATCAATCCTAAGAGACATTTTAATATTGGTAATAACTTAAAATCATTACAAGAGGAAAATCTAATAACATTGTTGCAAAAATATTCAAAAGCTTTTGCCTGGGATTACAAAGACATGCCGGGAATTCATCCAAAAACATGCATCCATCACATTTACAGTGATAATCAAATAAAACCCGTAAGGCAACCACAAAGATGGATGAAACCCATGATGAAGGAAATAGTGAAAGAAGAATTACATAAACTATTACAAGTCGGATTTATCTATCCTATTTTAGATAGTCAATGGGTTTCACCCTTAATTGTAGTACATAAGAAAAATGGGAAATGGAGAATTTGTGTGGATTACAGAGAACTGAACAAAGCTACATTAAAGGACCACTTTCCTTTAGCATTTATTGATCAAGTGTTAGATTCATTAGTTGGAGAGAAGTTATTTTCATTTCTGGATGGATTTAGTGGATATAATCAGATAAAGATAGCATTAGAAGATCAAGACAAGACAACATTCACATGCCCATGGGGAACATATGCATACAATGTATTACCTTTTGGTTTGTGTAATGTTCATGCTACCTTTCAGAGAGCAGTTCTTGCAATCTTTGCTGATTTGATTCATGAGTGTGTGGAAGTTTACATGGATGATTTCACGGTGTATGGTACAACATACGATGATTGTTTACAAAATCTTGAAAAAGTGTTAAAAAAGATGCATAGAGACAAATCTATCACTCAGTAATGAAAAATGTTTTATGATGTTAACTGAGGGGATAGTGTTGGGACACCATATTTCTTCTTCAGGGATTAAGGTGGACCTAGAAAAAATTCAAGTCATTGTGAATCCAACACCACCCACAACATAAAAATAAGTTAGAAGTTTCTTGGGTTATGTAGGCCACTATAGGAGATTTATTGAAAATTTCAGTAAAATAGCTTTGCCATTATTCAAGTTACTTGCGAAAGATGTGGAATTCCAATAGAAAAATAATTGTCAGAATGCATTTGAAAAATTAAAAGAAAAATTATCAATTGCACCCATTCTTCGAGGACCTAATTGGTCTTTTCCATTTCACATTTCAACTGATGCATCTGACACTGCTATTGGAGCATCACTTGGACAAAAAGAGAATCAATTCAATTATGCCATATATTTCATAATAAAAAACTTAACACCGACAGAATTGAACTACACCGTTACAGAAAAAGAAATGTTAGTCGTAGTACATGTAGTTAATAAATTTCGACATTATATAACAGGTTATCAAGTTTATATCCACATTGATCATTCCGCCATAAAATATTTAATGAATAAATCAATCACAAATGGCAGAATAACTAGATGGTTGTTATTAATGCAAGAGTTTAACATTACTGTACAAGATCGACGAGACAAAGATAATCAAGTTGTAGACTTTTTGTCAAGACTACATTCACCTGGTGATCCAAATCCAGTATCAGATAATTTTCTAGATGAACATATATTTGCTATAAATTTCAAAATTCCATGGTTTGCAGATATAGCTAACTATTTATCATCTGGCATCCTACCATATCATTACACAAACAAGCAGAAAAGAAGAATAATTAGATAAAGTGCTAGATATAGTTGGGTCAATGATATGTTTTATACTGGTGTTGATCTAATGATTTGAAAATGTGTTAGAGAAGATGAGATTATTGAAATTTCGAAAGCATGTCATGACGAACCATGTGGTGGTCATTTTGCATATAAGAGAACAACATACAAAGTGCTGAAACTTGGCTATTACTGGCCATCCATCTTCAAAGACTCCAGGGCCTATGTGAAAAGACGTGACAGATGCCAAAGAATTGGTAGACCAGTGGCATCAGATGAAATGCCATTAAAGCCACAAGTACTTATTGAACCATTTGAATAGTGGGCTTTAGATTTCATGGGACCAATCAACCCTTTATCCAATGGAAAGAAGTACATCCTCATATGTACAAATTATGTAACTAAATGGGTGGAGGCAAAGGTAGTAGCACGGGAAACATAAGATACCGTTGTGTCTTTTCTGTTTGAAGAGATATTTGTAAGATATGGAGTTTTGAGACACATAGTAACTGACCAAGGCACACAATTCACATAAAAACTTGTTCGATATATTATGGAGAAATGCAAGATCAAACATAGAAAATCAACATCATATCATCCGCAGGCAAACATACAAGTGGAATCAACAAACAAAGTCCTAGAAAACATCATGACGAAGACTGTAAAAATAAACATAAAGGACTGGTCATAGAAATTGAGAGATGCACTATGGGCATATAGAATAACTTGGAAAAAGATAACTGGGTTTAGTCCATATCAGTTAGTGTATGGAAAAGAAGTCCTATTGACCATAGAATTTCAAATACATACATACAAGCTAGCAACAAAATTGGGGATGGAATTGTCTGAGGCACAAAAACAGAGAATTATGGAATTAAATCAACTGGATGAGATACGACAACAAGCAAAAAACACACATCTCTTGTCCAAGAAAAAAGTGTCAAATGGAATGATCGATTCATAAAGAATAAAGTATTTTAGAAAGGATATTGGGCACTCTTGTTCGACTCCAAGTTCAAAGATTTCAAAGAAAAATTCACGACTCATTGGCTTGGGCCATATGAGATTGAAGAAATCTTTGACAATGCAGTTGTCAAGATAAAAACAATTGATGAAGCATCTATTTCATTTGTTGTTAATGGTCAAGCTTAAAATTTGCAATAAGCCTATAAATAAAGAGGATTTTCTGAGAAAAATTTCGATGGATTTTGATTTGGAAGTAATGGGGCAGCATAGCAATGTGCCTTCAATAATTCCAACAGAAGAAGAATGAATAATAATAATAATAATAATAATAATAATAAAAGAGTTTGGTTGTGAAAATCCAGGAAACTGGCACAATACAAACTCGAGTTCATATTGGAAAACCAGCTTGTTTGACGAATATGAATTCTCTTTTTGTTTTAATTTTATTGTACTAAACTATTTTTGTAGATATACCCTCCAAGACATCGCAAACTTGAGGACAAGTCAAATAATCAGCTTGGGGGAAGGTGTGTAATAAAAAAACTATGAAAATAGTTTTCAGCAGCTGAATTGAAGACGAAATGTGAACTACAATTACAAAGGAACCTGGTACATCATTTGACATATGCAGAAGGGACCTGAATTGTTATTGAGAAAATTATTCAGAAAGGGACATGTATCATTACTTCAGCAGTTGAATTTAAGACGAAATATGAACTACAATTACAAAGGAACCTAGTACATCATTCGACATATGCAGAAGGGACCTGAATTGTTATTGAGAAAATTATTCAAGAAGGGACCTGTATCATTACGATAGAAGAAATTTTCATAAATTATTGCAAATACGCCAGAAGGGACCTGAAAATACAAAATTTCAAAAGGGACCTGAGATAAAATCAAATGAAGATCATATCAGAAGGGACCTGAAATGTCAAATTTTAACCTGCAGAAGGGGCTTGAACAACATCATTTCAAATCAAATCAGATGCAAAGAAGAAATAAAAGCTCTACATAGTCTACAAGAGCCTTCGTAACAATAAACACAATGTCGACCATCATGAACATCAAATGGTTTGAGGGAATAAAAGCACAATAAGTAAAAAATGCTCTTAAAATTTCAAATATTTTCGAAAATATTCTAGAATTGTAAAGCTAATTTAGTACTGCTTATGCATCTACATCACCTACATTTTATCACCTATAATTTCATCTATGATTTTTAGCCCTATTCTATCCATATTCATATCCATACCACTAACCTAACTAATCAATAAAACATTACATAATCTATCCATACCATACCCTACCCTATTTTTCTAAACAATAGAATCATAAACAAAAGGGTAACATTAAACCCTTGAAAGACCTACAATAAAACAAAAAAAGGTTAGTATCATTATAAATATTTAATTTTAAAAATGTGACCATTTCATTGCTCAATTTTAAAAATTAAATAAAAGAGCAAAAATCAAAGTTCAAAATTTATATGATAGGGCAGCTATTTCAAATGACAAAACAATGCAAAGAGCACAATCATAAAAGGTGACAAGCTAAGGTAATGGAGAAAGTGCATAATCATAATACAAAGAGTGAAGGTAAACTAACCTAAAGTATGATGCGATGATAAACAAAATGCATGACAATGATGCATGCTATGCTATGAAACTATAATGAGACTGTAATACATGCAACAGTGGAGGAATGAAGAAATGATAGCATACAGTGATGTGAATACAAGCAGTATGATGGCGCATATGCAAATGGAGATGATGCGGAGTATGGAAGCATACATGGTCATAAAAACAAAACATGAAAGGGGCTACATAATAAGTAAAAAAAGGACGGAATGTACACCAGAGTCAGCATGAGAGTCAAAGGAAAGCCACGCATGAACTGGTCAAGCGGTGGTTGACGAACAATTAGAATAATTTCAAATGCCATAACACAACACTGTGTAAAACTTATGAGAACATTTCTTCCATTGCTAAGATCTGAAACAACTGATATACGCAATGTTTTCACCATCATCGCCTTCCAAAGGTTCAGTTAGAGAGGGAGGGCATGCAATCCAAGCACGCATCCATGTTTACAACTCTGCGAAATACAAATAAACGCAAAAGTGGAGAGAAGACAGTGAAGAAGTCGTGAGGAAAATAAAAGAGATAAAACGCAGTGAAGAAGGCAGAGAATATAACAAAGAAGAGGAATGGAGCGATAAGGGAATTAACTAGAGTTTCTGTTAGTCATCCATAATTTTCACTATCTGAAGATGACTAAGTATCGGTTCTAGATTTGTAGAAGCAAAGTTCATGAACATTGTGAGTTCTAGAAATATCACTACCTTCATTATCCTTAAGATAATTTTTTCCCTATTTCATCATCCCATCATGTCAAGCTCAGCTCACCCATCCCAGAAGACCCATCATGGGATCATGTCGCTTAGTTTGTCTTTGTTGTGTCACCTTTGGCCTCAACCCTCTATTTTGTTTTGCCTAACTCCTCCATTGTCCATCTAGGGATTTTAAGGGAATTTTTTCTTGGTTTCATGACCTCCATGGTTAAACATAAATAAGGCTTATATCTTGATGCTCTTACACCTCCTCCTATACTTAATATACCTTCATAAACACTTCCCATCACTCCTATCCCTCAAATTCATCATTTTTCTACAAAACCTAGTCCATTGCCACAATTTGACACTTTTTAAGATTAGGCCTGTGTTTTTACCTTTTGGACCCCTTCCCCTCACTCAATCCTTGAAATTCCACTTTCCCCTAATCCCTAACATCTATCCCTATCCCCCAAAATTTCCCCAAGAATTTAGACAACCCTTGACCCCTTCATTCCCCTCCCTCTACAAGGCAGTCCTAAATCCCCTACACCAAACCCTAATTTCCTCTTCCAACTAAGCTAGGGTTTGCTATGGAAAAGAGGTATAAGAGTAGAAGATCCATATGGTAGGTCATATCAGTAATTATGAAGCCATACCAACTCATAAAAATCATGCCTCCATCATTTTCCAAGAATTCATTCCAAGGGCCTAGTCATTTGCCACACCTAGGGCCAGTTTTGGTTAAAAATATGTTTATGACCAAACAGAGATGAATTTGGAAAAAATGATAGATTTTTTTGTCCATAGTAGGTCCAAGAAGAAAAACCTCCTTCAATTTTTACACAGGTATCATGGTTTGAGAGCAATGTAAAAAATACAGGTGTCACGAGAGAATTTCTGCACTGCTGGAGTGACCTTGGGAAAATCAACTTTTCTTATAGTTGGAGTGTCCAAATGACTTTCTTTATGAGTCAAATGAAAACTAGACTTGAATATATTTCCAATGATCTATCAGGATCTCAATTTTACATTGAGGAAGACATCCAAAAGTGGCATGCACTAGCACTCTGCATTTCTGCACCATCATTCAACACTTTTTGACCAGTGTTGGGAGAATCAGTTTTTGGATAGGTAAATGGACACCAAATGGAAAACCAAAAGTATTCTTGGATAGTAGACTCAACAATATTTCCAACGAGCTATCACGGGCCCAAATCGTACTTCGGGAAGGTCCTCAAAACTTGTTTTCAAGTTGACCCTTTTTTGGCGCTGCGCACAGGAGAAGTTTTACCAGATTTGCCAAAAATTGGTCAAAATCAGTAGTTTCCTCCTCAAATTTTCCCCAGGATCCTGCACAAGTTGAAAAAGGTTGGTGGTAAATTTTATTTTCCCTCCAAGTGTTCTTTCTGCATCCATAATCAAAGAAGAATAAGGTCAAGCAACTTGATCCAAGATTGATCAAAAGCCATTCAAGAAAGGCCTCCTTGGCCAAAGCACAAATTTTGCAAGGGAAACAACTGTCCTTGTTCACACATCTGCAAGAATGATAAATATTTCTATCAGCATGAGAATAGGTAAGGTAATGGGGTATGATCATCACCAGAAGGCATCCACAAGAAGAGAAAAGCAGCAAGGCCTGTGTTTAAAGAGAATAAGGTTTTGTGACTAATTGGCAAAACAATGTGCCAAAGCAGGAAATCAACACAAGGGCTACAAGGACAAAGGTCACCTCAACTCCATCCAGTGCACATTGAATATTTTTAAAAATAATTAATAAGTTTTTAAAGGTTTAGAGAACTTAGAAGACAACACTATTTACTTTTTTCTAACAGCCCTAAAACCTAGGAGTTTGGAAATAATGACAAACAGGTCAAATAATGATGATAGGGCCTCCTTCATAACAGCAGATGGCATTTCAAGGGACATCCAAGGGCTCTCTAGGGTTTGTACAAACAACACTATTTCATCTACACCAGAGAGAGATTGAAAAGAGTATCAGTGTGAGGAGGTCCTAAGCTTTCCAAATACAGTCAAAAGCCTCCCAAAAAAAGTCAAGATAAAGGAAAGCACGAGGTGGAGTATTAAAATGAGACATCAAGATTGAAACATGAGCTTAATTTTCAGAAAATAAGGTATTAAACTTCAAAAGGCCGCTAAGGGATCAAGGGAAAATGAAATGTAGGCACCTGCACAAAATCAGAAGTGGCCAAGTGAAACCCATGGCATGATATAATTTGTTTAAACTCTGTGGTGAAATAGGTATGTTCTTGCCTAAAAATTTATTAAGGAGATAAAGGGACATTTTTCAGGTCGACTACATTCAAAAATTCCAAAAGAGGACAAAAATTGTGTTCTCAATTTGTTAAATAGCATGCCTAAAGCAGTTTGAATAAATGCCTAGGTTTTCAAAAATAAAAGAGATAAAAAAGGCCTCTACATCAGCATCAGCCAAACATCACCATAAGAGGAGAAAAAGTGCCTTGAAGAAGTTATCAAAGCTCTGCAGAGATAAAAAGCATCAGTCAAATGGCAAAAAGATGGAAAAACATAGTAAAAGTGGGTTTTTTAAAGTTTAAATTCGTCTTTACCAAGGTATGAAGGTGTTTTCAGTTTTATTTTTAGTTCATTTGGCACTTGGAAGGTAGAGAGAAAGATTCTAGAGGAAGAGTAGTGTTTTTGACTGTTTTTTGGGCAAAATTTCCCGGCGTTGCGCATAGGCGGAGGCGCTGCGCATAGAGCCTTCGGCGTTGCGCACAGAGGAGAAGAGGCAATGCTAAAAAGCACCGCGCTACGCACAGAAGGGTCGGCGCTACGCACATGCGGTGGTGCTGCGCACACGCACAATTCGGAGCCCGACTCGCGCACAACTTCCCAGCGCTGCGCACAGGCCTGCCAACAGCCCGACCTGACCCGACGCTGTGCACAAAGGGCCTGACAGGAACAACCAGTCGTGTGGCGCTGCGCATAGAGCAGATTTGGCCAAAATTGCCAAAAATTGGTAAAAATCAGTTTTTTCTTCCTTAAAAATTTTACCCAGGCTCCTACACATGTTAAGAAGGACCAAAGGGCAGTAATGAAAGTGAAGAAGGGACATAAACAAATAATGAAGAGAGAAACAATGAGAAAAACAATGATAATATGCAAGAGGATGGTGAGGAAGATGAAGAGCTGGACAGTCAAAATAACATGAGCATTGATAGTGAAAAGGCAGAAATAATGAATGATGAAGAGGGCAGCCAGGATAATGGTCAAAACAGTAAGGAAAATGCAAATGGCTAAGGGTAGCAATGACACCCAAGAAGTAAGCCTCAGTGATGCAGAGCAGAATAGTGACAAAGAGTTAGAAGATATGAACACAGATGAAGATGATGACAATACCAAAGACAAAGAGGAGAGTGGTATTCATGATGAGCAAGATGATAGTGATGAAAGTGCAGAGGGCGCCAGTGAAAACGATGACCCCAGCAATGAAAAGACAAGTAGCTCAAATGAAGAAAAAAAGGATAAAGAAGAAATTAGTGAAGAGGATGAGAGTGCTGATGATGTTAAAGACAATGATGGGGCAGAAAATATGATGACTGATGATGCCAATAATGAAAATGAAGAAGTTGAGGACCGCAACAAGGATCATAGTCATGATCAAGGCACCTACAAAGCTACCATCACACCTCTTCATTGAAATTTAAGCACTCAAAAAAGGTAAAGACCAAGAAAAACTTTAAGACATGGCTCAAGATTTCTCATAGGCTTCTCAAACCATTTGAAGAAGTTGTCCACCAAATTTGAGGGAATTCTGAGCAAATTTTGTTTTTTTTTGAAATTTTGAGGCCTCTGTGCGCAACACCCTTGGCGCTGCGCACAAATATCATGCATCCTCAACTTGAAAAATTGAAAATTTTGGATCCCTCTCATCATCAACAGTCTACTCACAAAATTTCAGACCATTTGGAGCAGTTTTGACCCCCTAAAAGGTCAAAAAACACCTAAATTTTGACCATTCTGCCTCATTTTCAGGCAAGGTGCTGCGCACAGAGTAGTGTTGGGAGAATGGATTTTTGGACAGGAAAATGGCAATAATTTAGGAAAACTCAAGCATTTCTGAAAAGAAGACTCATCATTCTTTCTAACGAGCCATCACGGAGCCAAATCCGACATCAGGAAGGGGGCAAAAAATTAGTCACAAAAGACCCTATTTTCTGCTGAAGTGGCGTTGCGCACATAGACTCTCTAATTGTGTTTTGGACCAAAAGTCAACAAAACACACTCATTTATTGCAAAATGATATTTTTGAGTTTTTTGAGGCAAAACACTCTAGAATTAGGTGCAAATAGTTATTATGGCATTTATTTCTTAGGATATTATGTGCCTTGTGCCTTGCATGGTCTCTTGGCCATAAATGACATTTATGGTTGAATTTGACATTTTCCTACCATATTTAGGGTTTTAGTCCTCCTTTTCTCCATAAATAGAGCATGAGGCCCTCATGTATTTTGTTGCCTTTTGATGAACTTGGAGAGCAATACATGGTTTCTATGAACTTGGAGAAGAAATTGGTTTTGTGAAGTTGATGAATGGCTTGCTTGGATTGATGATGGAGAAGCTTGTTTGCAGGATTGCTTATCTTGGTGAATGGTGATGTTTTCTTAATTTTTTTAATGTTTTCTTGTCTTTCATTATGTTTCATCCTTCCATATGCAGTAGATCAATAAAGAATAGGTTAAGACATTCTCTTTGAAGCACCTTGGTCTTCCTGCTTCCTACTGCCTTGATGTTTTCCTCTGTCTGGTCATCTTAAGGAATTCTTGATTGCTCCTTAGGTCCACCTAAACTTGTTTTGTTTCATGTATGGATTAGTATGCTAGTTTACAAGTATGATTCACGGTATGCCCTGCTTACTTGAAGCTGTCCAAACTCTGTCTTGAAACCTCTCTTTGGAATATTGTTTGCTAGGTTAAGTCAAAGAGGTCTCGTTCGATCTTGCCCTTTTTCCATGTCTACCAACTTGTTTCAGAGTTCTTTATAGCCTGATTTATGATGTTTAGGAGTTCTCTCTTCATATATTAAGTTATTGTGCTATCTTATATGTTTTCCCAAATTCTGAAGGTGAATTTACTAAAGTTAGAAGCTCTTATGCTTTCTATATTTCACTGGAATGTTTATCTTGGATATTTATCAGTTTAAGTATTGTTCCTTGAGCTTAATGGTTTTCCCTAACTCATGAGTTGTAGCTTTTAACTATATGTATTTAAGACATCCTTGTTTTTTCCAAACCTGATGTTCACTCCACCTCACACATTACCTTAAGGATCCATTAACCTTGCTAGATTGGCCCCGCAACACACTCTGATTCATCATTGAGACACTCATGACTTTCATTGACTCCATAGCCCAATGATTCAAAGACCTCTCACTCCACCTATTCCACTTGACCATCTTACCCAAACAAAAAAATCAACAAACCCTACACTGAACAACGAGCCTAAAATCAAAACCCTAAAGCAAAAAGAACATATCCTTTGCACCCAATAGAGAGATCTCTCTCTGAGTCTAGGAAGGCTAGGTCCTAGGACTCCAAAGACTGGTTCCATGTTACCCTGTCACTTGGTATACTAATTTTCCAAATCACGGGACCCTAAAATTCTGGCGATCATGTTATATGGACAAATCCCTCTTGCGAACAAGAGCGGTCTCCCTAGTATCCTAAGGATATATAGAAACAACGGACAGATGTAGATCATTTTCTCTAGACTATTTTGCTTAAGAATTACTCATTAACTACGGATAGATACTCCTACCTGAAGTCCAACGCTTGCTCAGTCTTCAGTCCAGTCACTCCAGAAGTTATCGATCTAGCATATAAGATCTGCAATCAAAGACAGGCAAACCAGATCAAAAGCATCTGCAAAATATGATAATTCGAAAGCAATAATCTATCTTAATGATCAAGGAATCTAAGAATTAAATCATTCAAAAGATAGATGAACAACTCAATGAGAAAATAGAATCCATTTGTATTACCTTTGAATAAAAAGAAAAAACCTTACAACCGTGACACCTTGATGTTCGTACAGGTTCTTCCAGGGTCTTGAACAACCGTTTTCCTCAATTCGAAAAGACTCCAACTCTCTGAATCAGCATAAGACTATGGCTATGAGTATGTAATCTCTCTCATACCAATGATGCAAAATGTGGAGAGTATAATTTCTTCAGCAATTCACCTCAAAACTACCAAGTTCTAAGTACCCTTGAGACTGAAACATGGTCTCAATTTATATCTGAAGAGAGGTAGTTTCAGCTCCAATAAGGAAGGGATAAAGCCCTCTCATCATGGGATTTCAGCTCCAAAAACCAAGGGATTACTCCATTTATGAAGGGATAAAGGTTCATGAATGGAAGGGGCGAAGCTCGACCAGATAACGCTTCTAGAAGGCCCCATCTGGGAGAATATTCGACCAGCTGGGCTTCTATAACTTACTTTTCTCTTTATTTTACCTTTTACGGGGGTCCGCAATTTTAATGAGCTTTACATGCGGGATGTACCGCAATTTTTATAGCAATTAGCCGTGGTACCGCAGGGAATGACTAGGAAAAGTGCGGAATTAGGCTTTTTAGGATTTTTAAGAGCTTTTCTCCAGTTCCAAGACTTGGTTTAGGAAATTTATGTTTTTAAACTTCTAAGGAAGCAATAAATAGGTAATCATGAACCCATATAGATAGCTAAATGTCATGGTGACAAATTTTAGTGTAATAGATCACGGTGGGACCTTCTGAGTATGTTCATGCTTAAATATTCCTTAAAAAGTTCAGAAACCCTTAACTGATAGTACCTGGTGGTTTATCTACCACCTCATTGCCAAAATAACATTATGGAGATCACGGTGGGACATTCTGAGTTAGTGAAAAACTAAGTATTCCTTAGATCTCAAAAAACCTACAAAAATCCTTAGATTGGCATTCATTTGTTGATGGTGGACGACAAGTACATATTCAAAACAGTAAGCATCCTCCACTTGGTGACTCCACTGGTCTTCAGTAGCCCTGTTGACCCCACTAGTCCTCAAAAACTCCCCTAGGAATGAGTAAATAAAACCTAATATTGCTGATGGTGGACAGAAAAGATGAAATCATCTACCTAGTGACTCCACAACTATAGAAAGACCTAATGACTCCACTGGAGGAAGAACCTGAAACATGACCAATCATCCTAGAAATAAAGAGCACTAAGGCCTAGGTTGGATTGAAGAAATTATTGTTTTTATAATAATTTCCTACTTTAAACCTGGTAAATAACACACTGATGATATCCACATTGATTATTGGAAATATCTCAAGCCTTTAGAAGCTGAGCCTCAAATTGCAGACCATGAGCAGACTTATACACCCGTGCCAATCCCAGATTCACCTGTGAAAGACCTAGTGAAACATGAGCCTCATGCTGTTTCTCTTACTCCTGCTGAAGCCTCAAACATTCATAAGTCTCTTGTTGCACTATCTATACCCACAAAGGTCCCAGAAAGATATAAGCCTCTAGTTTTTCCTCTTATCCTCTAGCCCCTTCCTACAAAACTTGCAAATAAGTTGCCATATTTCGATGGAGAAAATACAAAGATCATTTTTGAACAACATATTCAAAATCTTGAGGATTTACTTGACCTATTTGAAGTTGGAGAAGATGATGTGCGTATTAGAATGTTTGCCTTGTCATTACATGGAAAAATTAAGAGTTGGTTTAAAGACCTTCTAGCTGAAAGCATTATCAATTTTCATCAATTCACTCAAGTTTTCCTAGATAAGTGGGCAGTCATGGGAAATTTTTTTCTCATCATAAGGGAATGCAATCATTTGAAAAGACAGCCAGGGGAGACAACACAACACTTTTAAGCCAGGTTCAATAAAGTATACAATTCATGATTAGGTGATCATGTCCTAAGTTGAAAAAATGCTCAAAATTTGAATTTCTCAAAATTGGTTGAAACTAGAATGACCAGATAGGCCTTGTCGATATGATCCTGGCACCATGAACGACACTCAAATCCGACACTGTATGTGAAATTTATTCAAGTTTGAAACTTACAATTTCCTTCAAAAATCAGTTTGACCAGGGTTGACTTTTGAATTTGGAAAATATTTAAAAAAGAATATCTTGGGAATATTCCTCAAAATATTTTGGGAATATTCCTTGGAATATTCCACAAAATATTCCCTATGGACCAATCAGCGATCAACAAGTGTCACACTCAGATTGGAGGAATGTTTGACTTGTTCGTTTTTGGACCAATCGTTGGGCGCCACGTGGCCCTAGGCTGGTGAAAGAATTGGCAATCAAAATTTTTGCAATGTTACAGTTTCGACCGTAGGTCGGATGGATGGCAGCCCCAAGGCCCGATTGCCTGGGCTCGTGGTGGTTCTTACCAACCATAGGGCCACGGTTTTATTTATGTTTTCAAAAGAAAATTGTGGGCAGAAAAAGGGGGCCAGCCCCCCCGCATTCACACGACCATCTGTTGGAGTCCAGGGGATAACCGCCTGCCCGACGGTTACGGTGGCGGTTAGCACCCATCCACGTGGCCACGATGCAACAACTTTATTTCACAATAAATGGTCTTCAAACATTTTCCACCGGCGGGTTTAGACGGTCCATGTGACCGCCAACCCATAAATTTTATTGCCAAGGTTAACTGACCGTCGGACTTGGAGGAGCGCACCATTTTTGGCGGATTTTCCAAAATAGTTGGGGTTAACTCCAGTTCCCCAATTTTGGTGGAGTTTTTTTAGGCCAAACTGGACAAATGTTGTTTTGGTCATAACTTCTCCATTACTGAACCTTTTTGGATGAAATTTTAGTCAATTTCGACTATTATCAGCATTATGGAGCCATTGGAATAGGTTTCAGAGCCAACAGAGGTGTATTTAAGCCATTTTTACTTCAGAGAAGCTTGGAGAGCCATTAGGGCCTTGAGGGAAATGGAGCTACATTGGGCTACACTTCACTGTTTTAGCTGAAATAAAAGTCAATCTTAGCTTATTTCTTCCTTCTGAATTCATTTTCACAGCTGGTTTGGTATTTTTAGGCCTTTTTATCACTGTATTACCAATTTTAGAATCATAATATATGAAGGACATGCCCATTGGGAGCCTTGGACCCGACAGATGTAGCCCAGGAGGGGTGAACTGCCTCATCATGTTGCTGTGTGTTTATGGTGAAGTTATTCTGCTATGTTATTCAGATTTAATTTGTTAAACAATAAATTAAAACAACACTACCTCACACCTAAATTCATAAACAGTTACCAAAAACACTTTGTTTCACTTGCAAGATCATTCAAACACTTTGCACACTTAATTTAATGGAAATGAATACTCTGAACAACAAAAAAAATACTTTCATTTTCAGATCAGTTGGTATCAGAGCTCAGGATTAGAGTCTTAGAAGCTATTGTTTTTACTCAGAATTTGTTTTGTGCAAAGATAAAGTTATTTGTTTGCAAGTTTTCATGCTTACTAGGCTTAAACTCAAGAGAGGTGAAGGAAACTTGGTTAGTGCACAAACTAATCCACAACCAAGAAGGGTCAGAGAACCACCTCCAAGAGCCATAGAAGCAGCTTCAAGCATGTCTTCAAGAGATGGACAAGCTCCTGAAGAGATGGATCCCAAGGAAGAAGAACGGGTATTCCAGAAAGCTTTCTTGGATATGACTGAGATGGTGAGGATTCTCTACCAAGAAAGAAATGATAGGATTGTTGGAGAAGGGTCTAAAAACCAGAAAGAAGGAGAGGGTTCCTCAGGAGGAAAGAAGAGTAATGACAAGTCGAAGAAAGGACATGGAGGAAATGGTGATCCACCATCCCCATCTTCATCCTCTTCCTCTACATCATCTTCCTCGACTTCAGTAAATCAGTCTCACAAGTCTAAAACCACTGGTAAAAGTCCATTTTTAAAGCTTGATGTCAAATTTGAATTACCTATGTTTAACGGTGAAGTAAATGCAGAGAAAATTAACAATTGGATCAGACAATTGGAAGTTTATTTAAGGATTCAAAACCTTCATGATGACGAGACCAAGATACAATTAGCCTCGCTGAGAATGGATGGAGCAGCATTGGTATGGTGGGAAGCCAAGACCAAGGATGAAATTAAAAAACATGGTAAGATTAATTTATCATGGGCTGAATTTATTATTGCAATCAAGAAGAAATTTTATCCATTAGCTCATTTACAAAAGGCTATAATGAATTGGAAAAGATTTAGACAGCTTAAGGGACAAAATGTGCAAGACTATACCCAAGAGTTTAGGAGAAGAGCACGCTTATTAGGGGTAGAATTACAAAGTCAAGATACTTTGCTGAAATATATAGGTGGTTTGCACAATTGCCTTAAACATACTATCCTTATGTTCAATCCTGCTAGTCTAGACAAAGTTTGTGTACAAGCTACGCATTTAGAGGCTAGAGGGAAAAACACTTTTGATGAGGGTAGAAACAAGTCTTTCAAAGGGGAGAACAAAGATAAAAAATTTAAGGGAAAATGCAAAAATAATGCATCTATCAAACAAGAGGGTGAAAAATTTATATGTAAACATTTTTCAAGAGAGGGGCATGAAGAGAAAAACTGTTGGAAATTACATCCTGAAAAAAGAACTCATTTTAACAAAAACAAAGGAAAGAAGAAAACTGCAGCTACTACAACTACACCTCAAGATTTAGGTGATGATTCAGGTGATGAAACCAAAATTGCAGCCATGGGTTTGAAAAGTATGAAGGGAAAGGAAACTGAAACTAAGCCTAGCACTAGTACTTCAAACTGTCATGTACAAGCTCCTAATGAGGAAGAAAGAATTGAATTGTTCCATGTGAGGGTAGTCTCAAAACATACTAAAATTGACACACTGTTTGACAGTGGGTCACAAGAAAATCTCATATCAGAAGACTTGGTCAAACATATTAAACTTGAGACCATTCCACATCCAAAGCCTTATCCACTTGGGTGGATATGCAAGGATGCAAACTTACAAGTCTCAAGAAAGTGCATATTGAGATTCGCCATTACTGCACACTTTATTGACACAGTTGAACTTGATGTGGTGTCGCTTGATATATCAAGAATTATTTTGGGAAGTCCTTACTTATTTGACAGGAAAGCTATCTTCCATTGCCATGAAAATAAGTATCATATCGTTAAATATGGCAAGGAGTTCATTGTCAGAACACATCGCAAGAAGGAAAATATAGCGATGGTAAATGCGGGACAGGTAAAAAGGCTAGTAAATTCTGTAAGAGTTTTGTACTTCTTATGGTTAAGCCCAAGGTTGATATGAATCATGAGTCATTTGAAAATTGTGATTCCAAGCTTAAATCAGATTTATATGATGTAGTTGATGCACATCATGAGATGTTTCAGGAACCGACAGGTTTACCTCCTAAAAGGGAGATTCAGCATGAAATCCATTTACATTAAGATTGTCCTCTTCCTAACATCGGCATGTACCGCTTGTCTAGCATGGAGAATGATGAAATCAAGAGGAAAATTAAAGACTTGTTAGACAAAGGATTCATAAGACCAAGCACTTCGCCATGTGGGTCACCGATAGTGTTGATTCCAAAGAAAGATGGAACTTGGCGCATGTGTGTGGACTTCAAGGCATTGAACAAAATAACGGTAAAGAATCGTTACCCACTTCCAAGGATGGATGATTTGTTGGATCAGATGAAATATGCTAAATATTTCACTAAGTTAGACTTACGTAGTGGTTATCATCAAGTTAGAATTGCAGAAAGTGACATTTGGAAGACAACATTTAAAACCAAAGAGGGACTCTTTGAGTGGCTTGTTATGCCGTTTGGTTTATGCAATGCACCTGCAACTTTCATGCGGGTAATGGATGATGTCTTACGTCATTTTCTTGATGATTTCGTTATTGTCTACTTAGATGACATCTTAATTTTCAGCAAGACTAGAGAAGAGAATGTCATGCATGTTAAGAAAGTACTTGATATTTTGAAGAAAAATCAGTTATTTCTTAAAATGTCAAAGTGTGAATTTGGGAAGACTTCTTTGGTTTATTTGGGACACATAGTAGGAGGAGGTGCTTTGAGAATTGAGCCTTCCAAAGTAGAAGCCATTGTGAATTGGCCTACTCCAAAATCTATTAGAGAGGTAAGAAGTTTTTTGGGTGCAGCTCAGTATTGGAGGAAGTTTACTTCTAACTTCTCTGCCATAGTAGCTCCTATGCATGTAGTGACTAGTGTGAAGTGTGTTTTCCAATGGGGAGGCAAGCAACATAAAGATTTTGAGTCTTTGAAACAGAAGATAAGTTTAGCTCTAGTCCTTGCATTACCGGACTTGAGACAACCATTCGAGATTCAGACAGATGCTAGTGATTACGCCATGGGTGCAGTTCTCTTACGGCATGGTAAGCCTGTTGCATTTCATTCTGAGACATTTAATGGTGCTGTTGTGAATTATCCTACATATGATAAAGAGTTGTATGCGTTGGTACAAAGTGTCAAAAAATGGAAACACTATTTGATGGGCAAAGAAACAATTGCTCATACCGACCATCAGCCTTTACAGTATTTGCAATCACAAAGTAAATTGTAGCAGTCACGACATTTCAGATGGATGGGTTTCCTAAAACAATTTCACTTGGTAATACGGTACAAGAAAGGTATTTACAATAAGTTTGCTGATATGATTTCAAGGCATATTATTAGTGCTAGTACATTACTTAAGAATGATTCTAAGAATGATTCTATTGTACATGAGAGCTACATAGAACAATATGCATCAGATGTTGATTTTAAGGATGTGTATGCTAACTTGAGTGAAGGGAATCATGTTGAGGAGAATGATTATCATTTGCATAATAATTTTCTGTCTCATATGGGCAATTTATGTATACCACAGGGGGAGAGACTAAGCATCATTAGAGAAGCTCATTCTTCTCTTATTGCTGGACATTTCGGGGTAAGCAAAACGGTGGCACATTTACAGAGGTATTGTTATTGGCCTCGCATGGTAGATAGTGTTTCACATTTCATTAGAGGTTGTTCATTATGTGCTACAAGCAAGCCTTGTAATGGGAAGCTTGGTTTATATATGCCATTTCTAGTACCTTCTAGACCATGGGAAAGTGTTTCTATGGATTTTGTTGGAGGGCTACCATTATCTAGAAAGCAGCATGATTATCTTTATGTAGTAGTTGATCGTTTCAGCAAGATGTGTATTCTTATGCCATGTAAGAAAACTATAACTGTTGAACAAAATACTGATTTATATTTTCAACATGTATGGGTTCATTATGGCTTGCCTACTTCTATTGTTAGTGACAGGGATTCCAGATTTGTTGGGAATTTTTGGTCCAATTTATGGAAGATGATGGACACCAAGTTGAAGAAGAGTACTGCTTTCCATCCACAAACATATGGCCAAACAGAGGTAGTGAACAGAACCATTGTACATCTTTTGAGAGTTTATTGCAGCAAGCATCCCAAGCTTTGGGATGAGCACTTTCATTACATTCAACATGCTTACAACCGGTACAAGCACTCTTCTACAAATACTTCACCTTTTGAAGCTTGCTTTGGGTATTTTCCTAAGTCACCTTTAGATTTCATTCTTGAGAAGGATGTGTCCATTGATGGGCATAGTGACATTGACAAAACTCGCATGTTCATTGAAATAATTCAGCTCATACATCAGCAGGTTCAAGAAAAGCTTGAAAAAAGTCAAGGCAAGTACAAGGAGAGGCATGATAAGCACAGAGTTGATCATAAGTTTCAAGAAGGGGATGAGGTATGGCTGCATATTAGTAAGAAAAGAATGCAAGGAGAAGGTAAAAAGCTGAAGCCTATTCGTTATGGTCCATTCAAGATCCTTAAACAAGTTGGAAATAATGCTTTTCAATTATATTTTCCTTCATAAATGCAAATGTATTTCGTTGTGAATGTGGAAAATTTACGTTTGTATGAACCTCCTTTAATTGCTGATTATGAAAGTGACATTTAGCTGCCATCCATAGAGGATTTCTCACCAGAATTTTTGGATGAGTTGAAAGAGGATACTATCCTTGACAGAAGGACACGCACTTTAAGGAGGGGAAATGTTGATTATGTTCGGGTTGGTCTTAAAGGCAAAAAACTGAGTAAGGCAAAGTGGATTGAGGTGGAAAAGGTCAGGGACCTGTACCCTCATCTTCTTAATAGGTAATTGAAGGCTTTTGGGGTCCAAAATCTTCCCAATGGGGAGGTGTGATCAAGTGATCATGTCCTAAGTTGAAAACATGCTCAAAATTGGAATTGCTCAGAATTGGTTGAAACCATAACGAACGGATAGGCATCGTCGATACGATCCTGGCGCCATGAACGACACTCAAATCCGACACTATATGTGAAAGTTATTCAAGTTTGCAATTTAAAATTTCCTTCAAAATCAGTTTGACCAGGGTTGAATTTTGAATTTGGAAAATATTAAAAAAAGAATATTCTAGGAATATTACCTGTGGACCAATCAGCGATCGACAAGTGTCACACTCAGATTGGAGGAATGTTTGAATTGTTCATTTTTGGACCAACCGTTGGGCGCCACGTGGCCCCAGGCTGGTGAAAGAATTGGCAATCAATTTTTTTGCAACGTTACAGGTTTCGACTGTGGGTCAGATGGATGGCAGCCCCAAGGCCCGACCGCCCAGGCTCATGGTGGTTCTTACCAACCATAGGGCCATAGTTTTATTTATGTTTTCAAAATAAAATTGCAGGAGGAAAAAGGGGGCTAGCCTCCTCGCATTCACACGACCATCTGTTGGAGTCCAGGGGCTAACCGCCCACCCAACGGTTACGGCGGCGGTTAGTACCCATCCATGTGGCCACCAACCCATAAATTTTGTTGCCAAGTTTAACTGACCGTTGGACTTGGAGGAGCGCGCTATGTTTCGCAGCTTTTCCAAAATAGTCAGGGTTAACTCCAGTTCCCCAATTTTGGTGGAGTTTTTTTAGGCCAAACTGGACAAATATTGTTTTGGTCATAACTTCTCCATTACTGAACCTTTTTGGACGAAATTTTAGTCAATTTTGACTATTCTCAGCATTATGGAGCCATTGGAATAGGTTTCAAGGCCAATATAGGTGTATTTAAGCCATTTTTACTTCAAATAAGATTGGAGAGCCATCAGGGCCTTGAGGGAAATGGAGCTGCATTGGGCTACACTTCACTGTTTTAGGTGAAATAAAAGTCAATCTTAGCTTATTTCTGCCTTCTGAATTCATTTTCATAGCTGGTTTGGTCTGTTTAGGCCTTTTTTTCACTGTATTACCAATTTGAGCATCATAATATATCAAGGACATGCCCATTGGGAGCCTTGGACCTGGCAGATGTAGCCCAGGAGGGGTGAACTGCATCATCATGTTGTTGTGTGTTTATGGTGAAGTTATTATGCTGTGTTATTTAGATTTAAGTTGTTAAACAATAAATTAAAAAAACACTCCCTCACACCTAAATTCATAAACAATTACCAAAAAAACTTTGTTTCACTTGCAAGACCATTCAAACACTTTGCAAACTTAATTTAATGGAAATGAATACTTCGAATAGCAAAACAAATACTTTCATTTTCAGATCAATTCAATACCTGCTAAGATAAAGCCACCCCAAGGGTGGGCCCTCTTACAATACCCAAATGCTTTTGACCCAGAAATGGCATTCCAGATAAGAGAAAGAGATCCTTCAAACCTAGAAGAAATGAAAAATATGGAAATTACTGTGGAATACAACATACTGGAAAGAGAGGAAAAGTTAAAAGCAATAAAGAAGGAAAAAGTAGCTCAAGAGAAACTGATTTCTTCAAAAATAAAGGTAAAAATGTTGACAAATGCAGCCAACAAAATGATGCATATAATGGACAGGAAAGAGAAAGAATACAAGGGTGAGGTTGGAGCTGGTCATTCAAAACAACCGGGACTATTTACTTGGGAAGAAAAAACTCAGTCACTACAAGGCAAGAGCAACAATCAAAATATGCATGCTGAGCTAGATTGCAAGGAAGAAGATGTAGAAAGTTGTCAAGTAAGTACTGGATACCTTCCTACATCTTTTGCTTAGCTATTAAGAGAGCATTACAAACAAATTGCAAATAGAAACAGAGAGCATTGCTCTGAAGAATCAATCAAGGGTAAGATAGATGATACAAACCCTTTTGCAGATCCAAAGGTCTTTCCCTTAAGCCATCTTGAAACCACACAATCTGAAATAGAGAATGAGTCAACATCTTTAGGATCTCTACATTTATGCTTTGATTCATTTTAGATTATATAAATAAATTGGCACCCTGAGGATCTATCAGAGGAAATTTATGGATTTCATGCTCTAGTTAACTACCACACAAATCAAGAAGAGTTGGTTGAGGATGAAATAAATCAGGAAATGAAAGAAAACCCACATGACCTCTCTAAAATCCCAAGTGATGATTCATCATCTTTTCCAGGTGAGTCTCAAGAAGACATCCAGCCTCAGAATCAACCTTCACAAGAGAACGAGGACTGCTGTAGTTCTATCGAAAAAAAGAGATAAAAATGCCTCCTTTTTTAACTGAAGGGGAGATAAATCAGCTTATAAGCATGCAATCAACCTCTAAACCTTCATATGAATAGAAAAATACTATTTATTTTCCTCCTAATCCCAGCTATCACAAATCAAAAAATGGATTTATATTTCAACTTGAAGAGAAACAATCTGATAGTCCAATATGTATAGTTGGTGACATTTATTATGTTAATGATTCTCCATGGTTTGATCAATATGTCGATGATTATGATATCCAAATAAAAGTTAATTTTGTAGAGTGATCAGCGTTTGGTTTGTGGGAGGAAGCTCAGTTTCATCAACTTGACAAAAGTGATCAACCAATGCATAACAGCTATGACAGTGATGACGAAAGTTTAGAAAATTTGGAATCACATGAAGGCTTGGAAGTTGATGATCATGAGAGAGTTGTTGTGCTGCCATTTCAAGAAGATATATTGCCTAAGAATGCTCTTTCTCGTCAACATGATGACCTTCACACAGATTTCAGCTCATTCAACCAAAGCATCTGATTTTTGTTAAAATAAAACATTGCAATACATGATGAATCCAACAGTGCAAGTGATCATAACGAAGAGGTGGATTTTCTTTCCCAAAAGAGTCCCAAGCTTAGCCAAGTGAAGATAGAAGCAATCCTGAATCAAGCTTATTTTCCAAATCCTCACATTCAGGTATTGTTCCAAGACCCCTTTGATATTTTCTTAAAGACAGGCGAAGAGGGATTAAAATATGTCAAGAACAGTTTGATGCAAGGTATAAAGAAAAGCTAAGGCACTACTGTTCAAACACAAGTAAGGTGGGAGTGGCCTTTTGACTTTTCTAAAACCCTCAAAGAGTTGAACCTAGATCCCTCATATAATCATCTGCTTGATTGGTTGTATTGGAAAAGAGAGTTCACCAGCTGAATGTATATCATGTATAGGTTAGAGTAGGATAGATAGGCAAGCAAATAAGCTCAGCACTATGAGCATCTTTCTACCTTTAGTTTTAGATTGTTTTGACCAAAAAGAGAGAAAAAATACAAAACAAAGAAAAAATGAAAAAGAGGGCAGATTTGAAAAAGAGGTATAAACCCATACCCAAAAAAAAGAAGAAGAGTACTACTGAAAGTGTGCAAGCCTAAATGCCACTACTTGTTCCAAAAATTCTTGTTGAGTCATCTAGCCTAATCATGGCAGAACATATTTTCAATTTATTGCTGATAAGTTAGTGAAAGATAGTTAGTCAAATTATGCAAATTTGACTTATCAAAAGATAGATTAGGGAAGAAAGATACTGGTTCCACATGCTTAAATAGAACCAAGGAGAAAAATGGGGATGAATAGAAAACAATGTATCACAACCCTAATTTTTCTAGTCTTATTTTGTACAAAAATAACATTTGTGTGCAGCTTGTTCTTATGCCACAAACCCATGGTAAGTCAGAATGTCTAATCCTGATTTAAGCCATGTTTTCAATTTCGTGTTTATAGCTTAGTGATTGAATCCTGTCAAACAGTTTAATCTTGACAGTGAATAGTCTATGTAGGGAATAAAAAAGTTCATTAGTGTAATTTGAACTTTGGAGGAAATAAGATAGAAGTAGGTAGTTTGTCTTGCTTTAGAAATAAAATGTCAAGGGTTTGCTAGTCCAAATGCACCCAAGGAAAAAAAAAATGTTAGGAAAGTAGGTTGGGTAGGTAGGGATGTAGCTGATCTGATCATGTTTTTCAAATTTATTAAGATCATAGCTTCACAGAAAGTATCAGCAAGTGAAAAGAGGTAAAAATATGCCCAATGGATGAGGCACTGGTCTCCATCAAGCTAGAGATCTGAAAGTTCTGGACACCTCCTGAAAAGGAGCTGCCCTCCCCAAGTGGAGCCACTGTTAGTCATCCATAATTTTCACTATCTGAAGATGACTAAGTATCAATTCTAGATTTCTAGAAACAAAGTTCATGAACAATGTGAGTTCTATAAATCTCACTACCTTCATTATCCTTAAGATAATTTTTTCACTATTTCATCATCCCATCATGTCAAGCTCAGCTCACCCATCCCAGAAAACCCATCACGGGCTCATGTCACTCACTTTGTCTTTTTTGTGTCACCTTTGGCCTCAACCCTCTATTTTGTTTTGCCTAACTCCTCCATTGTCCATCTAGGGCTTTTAAGGGCATTTTTCTTGGTTTCATGACCTCCATGGTTAAACATCAACAAGGCTTGTATCTTGATGCTTTTACACCTCCTCCTATACTTAATATACCTTCATAAACACTTTCCATCACTCCTATCCCTCAAATTCATCATTTTTCTACAAAACCTAGTTTATTGCCACAATTTGACACTTTTTAAGACTAGGCCTGTGTTTTGCCCTTTTGGACCCCTTCCCCTCACTCAATCCTTGAAATTCCACTTTCCCCTACTCCCTAACATCTATCCCTATCCCCCAAAATTTCCCCAAGAATTTAGACAACCCTTAACCCCTTCATTCCCCTCCCTCTACAAGGCAGTCCAAAATCCCCTACACCAAACCCTAATTTCCTCTTCCAACTAAGCTAGGGTTTGCTATGGAAAAGAGGCATAAGAGCGGAATATCCACATGTTAGGTCATATCAGAAATCATGAAGCCATACCATCTCATAAACATCATGCCTCCATCATTTTCTAAGAATTCATTCCAAGGGCCTAGTCATTTGCCACACCTAGGGCCAATTTTACTTAAAAATATGTTTATGACCAAACCGAGATGAATTTGGAAAAAGTGAGAAATTTTTTTGTCCATAATAGGGCCAAGAAGAAAAACCTTATTCAGTTTTTACACAGGTATCATGGTTTGGGAGCAATGTCAAAAATACAGGTGTCACGAGAGAATTTCTGCACTGCTGGTGTGACCTTGGGAAAATCAGCTTTTCTCATAGCTGGAGTGTCCAAATGACTTGCTTGATGAGTCAAATGAAAACTCTACTTGAAGATATTTCCAATTATCTATCAGGAGCTCAATTTGGAATTGAGGAAGACATCCGAAATTGGCCTGCACCAGCACTCTGCATTTCTGCACCATCATTCAACACTTTTTGAACAATGTTGGGAGAATCCGTTTTTGGACAGGTAAATGGACACCAAATGGAAAACCAAAATATTTCTTGGAAATTAGACTCAAAAATATTTCCAGCGAGCTGTCACAGGCCCAAATCCGACTTCGGGAAGGTCCTGAAAACTTGTCTGCAAGTTGACCCTTTTTTGGCGCTGCGCACAGGAGAAGTTTGGCCAGAATTGCCAAAAATTGGTCAAAATCAGTCTTTTCCTCCTCAAATTTTCCCCAGGCTCCTGAAAAAGTTGAAAAAGGTTGGTGGTCACTTTTCTTTGCCATCCAAGTGTTTTTTTTTGCATCCATAATCCAAGAAGAATAAGGTCAAGCAACTTGATCCAAGACTGATCAAAAGCCATTCAAGAAAGGCCTCCTTGGCCAAAGCACAAATTTTGCAAGGGAAACAATTGTCCTTGTTCACACATATGCAAGAATGATAAATATTTCTATCATCATGAGAAGAGGTAAGGTAATGGGGTATGATCATCACCAGAAGGCATATACAAGAGGAGAAAGGCAGCAAGGCCTGTGTTTAAAGAGAATCAGGTTTTGTGAGTAATGGGAAAAACAATGTGCCAAAGCAGGAAATCAACATAAGGGCTACAAGGACAAAGGTCACCTCAACTCCATCCAGTGCACATTGAATATTTTTAAAAATAATTAATGGGTTTTTAAAGGTTTAGAGAACTTAGAAGACAACACTATTTACTTTTTTCTAACAACCCTAAAACCTAGGAGTTTGGAAAGAATGACAAACAGGTCAAATAATGATGATAGGGACTCCTTCATAACAACAGATGGAATTTGAAGGGACATCCAAGGGCTCTCTAGGGTTTGTACAAGCAACACTGTTTCATCTACACCAGAGAGAGATTGAAAAGAGTATCAGTGTGAGGAGGTCCTAAGCTTTCCAAATATAGTCAAAAGCCTCCCAAAAAAGTCGAGATAAAGGCAAGCATGAGGTGGAGTTATCAAAATGAGACATCAAGATTGAAACATGAGCTTACTGTTCAGTAAATGAGATATTAAACTTCAAAGGGCACTAAGGGATCAAGGGAAAATGAAATATAGGCACCTGCACAAAATCAGAAGTGGCCAAGTGAAACCCATGGCATGGTATAATTTGTTTAAACTCTATGGCCAAATAGGTATGTTCTTGCCTAAAAAATCAGTAAGGAGATAAAGGGACATTATTCAGGTCGACTACATTCAAAAATGCCAAAAGAGGACCAAAAATGCGTTCTCAATTTGTCAAACAACATGCCTAAAGCAGTTTGAATAAATGCCTAGCTTTTCAAAGATAAAAGAGATAAAAAAGGCCTCTACATCAGCATCAGCCAAACATCACCACAAGAGGAGAAAAAGTGCCTTGAAGAAGTTATCAAAACCCTGCAGAGATAAAAAGCATCAGTCAAATGGAAAAAAGATTGAAAAACATAGTAAAAGTGGGTTTTTAAAGTTTAAATTCGTCTTTACCAAGGTATGAAGGTGTTTTCAGTTTTATTTTTAGTTCATTTTTCACTTGGAAGGTAGAGAGAAAGCTTCTGGAGGAATCGCAACGTTTTGGACTATTTTTTGCGCAAATTTTCTGGGCGCTGCGCATAGAGCCTTCAACACTGCGCACAAACGAGAAGAGGCAATGCTAAAAAGCACTGCGCTACGCATAGAAGGGCCGATGCTATGCAGAGGTGGTGACGCTGCGCACACGCCCAATTCGGAGCTCGACTTGCCCATAGCCTCCTAGCGCTGCGCACAGGCTTGCCAACAACCTGACCTGATCCAACGCTGCGCACAGAGGGCCCGACAAGAACAACTAGTTGCGTGGCGTTGTGCACAGAGGAGATTTGGCCAAAATTGCCAAAAATTGGTAAAAATCAGTTTTTTATTCCTTAAAAATTTTCCCCAGGCTCCTGCACATGTTAGGAAGGACTAAAGGGTAGTAATGAAAGTGAAGAAGGGGCAAAAACAAATAATGAAGAGAGAAACAATGAGAAAAACAATGATAATATGCAAGAGGATGGTGAGGAAGATGAAGAGCTGGACAGTCAAAATAACATGAGCATTGATAATGAAAAGGCAGAAACAGAGAATGATGAAGAGGGCAGCCAGGATAATGGTCAAAACAGTAAGGAAATTGCAAATGGCTAAGGGCAACAATGAGACCCAAGAAGCAAGCCTCAGTGATGCAGAGCAGAACAATGACAAAGAGTTAGAAGATATGAACACAGATGAAGATGATGACAATGCCAAAGACAAAGAGGAGAGTGGTATTCATGATGAGCAAGATGATAGTGATGAAAGTGCAGAGGGCGCTAGTGAAAACGATGACCCCAGCAATGAAAAGACAAGTAGCTCAAATGAAGAACAAAAGGATAAAGAAGAAATTAGTGAAGAGGATGAGCGTGCTGATGATGTCAAAGACAATGATGGGGCAGAAAATATGATGACTGATGATGCCACTAATGAAAATGAAGAAGTTGAGGACCGCAACAAGGATCATAGTCATGATCAAGGCACCTACAAAGCTACCATCACACCTCTTCATTGAAATTTAAGCACTCAAAAAAGGTAAAGACCAAGAAATACTTAAATACATGGCTCAAGATTTTCCACAGGCTTCTCAAACCATTTGAAGAAGTTTTCCACCAAATTTGAGGGAATTCTGAGAAAATTTTGTTTTTTTGAAATTTTGATGCCTTTGTGCGCAGCACCCTTGGCGCTACGCACAAATATCATGCATCCTCAGCTTGAAAAATTGACATTTTTTGATTCCTATAATCACCAACAGTCTGCTCACAAAATTTTAGACCATTTGGAGCAGTTTTGACGCCCCCAAAAGGTCAAAAAACACCTAAATTTTGACCATTCTGCCTCATTTTCAGGCAAGGTGCTGTGCACAAAGCAGTGTTGGGAGAATGGATTTTTGGACAGGAAAATGGCACTCATTCAGGAAAACTCAAGCATTTCTGAAAATTAGACTCATCAGGCTTTCCAACGAGCCATCACAGAGCCAAATCCGGCATCAGGAAGGTGGCCAAAACTTAGTCCCAATAGACCCTCTTTTCTGCTGAAGTGGCGCTGCGCAAAAGTCAACAAAACACACTCATTTATTGCAAAATTATATTTTTGAGTTTTTTGAGGCAAAACACTCTAGAATTAGGTGCAAATAATTATTAAGGCATTTATTTCTTAGTATATTATGTTCCTTGGGCCTTGCATGGTCTCTTGGTCATAAATGACATTTATGGTTGAAATTTACATTTTCCTACCATATTTAGGGTTTTAGTCCTGCTTTGCTCCATAAATAGAGCATGAGGCCCTCATGTATTTTGTTGTCTTTTGATGAACTTGGAGAGAAATACATGGTTTCTATGATCTTAGAGAAGAAATTTGTTTTGTGAAGTTGATGAATGGCTTGCTTGGATTGATGATGGAGAAGCTTGTTTGCAGGATTCCTTATCTTGGTGAATGGTGATGTTTTCTTAATTTGTTTATGTTTTCTTGTCTTTCATTATGTTTCATCCTTACATATGCAGCAAATCAGTAAAGAATAGGTTAAGACATGCTCTTTGAAGCACCTTAGTCGTCCTGCTTCCTATTGCCTTGATGTTTTCCTCTGTTTGGTCATCTTAAGGAATTCTTGGTTGCTCCTTAGGTCCACCTAAACTTGTTTTATTTCATATATGGATTAGTATGCTAGTTTAAAAGTTTGATTCACGGTATGCCCTTCTTACTTGAAGCTGTCCAAACTCTGTCTCGAAACCTCTCTTTGGAATATTGTTTGCTAGGTTAAGTCAAAGAGGTCTCGTTCGATCTTTCCCTTTTTCCATGTCTACCAACTTGTTTCAAAGTTATTTATAGCTTGATTTATGATTTTTAGGAGTCCCCTCTTCATAGATTAAGTTATGGTGCTATCTTATATGTTTTCCCAAATTCCGCAGGTGAATTTACTAAAGTTAGAAGCTCTTATGCTTTCTATGTTTCACTGGAATGTTTATCTTAGATATTTATCAGTTTAAGTATTGTTCCTTGAGCTTAATGGTTTGCCCTACCTCATGAGTTGTAGCTTTTAACTATATGTATTTAAGACCTCCTTGTTTTTTCGAAACTTGATGTTCACTCCACCTCACACATTACCTTAAGGATCCATTAAACTTGCTAGATTGGCTCTACAACACACTCTGATTCATCATTGAGACACTCGTGACTTTCATTGACTCCATAGCCCAATGATTCAAAGACCTCTCACTCCACCTATTCCGCTTGACCATCTTACCCAACCAAAATAATCAACAAACCCTACACTTAACAACTAGCCTAAAATCAAAACCCTAAAGCAAAAAGAACACATCCTTTGCACCCAATAGAGAGATCCCTCTCTGAGTCCAGGAAGGCTAGGTCCTAGGACTCCAAAGACTGGTCCCATGTTACCCTGGAATTTGGTATACCAATCTACAAAATCACGGGACCCTAACAGTTTCAAGCCAACAAATCCAGAAATTTTTTCAAGTAACCACGATATTAGGAGGAGAAATCCCATGAAGGAGAAGGTAAGAAGTAAAACTGAGATTTGGTTGTTCAAAATAGCGATGATTGCGTGAATAGATCTCGGGATTGTTAAAAAAAATGGAGAGTTATAAAATGAGTTCTCCTGTTCGATCCTTAAAGCTTTTCATTGCGTTATATTTTGTTTTGACACCACTCATAAACACTTTGAAACCATTCATAAATACTCTGCCATCAGTCAACAATTAAATCTTCTGTTGATTAAGTGAGTAAATGAGTGAGGATTTTAATGAGATTGGCACTGTTTGAAACAAACATAGACCTTAATTAAACTAGAAGGAAAATCACGAGGATCACAGCAGAAGATCACGGGGATCATTGCAAAGATAGGTAAGCTTGAACACGTCCTCATATACAATCTTCTATTTCAAAATAAATGGAAAACAGAGAATGTAGAATTCTGGTTCAAATTGCACAGTGAGTTTGTTTTAAATTGAGTTGTATTTTATTAGCACACTCAGTAGAAGAATTCGAAACAGGATTTGTGGAGAAAGATTGGTTTAGAAGACACAGTCAAACATGTTTTTGTATTTTTACATAACATAGGACAGAGTCTGGAGAATGTTTGAAGGAAAACAATCAATTTATTATGAGATTTTTTTATAAAATCACCAAGCTATTCTCTTGCATACATAATGAGTTTAAATTATAGACATCATGCTATGTTTTGAAAAAGAATTTTGTATGAAATTGAAGGGTGAAAGACAGTGTTGTATAAAAAATTTTCAATTTTTTTACACAGTCAATTTTTTTTTACAAAACAAAGGCAGAGGATTGTTTTTTTTAAAGAAGACAAAGAATCAAATGGAGATTAGAATAATAGAAACATGAATTTTTTTTATTTTTTTTATTTTTATTTTTTATTTTTTATTATTATTATTTTTAATGTTTTCTTAAACCTCTCTATCAATTCTTGTGTTTATTTGAAGTAGAAACTCACATTTTTCAAAGGGAAAACAGAGGATTGATTGGCAAGGGCAGTAAATAAGAGGTAAGCCTACTACTGTGATTATATTCAGTACTTGAATTTTGTTTACAAATATGAAGTTAATGACAGTAGATGGGTACATAAAATGGTTTTCAGACAAAATGACTTCGGGAGTAGAACCCAAATGTTTCCATATTGAAAATTGGAATAGGGAAACAATTGAGAAACTCTATCAGTCAGACTTAATAGGCTTTCTTCAAAAATTCAAAGGGCACAATGAGGATGTCACAAGAGACTTTATAAACAATTACAAACAGGATTAAACTATGGTGGGTAGTCTACATATCCCTTTTGACTCCAGAGTATATTTCTAACGCTTTAGAGTTGCCATTATCAGGAGAACTATACCATAAGGGATTCCATTTCAAAGACAAGGGTTGGACATTATTATTGGATAAAAACAGAAAGGGTTCTTTTGATAGGTCAAAGGGGATTCCAAGGGAGTGGTTCAATGAACCTTGGGCAGAGCTAGTTTTGATAATTCAAAAGTTCTTCACCTGTGACAACAGACATAATGTAATACACCTTTATCATGTTAGGTTGCTACAACATATTAAAGGATATGTAAGGATCAATATGTCCTATTTCTTTTATAAAAATTTGATGAAGATGATTGAGAGTGTAAAATCTGAGACCAATCCCAAAGAAGCCCAAATTCTTCACCAGGGGCTCACAAAAATCCTTGTGGATTATCAGCTGAAAGTTAAGGGAATGGTTTGGGAAAATTTTCTGATTGAAAATAAGTTTGTAGAACAAGTCACTGAAAACAAAATTAAACCAATACAAGAAACAAGAAATATTGTGCATTCACCTCTTTATCCTAAAACCAGGTTAAAGAAATATCAGGAGACATATATGGTAGAGAGGGAAACATCATTTTTAACCATTTATAGAGGACAAAAAAATAAGAATTCAGCAGAACCAGAAGTACAAGTCATAGAAACATCTCCTTTAACTAAACATGCCAATGAAATCCTTGAGAGGTTGCAACAAGAAGTGTATGAAAATCATGTAGACAGAGATTCCTATTTTTAAAATAATGAGGAGGAAACTTCAGTTTCTAAAAATACCAAGGAGGAAGATCAAAACCATTGCAGAGTTAGAGAATTAAATTATAACCTGGAGATAAGAAAAATCATGGAGAGGCACCTGAAGTAAGAAAATGAAACCTATAAGACAAATAATGAGAAATTAGTTAGAGAAAATGAGAAGATAAGTGAAGAAATGGGAAAGTTAAAAACCAAAAACAATCTTTTCTATACATAGGCAATGAAGTGGCTTCAGGAGAAAAATTCCTGGAAAGCCAAATATGAGAAACAAAAGGTTAAGACCTCCATATACAAGGAAGAAAAAGGCAAAGACATGGATTCTCTTCTATATGTAGCACAACAGGAAGTTTCAGGATCAGGAATGGGATCAACATCAGAGCTCAGAAGGTCAAAGAGGAAAAAGCAAGCATGAGGACATGCTTATCATCAGTTTGGGAGAGATGTTGGCCCTCATTTTTTAATCTCTTTTTGTTTATGAAATACACCTTATTTTGCCATAATATCCATCTATTCACTATCATATCCACCTTATATTGAACAAAATATGCATATACAGGTATTTAATTATGTTTTTCAATTATTAGATGTTTTTGTAAAAATTGAAATTTAAGTGCATTTTTGGACAACATCAGAAATTCCCGTAATAACATTATGGTTTGCATATGTTTAGGATACTTGGGCTCGAGATGGATATATTTCTAGAAAGCTCGGGAACTAAGAATAAGAGTATACCTGTTGGTACAGTTAAACTAAGCTTTAATAGGCTCGGTCAAAGGCAGTCAAACAAGACCTGCCTTTATGGAGGATCCCTAGAAACTAGGTCAAAACTCTTATTTTGTGGTATTTTCTAGATTTTTATGGATCTGATGGATGAATTCGACTTGATTTGATAGGATAAGGATAATTATGACTATTTGAGCTATTTTAGATGAGTTTGTTAGATACTTTATCTATTTAAGCCTCAAACTTTGAAGTCATTGATATGTAGAACTTGTATGACTTAACATTATTATTTCTGAGACTTGGAGACATAATTGAAGATTTGTTCTATCATATTTGTTGCTGTTATATGCTGGTTTATTGATTGAAATCTTAAGTAGCTGAATTCACCTTCAGTGTGCGAGGCAAGGGTGGAGGGCCCCCACACCAAGGTAAGTGCACTTCTTAGTTTATTTTGTTAGCTAAAATTTATGAATTAGCTTGCTTATGTTTAATTTGTTTATGCTGATTATTTCTGAGTATGGATGAATCTAATGATCATTCTAAACTTGCATATGAAAGGACAAACAAATGTTTAAGTTAAACATTCTTTCTATCTAATCGAGATATTCAATTAGAATTCATCTTTACATGCTTTTACATGGTTGCTGATGGATCTTAATCTTAGTTTCTATTCTGCATATGAAGAGTCAACCTAGTATTTAAGTTAAATACTTCTTCTATCTGATCAAGAAACTAGAAACTAGAATTCATCTTTCCTGCTTTTTCTGAGTTCCTATTTTTTTAACAATAGAAATACTGATAAATGAATATATGATGAAGGACAATCAAGACGTCTTTAGTGAAAATCCTCTTCAATTATTGCTTCATGTATCTTAATCTATTGTTTAGTTAAGTAGCTTTTGATTTCTAATTCACATGGTAATCTTGTTAGAGAAGGACAAACAAATCTCTTAAGTTAGGAGATTCTTCTGCTTCTAATTACACATCTGAATTTAGAAATGGTTTAAGTTATATTTATATTTGTAATATGCATTTCCCTAACCATTAATAAACCATCTTCTGAATTGATCACAATTGAAACCCATATACTTTGGGGATGCTTCTAAGTTTCACTAACCCGGATTGATAACAAATACTTGCGTTAGTTTACAACAGTAAATTGACCCAACAGTGCGTTTGTGTGATACTGCGCGTCGGTGCATTTGTATAATACTACGCACCGGTGCATTGATACGACCTATGGGCACCGCACAAATACCAATACCAATTAGAATGACCCAGTGCGTTGTATCACCTAAAGTGCGTCCAGTGCGGTTTTAGACCTTAACAACCCGGTGCATGCACCTTCGACCGCCCCATGGCTACTGTCTGGCTGACATGCACCGAGGCATTTCTAAACGCCCTGAGGCGTCCTAAATTTGTTTTGCGTCTTGGTGCTTGGTATTTCACTGTAAAACATACTGGTGCATTGACACCTGATTAGCGCATCGATGAGAAAAACATCCGTAACAACCTTTGCCCATCCATTTTTTTTTAGTTGTGTTGAAATTCCATTAGAAGCTCCGCCAAAACCTCCGTTACTGAAAACAAATGTTGTAGCAAATGTTTATTTGACAATTTTTGCAAATTTTATAACACTAAAAACCTCTGTTATAACCTCTGCTAGAGGGTCTTTTCCTTGTAGTGAAAGATATTTCAATTATATATCATAGATTAATTACATTAAAAGGAAGTATCAAATGGAAGAAAATTAATATCTTTATCAGTACAGGCAACAAGGAAAATTACTTCAATATTAATTTGGTAAATCAACTATTAATTCAAGTGCTAAATATTGGTGAAAGAAAATGTATTTTTGGCTAGAAGGAATATGAAATTAATTATTTACAAGTGACAATTAATCAATATGAATGCATTTATCAATCGAGTATCGTAACTATGGTTAAGAAAGAGATTGACATGATTCTTAGTCTACCTTGGTTTAAAGAATTGGGTACGTTCATGTTAAACACAGACATAAAAAATTGATGTTTCCTGATAAAAAGAAGTTGATCACACTCCAAGACATGAAAATGAAGTCAGATACGATAATGCCTTCATCAAAAAAATTTAAAGATATTTTGAAATTAGTGTTTCGAGATAATAAAAAAACAATATAAAAAAAGCAGAAAGAGCTTGAATAAGTCATCTCTAGTAAAGAGAAGGAAATTTCGTGCCTCAAAGACCATAGTGAAAAAATACTCGAACAAGTCAAGAAAGTTAAGGCCACAAAAATTAATTCAAGAAGCACCTATCAAAACAAGAAGGGGAAAATTACGATTAAAGAACCTTAATAAAAAAATATTAGAAAAATAATAATTAAAATATGAGAAGATTTAATTCAAAAATAAATATGACTCAGGAATTGAGGAACTCTTACGTCTTAAAAATCATAATCATAGTCTACTTACTCAAATTAAGAGACTTAAAAATGATAAGAAATCATTGAACAACAAATTAGAAGAATTTACACTACAAGAAAAAGAGACATTGGTGAGGGGCGAAAAATGTCACCATAAGCTCATTGGTGACGGTCAAAAGAGTCTTCGTCACCAAAAATTGAATGTCACCAAAGGTGGCATTGCCAAAAGTATAGGTGTTGTGGTGACATTCAAGGTCCGTCACCAATAATGATTTATAATGACGGATAGTGACCGTCACCATTTCATATGAGCAATGGTGATGGAAAATAGCCTCCGTCACCAAAAATTGAATGTCACCAAAGGTGGCGTCGCCGAAAGTATGTGTTTTGGTGTCATTCAAGGTCCGTCACGAATATTGACTATAATGATGGATAGTGACTGTCACTATTTCATATGAACAACAACGATTTTTTGTGATGGACCTTTCATGGTCGTCACTATTGGTGCATATATAAGGCGACGTTCGTTGACCGTCACCATTTCATATTTGGCGAGGGTAAAAAAGTGTCATGATAATCTCATTGGTGACATCAAGGTCTGTCACTAATAATAACTATAATTAAAAACAATGACCCTCACCATTTCATATCAACAACAACGATTTATGGTGAGGGACCTTTCATGGTCGTCACTATTGATGCATATATATGGTGGCGTTCGTTGGCCGTCACCATTTAATATTTTGGTGACGGTCGAAAAATGTCACCTTAAGCTCATTGGTGATGGTCAAAAAGAGCCTCTGTCACCAAAAATTGATCGCCGCCATTCCATATGAATATTAGGGCACAATGGAATCGAACCACCAACCTCCTGCTTGTAAAGCAGGTGCTCTTCCATTGACCTAGCACCCTTTAAATTAGAATTTTAAAAATTATATCTTGAAACCTTTATAGATTGTAAATTATACAACTTTCAATAAATTAAATTAAAGCCCCAAATTCAATGTTAATTCAGCCTCCTGTCACGAGCTAGCAATTGGAAAAATGTCTAAATGCAATAGGCTTTGGTTGGAGGTCGGCCAGTTCCTAACTACTACTTTGTTGGAAATCTATGGAGATCTAATTCACAATAGTGACTAGGGGCTCAATCTCGTAAGAAACATCCTGGAAAGAAATTTTCCACAAGTGAGCCTAGGAATGTACTTCCCATGTGCTTGATAGTTATTGGTGCAAATATAGTCTCTAGTTTGCAGATTGGTATGACTCAATTGTGAAATAAATTTGCAAATAAGTGCAAGAATAGAAGTCATTCTGGAGGGATTTTGTGTCCCTAGATTGAGTATCACTGAGCTTTTCACGCTGGTTTGGGGAGCAAGTAATTTTATCTCTTGGTCTTGGAGTAAAAAGAGGGTAAGTGATTTGGTGTGGCACGACAATGAAAAATATGAACACAATGTGGGGAGGCCAAGCTGGAACAGAAAGTACCAATAGTTGTGCATGGCACTTTAATTGTAGCTGCAATGAGAAGGTAATTATGCTAATGAAGAAATTGGATGTAGTCCAAGTATACTTTATAGTGATTAATTTTAAGCTCAAAGAGCAAATGATGACAAGTGTACAAGCATTTGAGGTGGTCATAGGCTTTGAAAGCCAATTTAGCCATGCAACAAAATGAATCCGAGGCTCTTTGCAGTCAGTTATTGGGGTTGCAGGAGCAGGTCCAACTTCTGAACAACAAATTCAGTGACTATAGTCATGAGAATTGGAGACAAAATGGATAGTGTTTGGATCGGATCTCAATTAGCCACCAACAAAGGAGGAAGATAAGTGTAGTTGAAGCATGTGCTGATGAAAAATTTGTTTTTTCTTGGCAATTTCTGTAGAGTTTAAACCTACAAAAATGTACTGAACTATGACATCATATGTATCCCCACTTTAAGAGTGATAGTAAACAATACCAGCTTATAGGCATATGCAAGAAGGAGATCACAATGTAAAAAATTTCTGAGTATTTGCCTTGTCTAGGCACAAACTTAATGTTATACTTACAAGCTTAAAAACAAAATATTCGGTGACAATCACATAAGCCCTGGCACAAAAATTCAAAATATAGAGGTTGATGATTACATCACAGCTTAATAAATCTACCTTGTCACCATAAACTCTTTAACTCCAACATATATATCTCCAATTATATTTGTAAGGTCTAGAGATGCATAAGCGCTAGAAATGGGGAATTTCACAAAACCATGCATGCACAGAGGCTGATGATTACATCACAGCTTAATAAATCTAGCTTGGCAACATAAACTCTTTAAATCCGGCTCCATATATGTCTCCAATTATATTTGTAAGGTCCAGAGATGCATAAGTGTTAGAAAAGGGGAATTTCACAAAACCATGGATGCCCTTGCTCAAAGGAATTAGACAAATATTAAAAGAATTGCTTTTATTGTGAAACAAGAGCAACACATTTACAAAGATAAAGAAGACTAAAAACACTTTTACGAAAATAACATTTAGTTACCATTTCCAATTTAAATCATGCAGTCTAACAAACATTATAACTGAAAACATTCACTAAATCTAAGTCTTCTATTAATCTATGCATATGCTACAATAACCAATGAGACAAGAAAATATTCCTATTGTGAATACATATAGAAGAATTGAAATATTACTGGGAGGTAGCAAAATCCATAACTACCTATTTACGCAAATAGCAGAATACTGGGACTTCAATTTCTGCAGATGAAAGACTGAAACTTCATGGAAGCGAAAAATTATAGATATAAAAACCCATGTCATGAACTAATGTAAATAAAGAAGCAAATATTTCCACCGAGCAAACAAGAAAGACGTATTTACAAACATAAGAAGATGGATTACTAGGAATGCATAACTAAGATTTGTTTGCATGGAGGTAGCAAATTCTAGAACGACTTATTTCAGCAAATGGCAGATTGATATCCCAAAAACAAAAATACTACCCACTAGAAGCTACAAAATAATAAGGCAAACCCTTTATCAACATGACAATGATAGAACAAACCTCTAGTAATGTTGGCTTCTCTAGCGGTGATTATTCTACCAGAATTTTTTATGGGGATTAAGGTGTCCAACATCACTATCGCCCATTACTCTTCACACTAGAGTCCTTTCAAACAAATTTTCTAGCCATCCCGATTAACCTCCCCAACAACACTAATTGAAAATAAAATTAACATGTCCAATTGACAAAGAATTTAGGATCATCTAATGGCTCAACAAGGTGAGCTAACCTAATATGAATTCAAAATCCCATTCCTATTTGGAATGAATGAATAAATGGTGTCTGAGCAAACATCACCATGTGGAAAGAACCACTTAACTAAAACAATCAAGTATAGTATTCATACTCTAAACTATGATGCATTCGAAATCCTGTTCCTAGTTTTTGGAATGAATGAATACGTGGTGTCTGAGCAAAAGCCACTACGAGACAACCATACAATTAACTAAACCCATAATCATAATTTCTATCCTAATTTGCAACACCTTAATAATAGGGCATAAGGTACCCATTAAAGCCAGAAATCCTTACAATTAAGGTGTTTTAAGTTCAGAGTTGTGCCTTCAAACTTAATACCTTTTTACCAACAAGAAACAACTATCCTATGTTTGATGCCTAACTAATATTTACAAGAAATATAGGGAAGTGTATTATGAGTTCCAGTTTCCATATCAGTGCATGATTGGTTTACAAAAAACAACTTCTTAAAAGGGGAATGTTAAAGGGAGTTTGCATATCTATTAAGTACAACACTTAAAAGTTAACATTAGATCAAACTAGAAAGAGAAGAAAATGGACAAGAAAAAAATTGGTATAGACAAAACTCTGAATGAAAAGCATGCCCTTCCAACCTTCTAGTAATGTACGGTGACATCCAACATGTAGCCCATGTAGAGAAGACTGCCATATTATAAGTTTTGTCAAACTGATAAAGTTCAAATCTTACATTTCAAGTCTTAGTAGATGGTTACAAATCTTATAAATTGATAAAGTTCAGCTTCTAGGTTTCTAGGTTGCAACGTAAGATGCATACTCAGGTTTCTAGTGGCCACTGACATACACATGCCATCTACAAGGTTCCGATTTGTCCATCACCTAGATCCATATCATATTCTCTAAGTCAATCTCATCCATAACATACATGAGAAAGGCATACTGATTATGATTCTCAGAGGCACATTTGTACTCAATAATATTAAAAAATAATCCATGAACACTTTCAAAAGAAACCTGTCTACTCTCCAAAAGAGAGAATTGACAAGTAGATTGTTTTCTCTAATTTTTTTAAGCCTGGGGCAAAGCACAAAATAGAAGAAAGAGGCCAATCTTCTTGTGATTTTAGGTTTTATTTTTATGTTTTTTTGTGCATGGAGATTCAAAGGAGAAGAGGATGAATTCATGTTAAGTCTAAGGTAAATTTCTATGTTTTTCTGAGGCTTGCAGCTGTGTCATCTAAGGCAACCTCAGAGGCTAAATTTTGACCCTTTCTCAGGCTAATTTGAGGTTGATTACACACTGTTCCAAGGTCTACTACATGCACATTTTAGGACTAATGACTACAGATTCTTTTGGAAATTATTTGGCACTATTCACTTAAGCATTGTGGTTATTTGAGTCTCGACCCTAATGGATATTCTTTGGCTTATTTGAGACACAAGACCAACCTTTGTTTGGTATTATTTTAGCCCTATAATAGGAGGGCATTCAGATCACCTAAGGGATAAACCTCGATTGGTTCTGTGGCTGAACTCATCTACATTATTCACTAGAGTATTTTCCACTATCTGAATGGCTAATTATTGACCTCTATATAATTATTCTATGGTTTCTTGCACTTCGCAGGATGCAGGATATGAAACCATCATGATGAATTCAAACCCTAAGATTGTCTCTACAGATTATGATACTAGTAATAGACTATACTTTGAGCCTCTTACAGTAGAGGATGTTTTGAATGTCATTGAAAAAGAGAGGCCCAATGGTATAATTGTATAGTTTGGAGGAAAAACACCTTTGAATCTAGCTCTACCCATAGAACAATACCTTGATGATTTTAAGCCCATAAGTGCAAGTGGGGAAGGTCTTTTGTGAATTTGGGGGACTTCTCTCACTTCAATAGATGTTGCTAAAGATAGGGAGAAGTTCAATGTAATGTTGGATGAGCTAAAATTCAAGCAACCTCAAGGTGGTATTACTAAGAGTGATGAGGATGAATTGGCCATAGCAAGAAAGGTTGGCTATCCTTTTCTTGTCAGGCCCTCTAATGTTTTAGGTGGTCATGCAATGGAAATTGTATACAATTATGAAAAATTGAAGCATTACTTAGAAACTATAGTAGAAGTGGATCTAGCAAGGCCAATACTCATTGATAAGTACCTGGTAAATGCTTGTGAGATCGATGTAGATTCTTTGATAGATTCTAAAGGTAGTGTGGTCATTGGTGGTATTGTGGAGCACATTGAGAAAGCAGGTGTACATTCTGGTGATTTAGCTTGTTCTTTTCCTACAGAAATAGTGTCACCTATATGCTTGTCAATCATTAGATCATGGACATATAAATTGGCAAAGTGGCTTGGTGTCTATGGACTGATGAATTGCCAATATGCAATCACACCTGCTGGTGAGGTTTACCTTCTTGAAGCAAATCCTAGAGCATCACGAACAATACCTTTTGTCTCAAAGGAAATTGGCCACCCCTTAGCAAAGTATGTCACGCTTCTTATGTCAGGAAAATCTCTTCAAGACTTTGGTTTTATACAGGAAGTTATTCCAAGTCACGTATCTATCAAGGAAGCATTCCTTCCATTTGAAAAATTTCAAGGATGTGATGTGGTTCTTGGTCCTGAAATGAAAAGCACTGGAGAAGTGATGGGCATAGACTTTAAATTTCCTATGGAATTTTCCAAGGCACAAATTGCAGCAAATTAAAAATTGCCTCTTGTAGGCACGATGTTTTTAAGTTTAAGTGATTTCACCAAAACAAGCCTCCCAGCAATTGCAAATAGATTCATTGAACTCGGTTTCACAATTGTTGCAACAATTGGCACAACTAGTTTGTTGAAAATGGAAGGAATTTCAGTGGAAAGAGTTTTGAAACTCCATGAAGAGCACCCACATGCAGATGACATGATTGAAAATGGTCAGATTCAGTTACTGGTGATTGCAAATTCAGGAGATGCATTAGATCAAATAGATGGGTGGAAGTTGAGATGAATGACATTAGCATATAAAATTCCTATCATAACCATAGTTGTCGGAGCTTTATCTTTTGTTCAGGTTATTAAGAGAATGAAGAAGGATTCGTTGAACATGATTCCATTACAAGATTTCTTCAATGCTTAGGAATCACAGGGAACAACTCAGGAACTACAGGCAGCTTTTATATTTTGATGTTCCATAGTTCACATTTCTTTATGTTGGTGTAATAATAGTTCCTTATGAACTCTTTTAAATGTTTTGTTAGAAGATTTTATGAAAAGGATATAACAGAATTTAATTGAATTTTCATCCAAAGTTGTCAATGCAAATTGTCTCTATCTAATGTTGGTGTAAGATTACTTCATTAGAACTCTATTGTGGTGTTCTTCCAAGGCAAGATGAAAGGATTATAATAGGTTAAATAAATCAATGAGATTTCCATCCAAAATATGTCTTCACAAATTGGATGGGACAATGGAAGAACTATATCTAACTTATTCTATTGGTTGTTGTGGTTTTCATGTGGTATATGCATGTTTCTCTTTTGGTTGTGGACTGTGGTTATTTGCAATTTATAATCCACTATTTAGTTCTTATTGGAATTTTTTAGAAGACTGCATGGTCTCAAAACTGAATCCTTCATAATATTCCATGACTCTTAAAAATGAAAAAGTTGCCATTATCACCAAACCCACATATATGTTATGTTAGTTACAAATCAGCCTTGATGTGGGTCTACAACATTTGCGCTCAGATCCATGCTACATATGGTGTAAGGCAAGGGCTTCCCTCTTTCTTTTAAGTGCAGATTTTCAATCTCCAAGTAGTTCTTTTGGTTCATGAATATGCTTTTCCTATGACTATGTTGCTTGTTTTCAGCATTTTACCCATGGGACTCCCTAGGGCCAGAATTTTTCAAGTATTTTCTGCCTTAAATTCTTCCCATTTTCATATATATGCTATAAAGTAGCGTCTATGCCGCATGCACCAATTTATATGATACACATTGGAAGTGTCACATCAAACAAGTTAACTACTTAGGGAGTGGATAGATGCACTGAGATGGAAGCTAATAAAATGAGCATGAGCATGAATGGAAAGTGGAGGGAAACTTTAAGAGCCAAAAACATATATTTAATCTTAGTCATACCTTGTTCCCATGTCACCAGTCAAACACAATACATAAGAAATTGTTACAGGGGAGAAGGTCAGTGGCAATGAAATGGAGTGCACTTTAGTTTTAAGTTTCTTTAATCACCCCAAGTCATGTTATCAAGATTGTAATCAATGACTTAGGTTTTACCAAAACCATTTTTCATGTTCACAACAATGATGTTATCTTCTATTTGTTCATTTTGCAATTGTTTTGTCATATGAAGAAACCCAACACACTTTTGTGTACTATAGTCAACATTGGACTTAAATCCTACTCAATTGGAGTAGCAAGGTTAACTTGCACTTGTATTTTATGGTCAGTAATCTTCATCGTTAGTTAAATATAGTGTACCTTATTAGAAGATGTAGAATATTTTATTGATGAAATTTATAGTTTAGATTATATGTGAATGAACCAGCACCACCTATGGGTCCATTCAATCCTATAGTGTTAATGAGAAGGTCTTCTGTATTTTAATCGGTGATGTATTGATAAAAAAATGTTAGTGGGATCACCAGGGAAGGTGTTTCTTCCACACCTAGTCTGCATTGGAATTGTTGATTTGTTGAATAGTTTTGGAATTGTTGGTTCTGCGGTTTTTGTTTGAAATTGTTTCAAAGAAAAGGAAATAGATCCTCACTTATTAAAAAGTTTCCAGGAAATAGATACTCACTTATTAAAAAATTTCCAAAAAAATGCAGAAACCAGTGCAGATATAGGAAGGGTAGTTGGTGAGAAAGGGGATGGCAGAGGGTTCCATAGCCAATGGGAGAAAACATAAACCCTAGAAAACCTAATTCAAGCCCCAAGAAAACATTTTGACATTTTTGTTTGCAAAACTATCAGAGGTTGAGAGCACTAACAGTAACAGGCATCTGGAGAGAAATATGACAGTAATAGTGTTTCAAGAGTAGTAGCATAGTCTCAACATAACAATAGGCATTTGGTGCAGTAGGACAGTGATAATAATGTTTCAAGGGTAAAAACATAGTCAGAGTGTAGCAGCATGGATTTGAAGAGTGTATTTGGCATGGCATCACTTCATTTGGCTGGTTTGGAGTGCAAGATTTGTCGAAATCTTCCTCTTTTGGCCAAAAAAATCCTTTCTTCTTCATATATTTCTTATTCTTCTTACTTTTATTATTTTTTTTTGCAATGGCCTCATGTTTAGCAGCTAGTTGTGGTGTTCATGGTGGGAGAAGTGTTAGAAGGAGAAGGGATTGTGAAGGAAATCAACAAAAATCTCATGTTGATTTCCCTCTATAGAAGTATGTGACAAAGATAGGGAAGAAGGAAAATAAGCCTTTGGTGGAAGGTGCTTGCAGAATTGTAGCAAATAAGTTGGCTTATAGTGTGTCCTAAACTAGAGTTAAAATCCATTTTCTTTAAACTCCCCTTGAACGAGTTTAGTTTTGTGAAGTTGTCTCCTCAAAAGAAATTAGTTTCATAGGGAACATGATGAAGCCTAGTTGTCCAAGTTCCCCAAGCAAGCAAGTAATCCCAAAACAGGGATAACAAGTTCCCTTAACTATTGAAGAGCCCTGCAAGTGACTTAATAGTGGACCCTTGACAAAAAATGTTATATTGGTGAAAGGATGAGATGGACAACAGAGTTTCCAGGGCCATATTTGCATCTGCAACACCTTTCAATGTAATGTGGTCAAAATATTGGCAAGACATACTAAACATGGTTAAGAAAATAGGGGTTACAAGGGGCCAAAATTTGAGAAAGTATTCACTACTATTTTATGAAAGGAGAGATTCATTGTAGAGATAATTCTATGACCATTTCATGCTTGTTGGAGTTGTAATGGCTTTGAATTTTCATGTGGGATACCCTTCAATATAGTGTGGCCACTATATTTTCAATACATGCTTAAGGTGGTCAATGAAGCACCTAGGAGGTACAAGGGACCAAACTTCAAGAAACTACACACTACTCTTTCTAAAGTAGAGATTGACTACAGATAATTCTAGAACTAATTGGTACTTCTTTGAGTTGTAATGGCTTGTCCATTATATTTCTGATGGTTTGAGAAATATGACCAATTAGCCCTTGGTAAACACTCTATCTCCTACAGGTCCATACTACTTGAGGGCTATAGCATCTTCGGGGGAGGAGAAGGCAACTGATTGGGTTGCTAAAAAAATTAGAAGCAATTAAGATCATTGGTCCTTCAAATTTCATGCAGGTGATCAAAGAAAATGCTCACACAAAGTAACATACCGTATTTTTTTGACCATGTTTGCTTCGTAGGTTAAAACTTTCCTTTGAAATATATTGTTGTTGAAGTTCAAGGGATGAGAATTGTATGTGAAAATGGAATAAAAATTCAAATTTGTATTGCTACACACCAACACGCTGAAGTAGTATACCAACAATTTGTTGATCTTCAACTCTAAAGGTTGGAGAAACTAGATTTGAATCTAACTATATCATGTTTAAACAATTAGTAGAAACGAGGACAACATTATCTTCCATGGTTCAGTCTTTAGTGTCAAACTTCAAAAGAAAATTTGGATTAGAATTACCATTCTTAATGAGGCTTGATGTGATCAAGTCAAGATTTTCTCTCCATAATGGCGCCACTTGTTGATTTTTTATTACTTTGGGATATTGATGTGACAATTTGGAGGATGTCAAAATTTTGTTGGAAATAATTAAAAATTTTCTTAAGGAGTGGGGCCCTATTTTATTTGGCGCCCTAAGGAACGTAATAATAAAAATATGGAACAAATGCCACTCATCTGTATTCTTTATCCTACACCTTGAACCTGTAGTACTGTGATGTACTTGGGGCTAAAAGGAGTGACCCATGCAATGACAAGAGAAGTGGCTAACCACACAAAGAAAAGAGAAGCGACTGATGGTCTTAGCGCCACATTTTGTGAGATACATCCTAATCCAATGGAATTCTCATAGCTAAAGAGCATGTTTGTCGAAACCTTCCAATAACCCCAAACTTCTACTTGGGAAAGGAAGTTGTCGGAAGGTTTCAACAGTGGGATGCCCTAGATTCATGCTTGAGAAAGGCACCATGGACCTATGGCAATTTTTCTTTATGTACTTTATCTATTTTTTCTAACGGTGTAATGCAAGAGTAATATTTTGACTACATTCAATCTCAGATACAGAGATAGATTATAAGGTCCCTCCAATTTCATACCATGAAAGTGAAAATATAGATGTTGTTGGAAAAGAATGATCTTTGGCATTTGTAAAGACCAAAGTTGAACAACCTACCAACCTATAAAGTTGAAAAAAAAATAAAAATAAGGCAGCTAAAACAAAGCAAGTCATCCTGGACTCCATGAAGGATCCCACACATTATCAGTAAAACCATTAGTAACGGGATGTTTGATGCTATCTTCACTATATATCAGGGTGAGAACATCAATTGAAATATGCTTCTAAGGATCAATCTTAGAGACACACAAATGGACAAAATAGGTATGGTAACCACTTCTTTGATAAAAATTAATAAACTCTATGATCAATGTGCAACAACTTGAAAAGATCTCAAGCATGAAGATTCGGTACACAGCCTTGAATGGGCTTTCATATTCATGGAAACCTTTTGTCTAAGGTTCCTATAAATGAGAAATATTTCCACTTTTGACTCTTGATAAGTTATGGGATGATTTTGTCCAAGAAGATACAAACTAGAGTGAGTTGAAGGTATAGAGATGAAAGATAAAAATTCTAACCCTCACTATAAATATATTGAATGCTAGAAAAAATAGGGGACCTACTATAGGTCAGCAGGAGAGAAAGAGAATTCAAGTTCCTCTAATCAATGGTAAGAAATGCTTTGGCCATATCAAGTGTTTCATGTGTCGAGATTTTGAAAACTATGCTTATTAGTGTCCTTAAAAGAAGGGGAAGGGTGAGCAATAACAACAGAAACAATATTTGTTAGAGTGGATGAGCTTTCATTCAAGCTTGTGACATACTTCTCCATGATCTTATCTCTTTCATCCAACACAATGTATGGTGTCAGATGGTACATGGATAGTGGAGCATCCAAACATATGGCCTTTGGAAAACTTCAAGAGTATGAGGCAAGCATACAAGGTATGTTTGATGATGATTTCAAATATGCAACAACAAGAATGGGATCTATCTCACTCCAAATGCCATTGGGTGATATATTTGAGCTTAATGGTGTTTTAAATGTACTTGGATTAACTAAAAATTTCCTTTCACTTTTAGTAATGACAAACCTATGATATATTGTCGAGTTTGATGATCAATATCATCAAAAAGATATGCCCATATCCTAGTTGGGGTTTTGGCTAGAGGATTCGATAGGGTGGTTGATACAGGTCGCAAGAAGACCATGTAAGAATCCTAGTGCGTGATAGAGATAATTTGCACAAACTTTGGCACAAGATCAAAATATCACAAAAAATGTGTAACCCTATAAACCAAGAGTGTTGCTAATCATTTTTCTATATATATGGAAATCTGAAACACAAGAAGATGATATATTTGCTTAATAAAACACAAATAAATTAATAGCATGGTGACAAAATATTAAACCTCAAATTATTATAATAAACATATCATAATCATTTCATACGCACAAATTTAAACCCTACCAAACAACTTGAGATGTTTATAATATAGACACTAAAACTCTACCTTTGTTGGGCCTAGATTCACTCAGAGGGGTTGGCTTCTCAGGAGCGACGACATTTTTGGCGCCACTTTTTAAACTTCCCAGTTTTTTTGCTTTTCCATTTCTTTACTAGAACCTTGAAAACTTTGATGTTCTCCACGGGAGCTGGTTTTTTAGTTTCTCAACATTTCCAACAAATTTAGGCTCAGGCTTCATCAGAAAGGCCTTCTTGACACTCTTAAGGATCTGGTTTTGGATTTTCACTGCTACCATTTTGAGGGTTGATGTTTGTGCATGCTTCTTCACTGCTTGGGAAGCCATGTCTGCTCAAAAATTGTCAATAGCCTTCAATGGTAGAAGAAATGAAACATAATATTCACATAAATATTCAAGGAATAGTTATATACTTGTGCCTCTTACTCCTCTTATCAGGTTTGGAACGAGCTAGTTGCGCATCGTACTCTTCTTTTTCAGACGTAAGGGAACAAGTCAATGGCCCATGACCTAGAGGCATCTCGCAAGAGTAAAATTTTGTCCCATTATGGACCGCTAGCGGGTAATTACAAGTGGCATGGTTTTCCTTGAATAATAGTGATGAGTCAACCTGCATTAGCAGATAACAGCCAGTGATGGTTTTCCTTGTTGTTGGTTTGACCATTGAGTTGTGATAAGTTTTCCCCCGTTTAAAAAAATGGTGAGGTGTTTTATACCTAGTATGGAGAAGAAATTGTCACAAAATAGAAAACATAATGTAGTAGAAGGGGTTAGTTTTTGTCCCAAAGGAAAAATATAATTATCTTATGTATGGGGAATAGGATCAATCTCAAGCAATCAAGTGGAATCATATGCATTAATTCAAGGATTAATGTTGAAAAAAAACATCATTTTTCTTCCTTGATTGTTGTTGGTGATTTTAAACTCCTTATTCATCATATAGTAGTTGATTCTCTTCCATTTATGTATATCATGTGCTTGGGGCAAACAACCAAGAATAAGATGCAATAGAAAATGAAGGAGTGAATTAGAATTTGGGTGAATTGAGGTTCAATGAAGGATTAATGTTTACAAAATAACATCATTTTTCTTCTTTGATTTTTGTTGGTGATTTCAAACTCCTTATTCATCATATAATAGTTGATTCTCTTCCATTTATGTATATCATGTGCTCGGGACAAAAAAACAAGAATCGAATGCAATGGAGCATGAAGGAGTGAATTTGAATTTAGGTGAATTGGAGTTCAATGGGAAAACCTAATGGTGCCCTCTCCCTTGACATTTTCTTCATGCAATTAAAAAGGTAAAGACCTCCTCATTGTGGGTACCATTTGTTTAATAAAAAATACACAACATGGAATTGAATCAAATGAAGCCCCATTCAATGGCACTTCAAGCCCTTTTGATTAATCATCCCCCATACCAACCAATGCGATAACTATGATAGGATGGGGAGGCCAGTTCAAGCGAAAAAAATTTCATTACAACCCCATGTATCAGTCGAACCATTCGAAAGGTGGGCCCTTGATTTTTTAGACATGATCATGCCAATGTCTCGAAAGAAGAAATATATTCTAGTGTGCACTGACGATGTTACGAAATGGGTGGAGGCCAAGGTGTTGGCTCCATCAAATGAACATGCAATTGTAAATTTTCTTTATGAGGAGATTTTTACCAGGCTCGGTGTGCCAAGAGAGATCATTACCGACCATGAAATGCAATTCATGTCCAAACTAATCAAAGTTATCATGGAGTAGTATTAGATTAGGCACTGAACTTCTACTCCTTATACAACTTATGAGAATTTAACATTTGGAGGCGGTCACTTAACAACTGCATCTAAAAGTTTAATTCTAATGAATTTTGGGGGGGTTGTCCAAAACTACTTCCAAAAGTTACATTTTCGTGAATTTTAAGGGTGGTTAAGGGATTCTAAGTTAGCAGTTAGGGGTTAAGGGTTTAGTGGCCTAGGGTTTAAGGGATCAAGGGTTTAATGGGTTATGAGTTATAAGTATAGGGGTTAAAGGATTATGATTTGGGGGTTATGGGGATAGGGAATTTAGTGGTTATGGGTTAAGGGCTTATGGGTTGTGATAATAGGGCCCCTAATCCACTTATCACAACTATTGGGGGTTCCCCTATCAATTTCTCTTATTTCCTTCTCTCTATGCCCACTAGCCCCTCTTCCCTCAGGTCCTAAGACCCCATCTCATTCCCTAATGTTAGGATTATAGATTTCAGTAACTCTCACTTATACCCATCCATGATACCCTTATGTCCCCTTTCCCCATTCAATACACCAAAAAAATTCCCCTCCCCCAAAATCAATGAGAAATAAACATTTGAAGGTGGTCATTAGGTAGGAGCTGTAAAATAATCTTATCTAGGTAGGAGCTGTAAAAGAATATTAGGTAGGAGATGTAAAAGTAATTGCAGTTGAAGCAACTAAGAAGATGGAATTTGTATATTTTCAGGCTAGAAAACAAAATAACATGCTCAAAGAAGAAAGTGAAAATGCCCAAAAATCAAAACTCGCATGGAGTTATTACTGTAGTCCACAACATGATAGAAGATATTGAAAACTGAATGGCAATTGAAATTCAAAGTGTAGATGGGATAGTGAGTGAGTGGATGGGATAATGCATGTTTTATGAAGCATTTCTCAGCTCAATTATTCATGCTCGTGATCATTGGTTGAAACCTGGTGGAGAAATCCTTCCAGACATAGCTAAGATGTATGTGGTTGGTGTGGAAAAGGTGGAACTAGTCTATCATTTTGGGAAACGTATATGGCTTCAACATGTCTTGTACTGGTAAGGAAGTGGTTGAAGTCTAAAATATGTTGCTCAATAGACAATAGTTGATGTTGTTGATAGCAGGGATATAGCGATAGAGACTTTTGTCAAACATACATTTGATATTATGACAAAAGTAATCCTGTTGATTCCCTGTATGCAAGAACATATCAAAAGAATATTACGATTTTGTAACTCTAGAAGATTACAGTGATATTTTTGGTGTAAATTTGAAATAAAATATGCAATAATATGACAAGTGGATTTTTAAAGCCTCCT